>OX424439.1:25551680-26210805 GCA_949152465.1 Cantharis flavilabris
AATGTTCGCCTTTTCAAGTTATGTCAAGCTAGTTTCCAACCCATTTTTCGATTATTCTCTTATTCGAACAAATTGCGCGAAAACAAAAAAAATTATGATAAATTAAATTTTAAGGGTATTTAAATGTATCATTATTTAACCCAGATTTGATGGAATGTAGGCAATAAAAAGTGAACATGGCACCGTTCGGTTAGTTACGAACACTAAATTCGCGCTTGCGTTCGAGTTCGACCTCTTTACGGAATCAAAGTGGGCCGCTAATTTTAACGCATGCGCTAACAGTGAAAGTTAATGCTATTAGCTAATAGATACACTTAATAATTTTCAATCACATTACATAAACAATATTGCCGATTTTATTCGAGATTCTTCACACCCACACCGCCTCCGGTGTTAATCGTGCTAAGGTGACAATATTGCTGCTACAGGTCTATCAATCCTCGTTGCCGCTTATTGTATTACATGGATCGAATTGCTTCGTAAACTCCATTCAAAGTAATTGAATTTCTGTGTTACAAATATGGTTTCTTTGTAAAACACATTTTAAATAACCCAAAAACATTAAACTTTAGGCAATCGCTAAATCGCAGTAAACTCTATCTACGCCCAAAATGAAGACTACTTTCTGACCCATTAGTTAAGTTGACACGTGCGTTAGTGATAAATTATTAATTTCCTTTAGTAAATTTGATTATTACACCTGAAACAACTTTTCTGGCAACTTACTAGATTTACTTTTAAGAAATTTATGAGAAATACCCTCATTTCTAACTTTCATACAGGTTTTAGGAAAGATGATGGATTTTAGTCACGTTTCATCCCGTGTAGTCAGTAGACTTTAATCTTGAAATTTTCGACGTAAAATCTAGCAAATATTATATAAAGGCAAAGTTTCATAATGTACATATGTTTGTATGTGGTATACTCGAATACTTTTATATTTATAAAATTAATCGCACCGGTTTTAAGCGATTTATTAATTTTATTTTAATTATTACAAACTAACGCACCAAATAATTATGCTGGAACTCCAAATTTAAGGGGCGGTTAGGGTCAGACTTATTCAGAAAGCTACACTAATAATTTAATAATACACACAAACTTGCCTTAGGATTATAATCTATAAACAGACATGTTAGGCGATCCTTTTTATATAGAATTATTGAATTAATAATTATTGTGATTAATTTCACCATATTTATTATTTCACAAAATTACTTTTTCTGATTAAGGTAAACAGGTATGTACATGTAATTATTATTTTGCATTATAACAAACTAAATGATTTATTTACTTAATTATTATATGTATTTATATTTTTAAATACAAAACTACATTATCTTGTATGAGATATTATTTACAATTATTATTATTATAAACAAAAAAACACTTTGATAACATACAATAATATATTGTGGAACTGAGCGAACAACAATAATTAGTATATACTACAATAATGTTTTAATTAAGTCCCAAAATTGTATGTTTCTTTCAAAATCTTTCAAAAATTTCTAGAAATAAAATCAAACTATTTTATGGCTACCAATCCAATAATGTTAGATACACGTACGACAGAATATTAATGATATATACATATATATTTCACAATGTAATCGATTATGTGCAACTGAAGAATGTAAATAACCATGAAATAACGTTATATTGTACTATCGTATTACGAATTTTTCATTTTTTCAAATTTTCTTAATTCAAACCTGTTATGTGTTAATTGTCTTTTTTAAATTTTTTGAATTTTGATTTTCTACGTATTGTATTATTCTTATATTTTTTGAATTTAACATCAAAATATGATGTATTTATTATTAACTTACACAGCTAAAACTACGATGTGATGCTATTCTACATAGATTCATACAACATACAATAAATTACATACAGTGCTATGTATGTATACTACATATACCATCATATACTATGCATTATACTATAATAGTAAGTATATTATGAACTAACTATTGAATAATAACAAAATGTTTCCATTTGTAATATTGAGTTAGTCTGTAGTAGGAACAAAATTCCTTCAATAATGTCAACAAAGGAATCACTTTTTTTTAAATAGGAAATAATTCATCCGACGATTTATTTAATAAAATAAATAAATATAATATAATTTATACAGCTAAATTAATATAAATATTATTCAAAACTTGCAGTGCCAATAACAATAGAAATCGTTCATATAAAAATAAATTTGAACTGCAGAACAGCAGTTGAGGCTACTGCCAATATCGCTAATAGCTCAGCCCGTCCATACACGAACGAACTTTTCAGCAGATCTGTGCGAGGTGGACCGTATAAAACGAATTAAATTAAAAAAACATTTTTAAATGACCCATAACTTTGATGTCGTATAAATATAGAATTATTATTAAATCGTTTTATTTAAAAAAAAATATATTTATTTATAAAAATTATTGGTTCTTTTAAAACTAAAGTACACTTGCACTTAAAATTGAGTGCCCATCGGGTTGGTTTAAAATTTACATAAATTCCAATTGAAAACTGCACATTACTTATCGTTTCGATACGGTTTCATCAAATCACCGGGTAATGCGAATTATTTTTAATTAAAACTTTCTTGTTTAAAAATCCAGTCAATTACCTTACAATTTCAAATTAATTTAGTGACGATAAAAGTAATTAACAATATAAATGCTTATGAGAAATGTGCTGTCCAAAACACAGTACGTATCTCAAAAGATCACGAACTTTATATGTTTTATCGTTAAACTAAAACGATAATATCTTGAATTTAAAACTCCTTTAAATGCTAAAGTTGAATTAAATTTAAAAAACAACACTACCTACAGTGATGTCCAACCTCTTTGAAGCTGGGGATTAATTTAGCTATTCCAAAACCTTGACGGGCTACTTCATCGCAGCCGTCCTTTCTCACCCCACATAACAGCATCCTCATAACATAATGAAATCACCACAATAATATTTTTCTGCTCACCCGCATTTTTATTTTATCCAAAACCACAACATATCCTTACTTTTGAAAAATTTTCTTATTAGTAAAAAATTCTGTAAACATCCTTTTAACTAATCATGCTCACGAACACGATAATTTTAACTAAGATTCTAATTTTAACTAAGCTCGCGTCCTTCATAGTGTCGCATACACGTTGAAGAAATAATTTCAGTGGTTTGAACAATTTAATAATATAATTTTTCGTGTCTCGAGCGTCTGAAAAATTTATGAATTGCCGGTAAATATAAATACATCAACATTCAACAAACAAGTGGTCAGTTACTCTATCTGCTACTGATGTACCACACGATAACTTCATGAATCACGCCTTTATTTATTTCTGTTCAGTAAAATGTGAAAATTAGCCTAGGCAATTTTCTGAAAATTGTAAATTTTCTGTTTCTTATCAAATCGATTAATCAACCAAAGGAACATAAGTTTTAATTATTCAAGATAATTAAAACAAGCGTTTTAATGAAAATAGAAAATTTATAAAAAAGAAAGAACTGGTTAATGTTTTCAAGGTACTGAATCAGAATAGAAGGATTTCAGTTGACAGCAATCAACTAATCAAATGCAAATAAGGTTCTCCAAACTTCTTGCCATTTTGAGATAAATCAAGTCTATAAGACAATACATATTTACATATTATATTTTTATTTTTGTATTTTGCTTCGGTGTACATAACACGAACTAAAGCAAATTGAAGTGATTAGTAATGGTTGGAATACACAATAGGTAAATTACATTAAGGTTATGCAAATACTGAATTGTAAAACAAATTTAGATTAAATAATTAATAATGTACACACGATAACGCTTAGCTGTATTATAAACTATAATTCGAGATAAACAGTACAAAACAACAAAATATTTAAAACTAATTTTACAACTTATGCATATTCCAACCCAACAGTGGCCAGTGTGATCGATGGGAGAGTTACAGGACGGAAATTCTGGGTTCAAATCGCAAACTTGATGGAATTTATTTGTTAGGCCCTCCGGCCAACATCGGCAATTAAGAATTGATTCTATATTTACATAAGTCTGGCCGATTGACAAAAAGTCAAGGCTAAACGAGAGAAAAATACCGATAATCCATAAATAAGATAATAGTACTAGTACTTAGGTACTTAATTAGATTACTTCAATTACTATAATATGAAATTTATTTTGTTAAAATCTATGTAGTAAGTAATAATTTAAAGTAAAATTTTTTTAGACATTAAAATCTATTCCCATTAAATGGATATTCCAAGCAAGCAGTAAAACAGGTCTAAGCTACAATATTTATGGCAAATGCTTTGAACAGTTACCGCTAGGCGTGTGAACTTCTTCTTACTTAGTCAGTCTATGATTGCGAAAAATGAAAACAAGCTGTTGAGTGATATCGCAGAAGATGTATGAAAATTGATCAATATAATGATTTTATAATATTACTGCTAGTAATGGCACAAATTTGATATAGATGGAAACATAGTTGTTTATATTAGATAAATGTAAATTGATTTACTCGGATAATAAGATTTGTATATTAATTTGTTCTATGTTTCATTAACTTGTAATTGACAATTAAAAGTAAGTTTATTGAAGAATAGCAACGAGTAGAACAAGGTAAGCATCGAGATTAAGATTGTAAAAGAACGCGTAACAAAACATCTGAGAAGAATTGAGTCCTTTATGTTTATCCCTCTCTTACTCACTTCAATTGCCGTAATCTCTATTGTTTCCACACTACTACAACAGCAGGTAAAAGACCTTTTTTAGTATAAATAACTTTAAAATAATTGAATACACGCAAATTTCTGTTTCAAAGAATATGCCTGTAAAAGTAGTAAATAGGTAAAAGAAATAATAGTCAATTGAAAAGAACAAAAACAAAACAAAATACTATATTTCACTCAATAGCGTAAAACATACCAATGAGTACAGCTTGATATGTATTTTATACAGGGTGACCGGTCGACCATCTGAACATAGGAAATTGATTTTTCTTTAATTCCTGCTTCCCATCGCAACGGATAATAATGAAAATGGTATCAAAGAGACTTTTATTCCGCTTCTAAAGATACCTAACACTTGATATTTGGTTTTTTAATTACTGGCAAAAACTCACTAATAAAATGCAAAAATGAGATTTTAAAATCTTTTAAAATCAATTGCAATAAAATTCAATCAAGGCAACTAAAATTATTTTTTAAATCTCTTTTTTGCATTTTATTCGTGAGTTTTTACCAGTAATTGAAAAACAAAATATTAAGTGTTAGGTATCTTTAGAAGCAGAATAAAAATCTCTTTAAATCGATACCATTTTCATTCTTATCCGTTGTGATGGGAAACAGGAATTTAAGAAAAATCAATTTCCTATGTTAATTGCCTATGTTCAGATGGTCGACCGGTCACCCGGTATAAGCCCAATTATCATTGGGGTCTACCCAATCCCTATTTTCACATCGTTGTCACTCTTGATTTTTTTATAAGTACGAAATTGAAGTATATAAACTTTTCTGTACCTGTGTTGTGGCATGTGCGTAATAAACTATAAATTTATCGCTCATAACTAAGTAATGATCACTCATAACTTGTTTTATTAAAAATCAATTCAAAGTTGGTTCTGTAAGATTTTTATTAGTTTTACAGGTTTTTATTTTACAAATATTGTGTGTACGAAATTTGCAAAAATACAATCCTTCTCTGAAATCTGGCTCATTGGAACTCATTTTTAAGTAATTATTAATTAAGATACGTCACGGTTCATATTATGTGTATCCAAATTTGGTGCATACAAAAAAATAGCTTCTATCATTAATTGCGATTGCGAAACATATCAATTAATAATTACTTATTTTTTGAATAACTCATTCAACTATGAAGATTATCTATTTTTTTATTGAATGTCCCCATTCACTTCTATCAAATTACACATAGTATAATATTGTTGTATTAAATCATTTAATTTATATTAATTATTATGACGCAAGTTCTAACCAACACAATGAAGTAAATTACGTTAATGTTACAGTCACGAACTTTGACAACACTTAAAAAATTCTTTTAGACCATATTTTTAAAACTTATACCGGTATTATGTATGTAGTTCTTGCGTTTCAATTACCTACATAATTATATTTAACTCCCTAGACTGAAAACTGTAAATAATATTGTATAAATGATGAATAATCTTCACGCTCAGTTATAAAAAAAAATCAATTTTACCTTCAGTTATATAAATAGCTATTGGATAATTTGGTGAATTTCCTTTTTATATTATTGTCGATTTTTCTGAGAATTGGATTGGTTTTTGAAAAACGTTTACAGTAGCTTTTCAAATATGCTCCTAGGAATGAGGACGTCATGTTTTGTGAATCATTTCATTAAAAAAATTCGGAATTTGCAAGAGAACAATAACCATAAAACAAATTTTTTTAATAACATTTCTGTTCTTAATTTAATTCATAACTTGCAATCCGTTGATTTTAAACAATAAAAGGTCTCAATCAAGTTTGTAGATAATTTCATGCTCTTTAAAAATACACAGAATCATTAACTCTATAAAAAATCAATGGTTTTGTCGTTATAGCTATTGGTAGGTTTCTTTTTGGTGTATGCTGAAGGCTTCATATGAAACTATTGAATATTTGGTCCAAAATGTTTGTTGTTTGTATCGATGGCAGCATTCAAAGGTGGTTTATTCAAAGGAGTTTTTAAATAGACATGTTATACATTTTTTTACTTTGATCAATATTACAATATTGAAGCCGATAAAGAGGATGTACATTGTAATTGCCAATTATTTGTTGGAATCTAATTTGGAATTGTTTTGCCGACAATAGTTAATTTTATATTTAACTATGATCATTTTGTTCGGAAAACATCACTAACAACAGCTCCAATACCACGAAGTAGTAAGTACTATCTATATACTATATCGATAATTCCCTCATATTTTGTATTTATAAACCCCGGCATGAGGTAAAATATTAAATGTGTGTGGTCAGTACAAAGAGATAAAATTGTATTTAACTAGAAAGCACGATTTGGTAAGATTGTAACACTTTCACTGTTTATTAGTGGGCACTACCATTTATCGACTTTTTCTGCACTATTTCGCTTTATTCTTGATTTAGAATGCCAAACTTTTCTCTTGAACAATTCAAAATTTTATGGTTTTCTTTATTGGATTTGTTTTGATCGATCAGATTTAACTGCAATTTATTGAAATACTTATTGTTAAATTATGAAACTACAAGGTGAAAGTAAAAAAATGTAATCTATACCTCTTTGTTTTAATTTGTACAGTGAGAACTTTACTTAGCGTTCGATGTTATTTACTGTTAACCGAAAGTGGAGCGTTCGTATGCTAAAAAAACCAAAGAATATCTATTACAAATGATATTTCATTTTAGTCAGGTAGTGAAGAAATATGTAATTTATTTTATGGTAAAAAACCTAAAATTATGAAAGCCTTGGAGGTACGAAAAAATACTACCTATTGTATCAAAATAACCGTAGATACGTCAAGCCTAATTGAATATTGCCAACCAGGATTTTTTCTTCTCCATAACATAAATACCCCTTTAAGTACAGGTGTACCAACATGAAAAGATAAAAACGTGCGGCGCTTTTTGATAATAGTGAATATGTATTGACGATAGTATTAACATTACTTCGTTACACAATAATTCTAATTTTAAACAAATTAGAAAATAAAGAGCTGGCCTTGTATAAAATATTAGCTCGACCTACGTCACAATAGAATAGACATCAAGCCAGAAGTAATGGAATGTCAGCGTAGTTTAAGTGATACTTGGCGACTGTTATTTATGCGTTACCTTCCTTTCATATCTGTGTCACTTCCGTAGATCAGTTAAAATTGAGTTTCCGCTATCAGATAGAAAAGTACAAGTTAATACCCATGTTTGGTTTATTACCTCTGAAAAATGCTTTCTAAATAATTATTAATAACAAAGCATTTTTTGGGTGAACTTCGATGAGTATAATAAAACTTCGAAGAAAGAAACAAATGCAATTAACAGGTTCCGTATAGTTTTTGAAACGGCTAGTACGAATGTAGCTAGTAAAGCAAATAATCTTAGTTGTAATAATTAATAATCATTACGGTTAAAGTTAATTGTGTCCACTTTACTAATGACAGGTTTTTCTATTAAAATTTAATATTAACTGGCAATTCTCACAATAGGAATAATAAAAAAATAAAATGGAGCTTAATTTATTCAACAGATACATTCATCGTGAACTAACAGCTGGAGGATTAACTGTTGTACTGTATATTACAAAATTACTTTCGTAAGATGTAAAAAGCAATCACTAACCCTTCACTTACAACAAAAATCAACCTTGCAAGGTTGAAATTACACGTGTAAACCGTACATTAACACATCTAATTCAATTCAACACAAAATAGAAGTCTTTTTTGAATTCAATTGGTTTATCAAAAGATCTAAATCACGGTTTTATTTAAAATTGTAATTCGACCCGAATTTAAAATTTAGATGACAATTAAATGGAAACTAATTCCACCAACTGTTGGTGAAATGAAATCAAAATCTAGCCGAGTTTACAATTATTATAATTTTTCCCCAAAATATAATGCTTCCACTTACATTCACCATAATATCTTCACTTCAACTATATATTATAATTTTTTTTAATATTTGCAGAGGTCTGTTTTCATATTACAGGTTTAATGTTGGTTCGTGAGCAATCGAGAATTATTATCATCATCATTATCGATAAATTTTAATTTACTATATTCTCCGCCTAATAGATTACAAGTAATATTTTATTATAAATTTTGCTAAATAATAACGGTGATAGAGAATAGAGATATACCTACAATACACGATAGAAAATTCCCAATGAAAAAATAGTGGTAGACCAGGATGAACCTTACTAATTAAGTGGATGCCTCTAATGATCTAAAATCGTGGTCGTATACTTGTTGGATTTTCTGGCAGCCGAAACTCGAAAATTATTTTACTTATTATATTATAGATACAGTTTTACATTTAAACACATTTGTAAATGTTCTGGAGGTATTCCATACTTCCAGACCCCCGATTTCAGAAGCCGAATGTATGTGTCTTTCATTTAAGTAGGTACACCTTTTTCACAGAACAAATTGAGTTGTGTCACAAGTACATACAGACGACTTTGGGAGGTACATACGGAACATTTGAAAAAGAGAATAATTAAATAAACTACGAAAAATCTTTACCAAAATTGCTTGGTATGTGGACATATTCGTAATTCTATTGGGGAAAGTGCATTGTATTTACAGTTACCCTATAAGCTTACCTGTACAGCAAACAGGTGCCAATTTCAACAAGTATACTTGGTATTCCCAAAGATACATTTGGTAGTCAAATTGGAAGTTAATATTCCATGAGATTTACCACAGCATAATGTCAAGTAATAATTTTAAAAATTGTGTATTGATCACTAATTTATTAATTTTAAATGTATTAACTTGGCTGGGTCCTGAAGTTGTGCAGAAGTTTTATGGAATTAAATAGAAGAACCCGACGTAAAACGTTTTGAAAAAAGTCGTGATAGTTGGTTTTATATTTAATTGGTCCATCACTTTAAAATCATGTTTTTATTGAGCTACTTCCAAACTATTGGCTTTCTTTTCATTCATTTTTAATAATATGAAAATTTAAAAGCAAAACTAAAGTGAGTTAAGAGATAAAATAATTTGTGTAGTAGTTTTACGGTCATGTTTCTAATTATAAGTACTATTGCGAGACGCAACTCTCCATGAAGGAAATAATGAACTTTCTGGTGCCGATTAGTCAAGTGGACACCCAATCTAATTTAGTATGTAGCATAATGTAAATTAATATGTAATAATTTTCAAATACATAAAATATAACGTTTCCACTAATTGGTTGCGGATAATTACTACGGCAAGTTGAATAATAATAATAATTATAAAAGTTGAACATGGATTTTAATTGGAAGAAAGAAAATGTTCAAAGATCAATAAGAATTTTTAAAGATACCCCTAAAAGTTGGCTGTATACCGAAAAGCTTATATAAGACACCCTTCTTTCAAAGTGTAATAATATCCAATCCCGAATCATATAAGCTTCCCCTTTTTACTCTCACGTACTCACATGTTTACATCTACTAGATTCAAGTTTCAAACCAAGATTAAATTTAGGCAGCGTTTATAACTAAATTGTTTACCTACATAATTTTTAAACCATATAATTTAGCTTAAATCGCGACCAATTTTGAGAATTCATCCAAAGCTTTCTTTTTAATTATTGTAGTATCGTAATTGATCATATCAAGAAGTTCAATATGCTATTAAATAGAAACCATTAGGAAATGAATTGATTAATCAACGACAATTTAATTCTCTAACCGATTTATTTGGAATTACAAAGGGAGTTCAAAACACCTTCGGATAAAATAATGTGATTTTTAAAATGGAATAAAAAAGTCTACGATGTGCTCATAATGTACACAGCCTACGCGAATAATATAGAAGCGTTAAAACGCGATAAACAATTTGGGATTAAATTAATCTATGTTCAAAATTTGCACTCCCACTTAATCAAAGTAAAATATTGAGGTCATCGTACTGATTGATATTTATTATTAAATGCTATCAAAATAATCAAACACAAATTTATAACTTTAGATCACAATTTTTTAAATCATTGTTATATTTTAGTGCAGGTTCCACTCAAATGGATATTCATAAAATATTTAATAAACACAAAAAATCGGATCGTAAATGTCATAAAACAACCCCTAAGATACTCTGAAAATTACCAAACACGCATCGTATTGAGGGCAGCCATAAAATGTCCTCGTTTCTTTAACAATATTGAAAGCCCTCGTTCAAAGCACGGTTCGATGTTTGAGCGTCACTTTGTGTAAAAAGTTACTTAGTTGTAATATTCATTTTTCTTCTTTTACTCTACACTGCAACCTATTTTCATTTTCTCTTTAAATTATTATCTATTATGTTAAATAATGTAAAATAATCACCTACAAGTTAGTAATTTAGCAATTAAAAGAAAATATTAAAAATCAACTATTTTTGAGTTTCGAGATGGCACCACCGTCAGTTTTTAAGTAGCAAGTATCGCGTAATGAGCAATAATAAGTAAAAATGTATTTGTATTAAATTTGCAAAATGCGCTTTAAAAAATAATAACATGAAAGAACAACTTCCATTTAAACATATAACGGAATACTCGATGATTTATTTTAGCATAAACGAAGCGTGCAATTTATACATAGAACACTACAACAAAGTGATTTCGAGATCAATTTAAAAGATTGTAAAAACTTGAAGCAATTATTAACACTCTTTTATTGAATAATAAATTTACTTTTACGTAATTTTTTAAAAACTAACATCACATAGTACATACATAATTTAAGAATAAAAAATATTTAAGTGTTGTTCGGAGAGTTTGTAAGCAATAATTTGAACCGAGAGGATAGGACAGGCTATCTAATCTATGTAAGCTATTGTTTTAATTTCCTTTACTTGGAGAGTTTCCAAAGCAATAATGTCGGGCAGAAGTTCAAGTTTCATGCAGAACAAATTAGTACATTTTCTCCTCTTTAAATATGCAGCAAATTTATTAACAAAAATTGGTGATTGTTTAGTCGGAGTTTGCTTTAATCATCCGTTTTTATGCAAACGCTTTAAAATAATTTAAGTAAACGATTAATTACACAAATTTTACTTAGTACCTCCCATTGATGTAAAAGAACGATAATACAATCTTTCTGATTTTATCTTTCTCTAGTATTATACTGTCATTATCGTTTAATAAACACTTCATAAAGTTTATAAAAATAATTATTGGGGAACAAAGAAAGGCTAAAATATATTTAATTTCGGGCAAATATACCGCTATTGTGAGATATAACATAACATCTTCCCCATTTCGAAGGAGTTGGTGGTGGCTAAGTCTCTTTCATTGATTAACGGATTAACTAATCACTGGCGTCGACCACCTGTTTAAAGAGCATTATCTAATATTCTACGTTATTAAGTCAAATAAAAAAGCAATGCTCATTTCGGAAATTCAAATTTTGAAATTTGGACATTAAAAAAACCGAATTTATGATTTATCCGTTTGCTTAACCAATGACAAAATCAGAAAATATAAGGAAAACCTGGTACAAAGGATATTATTGAAAAACTCTTCTGATGTGATGAATATAGAAATAAGTCAATTGCGTTTAGCAAAAGAAGATGTGGTTAAGAAAATGACAATAGAAATTTCGAACAGTTCAAGGTGAGCTTCAATGGACAAATATAAATATCAATCAAATAGATACAATTATATCTACTGCAGGATAGGTACATATTATTTTTCATTATCGCTTTGTTTACTAACCAGCTCACATCATCGTCAAAAACATGAATAGACTCAATATAATTAATTGTAAACAATCAAATGAAATCATTGTAATAAAGTTTTCAATCTAAAATAATATAGAATATAGCAATACGTATCAAGCTATATAAAATTTGTGTAAAGCAACTTTCTTCAAAGGGGTATCAGTCGCTAAGAAGGGTCAGGTAATAAATAAAAAAATAAGAAAGAATACTGATGCAAAAGTTGGAACTGAAAAATTATTTAATGGGTGGTTTAGCTTTACTTTCGTTTATTTACTAAGAATCGGTTTTGTGGCAAAGTCCCTGTGGACGCCCACTACGTCATCACTATAAACCAGTTTAAAAATGTGTATTGTTGTATAAATTTTCAATTACGAAAAATTACCACTCTGTAAGAGACAACTTGGGAGGTTGAATATCATCATAAATCAATTTGGAATATTCCATATTCCGAAATTAATATTTAAATTTTTAAATGGATACTACCTACTTCAAATAGAAACCTCATACAACGCACGCACATTTGAAAACAATAAATGGAAAATTGTAAGCGTTAATTATTGTGATATTATCCAGCATATCGATACCGGTGCATAATGCCGTTGTCAAAACTCATCGTTATCAATACATCAATCTCAATTTAATCAAATACAATGCTCGACTACAAACTCTCAATTTATTGAAAATTGTATTTCGAACTAACTCCACACAAGTTCATTGTAATGAAGACGCTTTGGAATAACTGATGAGATATTAAGTAAGGTATCTACTGGTAGTGGTTATCTTCTTTAGGTCTTTGACTTCGGTACAAAAATTAACCGACCACTACCGTACTCGCCGGTTTGCTCGCACAAGTAACAGCTTCTGATGACCTTAGAAATAGACTAGCAAGAATTTTATATTTTTTGTTATAGCCGACTACACATGTACCGGTTTAAACAAAAATTGTTAAATACCGTATTTTTAAAAACCTATTGTCAATTATTGCTACTTAACGAACAGTAGTAGTGCATTAGAGCTTTAACATTAAATAAAAGGAATTTTTACACCGGAGGAAATGAGGAACTTGATATTTGACCGTGATTTGCTTTGTTATAATCAGGTCATACAATCTATTTACTATTGTAGTAGTGGATAAATATCGCAATACATAAATTAGCCAATTAAGTTAGGTTATGTTCGGTATTGGAACATTAGTTTTACGTAAACTTACATAAAATACCATAATTACGTAATGCATAATAAAAGAAATAGCTACTTATAAAGACAATAATTATTAAATTGTAGTATCGTAAGACAAATTTTGTAATAAGAAAATAAAACTGTAAGCTGACGTAATAAAGCGCAAAAATAATATTAAATATTAAAAATTTGATAATGAACTTGTTTTGCTAAAATACTGAGTTTAAGAAGGTAAACTCATAATAGTCACATTTAGATAAGGCATCGTGCTATCAGAAAGTTTGGGTTAAAGTTCAATGACGATCGTTCATAATATTTTTAAAATTAAATGTTAATAAAAGTGTTTATTCGTTCCTGTTAGTTTTAACCACAAAATTTATGTACATCCCGTAAGATTGCGTGACTCAACTTGAATTCTATTAAATAGTCTACGAGCAACTGCAGATGTAGGTGGCACTTTTAATTTGATATTACGAAATTAAACAAGCAAGCCACACAATTTCATTTTACTCCTTTCATTAAAATTTTGGTTTAAAAAACTTTTAATTTCTTTGTTCTTGTGCGCAAACTTTTCTAAACGAGAAGGAATGTCGAACACTCAACTTTCTCTTACGTTAGCAGCTCATAGATTAATTTATGAATTTCCATTTAGAGAAATTAAATCCTACAATAATCCAAAAGTGTTACAAATACTTATTTTTCAATATTAGAATCTTTATTTGTTTCTTACTCATTATCTCTTGGTACAATAATGAAATATTTATCAAGTAAGTCTACAGCAAACAACAATAATAACCTTCACTTACTTCGTTGTAGATATTGTCGACTATGGTGTTGCATACAACACCCAAAAATTGTCTTTATTGTGATTTGAATCAATCGTAGGTTTTTTGTTTTTATAGAAAGATTTTGCAGACAATTGTTGAAAAATTATGGAAGTTTTAGAATATGTTCCGGAATATACCGCACTATATCATAAAACCATCTGGGAAATCTATCTGATGCGTGAAAAAAAACTCTGCACTTTGAAAGAAATTATAATCGAGCATCGTGGTATTTAGCATGTCCTGTTTCAAATTTGTGCCGACAAGAAAAAGAAAATTACAAAGAATTGAGCTCCCTTGTGATCGATTTATCCTTTTAAACGGTTACGTCAAATCACTGCATGTCTACATTTGTGTTATTCACTTCTTTATGGGTAGCAAAGGTAGTCTTGGGCTATTCAAGACGTGACTTAGGTTTCAATACAACTCAAATAATTGAACACTGCAATCTAAATTTTGAGACAAACATTTTACAAAACAGCAATGCAGTTTTGAGCATTAACACAAATTCGCCATTGTTATAGCTTATTATGAGCCTTAAAATACCACATGCGCTCAACTTTCTAACCATAAAGAGGTTGTCAGACTTTTAAAAAGCGAAATCTTGCATGTTTGCATACTTTAAACCTTATTTATATAGTATATTGATACCACCCTATTAATATAATACTTCGACTTGAATGTTTTCGTCGAATTTTCTTTATTGTAGTTAAGGTATTGATATAGGTACCACAGTGGTATATGCGGTATACCATTATAATATATAATATACTAACTATTTATAATATATATATTAATATAATATTATAATGCATAGATTTCTAAATTACCACACTTAATAACATTCGAATTAATGATATTTACAAATTATATCATACTTAAAAATTATATAAAATTAATAAAACCGATATTAGCTACCTATACAAATATGATGTTGTAATGTTGTATATATACAACATAATAACAAATATGTATAACAAATTGAAGGTTTATCGTATTAATATTAACTTAACAATTTATTATAGCATCCATGATTAAAATCTGCTCAGAAGATGTCAGACGTAATTCATAGCGTAACGCTAATTTATTGCCTTCTATAATTGATAATACAATCAATACAATATGCAGTACGGTACATATATGGTGATTATGCTGGCGGTAATTCTATGCAGTATTGAAGTAAAAATTCAAATTAATTGAAAAATCAAAAACTGAAGATATTTATGTTAAAAACGAGGAAGAAAAGCTGCGTGTTTTATTAAATTGGCGCACATATAGGGTATTCGGCGAACCGTAATCTGCAAATATTGAGTCAAAAATCCATTAGAATTCATCGAGGAAGGGCCGTTCCTATTATGTAATGGGAATGTTTATAGGAAATTCGAAAATGTTTAAGTTATTAATATACCAAAACCTACTCGATCAAAAGACAGTCAAAGGTTCGATTATTTCCGTTGTATAAATTCATCATTTATTCAGGTTAAGTAGCTGTTATTTTGCAACGCCAGATTTTAGATACACGAAAGCGTGGCAGGTTTTGCAACAATTCAAAAAAATGTAGAAGAAAAGTTAAATTTTATTTTTTCAAATGTTTAAAAATGTTAAAGAGGACAGGTAATATAGAGAAGCAAATTTTAAATCAGTTTTCAAATAGAATGTAAACGACCTTGTTATCTCTCTAATCGACAAATCGAATCGAGTTTTGTATATAAAGGATACGTATTTGCTTACGCAAGAAATGTAATAAAAAATGACACTTGTGCTACTTAAATTCACTTATATTGACTCGTGCACAAATATAACGATAACACTTAAATATTTATAAATCTGAAAATACGATCATAGACAATTTCTCATAATCCTAAGTGTTTTCTACGATTTTCTATTTCTCATAAAGCCCAGTTTGAGGAAAAACATAATAAAAAAATAAATGAGAAATAAAACCCAGAACGATATGGTATGAACACCGATAAACACTGTTGATTGCTTTTATCAACAGTTTAATCATCAAAACAGCTGAAAGCTCTGTTTAATTTAAAATAAGTAAATTAAATTATTACTTAAATAAAATAAACATATTATTAAAAAGTTAAATTTAAAAGTTTCGACATTTTTATTTATTTATTTAAGAATTACAAGAAAGAAAGCTCCAAAATCCAATAAAGCTATTCACTGCGCGTCACGAAAAAGCTCGGACTAATCGGTTGTTGAAAATAAGCAAAAAATAAGTTGTCATTTTGACAATAAACAAAATTAATATTGTTTTTACCTTTTTTTTCAAGTACAATCCCAAGTTCCGTTTCGAATAGATCATTAAACACTTTATCTAATCGCAGATGATAATATCAACAAAGTTTTAATAAATTGTTCGATAATAAACACTTTTCTTATGTTTTATACTCCAACGATTGATTAGCCTTTTAAATTTTCTAAACCACTAACTAGTTAGATAAGATTCATTTTAATTTTACTAATTACCTTTTTATAAAACTTATTAATTTCAATGCTTTTTAAAAATTTCAATCAAAAAAGTAATCCTTTTATAAAGCACTAAATATTAATGTGTCAATTCAACTCACTTAACTCTAAAAAATGTTAAGACACCAACACAAATAGCGCACAAACACATGCATAGAAAGAGAAAAATCGGCGTACTTCCACTGCCAACGAGAACTTGCGTATAACTAACTGCTTTTGCGCCGCTCACTACTTTGAGCTTTGAAGCTTTGCGGACTGCATTATAGAATCGAAGCATGGCACACAAACAGATCTAGAAGTCTCTTGAAAGTTTGTTGATATCAATATTTGTTTCCGGTTGACGACGTGAGGCGGATGCCAGTTTTGAGTTTACCTACAATCCGCACGTGGACATTTCTTTAGATATGTTCTGCACCAAGTCTATCCTTACGTCCATTTCAACAGTATTAAATTCGAAACTATATTTGAGACAGATTTTTGTGTAGATTAGTGTTATTGTAAAAAGTAAATTGTTTATTCCTATTACACTAATCGTCTTATTTACAAAATTTTACCAATTATCTTTAATTTGCTAAAAAAATATATTATTATTTATTTATTATTCTAAATTATACTGTAAACAATAACAATAGACAAATAAATTAGAAATAAGGTAAATGACTTAAAATGAAACGTTAATTAAATTCCCTAATTAAATTTGCTAAAAATTTATTTTATAGTTGATGCAAGCCAGGTGTTCAAAAGCCAATTTGTAATTAAAAATTATTTTTGACGATATTCTATTAGCTATTCCTACACACTGCATTAATGATTACATTATTTTAATAAGAATTTGGGTCATTTTTAAAGTCTTCATGTTCTTGGGTTCAATTTTAAGGAATACTTGACCCAATTTTCAAATATCTACCAGACATATTGGGTAATCTAATACCGGTTACCAATTTACTTCAATATTTACTTAGCTTTTATTAATTTATTGCACATGATAAACTGTAAGCTAAAATCTACTGTCGACATGATTCGGAATCAAAAAGCTTTGATAATATAGATTGGAAGTTGAAATACACTTGCGATTGTTAGTCGCGCGACTATTTTGGAAATATGCAGTTTTCTGGCTCCGTCCCCTCCATTTTGGATTTCAGAATTATTTTTTGAGTAAATTTGAAAGTGCCCACAAAGTACTGGCGAATACTGAAAAATAAAGGCCTCAGAAAAGACCTTGCAAAAATTCTTGAATTGGTTTCGGTGTTTTTATGTATATTAATTTTTTTGTTTCCAGACTCAGATGAAGTTCGGAAGCCTATTCAGGAACTTTGACGCCACAAGCTTTAATATTTTGTGCCCTTATCCTCGGTTTTCCAGTTGACTTTTTTTATTAGAAAAATTTATAAAGAAAATGAAACTTATTTTTAATAATAATTAAGACTATTAATAATTAGGTAATTACAACTCCTGAAATTAAATTTTGCGTTTCCCGAAATTTTACACCACAAGCCCGGGCTTCATGGATTTTTGCTATAATAATACGGCACTGATGAAGATACAAATTATTAAAATCGAAACTAGTCAGTTAAGAGCAGGATAGTTGTTTTGTTTATATTGACCTAGAACCTAAGATAAATATTCTTTTGTGAAAACTGATTTTTAAAGTTTTTTTGAATTCAGGTATCTTGCTCCGAGCTTATTTTTAAAATTTTTTAATAAAATAGGTCCCTTTAAAAAATCTGTTCATTATTAAAAAATTTACAGCGCATTCATCAGCACTTCAATAGTAGTACTTTTAAACAATATATGTAAAGAAAAATTTAATATCTAATAAAATTGAAAAACTTGACGTTTTTGTCATTGTCGGTATTTCAATTCTTAATAAAATTCTAAGGGACCTAGCATTTTCAAAAAACATTACTGCATGCGCCAGCACTTGCCAAGCACTGTCAAATAAAATTTAAAAAATCAAAAATTAAGTTGACCCCTCTCGATCCAAAAACGGTTTTTTGCTAATAAAAATTAATGAACCCATATCCCATCAGCAATTTCGAAATAATTTACAGTATTCGCTAGCACTCCGCGAGAAATTCAAAATTACGCAAAAAAGAATTTTAAATTCCAAAATGGAGAGGCCAGCTTGACGGAGCCCAGTTTTTCATGAAAAAAGCAGTCGCATTAGCCCGTTTATGCCTAAATTTGCAATTATATTTTTGCTAGTAACCAATCGAGCAACAGAAAATCGCAAGTGCGTTATCTCTAAATTCGTTTGTGCGTGCGTCGGTATGCAAATAAAATAATCAAGTAAATAAAATTTTCCAAGTAAATCAAATTCAAAGTTTGCACTTTGATAAACACACAATCATTGTATTCAAATATATAATACCACCATAAATAGAATTCGTTCAAAGAGAGAAATTCTAATGATTTATTAAAAAATTAATAAAATATTTTTTTAAATTATAAAATTTAGATTTAAGTTAAACACTCAAGGATCCAAGAAAAATATAATTTGAAGAAAATAAAGCATTCATCTCTGGCAGTGTGGTATAAGGCTTAAATCGACATGCTACGACCGGGAGACCGCGGTTCGATGTTGGGTCGCGCTGGACTATACTGTTGTGATCTAAAGCCTAAGTTTCACTTATGGGCTAAAAACACTCTTCCCAACCCACACTTGGCCAGCGTGAGAAGATACGGCCTAACCTTCAAGTTAAAGAATTTGGAGACACTTATATCTAAAAGTGGATGTAATAGCATAAAAGGAAAAGAAGGAAAGCGTTAATCAAGAAAGCAATCATTTACTCGTTTCAATCCTACTTAATTCAAGAAATTCTAGAAATAAGAACATAATTTACTTAATATAAATAATAGATACTTAATATTAACAAAATATGAGTAGAAACTTTGTTTTATCGTCTTCAATTTTATACATAATTACTTCTGTGGTTTCTGGGTAAAACGACTTAAGTCCAAAAACAAAGTTTTGAGATATGGCCACATTTGTAGCCACATGCCCCATTAACAACTACTGAACTAAACTTTTCTGCATTTTTCAAATATCTCGTTATTCATTGGCCGAATGATTTTTACCAAAACATTGAGCTCAACTTTCTGCATCTGATGGTGCAATAAACCCAAAATCGTCAAAACGTGGCTTAAGTCGTTTTACCCAGAGACCACATACTTTTTGGCTAGGGTTAACAGTTGTTGAGCTCTCTTGCTCTCTTTGGCCTTCTAGGTCCAAGGAGTTTTAATATGTATTTTCTAACTACTCCCAAATACAGTCCTGAAGTCAAAAATTAGAATCTCATCAGCATAAATTGCTGAATATTGAATACTATATTGAAGAATATGCGTATTTAAAACAAAAAATCAAACATAAGGTTTTTAAATGATAATTGGAATTAAACTGATTTATTGAACTTAAAAAGAATACTAAGTCGGAAGTCAAGGATCTAATTGACTCGCTCTTATTGTTCGTATGGTGTATTTTTGGAAGCTAATATACCCAATACCCTAGCAATTGCCATAATTTTTATGCAATCATGATATATTTCAACAAAAAATTATTTTGTTAATTTTATACTTTTATTGTAGGGATTTCTTTTGATTATTCTATATTTGGTAAATATATTTTTAAAATTGTAGAATTTTTTGGCTTAAGTGGCAACAGCTAACTGGGGAAACCAGGTTGTCAGCTGGGAAGATGAAGATGGCTATGCTAGCGGTAGAGACTGATTTAGTCTCTTTAATTTTTGATGTTGTCATTTTGAGTTTGAGTAAAATTTTGAATAATATATTATGTATTTTAAATTCTCTTTTGAGTAAGTTATTTTGATTGATTTGGATTTGAATTAGTCCCAAATTTTAGACATTTTTGGAAAATTAATGTTTTGATTAGATTTATTAATTTATAAAGATTGGATAGATTACAAAATTTGGATTATTAATTGAAATTGATATAAATTGGTAAACACTTATTTTTCATTTTGATTTTCCATTTTATACCTATTTGGAAATTTTATTTTTTTCGATTCAGATATTTTGGTAAAAAGAATAATTGGAAGTTTTTTTAAAATATTTCGTTAAAAATTCGATAAATAAGAAATTATTTAATTTTGATTTTGAAAATTTGACAATTTGATTTAAATTCTTGAAAGTTAGCCATGTTCAATTAATTGGAATTTTAAAATAATATTGAATATTTGGAACCACAGAAGAAGTAATAAGAGTCTAAATTTTTGATAGCGATAATTTGAATTCGGAAGTTTCGGAGTAAAATATTTTAATTTTATTCATCTGCCCAAATTAGATGGTAATATACCACTCATGTTTGATAAGTGTTTTTTTGGCCTGAAAATCGAAAAATGCCAAAAACTTGGCAGTTTTTGATATAAAAATGTTATTGAATAATTGTTTGATGCTCTTAAGGTGGTAAACGAGGTAAATCAATTAACAGCAAATATCATTCTATTGCATTATAATAACGTTTGAGTAATGCAAGTAAAATCAATATGTAATTTGGAGCTTATAGTTTTAGTTTGATGTAATACTAACATAATATGTATAGTAATTCTGTATAAAATAAAATAATTAGGGAGGTTATTTATAATGTAAACTTATTCATAAATAATTTCTAACAAATTACATTGTTGTTATTGGAATTTCTTGTGAAATATTATTTTTTCTTATTTAATTGCTTATTGTTTTTCTTATGCCACTAATAATAATTGACATTTCAATATAACCTGCTATATTTTTTAAATTACGTTCACAATTAGTCTTCTTTTCGGTATAATATGTTTTGTCACACAAATTGATTGACAAATATCGACACAAATGCACTATGAATCATTCCTAAAAATTTGTAATTTCAGTCATTCTATAGTATGGAATTTATTATAAAGTTTAGATAAAAACATAATTTAATCATAGGAATTGTAAATTGATGACAATTTTGGCAATGCCATTTTATATCCACAATGAAATTGTAGCTACCAATTTCAACTGTGGAAAATGTTTTGATTAAATAGAATTCATGTTTAAATAATTGTTATTTATTGAATGTGCAGCTTTGTTTAAAGTAAAGATTTAAAAACCTGCATTTTTTCCATTTCAGATATCATTGGGAAATGATTATTATTATGACTTCCAAAAAAGGAATTTTTGTTATTTTAAAATTGATTCCCTACGACAACACGATTGACATTTTCAATTTTTTAATTTTGAATTATAAAAAATATATAAAATAATACATTTACTTATTAGAATATTAATTGTTATCTGCAATTAAGACTATTGGGAATTTGGACTTTACGCTTAAAGTAAAACTACTGCGTAATTTAGTTGATTAGTTGCGATGGACGAAAACAGATATTTATCATTAATCGTTATCGCCTTACAATATTGTTTAAATTGAAACCGTGTGAAGTCGATCTACTATGTGATTCTACAGATAGAGGCAGGGAAGAATATTTCTTAAAACTGCAAAGGGATCAGAACTTTCATAATGTACAACTCTGGTCTCAAACATTTTCGAGCAGAAGAGAAGTCAACTCTTTGATTTTCACAATCAGCACTACCTAAATCAATAAAACCAGCAGTATGGCGTAGAGCCAACATCGACCCGACTAATTTCGGATAGATTTGTGCTGTTCATTGGAGGGCAATGGCAAACCACCGAGGTAATTTGCTACATACCATAACGACTGTAGATAGATAGAAAACAATAACATTCCATTTAAAATAAGTTTCTGATTAATTAAGTTTTTAATTCATTACCTTCGTAAACAGATACGTCTCGTCGTATCACCCGCTTGCTTTAAAAATTTTGTAATTTTTCCCTTCGTAAGAACTATTCGTCTTATCGACTTTCTTTTCAGCAGGACTATTGAAGACGTAAACTTCTTGATGTCGATATTTTGTTAAAGTTGGATTGTAGCCCTTAACATCGAATAAAGAGTCCACAACGTGGAGCTTTTATGTCTTTGAGTTGAGTTCAAAATACACCATCAAAACTGCTTCGCTTATGGCAATAACTCTTCTTTTAATTTTGCCTCTAGCAACGATTGGGCAGCTAACGAAACCAATCTTTCAATATCGGAACCTTCAGATAGATCCTCAAAATATAAATAACTTTATATTTTATTTTTTAATAAATTGAAAGGTTTTGGGGTAAGACTCGATGTTTTTTCGAGTTCTAAGATGGGGCGATCCCCCCATTGCCTTCCTCTGTACACTCTACAACTCAACAATGCTTTAGATTCAAAATTACAGTAGAACACGCCTTCTAGTGCATCAACATATTAAATTATACCTACTAATTAAATATTTAGTGTCATCGAATCGCAATGAGGAAAAATCTTGTGTGATACACGTAGGAAATTTAATATTTCGGTTCTTGTAACATAAATACCTATTTAAATTGCTAGAAGAAATGCAAATATGTACATTGTGTAATCAAAAATATAAAACCTTTTTAAACATCTGCCACTTTTACAAATGCGTTTAACTGGTTTATTATGGTATGTAATTTTTCCAAATTTTAACTGAAACATTTTTATGTGATTTATTGGTAAACCAAAAATTATAAAATTAAAGTTCGGTTTAAACATAAACATAACGAAATTATAATTAAAACTGTAATCAAACTCAATATTATATGCGCAGACAAACCACAATAAATACATTAATACATACCATTTACTAAACAATACAAAAGGTAATAGAAAAAAGAGATAAAATAAAATGTAGTGGTGTATATAGTATACGTACAATGCGACAACTGTACAAGTACGTACATTGGACAGACAGGACATAAATTAGAATAAAATATTGATAAACATAGAAGATGAGGAATTAATACAAATTTTAGTAAACATAATTTTAAACTGGAGATAAAAGTTCTCAAGAAAATAACATAAAACTTATTGATAAATGCCAAAAAAAACATACATCTAGACTTTTGGGAAAATTTTGAAGTTGAAAAACATCTTCGTAATGCAAATCTTATTCTACTAAATGACCAACTAGAAATAAATAGACCACCTATTCACCGGTATCTTTCAAAAACATGATAATAATTACAATTACAACATAATTATATAAAATATAATTAACGTATACCAATATAAAAGCTTCTTGCAGAAATGACTGACAATTCATAATAAATTTAAGTAAAATCGTATAAATGTTTAAATAAGTGTTAGAAAAATTTTATATCTTCCAGACCTGATGATGCTAAAAATCGAAACTGGTTGAAAAAAATAATTAATAAATATACAATCAAATTCGTCTATTAATTATTAAAAAAAGAAAAACTTAATGATACAGCCGGAAATGGTACTTTGGCCAATATTAGGTAAGCTTTTTGTAAATCTCTCTTGTCGTGAAAAATAAATTTTCTTTTAGAATGCTACACAAGATATCGTTATCTAAGGCAGAAGGCCTGTTACAGCGGTGATTGCAAGCATAAATTGTTAAATCTGAACCGGGCAAACCACTTTTAAACTGTGTGAACTGTTACTGCATTTTTCTCGAGTTTTGTATTGATGATGTATTGAGATACAAAAACATGTATTTACTTACGTCAAAACTATAGGCGATATTACCTACATTTTAAAACACTCATAATTTAGCAAATTCGTGATTGTAACAGATCGTAAGAAATTGCAAATGAGTAATAATAAATTATGGTAATTCCAATTATAAACTAATATTAATTATTAAAAATATTAAAATAGCGATAATGGGAAAAACGCAATGAACGGGAAAATTGACACATCGATGTTTGAAGCAGCATTTAAACTATTTTTTTAAGAACGTATATTATATTATAAATATTTCCTCTTTTAGACGGAAATTTAAATTGCGGTTATGAAGACCTTTTCTATTCTATTATAATATAATAGAACAACAACCTCCAGATTCAAGTTCTTATACTACCAAGATTAGAATTATTGAAGATCGTTTATGTTTTAAATCAATGACAAATTATTATACAATGCTTAATAATACAAAATGTAATGTAAATTAGGATAATTCTTATTATCCGGAAGTATATTCCACAAATTCGATATTCATACCATCATATCAACACCAATACCAATAAGTAGAAGTTTAAGTTATGTAAGTAATAGAATTTCCGTTCTTATACCACAAGATTGTAGAATACAAATTGGTAAATTGCCAGTAACGGATTTATCCATAGACGTACACACATACGTACGCACATACAAGCTATTGTTTTAAGCGAACAAAACCTAAGCTAAAAATTTTGAAAAAATAATTGTTTTCGGCCACCCTTACTATATTGGGCTAAATCCACCACTGTAAGCAATCTATAGCGCTTATTAATATAATATTACTATAATGAAAAGGTAGGTAGGTAGGTACTAGTCAATTAAAAAGTAACGGAATAATAAAATTTTAAGCTAAAGAAAAGTCTTATGAAATTATAGTAGATGCTGGATATTGTAATCATGGCATGTTTATGAGAACAAGGAAGCAATTTACAAAGAATCGACTTTATTTTTAAAATATGATTGTTTAGGTAAAAATATTCATTTAATAGAATTAAAATTTAACGAAAAATTGCGATTACTATAAACCACATCTGTTGCATAGTGAAATTTCAAATGTTTGCAAATTTGGGTATATATTATTATTGCATATTATTATTGCAAACAATACAACATGTGAGATTTAAATGAAAAATAATAAAAAGTTCTTCAAGTTCTACTTTCATTATTAGGTAATAAATGTTATAAACCATTGGCCGTAAGGTCGTTTGCTCTAAACTTTTCAATACAACACAGACTTAATTTGCATTTCAAGTCAAGATGGAAGAGGGTGGCGCCCTTCTTGCTTTCAATAGTCTACCTTGCACTTTCATTTACCAGTTTAAAACTTTTAACAAATATGCTTTAGCTGGATTATTATTGTTAACAAAAAATGAGAATTATTATAACTACTTTATACTGTAAGTTAGATTAAATACTTTTGTTTAATTTTTGTAATTATTTTAAATACTATTTAATGAGTAGCATAGGTATTAGTTTGTTTGGAGATAGAAGTAAACTGCAGTTTTGTGTTGCCTGTTTTCCTATTATTACACCAAGTTGAGAACAAAGAAAATCGATAAAAATAGCTTCAATTTACAGTTGTATATCTATATGTATAGGATAACACCGTCAAAAATAGGTTAATTTATAATACTTTTTCTAAAATAATATACATTTTGAAACATTGATAAACGGGACGCTAAAAAGTATTCATTCTTTATTTTTAAAATTGAAAACCTTATGTAAATACACAACATATTAACTGGGATATATTATATGGGTTAAAACATCTGTTGAAGAGTCGATATGGCTAACTTGCTATACCCACCGTCTATTCCCTACACAAAGACATTAAATATTCTAAAATTTAATTAGAATTTACGCCAATGCAATGCAATAATTAATAAGTATGTAGCATTTACGAGTACATTCAAATAAAAAGAGATAACAAAATTTATATTTATATTATGAGTTAAAAATTTGACGATAAACTAAAAACAGCACATAACAACAGCTTCTGATATTACAAATTATTGTCCCACTAATGTAAGATAAGCTTAGTTTGCGATAATAGTCCCTAACGTAATTTACAATACAGACCCAACTTTGTAGTCGGAAAGCAAATAAGTGCAAGAGAGATAAATTTAGTTTTAAACAAGCTAGAGCGAAATACCCATAAAATACTGTAGATATTAGACCAGTTTCACTAACTTCCACTTCGTATGCTAAACAAGGAAAGAATCTTTCGCAACTAGGGGAACTTCACCGTTATTTGAATTAATACAACAGATCGTTCAGGATAACTTGCCTATTTTAAGCAAATAGTTTAATTGACTATTGACCATTTTAACTCTTAATAAAGGCTCTAATTAAAATGTTTATCAGCTTAACCACGTTGATTATTGATTTTGCACAAACGAAATTATTATTAAATTTTGTCCCCGGTAGTATCAAACATACTGTTTTTTTTACTTAATTCGACAAGGTTAAAATTTAATTATTATGAGGATTACAAAATTATATTCAACTAAAAAAGACTTGAATAGCAACGAAAAAGGCAATGAAACGAAGTGAAAGTAATCGCAGTATAAATCATTGGAAAGAGGATTTAAAATTGGTGGGTAATTTGTATGAAATCCACTGAGCTTCTTGGAGAGCCATAAATAATATTTTAGCATACTACCAATATGCATGTTTATTATGGCATACAAAAATTTAAAGGTTTTGTTCAAACATAAAATATACTTAACGATTGATCTTATTTCAATACTTCTTTAGTAGTTTTTTAAATTATTTATTATTATTATAATAATATTATAATCATATTATTATAATATGACTACACACATAGTATATTACCTATATGTACATAGCATATAATATAATATGTCTGTATACATATTGATATATTATATTCTTCCATTTCATGTTTTACAAAAACTGTAAAATATTTAAATTATTGAAGGTAGGTCATAGAATTAAATTGAGAAAGTTTTGTATTGTAGAATAAATTAGGAAGTCAAAATATTTATTTTGAATTGGAATATTTACTTGAATATCAGTATATCTTTTAAAAAGCTTTTTGATCGATAATATTGTGTCAAAACTTTTTATATGATGTTCCACTTTGTATGATATTTAGATTTACTCATACAACAGTTATGTAATTGCAATAAATATTACGAGCTTTATGAATTAATTTTTATTTGTTCCCGACGGATTATAGTTTCTTAAATTTGCAAAAATAATCGTTGCTATTGTGTTTATAATATTTTAAACTTTAGTGATCATAGTTAATACGAACAAGCCAAAGCAAAAAGTATCAGACGACAGCTGTTCTTCTGTATATCGCCAACCACAGGTGAAAAGCTGGGGCTGGTCTAGTTCATGCACCCCACGGTTATTGTCCTCTTTATACAAAGCACCCTCAACTAAGTTCCGCTCATTTTATTACTTGTTACTTTAAATCCTAACTTAAGTTTTAATTAAGATAATTTAAAGAACAAATTATATAATGAATTGCTCGTAATTATAAGCTAATTTTTTTTGGCTGTAATTAAAACTAATTCATTATAGTTTTATACATAAAAGCATTACATATTATATTGTATTTACTGACTCGGCTACAGTTGAATTTGTCCGTGCTTTGATGTTTGTGTCAACATATTAAGTCAACAACAATAATTTTACAACCCATTTGCGTGTTGCGATAATATGCATTTTGCCTCTTTAAAACTGGAGGCAAAAATTTCAATTTTTTTTAATTAAGAGAAATTTCATGACTTTAAGGATAAAATATTTAAAAGTTGTAATCACTGAAAGCTTATTTCACAATGATAATTCGATTAACAATTAATTTACAAATTACAAATATTTCGAAATAATCTCAAAATAATAATTAGTGTAATTAGCCGAAAATGAAGTTTTTTGGTATTTCTTAATAAAATTATAGTACTGTACATCCAGAGCGCAATAAAATTGCCTAATTAGTATGTACAGTAGAGTCTCGAAACAGTGAACTTTTATCTTTTATTTTCTTTTTTATAGCATGAAAAACAATAAAGAAAAATGATTTTTGTAGCATAAAAGAAATACAAAAAAGAAATAAAATTGGAATTAATATTTAAAAAATAAACATGATTTTTGATGTTCACTGTTTCGAGCTTTCGAGACTCGCTTATTAAAAAAATTTTAATTTTGTTTTACTACTACAAAAACAATTTTGGCTGTTCGTAATAGGATTTTCAAATATAAAGGACCTTATAAAAAAACATTATAGAATCTTTTATGCGAAATGAAATGGGATGAAAATTGTTGTACCTATAACAAAATTCCGAAATTCCAAAAATTCAACGAAAATTCCACACCTAAAATTTTACTTTGGCTTATATCTTGACTCAAAATATAA
Source organism: Cantharis flavilabris (assembly GCA_949152465.1). NCBI lineage: Eukaryota > Metazoa > Arthropoda > Insecta > Coleoptera > Cantharidae > Cantharis > Cantharis flavilabris. The sequence continues at coordinate 25,580,515 of OX424439.1, forward strand.
AAATGTGAGTTGTTTATTGGAAATTAGCTTTTTATGCACTGAAAAAAGGGGACATCAAATATTCATCATTTTTGCTCCGATAAACAAAATACAGTACAGCCTCGCTTATCCGGACACACTTTATTCTGGACACTCCAGTAATCCGGACACTCCGCCTCTTCGGACATTTTATATTTTTTACCTTTGCAATCCGGACGAATATCTAGTTGCAATTTCGAATTAATTCATCAAAGACTAAACTATGACATCGGGTCGGATAAACCATGGCTGCAATGGAGCCCGCATCGAGCGCCAAATTCAGAAGGCTCTAAAATTGTGCGTTTTTAATTTAATTTTCTATAAAATATTAAATTTTGAATAAAAAGAATATCTGAACGGATTTAATTCATATTTTCTTTGATTTAATTGGTCAAGTTAAATAAATAAGGGGTGGCCATTAATTACTTCAGGCGATTTTTTGACCCCCTCTTCCCCTGGTGAGATGTCGTAAGATTTGTTTTTTTTCAATTACGTGATATTTACCGAGTTATTATCAACAAATGTTAACACAGGTTTGCTGTGTTTTTCGAGCCCTGATACCATTCCTTCTGCTTCTTATGTAAATTAACCTCCTGAATCCGAATATGACCTCCGCTCTCCCCCATCCTCCACCGCTATCGGGGATGCCCTGCCCCATCTATTTTTTAAAAATAACTATTTTAGTCTTTACATTTTTTCTGGTAAACTAGAAAGGTGAAAAGTTAATAATTGTAGCAAGAAAGTTGATTTGGGAGAAGATTTGTCCCCTGAAGTTGTAAAAAAAATCATTAAAGATGATCGATTTTTCCGTTTTTCTGCTTAATTTTTTCACTTATTTTTGCTGTTTATTTTGGCAAAAAATAAATCAATCACACAGAACATGTACATATATGCAAGTTTTCAGTTTTTACAACCGGGGGTCTGGGGGGTGTTGCACACCCTCTGGTATACCTGTAAGTGTGTTGAAAAACACAAATAGCAAACAAATTTCGATTCAGGCTTTAAAGTTGAGATTTCACTGGGCATTACTGGATCTAAAGACATTTAGAAAAATCTATATAAAGCTAGATTCTGGGAATAAGTTTGTTTAGGTGTACTGGCGGGTGTTCCACACCCCCCAGACCCCCCGGTTTCAAAAACCGAAATCTTGTGTATGTTTTCTTTCAAACTTTCAAAAACAAAATCCCTAACTTTTCCAAGTCTTCCCCTAGATCAGGGGTGAGCAACCTGCGGCTCGCATGCCACATGCAGCTCTTTTGATGTCGAGTTCTCCAGATACATGCACAAATATTACCTAATAATTATATTATTTTATTTTCAAAACCCATAGAAAATATTATTCCGCAAAAAAGTACTTTAAACAGGATAAAAACAGGATAAAATACCATAATATTGAAATAAAAATGTTAGTGGCTCTTTAAAAATTGGGAAATTTTGTAAATTGTACCTTTTGGCTCTTCCGTCTCAAAAGGTTGCCGACCCTGAACATTTTGCAAACCTTAGCTTTTAAAAATTGTACATTTTTTATTTGTCGAATTTTCCGAAAATTTTTCCTGCCTTCAAGTCTTAATTTCCACAAGTTTTCCTTAAAAATAAAAAATTCCTAGACTTTCCTGACCAAATTTGTGTAATTCTCAATTCCTTTACTTATTCAAATGAAAGTCCTGCTTAAAGATTTGTCCTAATTTTTTGCCCCCCGTGGCCTCTTATAACAAACTACAACTCTCTGCTTAATCCATATTTGCTATCAGGGGCAGTTTCAGAATTTTTTCTGGAAGGGGCAAAAGGATCAGAAAAAGTGTTTTCAGATTTGGGATCGTCTCCTTGTCTATTTTTAAACGTCTGCTGTTTATTAAATATCTTTCATATTCCTTTCTTGTACTTCGAAACCTTGCAATAATTGTAATAAATTTGTTTTTCAATTAACACTAACAATAAATAAAATTGACAATTCATGCTTACGATACATTGTCAATTTGCCTAGTTGGCACTGACAATTGTCAATTTATTTACAATCCGAGGTTAAGCCAGTTCTTCAATTATTATAAAACGATACTAAAAATTTTCTATTGGAAACTTAATTTATTCAACAGTAATAGGAATTACGTTAAACCTTTCACGATTTAGGAAGGAAGTTATTTCCGAAGACCTTGATTTGATTAGATACCCCAGGTCAAATAGGAATTTTATGAAATAAATGAAACAAAAAAAAATCATAATAAAAAGTATCGGCGTTTTTCCATTGGACTATTTAGAATTGGTTAATTTTAAGTTACCAGCCTAAAAATATTAAGTGATTATGGGGGAGTGATGGATCAGTGCGGCCTTCAGGCCCCACAACCTAGGCAATCAGACATCGTCAACTTTAATACAGATTTGTCAACTGCAATTCAGACTTGTTAACTGCTATTCAAAGATGGATAACTGTAAATTCAGCTTTGTTCAGAACACCCCCTAGACCCCCCCCCCCGGTTTCACGAACTGAAAACTTGTGTATATGTTCTGTGATTGATCTTATCTACTTAATAAGAGACTATCACATTTTGAGAGTAAGTATGCATTTGTAGGTTTAGGAAATTCGCACTTAGTAGTACCGAGTACCCCAGTATCCAACTGATTGTATAAAATTATTGCCAACAATTTTCGCTAATCCGGAAAACTCGGTTATCCGAACAAACTCAAAACTATGTCTGTCCGAAATAACGAGGCTGTACTGTATATGATGAATTTTTCATCAATATAAATGAACCATTTTTTTCAGTCTGCTTCTTTGAATTTGAAAGGTAACTTTCTGAATTTGAACCTGATTTTCCTTCCAAGAGAAGCCTGCTATTCAGTGCACATCTTATATTTTTCTTGTGTAACAATTTTATGTTAAAATAAAAGTGTTTGCAAACCCTTTTTGATACTTAATTCAGTACGCCTAAGTAACTTCAGCAATCTGAGTTTCACCATCGCATCATTAGTACTTACATGGGTAGCATCGAAAATCGTAACATCATCTATGTGCAAGTAAAGTTAGCACAGTGATTCACTGTTTTCGTTTTCCATCATCGAGTTCCATCATCATTAAAGTTACCTTTCGTCAAGTCAGTTTGAGAGAATCCTGTTTAACCATCCTATTGGCAATCAGGTGGAATCGACTAACCATCATCAACATTTGTGGTGCAGATCAGCAACGGAAGCAACATATAATAAAATCTGTATGAATTGGAATCTTGTGAACCTATGAAGCGCCTCGGTAAGTGAATTTTAATATTATTACCACAGAAGATCTATTTTAGGTGTGGTAATAATAAAAAATCTTTAGGATAAAGGTATGTTTTTACAGTAAATTTATTTAAATTTATTCTAAAAGACTAACGAAAGTGGCTACCTATAGAAAATGAAAAGCAAAATGTGATAATAGTAGCATATGAACCAAATACAGATGGCAACCATTGAAACATAATAATGGTATCTACATATTATGCCAATAGAGAAAAATGTGAGAATAAAAACAATTGTTCAATTTACTAACATTAATGTGCCCCGACAGAAAATAAGTTGACTTCCTGTTAGTTTTATTTGCAAATAAGAATAAACTTTCAAGAGTGTTATGGAATAACAACAGTTGGTTGTAACTTCAAAAGAAGAATCAATTGGTTCTTAAAAGAAAAAAATATTACAAAATATAGGCAAAACCATTGCCAAAATTATTTTTAAATGATCCACACAAAACTTGTGGAAAAAATTTGGAAATATTTAAAGGAACACTTTGGACAACATAAAAATTATCTACTGCGCCTTCAAAAACCTTACAAAAGTGGAAAATGAGTCTCTCGCAATCGATCCTACCATAGGATTTTTTTCAACAGCAAATATAACCATCGATAAACTTGAGATTTGAGTCATTGCAGTATATGAACCGATGTTTACTGGAAAATATAAACTATATAGTATTAAGAAGCAAAATATTTCTATTGTACTTGCAAAGTCGAGAGCTTTTTTTTTTTAATTAACTTTTACTAGTTTAATTTAATTAAACTAACCAAGAATTGCAGTTTTTCCTGAAAGCAGTTTAAATCAATAACCAAAAGTTAGCATCCTCGTAATTATTTTGAAGTAAGTAATATACGGCAAGAATATTTATTAATTAATTAAATAAACTTATCGATAACAAATTGTTGAACTTTATTTTATTTTTATTTGCATTATACTTCAAGTGGTTCTAGACACTTTTGGCTAGCAAAAGTTTGGCTTATTCTGTGGCTTGCCTGGTAAAGAAATGGTAAAAAAAGAATGTGGTTTTAGCTTGGGAAATTTCAAGTGCAAAATTATAAATTTAAAATCTTTCAAAATTGAATGTAAATATGATTTTTATTGTTTCAAAATTTCCAGGAATCCGGCCCCCTGAAAAAAATCAAAGAGTTTTGAAAATTCTTGATGTAGTTCAGGTGGCACTACCAAGTTGGAAAGTTCACAGTTAATAAATGAATGCAGTACTGCAAATCCTCAATTTCAGCCTTTAAATTTAAAAAATATTAAATAACAAAGAAACAAGGAGCGCTTTTAAAATAGATCCTGTTATATACAACAAATAAGATAATTATGATTATTTAACAACCAATGACAACAATGCAATATAATTTTAAAATTTTAATTGTGAATTGTATTTTAAATAGCCTTTGTGAAATTGGACATAAGTGCTATCACTGAAATTCTCATTTCGAAAAATTTTATATTTGATTTTCATACAATTTTAAATTGATAAAAAAAACAATAAAACACAAGCTTGCGCACTATGTAATTTTATGCAATTGTATGAAATTTAAAGATTCCACATATTATGTACATTATAGCTACTAATTCAGAAATATTTATTACAAAAGTTTCTCATTGGCAGTCTAGTTTCCCTTGATAAGTTTTGTGCTTCTGTTTCAACTTTTGGTGATTATGGAAAATTATCGGTTAGAAATGTATTTTAATTAAAGCTGCTTAAACGACATTTGATTGATGTTGAGTAATACCCGTTTTGTGTAATGTTAAACCTGGTATTTAGTGAAGCAGTCTAAGAACGGAAATCGTAGTTTCTCTTTCACTATTTCCGTTAGTGTACATTTTACTGCATTTATGTTTTGTTCAATTATTATGTTCATTACTGAAATCTTCTTTGAAAATTACCCACATATGTAATTTTCTATTGTTATTCTTGTCGTACCTAAAAGAAATATCAACTTTAAAAATTCTGTTGATTAATAAAACGAATGAAGAATCGAAAGCTGTATAGTTATAAAGCAGGTACATATTATATGTATGTAGGTATTACTTATAAATATATTGTTGCATTTTCTACATTTTAACTACTTTCGTTTATCTTTGGGCGAATATTATACTAACTTTAGGTACATGCAATGTACAAATAGTACCTACAAATCTTATCTTATCAACCCTTAGCGCAGGTTTATCATTTATCAATCAATTAAAACAACACTCAAACAAACAGAAATAATCTTTCTACAAAAAATTATCAATTTATATTATTGTAAAAACGTAGTAGTAATACTTAGTGAAAAATTTATAAAAATGTTTTTAAAATTCTTTTTAACTTCTAAATATGATCATACTCTACAATTAGCAAAACACTGTGAATATCCAAAACCCTTTAGGGTTCTCACACCTGAGAGGAAAGAAGAAGACACCAAGCAGGAGCTGGGGACTCGATATGATACCACTTGATACACAAATGGGTACAAAACGGAAATTAGGACATGAGCAGGAATCAGTTGATGTAGAACAGAAGATGCGTTCAGCATAATCCTGGCTAATTAAGGGCATGTACAGAGGAAATTATATGGAGGGTTTATGCGAAAAAGCGGATTTGTATCATGACCGATAGCTAGGCAGCGCCCAGGGCCTTGGAAGGAGTGGAAACAGAAAAATACATAAAAGGGTATAAAGCACTGCCTCGATGTGCTGGGACAACAAACTAGCTTAACGCTGAGGTGAGTGCCGGGAAACATTGGAATAAAAAGAACTGAAAAAGAAGAAAAAGAAGCATACTTGACCTCAAAAGGGACTATCAAGAAACTATTAAGTAAACAACATCTTGTATATTAGAGGACCTTCTGGGACTAAGGCAATTGCAGGTGTCATTGCAGGGCCCTTCAACATCGACAAAAACACGTAATCTGCAAGTTAAGCATACTTACAGTATATTTACTTAATTTTATTGAGGAAACGAAGCTGATGGAGTAAAACTGAGAACGAAAGGTGCAATAAACCTAGAGCTTTTAGTGCAAATCGGTCTAGAACCACAATCGTTTCAGCAATAATAATAATGATGATAATAAATAATTATTAAAAATTAAGGGTATTCACACTCTCTGGTAAATGCCTTGGTAAATTTACCAGAGAGTGTGATACATTCGATTTGTTGTGATTAGATAGTTCATTTTTGAATTTATTTTATTTAATTACTGAACGATGGTTTAGAAAACCGAAACATGTAATTCTGTGAGTATAATTTTAATTTAAAATAGTAGAAAGAGACAATACAAACGTTGTTTATATTATTTTAATATTTTTTACTACTTTTTTTGAAAATCTGAAATGCTAAAATACAAAAATTCGGTTTGTGTACAATTTTTTCCAGGCTTCAGTGACTAATCTATAAAGAATTTTAATTGAAAGATTGCATTTTCGAGTTATTTTCACCTAAAAGTACCTAACGACTGGATTTTCTCAAAATAACATTTTGTATGAAAGTAACGTACTACATTATGTTTGGGTATACCCACTATGGTTACAATAAATTTGGTTATTCAAATTATAAACACTAAGATATAATTCTCTGTCAGATGTTTATCTTCGAAATACTTAAAAAACATTGTCTATTACCGGATGTTTAAAATGGCGAAAAATTTGATAAATGTTGAACATTAACACGCTTCAAGTACGTAAATGACACTTTGTGTAATAATTATTATTCTAATAAACTATAAAAAGGAATACAGCTTAAATATAAATGTAACAGTGCGAGCTCGTTATAGTTTACAATTATTATATTTTTCATATTATGTAGTAATTTGAAATGCAAATTTTAAAATTTATTGTTTTAGTTGACAGACATAATATACCTACTAACTGCAAATTTATAGATACACAATATAAATGGTAAGTTTAAAAGATACGTTAAAACAGTTTTACTTCAGTGTTTATGTAATTAGAAAATTTCATTTAATCCATAACCAAAAGGTACCTTTAAAAGTCTCCCCTTATGTAAGTTTTCGCCGTGATAAAATACTTATGGTGCGTTTATGCAAGATGTAATTTAATGTAAAGGATTTTAAAGATTCTATTAGCTGACAAATAAAAAAAACTATGTTAAATTACGTCTTAATTTAATGGTAAATTAAATTTTAATTTTAAAGTTAAAACAAAACGTAAGCCAGATAATGATTGCCAGTTTTAAACAAAAATGCACGAAGTAGCAATCAATTTTCTGTTTCCCAAAATAGTTTTGGCACATATCGAAGCATCCCTTGGCGAAAAATATTTGAAGAAAATTGTTAGTGCTGAAACTGTAACAGGTGGCAAATACTTTGAGCAATATGGTGTATTATTACAATATGAACTCTTATATAGTCAATACAGCAAATATAATGTAATGTTGATACAACATTACTAATTTGAATAATACTAAATACAGACCAGATCTCTTCCCCCATTAGTAATTAAATCGAACTGGAGGTTTTCGAACTCGTGTAGATCTTCTTAAAGTTGGTGCTTCTTCGCGTACTTCCTGGTTTTGTTGTGTGTCTTCTTCAGTTACATTTCTCTCCTCTTCTTGATTAATTTCTTGTTCTGTATTTCCACTGGAATTTCCTCTCTCTTCATTGGGTAGAAAGTTATTATCTTCTACTTCGTCAAGTGCTCTTCCTTGATCGGGATGTCTATGTTGTATCTGCATTTCAACGTCGCAATCGTAATTTAACATACCTCTTTTTCCTACTACAGTTCCGAAAGACCATTTTTTTTCAGGTTTCTTATAGTTTCGTATTTGAATTTTATCTTCTGTTTTACTTCTCAGTGCGTACGGAACTTGTCTTGGTTTCATGAATATTGGTTGGACGTTTCCATCTTTCAACTTGAATTTGTACTTAGCATTAGGAATTTCTCCGACGTCCTTCGAAAATACATCCGAATATCTTTCCAAAATTTTCTCTAGTTTTACCTTGTTGTTTTTTCCACTTATTTATGCATCTATCTGTGATATCTGTTCTAGTTTAACTCGTTAGTCCATTAAACGAATCCAATCTTTACCAAATAAAGCATCAACATTTTCGTCCACGATATGAATTTCTCCCATCGCCGTTTTATTTCTGAACTCTATCGAAACCTGTGCTATTCCCACTGCATCAACGATTTCACCAGTGTATGTCTTGAGTTTGGTTGTTGTTGTTTGTAATTTTACCCCTGGACATATTTTTTTGAATTGCTCCAGAGACATAGTAGACACCGCTGCTCCCGTATCAAGTTCCATTTGACAGTGATTCTCATTTAGTCTTACTTGTATCATTAGTTTGTCGTTATCCGTACTAATTAAATTTACTTTTGCGAGTTTGCGTATTGTATACCAGTCTTCTTCTTTTTCTGTACCGTTGGAGTTGTCATTTCGCCAATTCTCAATTTGTCGTTGGTTTTTGAATTTTGTTTCCTTCTTTCCTTAGCAAACTGCTTGTAGGTGACCTATCTTTCCACATGCGTTGCATGTACTCTGCTTGGCGTAGCAGGTGTCTGTCTGCTTTATGGTCTTCTTTTCCACATCGATAACACTTTCCGCGTAAATCTGAAATATAATTACTTTTACTTCCAGTAGGCTGTGTTTTTCCAAAGTTCGTATTTGTTTTGGTGCTGTGTCGGACTGCATTGATCGTTAGGTTTTCCGACTGCATTTGCTTTGCTTCTTCTCTTGACATTTCTATTGTGTTCGCAATCTTCACCATTTTTTCAAATTTTACTGTCGACTCTTGTTGAAGTAACTTTTCCCGTGTACCCGTATCTCGAACTCCTTCAATAAACTGCGAACGTAAATGTGTATCGATAGTCGATGCCTTACAACTTTCGCATTTGAATTCTCAATTGATTGTCAATTTTTTTAGTTCAGCCACGTAATCCAGAATGGTTTCCCCTTCGTGTTGCAATCGAAGTGTGCATTTATGTTGTTCAGCTATTATACTACCTTTAGGTGAACTAGTTCTTCGTATATTTTCGCATTTGGGTTTTCAGGCGCTGAAAATTTCGTTAATATCGTATAAATCTTGGGACTTAAACAACTGATTAGAATTCTTCTCCGGATTATGTCACATTCGGTTGTTGATTCACGAATACCTTTTAATTCGAGGTGATTATGTAATCTTTGTAGGGATGTATCGAATGTTTCGTTATTTTCTTCGCATGGTTGTAAACTTTCTTTAAAATCATACGCCGGCGTATTCTTCTTTTGAGCTAAACTTTCTGCTTGTGTTATTTGAATATTCATTAATATTGCTGCCATTTGTGCCATCGCTTGTTCCATCGTAGTTGCCATTTTCGTCAAGTTTCACTATTGAATCCTGTAACTGTAATTTGAATCTTGTAGGTTCGAATCGTATCCTCGTCGCCAATTTGTTGTGTATGTACTATGTAGTGTATGTAATAATACTAAATACAGAGCAGATGTAACAATAATTAAAAAAGTTTTTGTTTTATTTTCTGTACACTATCTGCAATAAGCAATTATATTTGTATTTTTTGGTCTTCTTCAATAATATGTTAATCAACAATCTTATATTATGTGCATCTACAATTTTTTTTAGAAAGTTAGAGGGTTATATTTGTCAATAATAATAATTGTACTGCTATTATATTCACATTCTACAAGTGCTCCATATTTACAATAATACGTTATAATACACTGCATTATCATATATGTTTATCTTTATTGTGTAGTACTACAGGTTGTACATATCGTAAAATTGATTTTTAGTTGGGAGTTATTTAATAAATATATTTATCATGGACCTGTTGGTAATGACTAACAACAGCTCGGATTATAATCTTTGTGCTAGGACTAACATGAGAGTCTTCTCAACCTTATTGTATAATATACTATTTTCTCCCAAGAAGCACATGTTTCTATACATTTGAAACAGAGCGTAAATTGCTGAACTATTTATACGATTATACGTATAATATAGTACATACGCATATAAAAGCCAATACAATGAAGTATAGTAAAACTAAATGAAGTATTGATTTATCCCATATGGGATGTGATAATAGACAACTACGATTCACCCCTTTCCTATTAGTACTAGGGTGGCATTGTGAAAATTTCATCTAAGGTTATGTTTTATAAAAGAAACTAAATTAACTTTTACTATTAGTTTACTGTAGTTAATTAAAATTGGCGAAACAATATAAATTTTTAGAATAGATATTTCAAATTTCATTTGTATTTCATTTTGTATAGGTATTTAAAACCACCCCAATTACTTAATAGCAATATAAAAGTATAAAACAATTACTAACAGTTGTAGAGTGGAATACACATGACAGTATTGTCTTTATATATAGTGTAAAAAATCACATTCGACTCGTTAACTTCCTTTATACATATACCTACATATTCTATTTGTTTTTACAATTAAGTCTTTATGTTAGTTTATTTCTTTTTTACCAAAAGATTAAAAAATCACAAAGGAAAGGTACATAACACTGAATACAAAACCGTATTGATCCGTGTAAAATTAGTTGAAAACATAGATTTTGTAATATCAAAATAAGATGCTTATTAGGTTCCAATACCAAAAATTTTGTGCAAAACAAAAAATTGTGAAGGTCGTTAGATTTATATCTGGCTAGTTATTTAGCCTAATCCTTGGGCTAAACTAATGAATTAACACAATAATTCAGTCAAATAATAATATTTAATTAATTAAAAATGTTTTCGGAAATTTAGATCTCTCCGAATAAAACAACTGTGTACTTGTCAACGTTTCGCCTATAACTTTGTTGTGGGCTTCATCAGGACTAGAAATTGATTTATTATTAAAAACATGAAAATTCTTGTTTACAAATTTTACATAATTACATAATAAAAATATGTTTTTAATGAATGAAGGAAAATTTTTTTGAAAAAAAAAAGTGTGTTTGAACGGATTTTCTCTGACACAACATATTAATAATAAATAAGAAAGTCCAAGTGCATTCTTACAATTTTGCTACTACTTTCCCCTAACTATAGAAAGATGTGAGCGAGAATTTCGTTAATCCATTTATGGCGCAACTAAGCGCAATTTCCAAGTCCCCAAGAGAAAATACAATAATAATTAATACATCGATAAAGTAGGTGCTGGTTATATTATGTGAGTATAAACCAATCATTAGGAACTCGTCCGGTTTTGCGACAAATCGAAAAATTGTGAAGAATATAATAAATTGCTAACTTTATATCAAAATTGATTTAAATTAAATTAATATTTAAATTGATTTTTTGTAACCATCGTTCATAAATAATAAAATATATGGATTACAGGTATTTCAAAATATGAAACCCACCTTTCAATATGTGGAGTTTAGTTTCGATAATTGGTTACAACCAAATTTTGCTTTTGTTGTTAAAGTATCGACTCTACACGATGCGCTCGTAATTTCAAACAAACACATAAACATTATCATTTTTTTTAGTTTTAGTAATGATTTTGAAAATGCACTAGAAACTTTTTATCATTAAAACGTTATCAAAGGAGGTATTAAATTACTTACTTTAATTGAATGATATACTTACAGAAGCTACCCTGCGAAGCGGTTGTATTATCGATTTGGTTATGGCACAGTAACTACTATAGATAGTAATATTAAATTTATTATTTTACATTAGTTCTCATTACTACATAACATTACTAATCTAGTAAGCAATATTTAGTCAACTTTTATGCAAAGGAAAAATATTAAAATCTAATCTACAAAATCTACAAGTTTAACAATTGTTGAATATATTGGGGATTAACGAAGGCAGTTACGAGGTCATGCATATTGAAGGGTGTGTAGTTTTAGTGTAAACAGTTTCTCCCGAACTGTAATACAAATTTAGATTAATTACAACCACTTTCAAAAACGCTAAAGCTATTATTTCTTATAATAGGTACATAATTTTATTATAATTTAGTTTATTATAAATAAATAAAGAATAAAGTCAGCTTTAACGTTTGATATAACAATATGATAGGTACCTAGTAGTGTTATATTTAAACTAATAATAATAATTAGTATACACAAAAAATTAGGTGTTCTTAAACAATTGTTTTTTTACTCTTAAACTATTTTAAAAGTAAGGTTAGGGTTTTTATTGAAATTTATTTGAAGTTTTTAGATCTAGTTGAAACTTAAATCCATAATCTAAATAGTAAATAAGTTTTGTTGAAGTAGTAACAAGACATGTCTGTTTTATATTAGTCTTCACAAACTATTTTCAAAGTGTTTATTTTTATCTACATTTTCACTTATGTTAGTATTATGTAGTATGAATGGCTGATGCTGTTAATATAGTTTGATAGAAAATGCTTTACTATTTAGTATATTTACCATTTAAATGCGCTGTTTATTTTTTTTTTGTGAAATAATTCTTTATAAAAATGATATCTATGTAACTTTAATTTATATTTCCATATTTCCAGTACGGATCTGATAAGATCGGTTTCACGGCTAAAATCCGGAATAAATCGAAACATGCTATTTGCTGAAGTTTTCAATTTTACGTCTTTCTTGGTAATTTTTCATTTAACGCTGATTTATAGTATTTAGCATTTAAGTATTATAAATTTAATTTAATCCTTTCGGTCATGGAGTACACTATCGTCTACACGTTATCCTTGGTGAGTTTTGCATCTATGCAGTCAAAAATAACAACAAGTAATTTTTTTTGCTAATACATAATAAAAACAACTGCTGAGAATAATTTTTTGCAATACTATTAATATCGATTAAGATATTACTTATTGTATCGCCTTGAAAATGGGTCGATAAAAAAACGACCCGAAACGTCGGTTAATATAATATTGTTTTAATAAACCTTATACTGAAATATTTTTAATAAGAAAAAATATTAAAAATATAATATTTGCATACATTAATTTTTAACTTTATTTTAATAGATATATTTATAAAGAACAATAATTTTACTATATTAAACGAATTAACTTCGTAAGAATAAAATCATTTGATTATATTTTAACTGTTTATTGTTACCTTTTTCAGGCCACCCTGAAAGTAACTTAAGCTACTTTGCGCAGCTCTCATTACGGCTAATGTAATTTAAAAATTAGCTATGTTATTATGATACCGTAATTTTACCTAATTTATTTTTCAGTGTATGTAAAGAAATTATTCAACCTATTAACAGTTGTACCTAATAAAAACTCAAATAGAGTCAAATAAAGACCAACAAAATTAAGTAAATTAATAGTAGAAAATTTTATTTAACAGTTTTTGTTTGCTCTTTACGATCTCACCATTACTTTATCTTTTCATTTCAAGCAGACAGTTAAGTTTAGAAGAGATAGGTCGAGAGCAGATGGCGTAAACAAGTTGGATACAATAAAAATGGACAGTTTCAAAGAAAGATTTTCCACCAAAATTGCAGCCTTTTATTTTGAAATTATTTGTTCAAAACCACTTAATAAATAATTTAAATTACGGTATTGCGTATAAAACACTTAATTATAATTAGGTGCATATATCGATCATCTTACACACGCATATGATTTCTACGTATGCTAAAGGGTTTCCAAATTACAAGTGTAAAAATTCTACAATTTTGCTTATGTATAATTAAAGCAAAATTTGCAAAATAGTTTATATGGCTATCACGTAGAATTTCATTTTATTTCGCCTTTTATGTGAGACGTATACACAAAAACCCAGTTTTCTTTTCATCAGAAGAGATAATAAATTTGACGCGAAAAGCATGAACTGTTCTCAACAAATCGCAGACAAACTCAACGTGATATCGAACTGCTTCACATTTCTATTTGCTATTATATTAGCTCCTACTATCTCGCACATTTGAGTTTAAAATAAAATTTTCGAATAACAGTTTTTGTAAAAAATCGAATTTAATTTATTTTGGATTAAAGGTCTTGCTCCAATTAAAATTTATAATATAAAATATAAAATCAAATTATAAAGTATGCAAAATTAAATTAATCTTTTTATCTAATAAACCATTACAAATTACAAGTTTGTTTAATGTCTTGGCGCGTGGCCAAAACTTAATAGAGCATGTTTTTGACACATCTGCATAGCACTAACGTTTAGTTTCAGTTCAACTTTGTTATTGGTGTAAAAATTTTGAAAATCTGTCGTTTGTACGCGTGGTGGTCGACCTTATTCACAGGTAGTCGCAGACCTGCACACATACACACATGAAAGCAGCTGTCAGGAACCTTGAAGTGACTTCACACAATCTTAATATCCATGTAGCTATTTTAAAAGACTTTGACATTCTTACATTTACAAAGGATTAAACACAACTTAACAATTGTAGTTCCAAATTTCTATCGATGTATTCATAAACACTAACTAATTACAAGAGACAAGAGTGACTAATTACACAAACATATTCTAATCAACTAACTAACCCAACTAACCATTATTTATCATCAGTGTTCTATGTAGTTAGTTAGCTGATGCGCTTATGGAATACGGTGTGCTATCAGCTGCCCTGCTAAAGTGAGCGTTAAATTATTTCCAATGCATTGAAATTATTTTATTTTTATTACAGATTTAATCGGGAAATTAAAGCAAAGAAAGAAAGGATATCCAATAATTTGTGAATTGCAAATAATTTATAATCCATTGCAAGTCGCTACTCTTTTAGCTCGCTCTTTATGTAGTAGCTAAATAAAATAAGTTACCTACAGTGATCAAGATTGATTTCACTTAAATTTCTCATTTTTTCAATCCTTTGCAAACAATAATAATTTTTCTATTGTTGTTAACCAGTTTAGCATTAACTACCTAAGCTAAATTAAGTTAACACAGCTAGCTACAAATATTATACATAAAATTTGAATGTCGGACTTTGATTACTTGAGATTTCTTCAAACAAAATAAGGTAGTCAATAGCACTGGGTCTACGCTGTTCTATAGGTCTGGGTTGGGGATGTTGATGTAAACCCTAGCAAGTGGAACCAAGACGAGATAAAATGAGATGTATTCAGTACGCATACTGAAACCAGCTGCACTCTTTGATAAAGAAATGACTTAAACCAACTTATAAACACCCGCTATCCCTATCGGTTTATTTTATCCATAAATATTTGTGTAAAAAAATGTAATTTTTGTTACATCTATATTATCTAGTATCACAATCTAGTATTTTCAATAAAAGATGGGAAATAGTGTATTATTAACTTTCGCTTTTCAACCGGTCGGTAAATTTTTTGTTTAACTTTCCGACCTACCGGTGGGGAAGTGATGACTTCCCAACCTGAAGTATCTACTTGATACATTTTCAATAATATTATTAATTATTTACTGTTAATTTGTCTTTTAGCGACTAAACCGGCAAATACAAAGCGTTCGATTATGGGAAACATATATACATACCTACCCTTTTGTCACCGCTGCATCATCTTGTTTAAAGAGCTATCTTATGTTAACATTGTAAGTGAAACGCCGCGTCCAAAACACTCGTCAATTTGAGCCTTAAGACATGGGATTTTTAATGCAAAAAGGGAAAAAGTGATGTAAATGTTCTAGCCCGCACCCCCAAATTTTGCTGAATAAACACATATTCTTACATTCTATGGTCAAAATAAAAGTTTATACGAATAAATTGCTATTATCGTTTTATTTAAATAAAAGAAAATATATAAAGTAATAATAATTTATGTATGAAAGTTGAAAGTAACTTGTGCGAATTTAATGTAAATTCATTCAGTTACATCGTATACTTCATATCCTGTTAACAAATTGTGTCTCAATGGAATACAGTTAAGCCCCATACTGTAAGCAGCACTTAGAAATGTGTTGAATTTAATAATAAGTTAATGTAGAAACAGTTTATTAAAAATAAAAATTTAACTTTTAGAATTCCTTTAATGTTGCATAAAATTATCGTTAATTTCTATAAACAACACGTAAGGTAGTAATCTATTTTATTTTCTTTAATTCTGATTTGATCGATGTAAATCCGCTGCACATTGTAGTCATAACTCTTACCAACTCAAAGTTCTCATGCATTTAAAATATTCTCGATATCAAAGTACTATAAAGGCAATACCTACTTGAAAATATACCATATAATATATAATTTTATATGCTTCCGTTTGTAAAGTGTATAATGTATTCATTTTACTTTAAGAAGTTTGCAAACAAAATACAAAACTACAAAACATTCCAAAACTCATTAATTTATTAAGAAATAAATTAAACTAGAAAAACTACAGCCGACGATCTGAAATATTATTACATTTTAAAATACATTATTTTAAAAAAGTAGTTCATATAAGAAAGTATATTGTTTAGGTAAATTATTTATGCAGATCCATTATTTATTCTGCTACAACATATCACAAACGCATCACGTTTGTATTTTTTATTTATTTTTTACAAATCAATTTTTTTTTAAATTTTTATTATAATTGATTTTTGTTCATCGTAATTTTTGAAATTTCCTACTTTTTTTATATTTACATACAGTTATATAATTTTTGACAAAAGAGGTTGGCGAAAAAAACTATTTTTACAATAAAATCTAATACAAATTGAATAAACTCGCACAATAAAAGAATTTAGATTTCAAAAAATGACGCTAACTTTATGCACATTGCTTTCGTAACTTCAAACAGAGGTCAATGAATTAGCCCAATAATTGTCTGTATCAAAAAAGAAAAATCTTATTTCAAAATATAAATAGTTGTGTAGTACAATAAAACAAATATAGAAAAAAGTATCATATTATACAACATAATAATAGATATCATTCATACTACCTTTTTATTTGTTTTAAGAATCCAAAATTTCTTACACATTTCTTTCTTTGCTTTGCTTAATTATTCAGATCCTCGAATGTTAGCTATTTTTATTTCTTATAAAATTTCGTTAATATTAATTTAATTTAAACTACATTTTCTAATATATTATTTATTTAATATATCTATTTATATTTAATTTATTTTGTTTATTTATATTATTATTTACTTAAAGACATAAGCAAAATATAAGCACACGGAAGTAAATTTCTACGAGCAACCAAGGGATGCACAAAGTCGGATAGAATAAGAAACGAAGACATCGGAAAGAAATTAAAAATAAACAAATTCCTAAGCAAAATCGCAGAAATTAACAAGATAATGGAGTTGTCAAAAACCTCGAAAGAATGACCAAAGAAAGTCTGCCACTAGCAGCAAAAATATACAAGCCGCTGGGAAAAAGAAATGTGGGAAGACCGAGAAAAAGATATGGGTACCGGAACAAGCAACAATGCCTAGACCGTGAAGCGAAGAAGAACAAGAATGAAAAATATATTTAGAAGATAATCTATCAACTGTTGGAGTGGAGGGCATCAGTTGCATTTTGAAAATAAATAAACTCAATTTTTGTTCTTTTTCTAAATTTAGAACTTCGTCCTGTTATTACCATGATGTAGACAAAACTGTTTTTATTCATTATAATAGCTAATTGACAAAAAATAATACAAAATTTTCCAATTTATTGTAAATTATTGTAATTAAAACTTATCGTACACTGTTTATGTTAATAATTGTATATTTAAATATATAAATTCTTCCGAAAGTATAAAAATAAAATTCATTTTTATTAATGTTTAATTAACTTGTTATATTGAAGTTTCAATTTATGTATTTTATACTAATAGTAACGTAATCAATCAGAATATCATTGTTTCGTGAGAGAACCCTACAATAATGTAGATTGTAGACCATTTCACTGATGAGACTATTGGCGAGTTATCTTGATACTTGTTCTTTCATGTTATTAAGTATTCACTTATTTTTTTGTATTCAACGAATTAATATGAAGTTTAATAAATAGATAACAGGATAGATAAATAGGCATATAGTGCTAAAGTTAGGCTAACGGGACCTTAATTTGTTTCGTTATCCAACATAGCATTATATATTTCACATACGACATATTGGTCGGAAATATTGATCCGAATATTTCACCATATCATGTGGTTTATTTAATGTAATATTCAAAAGCATTGATCTAGTAGTAGCTTTTATTTAGCTGAAAGTAACAACAAGTAATATTTACTTAATAAAAGATGATACAATTTGTTGATAACTCTTCAGGTTGAAAACTTTGTTAACGCATGAATGTTTGCAGGTAGTTCAGTTAGACAATCAAGTATTGTAAAGTTTGATTTCTTTTCATTATAGGAGCTTGCATTAGTAAATTTTGGCAGTAATATTTGAACAAAAAAAAAATGATTCGGGAATGAACAATTTTAGGACTTTTTAGCTAAAATCCTCGAAAATTTACATTTTTGTTTTGAAAGACCACGTGGTCTGCGCCAAGTTAAAAACTTTATGTTTAATTTGAGCAGAGAACGGCAAGCTTAAATAAAAAGGTTTTTAGATCATTAGAAAGAGGAGGAAATTCTCCATTTATTCAATCAATTTCAACTTATTCAGAGAAAAGTTGCGAGAACAATAGCAGTTCTAATAAGGATATTTTGGACAAATTTGAAGTTAGATCCAAAATACCCTAGATGAGTTTTTTTTTTTAATAAGACGATGGTCAAAATAATATAAAAAATATTTAACACGAATGACACACCAAAAGAAAATGGGTTATAAATGGGTATAGAAGAACTAAATATTAATTATTAAAAAAAGAAAATGGAAACACAGCATTATAAACACAATTAATTTTGTTTTGAGCTCATTGTATGGGCTTTTCATGATCTCATATCAAAAGGGAATTGCAATAGATAAGTAAACCTGGAGAGTAGTGGGAAAAATCGAACCAACCGAGCGGACCAGAGGACCGAACCGGGCTTCATTATTGATGGTCAATTTTAAAATATACGATGCTCTCCCATCTGGCCCCAAAATGGAAGTCGGGAAAATTAAAATGTGTATGGTTATTGCAGCCAGGTGTTTAAATAGAAAAATTTAATTCGATTTTATGCGAAGTGCGCTTTAAAATTATACCAATTAAGCAATAATATAACCACTAATTCAAATTTAAAGTATCGGTTTTCATATAAAAATATTGAATTGAATTTAAAATGTTAAAATGCAATGTAATCAGAGTTAATTTTCTTAACCTTAGACTAACAACAATGCAACAATGAATTGACCAGGTGTACTACATGTCGCAACAGTTCGTTTTTCATAAGTATACATTTTTTCGTACTGTATTAGAATTATATTTATAAATGGTATACCAAAAATGTAATTAAATCTTGTGACAGGCATATGGTAGAGATATTAAAAATAACAACAGGTGATGTTATACTAGGTGTAGAAGTTATGTTAAATTTAACAGTTCAGTAACTTTCTCTACATTACTATTTTGTTAAATTCCAGTACTGTACTACACTAAAATATTTAAATATATCTAATTACAATTTACAATGATAATAAGTATTCTAAATCGCTGTCTCTTAATGTTACCTATTTATAACAAAACCGCTTGGTGATAAGTAGTGATCGAGCAGCTGTTTCCGGTCGTTACGTCACATCCGAGTTACGCGCCGCTACACTTGTGCCAAATTTTTATAGAGCTTTTAATTGGAATTAACAATTTATATAATTTGATAATACACTTTGGGTAAACTATTCTAAGGTTGCATTGCATGTCAACAACCAACAACAATCAATGTCAATAGCAGCGGCGTCGCCAGGGGGTGGGTCAGTCCCACCCAAAATTCACATGGATCACCCATATAACACTTATTTTGTTAATAATAATAGTTCGGCAAAAATGGTAACAAATAATGCAATGCTATTTTCTTCTATCTCTTTTGTTGATTTGAAATATTTTGTTTTATTACCACTGCAATTTGTTTTTTATATATGTTTACATAAAAGAATTTGCGAACACATTATCAGTTATAATAAGCGTACCTATGATTCCATCTTACATAGTTTCGTATTTGCTTTTTGTTACGCAGAAATCAATCAGATGGTATTTTAATTATTATGTTCCTAAGCCAATATGTCGGTTGCACTGTTGATAAGTGTATGACATGTTATTATCTTTCTTTAGCCTATTGCCTCTCGCAATTGTGAACATTGAAAATGCTTCGCATTAAAATCACCCTCAATTTAAATTTGTTTCGTGTTTGTATTGATTTCTCTTGTTGTAATATTTGGATGGGCAATAGTTCAACAATAGTTCCCATATTTGCTATGAGTATGTTTTATCATGGTTGTTGAACTAAATTAAATTGATTCTGTTGACTTGAATAACTCACAATTTGATTTTCCACGTGTATACCGTTTTCAGATGGTTTAGTAACTGTCAAGTTAGTATTATTGCTCACAGGAGAATTATTTTGAGTTGTATTTAATTCTGATTGTACTATTGGTTTTATTGGGTGCTGTTGTTGGTTTTAACAACATTTGTATTTTCATCTGAAGAGTTTGTAAATTAGGCTTTCTTTGTAATTTACAGGATGAGCTCCTTTACAGTTTATACATTTGACTCTATTATCTATTTTTTTCTTCTTTACAATAAATTCTTTTATGACCATCTCCAGGGCCTATTTTACCATCAGGCGCATTAGGGGCGTGCATAGGGCCCAATGGCCAAAGAGGATCGAAAACAGAGAACATAAAATCGTAAAATAAAAAATCAAGTACTGATAAATAACCCAAAAACCTTCGATGCTGTTAGTTACATTCGAATATAAGGGGGCGTCCATTAATTACGTGAGGCATTTAGGGGGGGAGGGGGTCGAGCCGAATCTCACCCAATCTCACGTGGGGGAGAGGAGGGGGGTCTCGGCAAATATCACGTAATTTTTTGTGTTAACTATTCTTAAATAAAAATAATTCAGCAAATTATGCTTATTTAATAAATCCAACGCAATCAATCACAGATTAACTTATTTACAATAAAAACACGCATTTAAAAAAATCTCACGTGAGGTTAAGAGGAGGGGGGGGGGGTCGAGCCAAATCTCACGATATCTCACCAAGGGGGGCGGGGGGGTCTAAAAATCGCCAAAATCACCTCACGTAATTAATGAAAATTTGCTAGAGCCTAGGGCCCAACTCAGTTAAAAATAGCAGGCACTTACCATCTCTTTGACATTATGGACATTGTAGGATCTTTATTTTTACAAGTACTGCTTCAAAATTTATGACGTCATTCGTCAAGACGCATAATCATTGTTTTACGACGCAACAGTTCTCCGAATCGTTATACCTATATATGAGATTAATTCAAAAACAATCCAAACGCTCTACGAAGCGACTACGGCGACGCCGACGTCATGACATTTGACGTTTCTATTCGGAATGATTGTATTCATAATATCTTCATTAATAATTTAAAAAATTTCATTGCTTCAGCATTTTTGTGCGCTATCGGTCTCCGGTAAATTCTATTTTTATTTATTCAAAATTTAAATATCTATTAATGACTGTAACATAATATACTTTGTTATCTTCTTACACCAAATTTACATTAATAAAGGTAAATAAGTACATTATAAGGGTGTAATACTTAGGGCGTACGGTATACTACTATCACTAATACAAGTTTAGTGTACTCTGAAACTCAACAAGTTAACGTTGTGAAGAATATAATATTATATACAAAGAACAAAGCTAATAAAATAATCTAAATAAATCCTAAATAGTACAATGTTTGTCCGATAAGGGTTCTATTTTGAAAGAAAAAATGTTTAGATGAGAAGGAAATAAACCAAGTAAGATAAGAAAGACTAGTGTAGAAGCAGTAATCGATAAACATCGAGTATTATAGAAAGAAACAATATCATCGCAATATTGAAAGTGCAACAGAAATAGATGTATACATAACGTCTATAACATTATCGAAACTTTGACTAGACGTATGCTCCCGTGGTTCTAAATGACATTAATGCGTGTACCATGACATACACAACAGATTAAAAAGTATTTCAAATATGTATGTTTTCATGTATTGTAACCAATTTGATGTATTTTTTCTCTCATGTTTTGTAATGAGGGAAACAAAAACTAGATACTAAACAGCAAGTTGGAATTTTGTGCGCACTCTTGAATTTTCACTCTTAATTTTTCGAAAACGGCTTCATATCTACATCTCATATTTTTCGTTATGTTATTTCCTGTCCCTATCCTGTAAAATTCTAAATAAATCACAATCAAAGAATTTATATTTTATTTAATAAATAATGTTCTAAAGAAAAAATTACTACCAAGACGGACATTTCTATTTTATTGTAAATTTTGCCTTTGAGCAAGCTAACCCTTCTGTGAATTTACATTAGGTAAAGAAAACTTTGAGCTGACTTGCGCGACTCTTTTCATCTATTAATTGACATTCTTTCCGTTAACATTTGTTATACAATAGTGACATTCTACTACATGTGGTTTAAGTGAATATTTAAAACAAATGAAAGTCTCGACTTAAAAAATACAATTTGAATAAATTATAGAATTAATTACCTATTTAATATTTAACAGAACTAAACAAAACGTTAAAATAATGGAATTTTAACAGTCAAGTGAAGAAATATACGATACGTAGATACGTATTTTGTTTCTCATATATTTTTAATTCTAATTAATGCCGTTTTTGGTTTTATAAATAATAATTTTCTACGTATTGTATTTCTTCCTTCACTTGACTGTTAAAATTCTATTATTTTAACATTTTCTTCAGTTCTGTTAAATTTTAATTTTTTTTATAAATACAAACTAAATTTCTTCTTTTAAGTTTATTATCCAATTACCTATTTACTACTAATTTTCCAACTATTGAAATATATTACATGTATTAATTACAATATATGTATAGTACATTTTCTTCAATTACAATTTATTACAATACATGTAAATACAATATTAACGCATAGTTTTGCATTACAACTTATGAACTAAGATTACAAATAATATGTTTAATTATTCCATTTTTGTTCCGGTGACTGCGCTAGGTTTTTCTGGAACTCTCTCATCATATAATTGAGTAAAAGGCCAATTGTATTTTACCCGGGGTTAACAAGGCAATTTTTGCTCTTTTCTTTAAAAATAATATAACTGCAGCAATAAATTTCGATTTTTGTTGTTTTAAAAATTCATGGCAAGGTAAGATTTGGAATTTCTTCGCCCATGAAACCTTTAAAAGTGAGGATCACTTGCCTATTATACGCAGTTCTTCAGGGGGTTTTAACTAATCCATTTCTTAATTATACATAGGTTAACAAAATAGATGCAATGTAAGAACTTATGTGATGTGATTATCTAGTCGATTCTCGATCGAGCAGATAGCTCGATAGCACGTGGGGTCTGTCGATTGTTGTGGTGAGACCGAAATATTGTGTCTACACAACATATTATATGAAAACTGTTGCCGCTGAGTGTAAGATTGCATAATCAAGTGTTAATACCATGTGAAGACGCTTAATAAGCCAAAAACACAGTTTCTTGAAAAAAGCGAATCTATTAATTTGAATTTTTCTTGCCGTGAAGAATAAATAGTATTACACTTTTTTTTATTAGTTAATTTGTTATCCGCATAATAAATTTAAGAAATATTTAAATCAATAGATTTTAATTTTTTTTGCTTATGAGACATTTTAAAGTACTACTTTAAAATTGGGGTAGCACAAAGGATATGGTGCCATTTACGTTTTTTAAGTTGAGATAGCCGAGTGTGACGGGGGCGAATCCTAGCGCAACTTCGTCTTCCCTTTCTTTTATCTGGAAAAAGCTTATTTTACAGCTTTTAGATATTTTAGATAGTTGTCTACTACTCATTCACTTTGGCTATCTCTGAGTCTAGCATGGATACGCTGTAAGTGTGTAAGTGACCAAACGACTTCAATTTATTTAGTTTAAATAAACGGCAACTGCATCTTTTGAAGAAGTAAGAACTTTATTTTAATCATCTTTCTTTAACCCTTATGTTAATACCCAACTTTACCAACGTTGTTTAGCACCCGGGTACCCGGGTACCCATTTATTGTAATATTGAAATTTTTAATATTGCAATAAAAGAAAGTGATTAAAAAATTTTTTTTTTAAGTATACATTGTTTATTGAATATCTAAGTAAGTTTAAGAAGAAAAAATCCCATATATAATCCAACTATAAAAATCTGATTTTGCCATCGCATAACTTTCCGAATTATAAAAATTAACACCCAATTTAACTCGCATAGGAAAAACTAAAAATACTAAATCTCATCAGAAAAGATCACTAATCGTGAAAAATATTCAGAAAGTCAAAATAATAAGCAAAAGCAAAAATGCAAACCCGGGTACCCGGGTGCTAATGGAGCGTTGGCTGAAGTTTAAACTAGTTTAAACAAATAAATAAAAAAAATAATAATAACTTGAATTTACGATTTGCTTGCTTTTGAGCTAAATAACGACGATCCTGGAGCTCAAAATGAAATTTACATTTTTTTATAGTTTTTTTCATGCAAATACAACAAGGTGGGCACCCGGGTACCTGGGTATTAACATAAGGGTTAAGCTGGCCACAGATTGGCGTACAGGTGTGTCATGCATGTGTGTCGTACCTGTATGTCATACATGTATGACAGTGCGCTGTTGCCCCTACACTAGGATGCTTGGGTATCAAACATGTAGTTTGTTTGTGGACGATGAGTGATGAAAACGAGTAAAATTAAATAATTATAGCCGAAAAGTGTAAGATTTGTTGACAGACCGGCGTACATGTATGAACGTTGATGTATGTTGATGTACATTAATTCAAGTAAGATAGAAAACTTGTGCCTCGCACATGGATATCACTTTTTGCCCACACACCAGCGAACATCAACGTATAAACCTGTGTGACCTACATGTGTATGATACACATGTACGCCAATCTGTGGTCAGCCAAAATTGTAAATCAGTGGGATATAATCTAGCATGGAAATCCTTATAAAACATTGAACAGTCACAAAATCCCTACGTGATGCAAAGGATTCTGAAAGAGAACTTTAGGTTCTATGCTAGAAGATCACCCAACTTATGGACCCAACTTATTGAATGCAGTCGTACTAAAATATCTGGTTATATGACGTTTCGCCCCCGCCGTTTAGCACTCACCGTTTTGCCCCTGCCATTTCGCCCCAGGATGTTTTGCTCCCACCTTTTAGTCCCCACCGTTTTTAATCAATTCTTACGTAAAATGTGGACAGGACAACGTCTGTCAGGCCCATCTAGTATTAAATAAATTGAAAGTCAGATAATTTAAAATTAATATTTACTAAAATATATTACAAAATACTTCAAAACTCAAAATTATGGGCAATTCCAAACAAATAATCCATGGTATCTATCTTACCATAACTTTCGACAATGGTTTTTATTCGTTTTGAATAAACCGATTGTACCGATTGTACATCTAACTTCGAAGTTTATTTTTACCAGATCAATTTTCGAAAACACCTATCATAAGTTAAAGTATATTTAAAATCAATCAATATTGGGCAGTTTACATACGGGGAGCAAACAGTCGGGGGCGAATCGACGGGGGCAAAACGAGGGGGGGGGGGGCAAAACAGCTGGAGGTGAATCGGCGCCGGGGGCGAATCGGCGGGGGCAAAACGGTGGGGGCAAAATGGCGGGGGCTAAACGGTGGGGGCAAAACGTTCTTATCCCAAAATATCTCGTGCATGACTTTATAACTTTTTTCCAGTCAAAATTTTCGTTGGTTTAGGATGGAGACATTTTTTAGACACCTCTTGTGGAGTTTTTGAAGCCCCCGATGTAGTTCTGTTTATTAGCGTAGCCATAGATTTAAAAATGATCTTCGTGTTCAAGCTTTTGTTTCAATTTTTTTGGTTAACATTACAATATTGTTGTTGGGCGACCCAAAAGCTGCATACTTTAAGAATTGTTTCCATAAAATTTTCAACAGTTTTAAAATAAACTTTCGCTATTTTTATGCGTTGCTGAATCATATCATTACATTTTCTTAAATCGCATGATTTTTACTCGACAGCTCTCAGGAAATAACAGCTTTATGTTTGAGAGTTCAAAAATATTGTGACTATTAAAATAAAAAGTAAAAACAAAAACTCGATAATTTAATTTTTATCTAAATTCATTGCTTTTTTAATAAATTTACAAGTGCTATGTAGCAAGTTGTGGTATAGTTTATAGAAACTCAAATAAAAGCTTGTTGTTAGCTTTGTTGTTGTTATAATAATTATTATACCAATTTGAAAAATATATGTATTTATAATTTATTATTATTTTTTTTTTTTTAATTTATAAAAATGAATCATATTTCCCACCGCAACCCATAAAGTTACCGCAACTAAACTTATTAAGCAATTAAAATTAATAGTTGGCGAATTACCTATAAATAAGTAACAAGAGCTTTGAGTTCAATAAAACCTCCTGGAATGCCTTTTGCGCTTGTGCAATGATAAAGCTCTGCCACTCAATACAAATTATTAGATATTAAATAATTAAAACGGAAATGTACCAGTTAAAATTTAAATAATATCACAAATTACTTACTTTGTGGCATTTGAATACTAATAAAATAGCTGAAAGTTTTATGGAAAAAAAACTTCAAGATTATAGTGAATTTAGTAGCTTGTTGATTATGTAATATTTGACATATTAGTAAAAATAAAAGCTGCAATAAATGTAATTAACTCTGAAAATGCTTGAAATCTACAAAACCGCTGTCCAAATTCAAATCGACTTTAGCTTTTCACAATAATCCAGTTCGTTACTACATATGCCCAAAATAAATGGTCTGTAGAACATAACCAGTTAGTATACAAACACTGCGAATATGATCGACCTTTCGGAACTTGTTCGCTATGTTCATTTGGTATACAAAGTTTTGACTTGCACATATAAACTGGTCCGCATTAGTGATATTGCTACATAAATAGAGGTTCAGTATGTTGGCACCAAGTTAGTGGAGATGGAATTACTAATGGATATTCGCATGTATGTTTTATATGATACTAGGGTGTTTAGAAAATTTTAAAGACCCTAATTAATAGAGATTGTCATTTTGAAAATAAAAATTAGATAACGTTATCTTTCTTAAATGGAATTGCTTTCTTTGTTACTTTGTCCTAGTCAGTGTGTACGGAAGTTATCATTAATCTTTTTAATATATTTACTACTTTCCTATTTTTAACATTGGTTAAAATTCGATCAAATTAACAAATTCTTGTGAATTATAAAACAATAAAATATTCTCTGTTTTATTCGTGGTTAGGATTCCACGTTAAGCTGTACGTCTATTTTTACGTTTAGTCAATAAGTAATAACTAGGTATCTACTGAAAATAATTTTCAATATCAAAAACAAAATAATTTGGTTTTACAGTTCATCCCAAATGCTAGATGGTTTACTGATTTACTGAAAAAATGAAATGTCAGTTTGGAAACTGATGTAAGTAAATTATTACTGATCAATTAGTTTAAGTCTTTAATGTCCGTATTCACCAACTACAAATAGCACTATTCGTCGAATAAAATGACGTAGTTTGCATTGAAATACGTCAAATATGCTGGTTGCACATTAGTAGGGTGGCTGATGCTACCACTGCCAAGACCGCAATTGTGTCATACTTGAAGAAAAACCTTCCTGCTAGCAACTTTACGTGTGACAAATTAAGCGAGTATGTTCAAGTTTAGTGTGGAACAATCTTTATATGACTTGCTAATCAAACCGGACTGTTGGCCCAAAGGTGTTGGTGTTCGAAGATTCAATATTTTTCAAAAGGTCAAAATGTGCTTCAGCCCCTGCCAGCTTTCAATAACCATGCAACGAAGCTGTCAAATGGTGATGCCTCCGCCAACAATTTAGATCGCTTCTTAAATGCTTTGATGATTTTCTCGCTGTAGTTTCTGATATGAAATTTCAAGGGATATCTGTTTCTGTAAGTTGGTTGTCACCCGATTTTCCATCTTCATTTCCATGATTTCCATTTCTGGGTATTCGCTATACATTTTTGGGTTTGTATTATCATTTAAAACAGAAAATATGCTGTAGGTATACAATCTATCGTCCTCCGCAATGCTCAACTGCCTATTTCGATGAACTTGAAAATGCTTTAGATAGGCTTAGTGTGGAGTACGATGGAATCATACTGTCGGGTGACCTCAACGTCGATATGCTTGCTATCAGGTGTACAAGTATGAAATGCGGATTGTTTTTCGAAATAAACACGTTAACTTGGGAAGAAAGGTAAACAGTGGTTTATTCAAAGTATGCTCCATTGCTAGTTACACATTTTTTCTATCAATCGGACAACGTATCGTGAACTGGTTTTCCCGTATGTGATGGAGCATTGTCATGGAGAAAAATGACCTTGTGGTGCCTTTTTTAATATTGTGGTCGTTTTTGAGCAGTAAACGGTTCAAATTGATCAATTGTTGTTGGTAGTGTTTGGAAGCAACTGTTTCACCAGGTTTTCACAGCTCATTCATCGTCTTATGCCCGGTTTCTTCACCTTGAGATATCTATCGGATAAGTATAACTATACGGATAACCAATCAAACAACCGTAAAAATTTGAATTACGGTTATACTTATCCGATAGATATCTCAAGGTGAAGAAATCGGGCATTAGTCTAACAATGCTTGCAATTCTATATCTTTATAATTTTTTGATCATCGACACTTTTCAAATGCAGAAACCATCGTTCACAGATATCTTGCGATGGAGCATGTTCCCCATAAGCTTTTTGAAGCAATCGGTATGATTCAGGAGCAGTTTTCTTCAAATTAAAAACAAAAAATGAATGCTGTCCGCAAATGATCTTTATTTGGCACGTATCTCGACATACTAAACATAGTAAAGAAACATTATGCAAGTACTTTTTCAATTTATCAGTTATACACGTTTAATCCTTGTTGATGGCACAACAAAATGACATTGATCCTAAATCTTTATATTACACACAGCATTTGGTGCCCCTTCTGTTTCTCAAATCCGCATTTCATACTTGTAGACCTGATAAATCTAACCTTTATACAACTATGAAGTTACTGCTCTCAGTATTTAATTTGGAACAGATTATTGATCAACCAACGCAAATTAAATTGAGCAAACACAACAAGTTTTCTAAGGTGAATATTTCTGATGTATCCGACATGTCTGATCACTACTTGGTTGCTTGAAACTTAGATTTTCCCTGTATAAGCTTTGGTCTTCAACTCGTGATGATGAGAAACTTGAATTACATTGATTCTAAAGAGTTTTTTATTGATGCCTAGAGGATAATAGACTGGACACGGGCAACATATTTTGATGATATCAAATGATAAGGTTAATTAAGGCAACTCTGCGATTGTTACCTCTTCGGTCTTTGACATGCATGCTTCCATATCTATTCTAATGTTCGGTGCATGATGAAACTTCGTCAGAAGGCATTAAAGAAGAATAGTAGAACAAAAAAGCTGTCCAACTTTAAATCTTACAAATAAGCTTATTTCAAGCATGAAATTGATAATAGCGGCAATAACCCAAAGAAGTTGTGGAAATATTTTGATCTCGCTAATATTCACGGTAGATTCAAAAATGTAATGAACCAGGTATAGTAAGTTATAGTAAGTTGATTCGGATGCATTAAATAAGGTTTTTGTCGACTCCGTACCAAGTACTGCTGTAGATTCCAAAATCATCGACAACTTAAGAAATTATTGTCATCCTCATGTCACAAATACTTTTCGTTTGGTTTCCTCCGAGAATATTGCCAGAGCCATCCGTGGATTTAAATCGGATGCAATTGGTACAGATGGTATCTCATCTAAAATGCTGAAACTTGTCTTTCCTTTTTGCTTGGACATTTTCACTCATTTGATCAACTACTGTTTGGAGACATCGTCTCTCCCTGAGTTATGGAAGAAGTCGATTATTCTTCTTCTCCCAAAAGATAATAATGCAAAAAGTTTTATATGGACCTAAGAACCATCAGCATCTTACCTGCGTTCTCCAAGGTTCATGAATCGTTTATGTATCGGCAGCTGCTGGAATACATCGAAACCTTGGGCAATCTGTTCAAAATTCAATCTGGATTCCGGGCTGGTTTTAGTACGGCTATATAGCATTGGCGAAGGTATCGAATGATATAATTAGTAATATGGACAACTCCAAAGCGACCGTTGTGGCGCTACTCGATTATAGTGAGGCGTTCGATATATCGATCATGAGCTTCTTTGGGCGAAGTTGGGCTACTATAGATGTGACAGCTCTGCTCTTAAGCTTTTTATTAATTTCTTGGGTGGAAGTACACAAGGTCTAAAATTCCATGGTTGTGTTTCGGGTGAACTTATCATGATACGTGAAGTTCCACAGGGTAGCTCAATGGGTCCATTGCTCTTTGCGATTTTCACATGGAATCTTCCTGAAGTCCTGCTTGATAAATGTGATTCTCACCTGTATGTCGATGATATTCAGGTATACACTTCAGGTAATCCTTTACCTATCAACAAAATTATTGCTAGAATCAATATCAGTCCATAGAATGGATCACACCCGACTACCAAAAAAACTGTTTTTACCCATACCCATAGATGGGTATGTAATGTTTAATATTAAAAAAAAACTAAAATAGTTTAAGTATAGTTGACCTGTTGACCTTTCATTGTAATCAGTAAAATTAGTTGAGTAGGAGGTCAGTAAGAACAAAAATTAAGTTGTGCGACGTTTCGGGTTCTTTTTATTGATCCATTTTCAAGGCTAAAAAATATAACAAAAATATATGAAAAACGTGAAAAACTTTACAAAATCAAAAGTTAAGAATTACAAAAACAATAACTAAAATACATAAAATTGAAATACATAAAATTGAAATACAAAAATTAAAATACATAAAATTGAAATACAAAAATTTAAATATAAAGCAAAAAAAAATTTAATATTAAAATTAGAAAGAAATAGTAAAAATTGAAAAAACACAAAAAAAACAATAGATGGAATACTAACCTAAATAGAAAAATTTGAAGTAAGAAGTGACATCTTTCCGTTTTTTGGCCGTGTTCCACCACGCTTCGACCAGCCACGTGGTGTCTTGTTCAAATTCAAACACAAAAACAACTCTAACCCAGAAGGATGATTAGTTCAAACTAAACAAAATTAATTCGAACTAAAAACCTTCCCGGTAGTTAGTTACAAACTCAACAGAAGTTGGTAACATTTGAATTTGAATTCAAACAAAAAACCCGTGAGAAGCGAGAATGGTCCAAAAACAGCAAAAAGAAGAAGGAAAAAAGAAAAAGGACCATAATGAAAATAGTATTCCATCTATGCTGGGTTCGTAATATCTAAGATCCTTTTGAAACCGCCATCGAAGTACTCGACATCTCTTTTGTCGTTAATCGACGATCCATGTGAATAAATAATATGAATCGCTTCTTTTATTTTCCTTTTCTTGTCTATCTTCTCCCTGTCAAGGATATCGATATCGTCGTAGTTGATGTTATGATTTTCGTTAATCATATTATGTCTACATAGAGCTGTAGGTCTTTTTGAGCGCTTGTCTCCCCCCTCTCTGTATCAGCTAAACCCAGAGTACGAGCGTTCTTCAAGTCTCTAGTATGCTCTTTTATGCTAACACATAATTTTCTACTCGTCTCACTAACGTATACGGCATCGCAATCCTTGCAAAGGATTTTATAGACAAGGCCACTCTGATGGTAAAAAGAGACAGGGTCTTTGGTCCTAAAAAAAAACTTAGAATTTTTGTTGGGACAACTCAACCCAAGTTTAATACCAGGAGTAGACTTCAGAATGGAAATTAATTGTTCCGTAAGTCCTCGAACATAAATATATGTGAGGCTAAAAGTTTAGTATCAGAGCTTAAAGATATATTTTCTTTATTATTATTGTTTCCTTTCTTCGGGGCCAGGGTTTAAAAAAAAAACGTTTTGACGCTGCGCTGGAATAAATACATTTTTATATTATGTGTTTACTATGAGATATCTACCATTGCCATCTATCAGATTACATTCATAGTTTATGTTTCACCAAAATTAGACTCTGATCGTTATTCTCGTGTACTCTTCAAATATTATTATTATTATTAGTTGTACTGATGAAGCCTAATAAGTTAGAAACACAGTGTCTACTGTATAAACTGAACTTACTGCCAATCACGGAAAAAACTTTTTAGGAAAACAGTATGTTGGAAAACTAACCTACAAAGTCTGAAGTACATCTTAAGCTAAAAGCTATAAAATAGGTATTTAAAAAATTGTATAGTCGTCTATATCCAATATCCTTAAGTTATCTTTAATTGGGAAATTTCTTTATACTTTTGTGAAAATTCAAATAGTTTAACATTGTTCGTTAAGTTTTGTTATTAAAATTAATGTTATGCTCGAGAATATAGAGATTTGCAAGCATCAAATAAATAATTTAACAGCAAAGGGATAATCCTGTAACGATTAAGCAGACACCCAAATTCCACGTTGGATAATTATCACATGCACCAGGTTGAAACTATGTCAGTTTTCGATATCCAAAGCAACTAAACAGGCAGCCAACTAGCTATATTATGAACTATGTATGTAAAG
Organism: Cantharis flavilabris; assembly: GCA_949152465.1. NCBI lineage: Eukaryota > Metazoa > Arthropoda > Insecta > Coleoptera > Cantharidae > Cantharis > Cantharis flavilabris. The sequence continues at coordinate 25,613,272 of OX424439.1, forward strand.
ACATTAATGGTAATTAGGTACGTAGTGAATAATGACTTTCACACAATAAGCTATACAATATTGTGTCTACCATGCAGCGAAAACAGATATTAATTTTAGAAATATCCAACCGCAAACTTTAAAGCAGGAAGTTAAGGGTGTAATTTTCAATTTCAACATCAATATTTAACATCAGTTTTATGAATTATATGACTTTGTGATTTATTTAATTTAACTGCTGAAATTTAGGCAAACAAAGATGTAGTAAAAATATTTAGTACTTTAATATTTTTATTTTTGTTAAACATACAAGAAGTATAATCGGGAAGGGCATTAGCCTGGTATGTTATCTGAATAACTGCTGACAATAAGGTACCTGGTTCGAATCCGGAAATAGTTTAAAATTTCTTATAATCGTCTCGGTGCTTCGGAGGGCATGTAAGGCCGGCGGTCCCACTGGGTTGGTGATTTACCTCCATCAAAAATTTGTTAGGAATTAATTTTAAGTTTATGTATCTTGATAAGACAAATAGGAGCTGAAATAATTCATTTGAAGTAAACTCTTAAAATTGCAAACCATGCAAATATAAAATAAAAAAATTGCAAAACGTTCCGAAAATCCAGCAAATGCACACACGCACCTTTTAGAACTAACATTTTTAGACATTTTAGAACACACTAAAAAAACATTTTCAATTTGTTAAATTAACAAATTTTTTTTCTGGACAGCAAAACTTTGTTATGGCAGCATAACATTTGTTGTAGTTACAAAACAACTCTCCGTTGAGACTAAAGCTACTAAAGGCTTGGTTAGGACGACAAATTTTTTCACATAGAAAAACAAAGATGAGGAATATTTCTTCTCAAATAATAGATTTGAGAGCATCAAAACGTTGTTGCAATATTCCGAAAACAATGAAGCGCTAAAGGAGAATAACGCGGTTGCTTTCACTGGCCTGAAGAATTAATAATTATGTGCTATCATTTGTAGTTTGTAGCTACTTAACTTTACGAGAAGTGAAACCATAATAATCCAGCCATCAATTTTGTACACAATTTTTTTTGGTAAGTCAGTAGAGGTAACTTAGAAAAGTCATGAACAGTTTAGTATATAATGTACAGCTTATTACATGGGTTTGGTGAAAATTGCTCGAAAACAATTGCTCGAAGGAAAATTGCTCGATTTTAAAAAAGAAAGTTAGAAACTTTATTTACAAAAAATACATTTATACATTTAATATTCAATGTTGTGAGCAAGACTGCGAATTTATCCTGTAACATTTACATTGCATTCGAAATTGTGCACTATGCGAAGAATTCTTGCCGTACAATCGCGATATTTACGGCTACCTACTGGAGGTTCAACGCCAGACAAAAATTGTTCCATATTTAATTCTGTAAGGCTTTGTTGCCGTTTAAGAGTATCTATAAATTTCCAAATGCTAGGGTGATCCGCCGAAAGTAACTCCTGGAAGCCTCTATGCCAACCTTCAACGCTGTTGTTGGTTTTTGGTTCACCTTCAAGAATACCTTGGTAACAATTCCACAAACTTAAAGGAAAGAGAGGTGGACGCCGTTGTCTTCGATTTAGGCGACCAATCCAGGTGTCCTCAAAATAATCGATTATGGGTTGCGCTTCTTCAGGGAATACATTTTCGTCGCACAATACCTCAAAATATTCAATTACGTATTCTTCGGGTACAAAAGCTAGCGCAGGAAGCATTTTCATTTTTAGTGCAAATTCGGGTTCTAATTCATATTTGGCTTTCATACCATTTGCTTGAATATGTCGGAAAATTGCTTGGCAGAAATGGAAAAAGCATTTGATGGTTAGACTGCAGCATCCTAAATGCCGCTTGCCCAATAATCTTCAGATTTACTAGCCAGGTTAACATCCTACTAGAATAAATCATTAGTGATTACAGAACCAATGTGTGTCAAGATCAGAAACATTGTCATACAGTTTGAAGTAACAGGATCTACTTCCAAAAACAAAATGTGGAAAAGAAGCATTTTTGTCCATCAATTTAACTGAAAGTAACTGGGTATAGAGTTATTTTAAATTTAACAAATTTTTATATAATAGGTATTTCTAATTTTTACAAACAGAAATTGATTTCATTACTACCTATTAATAAATTAAATCTGTAAATTTAACCTTTCTTGAATCTTTGTGGAAATATTAGTATAAAATTATATTAATTTAGGCTTATTATTAATTAAATTAATTAGTACCTAATTAAATAATTATTGCTAAAATTTAAAACATTTAAATATTACAAAATTTATCAAAGAATTTTCAATAGGCTTCGCAAAACCTATTATTATTATTAAATTTTAATAGTATTCTGTGTGCCATCTGTACTTATACTTGTATACTTGTTTTTGTACAATATACAAGTTGGTAGAAAGCAGTTGCAGGCTGCGGTAGGAAGTAAAACGAAAATGTAGATAACTACAAAAATAATAAATATGAAATATGAATAAATATAGTTCACTATAGTGAAATTCACATCACGTTTTAAAATTTAGATAATATAAAAGTTGTTCAATGTTATCTAATTTTGATCAACTGTATTCTATTAGGAGAGCACCACTAAGCTATTAAAAAAGCAATTTATATAATCGGAAAATGCACCCACAAAATTAAAATTTCTCTAGAGAAATGATCGTGGTTTCGGGCGTAAATTACAAATATAAATATTAAAGTTTATAGACCATCTTAAACTTTATAAAAAAAGTCTAAAAACGGTATGCGATTAACTGTTTCCATAAGATTAACTCGCCAATGGCATATTTTTAGGTTATACAAGTATATTTGGGCATAAATATTGCACTCGAAAATGGCGGATCTACTTAGATGGCGAATCTTTGAGCGGTTTCGTTAATTAGAAACACAATAGAAACAAGCGTTTCCAAATCAAAAATTACTGATCAACAAATACGGGGTCCTTGAATAGCTCAAATAATTAAAAACATTGCTGAAGCGGCTCCAACTCGAAATTTGCGCTTGTAAAAATATGCTGATCTATGATTTTAAGTTAAATTCAGTATAATAATTAACAAAATCCTATTTTAAATAAATTTAGAATATATTGTTAGCAATATCAAAAAAATTCAATAAAAAGTTTAATGAGTTTATTCTTTGTATGTTGGAATAAAATGCATAATTTGCAATTTGTTTGCAATTTTTCTCCCTTATTTGCATTAAAAACAAATAAAACAACACATAAAGCAAATAACATTCTTTTAACTATCAATGTCACCAAGAAATATATCCTATTGATGAAGAATCTAGGCGTGTATAAAGTATAATACCTATTGTATCGAAATTCAAGAACGTGTGAACTTTCTAAAATCTATTTCTTTATAGACGAATGTACTATATTAATTAAATATTATTACAATATAAAGACATCATATGCCATACAAAACTGTATTATGTAACGACCCGCAGCTTTCATCCTGTATTCATCAAAAATTGAATATTTGGCATGAAATTTACAGTAATCATGATGTTTATCTATGTTAATGAATTCGAAAATTTAAATTGATAAAAAATTGCTGCTTTAAAAATAGTAGCGCGTGAAAATCAAAATATCTGAAAAGAAAAGAATGTTGGCGATACTGAATTTCTATATTTTCGCAGTATTGGTAGAAGCTTGATGCAATATTGGGGCGATATTTATAACCAATATTGCCTGCCGATCTTTAAATTTTTGTACAATATTTCTTCCGAACGTTGTTCAGCACATTTTAAATAGCATCTCTTGATTTGACATTGTACAATTTCTCTCTATGGAGTCATACAAAAACAAGATTGATAAAACTTCTATCCTCACTCGACAATCCGAGAGATTGGAAATTACAATCTGGTAGATTTTCTGAGATATAAGAAACCCAGGTTGATCCTGCACCCCCAACAACCACAAATCGACTGACAGGATAAGAACCCGACCAAGACGATTTTCCACACTGCATGGCAAATTTTATTTTTTATTTTGTCTATAGGTTTTGTTTTTGTGTAATTATAGTTATTTTTGTTTCTGTATTTTTATTTATGTGCGTCGATGTGTTGCTGGCGCGGTACCAAAGGTAGGCGCGAACCGACTCAACTCGATTATTATTTTGATTAACCAACGGGGTCTCATCCCACGCACCGCCACAGTGAGGGTCTAATCAACCCGCCCGTTGAAGGAGGTATGGGTATCAGATCCGGTACTGTATAAAGCTACGGAGACAAGGCAATGCTTCTATCCTCTAGTCAACTTCTCTTCACATTAGAGTTGGTATATTAGGGGTTTATAGGAAAACACAATCTCTTTCCGTTAAAACCTTACTTATGCCCGGTTTCTGAAGATCTCTGGTTATCCTCTGGTCAGCTAATCAAAGGTTAAAGTAAGATGGGTTTCTGAAACCACAAACTACTAGAGGATAACTAACCTCTTGTCAACTCGCTTGATTGATTTGCCGGTAGATGGGGATATAGTAGTTACTTCAAATTAACCAGTTCTTTTTGTAATTTTATTATTTTATGTTGGCGAAAATCTGTTATGTATTTAAATTTTTTGCCGAAAAGTTTAAATGTAATATTATTTTTATTATTATTATAATTTATTAAAGAATAAAAAAACAGACGGAACTAATGTGAAATTTAAAAACGATGCATGGATCGAAATAAGCACTGAATTCAATTCAACTGTCATAATAAATTCGATTGCGCATGTTCCACAAAGTTAACCAGTGGATAACTCCAGCCCATCCGCAGGCACGGATTTATGAATATAAACTGGATAGCTAGTTACTGTATATCCCCACCACAATTTATGTCCAACCCTCCTTGGCCGCCATACTGTGCTAATTTTTAGTAACTCTCAGTAACTTTAATGCCTTCCAGTTGTCGGAGCTACGAAAAATTTTCACTCTCAGTCTCCAGTCTGTCATTTGGTCGGCAATTTCCAAGTATAGTGAAGTTATTATTTATAACATAACAATAGATAAACCCTTTTTGGGGTAGGTAGGTAGCATTTTAGCACAGTATGGCGGCCATCGGTATCGAGACAATAGTGGGGATTGGCATTAGCTATCCAGTTTATATTCATAAATCGATTCTAGGACAATTGTTCGCCGCAAATTGTTCGCCGGACAATTGTTAGCACAGGACTTTTATTCGCCGGACAATTATTCGCCTAGAACTTTTGTTCGCCGGACAATTGTTCGCTATTTGTACGTCCGGACAATTGTTCGCCGGAAATTGTTCGCTATTTGTTCGCCGGGAAATTGTTCGCTATTTGTTCGTCTATATATATGTTTGTGTCACCATATCTCCCGAACGTTTATAAATAGCAACGTACTTATTTGACAGGATGTGTGTAAGGAGAATATCAGGAGAATGTTCCTGTTCCCGGTCAAATACAAATTCAGTATTCTATATATAAATCTATATTTTTTTTATTAGCTTTTTATTAGAAATTAGTTCAAGTTGGTAACTGTGTCGTTTAAAAATAAAATTGAAAATTTTGAAAACCTTTAACTGTAAAAAAATGCCAAAAATAAAAATTAGCAATAAAACAATAACTTCCCCCCCCCCTTACAAAATTTAAGTTTCAGTGGAACTCATTGGTGCAAATCATCCGACGATTTGGAAATTCATAAAAAGTCAAAAAAAAAACAATAACTTCCCCCCCCCTTACAAAATTTAAGTTTCAGTGGAACTCATTGGTGCAAATCATCCGACGATTTGGAAATTCATAAAAAGTCTCCAACTGGAGCAAAGTAGAAATGAAGCTCTGATTGAGCAATACATTGCCGGTCAGCAGCCTCCGTTGAGAAAAAAGAAATACCGTGATGTCGCCGAACGCACTGCTCGTATTGTCAATCAGTATGGCGCAATCGCTTTGCTTGATTACCTACGTGGCTTAGCTCACAACTATAATTTTTGATGTGTTATTATTTTTTGTTATTGTTATTATTATTATTTTGTTATTTTTGTTAAATTTATTGTTATTATTATTTTATATTATTATAATTATTTTTTAAATAAAAATTTAATCTTCAGCAAAGTTTTAAATTGTGTCTATTGTAGTATGTTTTTCAAACAGTTCTTGGTATATGGTACATTTCATAAGGTAAATTATCTATAAACGAAAAATCAGGCGAATAATTTTCCGGCGAACAATTGTCCTATGCGAACAATTATCCGGCGAATAATTGACCTATTCGAACAATTGTCCGGCGAATAATTGTCCGGCGAACAATCGTCCGGCGAACAATTGTCCGGATACCTCATAAATCCGTGTCCGCAGGTCAACTTTGACCAGAGATCTAAGGTTAACTTTCGCTATAGAAACTCAAAATCTGCAGGTATATCACGGTTAAGCTTAACCTTTGTATAACTCGAGCTTCAGAAACCGGACATTATACTTATAAAATATACGAATTATAATAAACAATGCAAAGGGTTTTGATTGCTTAGATTAGTCGTCTTCTTATCGATGTATCAGAGATAGACGCAAATAGAGTTTATTAATTTAAAAAATCAGTTCGTGCATCCATCTCCAGAGGGAAATTTGTAAGTATTTCCTGATGACAGACCTAAATATTCTGAGTATCCTTTTGGGAATTCGGAGTGGAGGGCAGCAGACGAGAGACTTTCCACTTCTTCCGATATACACATTAATGTAGGTAACATAGAAGCTGAAGCAGAAGTCTCAGTTTAGGTATGGATAACACAGTAAAGCCTTGAAGTCCTTGTGATTGACTTATTGTCATCTGAAAATATACAATGGAAGGAGAATCTATCTTTAATGATAGATGATACGTCCGAAAATTAACTTAATTAATTTAATTTTTGATTTATCAAATTCAGAAGTTTTGATATGTATAAGTTTGAATTTTTTAACTTTTTTTTTTATTTATTTTTTAACATATTTAAAATATGTTTTAAAATTTTAAATTTTTAAGAAAGGTGGGTTTCATGGGTGAAATAAATATAAATTGCTTTAAAATTCTAGAATTTTGGGAATATGTTTTATAATATTCTGTAGGTAATTCCTTACAAAATTGTCTAATTCTCTTATTATTTATTATTTTTATTGTTACCTACGAGTACAAAGCTAATGTAATAAACTAATTTTGTTCATTCACTTATAAAAAATCAGGTTTGGTTAATTAGGAGTTATTTTGATTTATGATTATGATAGTAAATATATTTATAGTGTAAACTATTGATTCACTTTTATTCCAATATAATAATAATCACATAATAATTGAAAATATTGCTCTTATCCAGGTTCCAGGGATATCTGAGATTCCCCAAGTTACTCACCATTTGAGTTGCAAGCAGTCTCTTCATTTCTTGCGAAAAGGAGTTTCCAAATAATTCACATTAATAAGGCCATGGAGGTCGATAGGCTGCCTAACCTGCTAATTGTTTATATTACAGTGAAATTACAAAATCGACGATTTTATAGTATCTCTAGTTATTTTATACTATCACTAAAAGGTCTAGCTAAAATAGGATTTTTTATAGTAATTGTGTAGAATAACTAGTGATTTTCAACATTCTCTAAAATTATTAGTTTTTAGGCGTTTTTATAAAATTCTGCTGTAAATATTCACAGCAAGTTTAGTTACAATTAAAAATTTTTTAACTTTAGTTAACAAATACTGTTTTAATGTTGTTTTTCTTCAAAAGCATAGTGATTATTTGGGTATACAAATAATATGTATACTACAATAATTTAAATGTTATTGTAAGCTATATTAATACCCAAATAATTTCTATACTTAAAAAAAATCGGTAGTAAAAACTATATGCATGTTTAGTTACTATAGAGTTACTAGGTTCTTTAAATGTAGAGTAGAGTATAGTTGTCTGCTAGGAGTATTTCAATTTATTTAATCATTGCGTACATAATTTATTGAATACAGAGAAGGATGTTGATCAAATCAATAATAATAAATAAATTTATTAAATTGTATGTAAGCGTATAATTATTAATTTATAGGTACATCAGAATCTGAAGTATGTGATATTTGCTACCTATATTTATTGACAAATCTATAATGTTTTGTTATGATGTGGAATTTTAATTCTTTTTTAACAAGATTCAATAACATTTTACCTCTTTAATTGTTGAATCAAAACAAAATATTTTGTCATTTTATTCATTATTATAATAAGTGTATAAATTGATTTAAAATTTATAAAAGTACAGTGAACATTTTTCACTTGCATGTAACAATATTACTACGGCATTAAACATTTTGAAAACGTTAATATTTAAATGAAAAACGTTTCGACCCAGGAATAATTTTTTATACATAAGGTGAAAAAATTAGGCAATTATTCATGCATCAAAACGTCTTTGCAGAGAAACATCAAGTCATAACGTCTGTCAAAACGTCCTACCAATATTACCCGTTCATAATATCCAAAAAGTAACAATGGAAGAAATAATTTATTTTTATTTCAAAATTGATTTGTTTTCAATACTACATTGCGATATCTGGTCAATTTTAAATTGGGACATAATAATAGAAAACATATAGAAATAAACACAAACTAAATTTTTTCTTACAGGGGAAGTACAGATTTTGATTTTTTACACAAATAAATTTTTTGCAACTGAGATAAAATATAGTACTGTCTAATTTTTTAAACCTTTGTTGGGAGCAATCTTGTGAAAGAATTATACAGGGTACTTGTTATATTGTATAATATAGTTTCTCCACTATTTTTAGAGAAATCATTAATTGTATTAGAAATAAATGGTTTATGATGTTTATGTCATAATCAAAAATTAATTATAATTACAAAGTGTGATCGGTTTCATCTAAAGAAAATAAAAAAATCGTTGAAGTAGAACACCCTGTACATTTTTGCAATTTTTAAAAGTTTATTTATGAAATAAATTTTTTTTGTAATACATAAAATTAACATTTTTATTTTTCTCAAAAATTAAAATTTTTTAAATTTATTTATTGATGTAATAGTTAAATCAAAATATGTGGAGGCTAAAATTATATATTTTTGAATAAACCATGTAAAGGAAAATTAAATTTTTTCACCTGGTGATCGAATAATTCGCTATCTGAACATTTCGCTGTAGAACATTTCGCTACCTCTCTTAAATTATTTACAAAATGAAGTCAAATTTTTTTTCTGCAATTGATTTTCTGAACTAATTTTGCATTCGTCGTTAGCTATTGTTTTTAAAGTTATTTTTAGTAACAAACCAAGAGTGGTAGTAAAATGTCCAAGTAGCGAAATCTTCAGGGGCGAATTGTTCGGAAACGAAATATTCGGGAACGAAATGTCCCGTAGCAACATATCCTAGCACCTACATAATTGCCGAAATGAAAATTTAATAAAAATAAGGTTAATTTTAAAAATTGATTATCAAAACGCTAAAACTCTTTACATGTGTAATTTGCAATGTTCAACTAAATATATAGCGTTCTAGAGTGAATAATTCGTACACTGGTAGAAACAATGTTTACAAACAATAATTACAAAACTTGAACTTAATCGAGAAATCCAAATTTACATACTACATCGCTTCGTAGGCAAGTTTCATTTAGAAGTAGTTATTATAATTTTGTTTTAATTTGAGAAAAACCTATTTAATGATGCAATATAAAATTACCTAATTATACTTATGATGGCTATTAATTAGCTAAAACTATATTTGTGTGAATTTCATTGGTCGATTGTAGCATCAATATGCAATTAAACAGGCACTCTGGCTAAAATATTCAAGCAAATATAAAAGCAGATTTTTGAAAGATTTTACATAATAGAACTACGAAGGATAGTTAGTAATATTAAATTCTCGAACAGGACAGTTTTAAATTTTAAAGGTAAATCAAGAATTATTGGATTAGAATCTCCATTAATGTCACTGTATTGAACTGATTGCATTAGATATCACAGAAAACAACAACCGGAGAATGCAAAAATCATGGATTTCAGAATTATACCTTGGTTGCTTTCACCATTTCAAATAGTTTTTGGACATAGACCACTGAGCAATTTTTAGCGACTTGTAGCGTATAATCTACATGTAATTAACAATATCTTTGCATTGGAAATAAAATTTGGATTTGGATTGAAATGAGTCTATACAGTAACTTATCAAAACCCAAAGCCCTTTCAAACGTTTTAAACCACCTTTTCAATAAGAAACAAATGGCAATAATTTTTTGAGACTCTCGAGGATTTAGCTGAGTGATTATCTGCAGAAGGGTAGCACTCCAGTCAAGATAGTGTGCAACCTCTTCAAAGGGAAGACAATACAAATTTATAGCGGCTATTATGAAGCATTTGAAGAAGCACTGAAATAAGGATTTAAAAAATTAATTTTTCGTACTGTCTGAAAAGCTAAAAAAATACCCCATATAATTGTAATAATTTAAAATTTGGAATGAACAATTTTGAAATATAATTTCAGGTGTGCCGGATGAAAAATTGATGCAATTATCTAAGAAGCGAAATGAAATCTGATTTCTGTTTTTGAGTAAAAATGTAATTATTGCAAATAACACACAGGCATATTTTATAACTAAAATTAACACATTACTTAATTGAAAAAAAATTAACGAGAATAATTAAAAATTTGTTGTTGAAATGTTAAAAATTTTCGATTTATTAGTTTATTCGTAAAAACTTTTCACTCGTGAAAGGTTGGTTTTGATATAAAAAGTTTTAAAATTGATGAAATATGTTCATTTTGGTAATATTTAAAACAGTCACTTAATTATAAATTAACGTAAATTTATTTTTATTGTAAGAAATATCCAACGTGTATTCTAATATTAAAAATGTTTCCTCAGTATTGCTAATCATTTAGATTCATTTGAGAAACAATTAAGTTATCTATTCATTTGTACATTTTTATTTATATTATACACTTTACATAATACGTTTCGCAAAGTTGCTTCATAATATCACAGAAAAATAAGGTTTTAAGAGTGTTTTGATGCCGCTAAGTATTAAATTACGTTAGTTTTTTACAAGAAATTGACCGAAAGTGACAAGCATACTTCATAGTTTTTTATTTAAAAACTAAAATTGCACAAGAAATTTTGGTGTTTGAATAAATATAGCACTTATAAGCGTGAATTAAGAGTTCCAAGATTTCTTGTAGCGCAGGTACAAGGCATCGTCGGTCAAAATTCACATCTACCAATTTAATATTCGTGTGAATATTTGACCTAAAGTCATTAAAAAGCTGATTATGTACAGAATTGAGTAGTAGTGTAAAATACCAAATAATTTTATTTAACTATCTAATTTAGTGGCAGGCGTCAAACTATTTAATTATTTTACATTGTTCGATATCTTAATTTAAGATGATTTTACACAAAATCTTTGGTCTTTCTGTAGGACGGTGTCTGCGCCGAGTCGTCTAACATTTTTGTAGTTTCTGTCGGACTAGCACTTAAACTTTCCGGGGATGCTATTTTTCCCGATCCAGTGGGCGTTGGAACTTGCGGAGCGACACCTTTTAACCTTGCTTTCGATCTACGTTTTCTTAATATGATAGGGCCCAATCCCGTTCCCTCCGACGAAGCTGTTAACAATTCCGTAGGTCTTTCGGCAGCTTGACTGGAAGACTTTTTTTTAGGAATCTCTAAATCTCCTTGCGGAGACTGCGAACTAGAACCGCTTTCCGGTGTTATCCTCTTCAATAGTTCCGAAAGCAACTCTTCCATTTTTCCCATTCTTTGATTTAGTCTTTGAATTTCAAGCTTCACGTCTACTTTAAAGTCCATAATGTTAGTAATTAATTCTTTGTACTCCGAAGGCGCTATTGTTTCTGGGACGGGTTGTTGATAAAACTGAGCTGCTCCCGGATCTCTTAATCCTCCGTCGTAACTTTCCATCTTTCGTAAACTAAGATTCCTAAGACGAGGAGTTTCAATTTCGACTATTTCCTCTATGGTATCCTGTCGAATTATTCCTGGACTGGATGTTGTAGACATTTTTTGAAGCTTAGGAAATACTTTATTTCCGGATCCACCTGTGGGTTGTTGACTAGTTGCAGTTCCGGAAGAAGATGAACTAGTAGGCCTATCTTTCGAAGCATCGCGAGCACTTAAACTTCGAGTGAACGTTGGAGCTTGTGCAGAACTGTCGGAGGCAGAATCAAGACTCGCCGATCCTAAAAGTCGACCCCATTTACTAGGTCGAGTAGTTGTTGGAGGTCGACTAACTTTAGTAGTAATTCCCGCAGTACTATTTGCATCGTCTTTTTCAGCAACAGATGATAATTTTGTTGCTGACGTTACACGAACGATAGGTTTATCAGATTCGTCACCTTTTTCGACATCAGAGGACGCCGTTGCCGCCGGAGGAGTGTGCTGAGTCCGATCCCCTCTAAATTTTGAAAATATTTTTCTGACTAAATGATGTTGATTTTGATCTAATTGCGGTTCGTTTTTTCTTCTTTCGGCGAGTTCCTTTTCTTTTTTAACGTCCGCCACTTTTCGAAATATTAGCCGATGTCTTAAGTTGTACGTTAAAATTAAGTTTCTTGCAAAACTATTCGCAAATGCGTGATAAAAATCTAACACTTCTAACAGTTTGTCTCTTTTTATCATATGTAGATCACAATATGTTAAAGCACGAACGTTCGCAGCAGATTGTCCTACTGCATTATCTTTCCAAAAAGAATCGCCAAAAACGTCTCCTTTTCCTGTAAATTATTAAAAATGTAATGGCTCAGATGACTTTAACATTAAAACTTTACCCAATATTGCCACTACTTCATCGTCTTGTATGACCTCTAAAGAACCAGTAACTATAAAGCACAGCGAGTCAATAGATTCTCCAGTATGATATAAAAGATCTCCTGGAGCAGAATGCGACATGGTAAAGTGCATTGCTAATGCTCTAAGACAACCATCCGATGCAAGTCGAAATGCGGGATGCTCGTTGAAAACCTTCCGATTTAGATGAACGCATATGTCGGCTTTCATGTCTTTAGGACAGAAATTCAATACCTGGAGGAAAATTATTAAATTTACATTTTTATACAGGCATGTTGTTGACATGCAAAGATCTGTTTTGAAAAGCTTTATACCTTCCAATTTTCATTTTATGCTTAAAAACAAAAAAATAAAAGATTTTACAAAAAGTCAATTTTGAAATTTAATTAAATGGAAAAAGCAGGTGCATCTAAATGGATGATGCAAACAAAAATTTCATAAATCATTCAATATTGTTTACCTTGTCTTGGTCTAAGCCTTTAGTCATTGCCCACGTCGATACGACGTAATCCATTACCCGCTCTGAAAGCGCTTTAGGAACTTCATGGAGTTTCATAAATTCTCTTACGTTATTTAACATATCATGGTACTTGGCCGTGGCACTGGTCATCTGTTGTATTATTGTTGTTACATGACCAAAGATGGTAGCGTACAGTAAAGCTGAGAATATTTAAAAATTTGTAATAATTATGATTAATGATGAAACACATGATGAAAAGTTAGGGTTTTTGTAGTAATCAATACTTTTTTTCTTATAAAAATTACTACTACAGCATAATATTTTGCGTGTTTATAAACTTTCGTGAGCACAAAATTTTAATGCTTCTTAATTTCTTTATTCTAGATAGAACGATAGCGATAAGGCGCCATCAAGTTAAAAAAAAAATGAATATTCGATTGCAGTAAACGTTTAAGTATAAAAAAGATTTCCAATAAAAATTTTGATAAATATGAATTATATTATGAGAAGGTGTGTGGCCTTAAAGTAAGGATTTCGGATTTACGTTAAATTAAAAATCACAATTCACCTGCGATTCTGTTAAGGAAATACTGACTTAACGACTGTGCACAAGTTTATTATTTATTATTACAAACGTAATTTTGATGATTAAATTTAAAGAAAATGCTATATTTCACGTGAAATTATTAACTACTCAATAACAATTTATTATTCACCAACAAAACTGAGATATCTAAATCTTTATGCACTAACGGTCCTTATAATATGTCAAGCTCAACGTAGTCAAAACTTTACACATTACAGACGGTAAACTTGAATTGGCGTCTTTTGTTTTTGCATTACAAACATTTTAACATTTGCGAACATTTCACTTATATAAATAGTAGATTATAGTGTGAACTTTTATAAAGTACGTTATACCCTTCAGATTTCCTTAAATTTTCTGTAACTCTGCAATATCAAATGTGGGTCTTTGTTCATAAGAGCGTAAAACATGGTTCATCATTTTCCCAACCCGAGAAGCTAGAAAAGAACTTTTCAAAATTTTGAAAATTTATATGATACAGTAATGGAACAATCTGTGTAATCAATATTCTGCCTTTATTGGTTCAATAGTAGAATTGTTCCCCTCATTCTAATTGATCTGGACCTTTGTATTGTTAACCACAGTCTTAAGTCGTCTTTCATGAAAAGTGGACTTCCTACTTCAGGCGCGTGTAATAATTATTGGAACTTTGAACCAAGTAATACGAAATCCCAAATTGGGATTTCCGTTTTTTAAACGGAGTTGAGTTGGTTACTTCAGCTGTGGCACAGTTTTAATCATGGCTTGTTTAAAAATTGGAATCCATTTGTAGAGCTCGCGTGGTTGAAATTAAGTTTGGTTATTAGATATAGGAATTAATTCTCCTTTATTGTTGTCTGGTTGCACAACAATCGTCCATTATGTCGTTAAAGTTTAGGAGAACCAGAGTGTAGTTCACACACGATTTACGGTCTGCACTTTGTAAGAGAACATCTGCAAGTCTTTCACCTAAATGTGTTACAAAGACGAACATGTAATGACCAATTACGTGGAACGTCGACGTTGATTGTTCATCCTTGACATCTTCAACCACAACGGCAATATTCTCGTTGGAACGAGCACTACGGGCTTTCCGGCGCCCCTTCTGTCACGTGTCACGTGCTAAGACGGCCGGGAAATCTGCGCCAAAATTCACATTGTACCAAAATCACTGACATATTATTTCGTAAAAAAATTGTCACGAATATTCCGCGATCTTGAGGAGCATAACGTGTTTTGTATCTGTTTTTGGTAAAAAATCGGCTTTAGTTCGAAATTATTGGAATATTAGAAGAATACCATATTAGAAATTTTAGAAGAATTTTGTGATTCAGGTGAACCTTGGTATTGTCATTAAATAACACAGCAATATATATATGTTACGGTCAAAAACGTAAATTGGGCATTGGCGTCAATGCTTATTTACGCTGGCCATTAATGTCATTGACCGGCCTTTGACGTTAACGCCCGTTAACGGTGGGCAATGATGTTTATTATATTTTCATATAATTGTAATATTTACGTCTTTGGCCGGTCAATGATGTTAATAGCCAAAATAGATTGAACAATAATGATACCATACAATAAATACTAAGAATAAGGAACAGTAAAATGGCGATGCACTTCAACCCGGGACAATTATTTGTCGTGCACGCCGTTTTCCGTATAAATGACAGCAACTCGGCCCTTTTCGCGATCTCAATTTAAACAAATGAAAACTCATTTTAGGGTGGATCCTTGATTCGTTGTGGTTGCATCAGTCAAAACGGCCCGGAGGAAAAATTAATTTAAATTAATTAATGTATTTTATGGTGGATCCGTGATTTTCCGTGATTGCGTTAGTCAAAACGGCCCGGAGCTCTCTAAAAAAGCCTCCCTTACTTGCTAAAAACATTCCCGAAATCAATCCACCTCGACTGAAAGGCTCGACCTCGGAGAAATACGAAACGTGTGTGACAGCTAACACTAAGAGTGGTAGAATATGGAATCTATAGAATAGTAGTTTCATTATTGCCCACCCTGTATTGAACATTAACGTCATTGCCCGGACAATGCTATATAAACTACTTATAAAATTTTAAATGTCAACATCGCCCAAAATGCATAGTTATTGACGTCAATGACCGGTCAATGACGTTAATACCCAACTAAGCTGGGCATTGATGTTATTGTCCGGCCATTGACATTAATGGCCGAATTGTCATCATTGACAGTAACATATTATATATTACTATTTTCGCAGAATTTATTTTCACATATTCTCACGTTATTCGTTCTCAATATCGAAATTAATGCAAATGTAGGTAACTCAGTTACTTATTTACTTAGCTCAGGTTAAGATGATAAAATAGGGAAGTCATTCATATATTTTTGATAATATTTTAAAGTAAAGTGGTAGGCTAGCAATTAAAATGCTAGATTAAAATGTTAGCAACATCTTTGAGGTATTAAATGATGAAATATTACTCAGGCCTGAGCCCACGTCCAATTTAGCCCAAATTTAGTGTACATCAATATTTTTTACATAAATGTTTTGAGAGTGATTGCACATAAAATTTCTTGATTAATCTCGGTTCATATACATGACCTTAATTGAATTAAAACAATTGCGAATAAAAAGTATTGTTTAACTATTTCAGAAATTACTAAACCAGTTTGTGAAAAAGTTCCATAATAACACTTAGTAACTTTTTTTTATTAAGCCCTACTTGCAAAGATTTAATGTTACTTAGAAAAGAACATTTGAACCAAAAAACAGCTCAATCGACGAAAAGGCTAATTCTCCAGGCTTATCTTGCTCTACAGCCTTTAATAACATTTTAACATCTTTTTATTGCTGCTCAATACTAAACATAAGAATTACGCACAAAACTTTTCCCAATTTTCGATTTTTGTAACTCATCTTTGGCTTGATACATTATTTTGGCAATCAGCCGATTACGACATTAAATCATCAAAACTTCGCACCGAAAGTAGTTTCTTAATCATTTACCTAATTATTAGAAAATTAGATAGCCGAAAGTTAAAATTTAAACATAAAAATTTTACGCGCCCAATAATTGGAACCGTGCCCAGTCGGCCAAGCTCAGTTTTCCGGTTCTTAAGCAATATTTCTCATGAGTATTCATAATTTATATCTTATTGTCTACGATCCATATTGTTCACCTTAAATTGCTAAATATATACACAAAGCAAACGATAAAAAATGATTGGTTCGTAATATATAGATAGCAATAAAAATATTGAATTACCTGCAATGATCATCATGCAAATGGTAAAAATTCTCTCGTTGTCAGTTTCTGCAGCTACATTTCCAAATCCCACCGAGGTCATACATGTCATTGTAAAATATAAAGCTGTAACGTACATGGCCTTCCTCGAGGGTCCATTTGTTAGAACGGCATTTTCAGAATTATTATTTATCCACTCGTACGAATAAGGGCTCTGTGTAACATTGGCGAGTTTCCAAAGCCAGCTGTATTGAACACCATTGTCGGCATCGGAACGACCGATTGAATACCAGATACATGCTAACCAGTGGGCAACCAACATGTAGAAACATAAAAGTAAAATTAACATAGCTGCCCCGTACTCTAAATATCTGTCGAGTTTTCGTACTACACGACCAAGCCTGAGCAAACGAACTACCTTTAAAGCACTAAATAAGCTTCCTATTCCCTGAAACACAAATCAATCATAAAGTTTGTCACGAATAAATCTCCATTATTTCGAACAATTTGGAGTCATTGAAAATGTACTTACATCTTCATCGTGATCAAATGCGTTAAACACGTCGTATGGCAAGCAGCTTAGTAGATCGATGACGAACCAACTTCTTAGATAGTTCATTCTTATAATTTTCGGGTCAGAGACTACCTCGCCACCGGGCCCAACAAATGTTGTGTGAAAATTTAAAACAATATCTATAAAAAATATCACATCTACAATAGAGTCCACCACTAAGAGCGACACATCTTCAGAAGTCTTGTTTTTAAAGGCTACATTATAAGGAACCATTATAGCAGTATAAAAGGTGAGACATAATATAATCCAATCCCAAATGGCTTTGAAGGCGCAATAATGTAATAATATATGAGGTGGGGTTTTTGGTGCTTCTTGACGATATTGGGGCATGATATCTGCATTTAAACTCATCATCTTATTAAAAACAAATTAAAAAAATAAAGTAATAGGTGATTTCCAAGTGCAGCGTGTAAAGAAATATCTCATTAGTTACGGGAAAAATAAGTTGAATTTTATTTTGCTAACTTGTGCTAGATGTGATTGTTTCGTTGTGTCTTTCAAGTTGGGTATGTGAGATGAGAATTGAGAAACTAGAACGGATCTGCTTCTCGTAACCGATCGAGCTAACTTGGCGAATTTTGATAATCCTGCAAAAGTAAAATAAACTTACAGCTAGTATGCTGAAACATTTTCAACTTTACTAACCTCCTTTGGCATCGTCGGTTTCGATAGGCTGTTTGAGAGCAGTGATGTCGCGAAATGTAAGGAGAAACAAAACAACTAAATCTCTTTCGTTTCGAATCGGGGAAATTTGAAGAAGTAGCCATAATGGTGTTTCTATAAAAAATATATTTTTTAACATTTTGCAATGGCTACGGGAAATCCATTAATTGCACTAAATTTATAAAATAACCAGACAATCAATTTTAAACTTTCAGGTTTTGTCTGAAAATACTATAAACTAGGTTTATACAATATATTTATGTTTAAAAGGTGCTTGGGAAGCAAGCGAACACACGCAGTAGTTGTCAGTCCAAACAACTTTGCTTTGGATAGTTAATTAATGAGATTAAACGTAAACAATAAATTAATAATTTTGTTACACATATAAAATTCAATCCCAAAAGGGTTTAATTGAATTATAAGTTAAAACAAAGAAAGTTAACCTCCGAGATAAAGCAAACACGATATAAATAAATATGGCTACCCTATACGTTGGTATGAAAAATGTGGGAACATGAAAATTAATTATTAGTTAGTAAAGAAATATTAACAAGAAGACAGAGAAGTGAAACGGAAAAATAAGGAGAGGACGTTTGGACAAAACAGGATAGGCACGAGCACTAATGGAAAATTTGAATGGATATGAAAATCGCAAAAACTAATATAATTAAAATTAGAAACTAAGCAAAGAAACAAAAAATTTGACAAACACAAGAAAACAACAAAATAGAAGAAAACGAAGATTAGATAATAAAATGGAAGAAAATGTTAAATAGCTGTCACGAAAATAAGTTAATGTTTTGAATAGTTATGTTATTTATCTATGAAAAAAAAATTTTTAATTTATAAAGTGTTGATTAAATTATAAGTGGAAACATCGAAAGATAACTTAACTGGAGTAAACATGACATAGGACAATATGTACATACATCGTTAGAGGGTTCCAACGTCACGTTAACTCCAACAGCAAAACAGACAGTTAGTTAAAAGTTACCAACTAGAATAAAATAAAATACGTTGTTTCAGTCGAACCTAATGGAGCAATTTTCATTACCAACGCATGTTTCACCATACCTACGACAATGTTACGGATGAACAAACTTTTAACGTAGGTACCTTCTGTTTTTGTGATTAATCTGTTTTTTTTTTATTCACATTGAACTTATTATATTCGTTTGTAATTGGTAAGTGTATCCTGTCAATTATAAACAAAAATTTCAATTAATAGAAATAAAATAAACTGAAAATTTTAGATTGAAATTAATTTTCGATACCATTAAGCGAATCAAAGAGTTTTCAATTTGAGAGTGTTGATAAATAAATCATAAAATTTGAATCGAATTAATTTATTTCTTTGAGTGAAAATACGACGTCTGGTAATTTAAAAATTTAGTTACAATTTTCATAAAAAAGCTATCTACATTTACATTCCTACTTTCTATTGTACTACTTTATCTACAATCCATAACGCCACTAACGCTAAAAGCAAAATATTTTAATTACATTCTGTAAAGAGAAATACATTTCTTGCAAGAACAACGTATACGTTCTATAAAAAAAGAACGAAACTAAAATGTCAAAGAAAAAATTTGTGTGTAGATATTCCATTTTTAATCTTAGTTTTAATAATTAAATTATTAGGTAATTAACCAAGATTAGTTTTGTTAAACTTTTTTTTTATTTTGCTCTTATATCCAATCAATTATAATGAAATTTAGTTATTTTGTTAATTTTTGGGTATTTTAAGTTTTTAAATCTAATGAATTTTTTATAATAATTACACAGGCCTTAGAAATTTTTTGGCAAATCAAACTCCTTGGTAGATTATAATTGTATAATAATACAAATAATTTTTGGAAAATATAGATTGGCACAATTATACCGAATTTTTTCAGTGTCCTTACTATACCGAGTGACCGACCGTTCATTTGAACATAGGGAAATAACATGGAAAATTGATTTTTTTTTTAATTCCTGCTTCCAATTATAACGGATAAGATATCAGTTTAAAGAAATTTTTTTCCGCATCTAAAGAAACCCAACCCTTGTTATTTTGTTGTTTAATTATTGTTCAAAACTTAATAATAAAATGAAAATATAGTGCATTTAATAAAACTTGAGTAGTCTGGCTTGAATTTAATTGAGATTCTTTGGCATTGTTTGAAAATTAAATTCAAGTCAGGGTACTAAAGTTTCATTAAATGCACTTTATTTTCATTTTGTTATTGAGTTTTAAACAATAATTTATTAAAGAATAAAATATTAAGTGTTGGGTATCTTTTAGATGCGGAAAAAAATCTCATTAAATTGATACCTTTTTCAATCTTTTCAGTAATAATGGAAAGCAGGAATTAAAAAAAAAATCAATTTTCCATCTTGTTTCCCTATGCTCGGTTGAACGGTTGGTCACCCGGTATATGTAGTATTATTATCTCAATATTACATTTTATTATTATTAAATGTAAAATTGGAAAAAATGTTTATTAAATTATAAAAATATATTGTAAAAATGGAGTAGGTAAGTATAACGTATCGAGCTATACTAGAGTTACGAAGGTGGATACAATCTTCGGGTTCTCTAGCCAAATTAGTAGGTACATAATATATACTATAGTACTAAAACGAATCATTAGTCTTCACAAAAGTGTCAGAAGATTACACAGTTGGAAAAAAAACAACAAGACGTAGTCTTACAATAATAAGATGGATGGGAATTTAAATATAATATGATTGTTATGTTGTAAACATTTAACCATTAGTTAAAATAAGAAATATTTATAAAACTAAATAAAACAAAAAATTAGTTATTATTTAGCCAATGAAAATGGTTAATTTTGTAGTTTGTTATTATATTTAAAGGCTAAGATAATTTGGTTTTACAAGTAATAGGATGTGAATGTAGTTTCCTTAAGTCTTTGCTTTCATGACATTTTTTGTTTTGAAAATATAGAAAAAATGGCTTGGGGGATTCTAGGACTTATTGCTACTAGAAAATTCTTTTTCAGACATTTAGTACTCGTCCAATACTTTCGAAATTAACGAAAAAATGCTAATTGCATAAAAACGTATTGGAAAAATTATATGCATAATGGCACAGACACTGTGTTTCTGACTTAGTAGTCTTTCATAGTACCTACTATTGCATACAAGAATGTTAATTATGTATTATTTCATTTACGGCTGTAGTCTTCATGTACTATGTGGACGCAAACTACACTGTCACACAAACACTAAACAATGCCAATGTGCTCTCCAGCTGCCCGCTCCATCGAAAAATCGACAAGATAAACGTATCGTCAAAATCGCATTTTTATTAATGCGAATATAATTTTGAAAACTTTTGCATAATTAATGAATAAACACGCGAGGACCTTGATGGTATGATTATCTTGTAAATTTTTTGATGTAAGGAGCAGTTCGAGAACATATTGACATGATTGAGTATTTGTGAGACAGTGGAGTTTGCAACCACATCTTATGTGAAGACTACAGCCGTAAGTACGAAACTGCATAATTTAGAGTTTGACCTAGTATAAGGTATTGAGGAAGACTGATGGGTCAGAAACACAATGTCCATGTTTCATCCTTATAATTATACAAAAGTTTTTTAAATTATAATCGCATTAATAAAAATGCGAAACTTTGGTAATATTTTATGTATGTCTTAGTAGCAAAATATCCGGGAACAAATTGTCCGTCCATAAATTACGTTGAGAATTTATTTTTATTTTTTCCTTTTCTCTAAATAGTTCTTCCCAAAGAAAATTTTTGGTGCATGAACCGTTTTATTAAATGAAGCGAATTAGAATTTAATAGACTGCATTGGTAAACACTGGCATTGGTATTGTTCAAGTTAGAGAATTTACATATTGTCGTGAAGTACTCTCCAATTCTGTATAAAGGTTTGGCATTTAGTAGGTTAAACTTCATGAGGGAAATAAACAAAAGATTAATTAAAGACAGTGAAGTATTGTTGTAAATCTGCAGTAAAAATTAAGTCGTGGTGATTAATTAGTCCAGTAACCAGGTAGTTTTACCTGACAAATTTCGATGGCAAAAAGATTGAAAACTGATTCTTATGTAATTTTGCTCGTAGAATCCGAATTTGAAGTTTTGCGAACAAAATTTCTTTGTGCCAAAGCCACCATATTGAAAAAACCTTTCCAAATCACGTTTTTCTGCAAAAAAACTCAAAAGTTTGAGAAACCCATTGATTTTTGGAAAAAATGAAATGTAGCATCAAAAAAAGTAGATTAAATTTCCTACAAAATGACTTTTGGTTCATTTCCTAGGATGAAAATTAACGCCGCCGCCGCAGGCGCCATTCGATATTCGAAATATTCAAATTTCACGATTTCTCGAGTGAAATAAAGGTTTCCATGAAAATATAGCCTCTGGTCGGCATGGAATTTGAATTTTTTAAATTTTTTCAAAAAATTTTAAAAAAAATTGAATTTTTTGAAAAAGCGAAAAAAACGCGAATGGCGCCTGCGGAATTAATTTTCGTCATAGGAAATGAACCAAAAAGTCATTTTGTAGGAAATTTTATCTAAGTACTTGTTTTAATGATACATTTCATTTTTTCGGAAAATCAATAGGTTGCCCAAAATTTTGAGTTTTTTGCCAAAAAGTGATTTTTTTGCCTCAAATTTGGATTATACGACCAAAATTACATAAGAATCAGTTTTCAATTCTTTGCCACAAATATTTGCAAGTTAGATCCTCCTTTTTCGATGTGGTTACTGGACTATCATTGCTGGAAGTCTATTAGGAAACAATAGGATGTGGCTAATGTTACTACTTTTTCAGAACATTATGAAAAAATTCGACATACATAAGGTACCTAGTCCTTCTTTTTAGTAAAAGCATATTATACTGGGTTTTCCATATTGTCTTTGAGAATTTTCTCTAGTGTGATTTTTTGTAGTTTTATTTATTTTAAAATTTCATTACATACAAATAATTGTTAGTTTTTACCAACCTACAAAAACATAATACATGTATTTATAAAAATATAAATCTAAAAATTAGCTTAAATGATCCTCAAGCATTACTCAATAATATACTGAAATTCCCAAGACTTGAATTATCAGCTTTAGTGTTTTTTTGATATTTTGTAATAATCCAACTAAAAATATTAGACAGTGAAACTGAAATATGTTTCATTTGTACAAAAATTGATCGAAATATGATTTCTTTAAAAAGCAGTTATCTTTCGCCTTTTTGTAAAAATCAAAATTCTACTCACTTTTTACTCACAAATAACAATATGAAAGATAATTTCTCTGTATTTTTGTATTTTTATTTTATCGTTTTCTTTCTATCGTCAAGGTTGGTCATATGTATTATGGCTTTTCTGTTGTTTAAAAAGTTCGTTTTAGTTACTTACATTTCATTTTGACAACAAAATTCAGCAAATTGTTTGCATATTTTGGGAAGGTAAATTGAGTGTTTGTTTTAATGAAAAAAAAAAACATTCTGTTTGCCTTCTCAAACGATACCTAAAATGATTGCTGAAGTTTTTCTTAAAAGATGAAATCCCTGCTAGCAGGTTTAAAAATTTGTAAAAACGACATATTTTTTTGCGTTTTACGGGAATTTCACCCCTTAACATACAATTAAAGTAACTAAATTGATAATGACGCCGACAACGGTTGTGGTTTTGGGATTTTCAGTATGTAATTCAGTAATACTTGTGGATCATTAACCAATTTTCAGGCTTACAATTTTTTTAGAGGAAATGCTAAAAGTTCAGAGTGAATTTATACTAACCTGAAAAATTAAATCACTTAGGAGAATATTACGTAAAATGAAAATGAGAGTTTAAAAATCCAGAAAAAATGTTGCTATAAAAAAAAGAAAGGTTCTTATAGTTTTGAATATCATCTCAAGGCTATCATTGCCGAAAATGGTTGCGGGCCTGTGTTATTATCGAGTTATCATGATTATGAAAAAATGCGTTTATGATTTTAAAAGATAGCAGCGAAAGCATATCAAAGTAGAATCTAATAAACTAGCTAATAGAAACAGTCTAACTACGTAGCATGCAGAAGAATACAGTAACTTCTTCTGTTTATAATTTATATTATAATGGCATGCGATGCGCATTGTGACGTTTACAATATTTTTTACACATTAAACATATAAATTTAAAAAAGTTTTTCTTAATATATGCATTTAATTCTTTTTAAAACGACAGGACTTTCATAATAATACTTTCCTAGTAAATTAATATTTTATGAGAAAAATAATTGTATTAAAAGATGAGTTTATGCAGTATATAGTATGCGATAAAGTGAAATGCTATGATTAAATAAGGAAAAAGCTTAACGCTTAATAAAGCACAGATTGCAAATAGAAGCAACGGAACATTTATTTATTATTTTATTACCCTCCTGACTATTATTGTTATTTGTTATACGTGAAATAATCCTTCAACTATTTTTTATATTAATAAATATCTAACGTTCTTAATATCTACATTTATTAAGCTATTAAAAAAGCACCGAAACTTGCCTGATTTGAATACCACATTATTATTTTTTCCTTCGAGATTTATGTAAAATCAAAAACTTGTCTTGATTTTTCAAAATTAGTTTTTTTTACCCCAAAGTAATAACATGTTGAATATTATAACGGCGTAGTTTTGATCTACATAAATAAATCACTTCGTTTTTCAATAAATTATTAATTTTTCTAACTAAAAATAATTTTAACTTTTACATTTTTGTCGATTATTATTGAAGTAAATAAAAACTTTATTTTGATTAAAATTAAAAGTCAGACAGTTGGATACTAGCATCATTTTAAATCTTTGACAGCAGTTAACTAATGCGCTATCTATAATATATAATTTAAAATAATTCTGGTAGTCAAAATACTCGGATGAACCTGGTATAACATAATATCAAGATTATCCGATTATTGTAAAACTGGCCGTCGATGATTTACTTTGTTTTCACGATATATCTATTGAAAAGAAATTTATTACTCTTTCTTAAGAATGTGTCTGTATATCTGGAAAATTACACAAAAACATTTGTACGAAGGAATATTATACGAAAGCTTTCATTAAACTGTTATTAAAAGTAACTTTAGTAGTAAGTGAAGTTAAATTAACATAAACAAATACTTTCAACTTATGTTTTAGAAAATTCAAAAATTATTATTACTAAATCATTGTTGAATATATAAACATTTATTTTTACTAGGGAAAATTGTATGAGAGCTTTTACGAAGCATTTATAAAAAATTAAAAGTGCTCGTAGGACGGTAATTTATATCAGTTATATTCTTATATAAAATATTCTTTTTGTGTATAAACCCCTTTTCCTTTTATGATTCTGTCATTGATGTAAATACCTCCTTAAGAATTTATGAGCATAATAAAAAATAAATAAGCTCAGGAAATCTTCAAATTTTTTAATTTGAAAAATTTAATTTTTGAAAATAAAATTGTAAATGGAAGACACAATAATTATTTTAATTTAGTTTTTGATTTATCATATTTTTGAACTACTAATGCCTATCTATTTATTTAATAATTTAAAACAATAAATATCACAATAAATAATAAACGATAAAGATTTAAATAGAATATTTAAAATAAGATTTTTGTTAACCTTTTAAGTCCTAAACTTAAAAAAAAAACTAGTTTTTTTTCAAAAAAATAAAACTATATTAAAGGTTGTAATACATGAAAAGAAGGGAAGGAAGACGAGAGGGCTTTTAAATTTATTCAATTCGTGCAAATCATTATCTAAATTACTTTTATTCAATTTATGCTTCTTTAATTCAGGAAATCATTACCCTTGATACAAATTTTAGTGGTCTTAATTAAAAAAAAATTAATTGTAAACAAAAATATGATTTACGGATAAATTGAAAAAATAAAGTGCTTATTGGCAATTATCCGACAATTTTAGATTTCAATGAAATTGATAAAGAGATGTTAGTAGAATTGACTTAAAGGGGATTGTTGTATTTAGAAACTTAATGATTTATGTATGTATGCATGTGTGCTATTCAAGACTGAGTAATTGCAACTAATAATTACAAGAATCCCATCATGAATCTGGAAGTTTCAGATCACTACCGAAAATACTTAACGAAACAATAGAGAATAGCATAGCCGGTTGCTCATATCTGACACCTACTGACTACCTCCGTAGACATAGCCAAGTTTGGAAAATATTTCACCAACAATGATAAAAATTCCAAATTAGCTGCACGGGTAGTGGTTCAATGCCCACTTTGTACTGAAGCTCTAGGCTTATTGTACCCCGTTTTCCATTAAGATGTTAAGGAAAGTTATTAGCATTTCGATCCACAGTTTGATGTTCACCAGAGGGCTGAGCTAAGAAATCTGCCGAGTCCGGGATTTGAACCCAGAATTTCCGCTCATAACTCAACTAGTGATCACATCAAGCCACTACTGTGGTCTAACAATGATAATGACTATAAGGTTGAGAAACACTGCTCTAGACTACCACTATAAATGCGTATTTTACCGTTACAGTTACTGAGACAATTCTGTGGCCGGCACTAAAAAAGGTCATAAGTACATAGGGATTCAATGTATACTTATGATCTTTTCAGTGCCGACTACAGAATTATAAAAATTACTGAAAGTATGGTTTCACTCTGAAACCATTGTTACTCAGAGGGTTAACAAATTGGCATTATTGAAATTTTTAGCATAATAATTGTTTATTCGTATAAATATTGATTCGTATAAATGTTCATTCGTATAAAAGTTGTCGTCTAACTTTCCGTCGTACAAATTTCCGTCGTATAAAAAATATATGTTTTACACATTTTGTAGAAATCATTAGTAGGTTGTTGTTTTATTATTTTGTCTATATATTACATAAATCTATTCGCTGTAATGTAACATAATTAATTAATTGATCAAAATCATTAATTATTATTATTAAACTTGAATACAATGACTATGGCATATGAACGAAAAGAGAGAAAGCCAGCAACAGCTGAATTAAACAATACATTTTCAATTGTAACCAATTTATCATAATAATATATTAAAACTGACAACTGAAATTAGAGATTTTCATAAGCTCTCGAAATCATTTTCATTATGAAAATAGTGAAAAGTGAGATGGTCAAAATGCAAAACTTAATTAAAAATTTGTATAAATTAACAAGAAATATGATAGCGTTTACGCAATGTAGAACAACAACAAAATAACTATTTGTGAAATTTTTCCATACAAGGCGTGTACAAAAATAAACTTTTATGTAAATATATACAAGGTTTGTCCGAAAAGTAATGGCAGTGGGTCGATTAGAGGACTTTTGTTTGCAGATTGTTGGGTTCAATTTCGTGGAATGTTTAATGTCTGTGCCATTAAGCGAACATTCACGTCATATTTTGACGGTGGTGGTCGTTGATGGCCTTCCAGAACGGGCTTCATTGCTGATCTCTTCAAGGCCTTTAAAAATTACCTTGTGCCACCGGTAGACACCAAAGGCTGTCTTTACCACTGGAAAGGTTTCCATTGCGAACTTGCCGCAATCGAGTGTTGCATCTCAGCTTGCACGGAAAACAAAACCCATGTTCACAAAAATGCCTGTTTTTACTCTCTGGATTGTCGGAGACAACTGGGAACAACAGAAAGAAGTTTGTTTGAGCACGCGACGTAGTGAGTAAACAAATTCCTTTCTCCACGGGTCTCTACCGCTCGGAGAAACAGATCTTACTGCACAGTAAAATCACTGACGTTACTTTTCGAATAAACCCCTTTAATGTGGTCGTCCTATCTACCTACCTATAAAAGGTAAGCACCGAGAATATTTGTAATTATTTCATTAGACTAGTAAAAAGTAAAAATTATTAGAAAAGTAAAAAGCACTAGTATGGGAAAAAATTACTTTTTATTTCGCAGTGTGCGGAAAAAACATATTTGACCTTATTCAAACTAATATCGAAAAGTTGCACTTTCAGTGATAGAAAAGGAAATAAAAATGAAGGTGACAAAGATAATAATCCTAATAATTTGTAATATTTCGAAAGACAATTTAACAGTAATTATATATTTTTCCGATAATTGCTTCAATTTAAAACAATAATGTCAAAAATATTTAAGTTTGCCTTAGGCAAGTTTCTAAATTATATTGGCAGAAATTATTATAAAACTGAATTGGTTATAATATTATTTGAATCAACTAATAATTTTTCTGAAAAGCTAATGTTTGACTTTTTATCGAGAGTTTACGGTGTTTACATAATTAAAAACTACAAACAGCCACAAAAGTACAGTGGCTCCGAAGAAAACATAATATTTGTTCTAAATTTATTTAACGTCACATTTGCTTTAATTTTAATTTATGTTTTAAAAAGGAATTGCGATCACGAAATGTGGCACTTTATTTTGACAATTGATTTACTACGTCAAGAAAACTTTTTATATTGTTTTCAAAAAAATACGAATTTTAAATGTCTTCATTATCGAGAATATTCCACTGTAGGCTATTCTCACCGGGATAAACAAGGTAGATTATTCCCGATAGCATGACATGATTCAGAAAAACAAAACACATGGTAATAATACAGAGTAATGCTATTAGTTATTGTGATCGTCAAAAAATATTCGTTTTAATTTTTTTTTTTAATGAGAATTATATAATCCTTGACAAATAAAAATTGAGCGTTGCTGTACCTACCAGGTTAGGTATTGAAATTATAAATCAAAAAAGTGAAACAGCTTTAATGGTTTTAATATTTATATTATGACTAAATTGTCGCTTAATCAAAAGTTTACATTTGATTCATAAATCAAAATAAATTTTGTTTATATTTGTCATTTTGTTTCATTAATTTTATTTCAAATGTAAAATAGAATCAAAAAATTGATTAATGAAAAGAGTCGAATTAGAAAAGCACAAGTTGTATTTTAGATAAGAAATTTGGAAATTATTAAGAAAAAATTGGAAAGAAAACCAAGCAAAGATAACGTAGAATGCTAGAAACATTATTTTCTAACTAAAACTAACTAAGCGGTACCTATTTTCAAAATCGGATTGACTAACAACAATTAGTTAAACTGACTTTTACAATTTAAAGTACCTACACTAAATCCTTGCCTTAACGGACTCTGGTTTAACGGAGTTAACGTATAAAATTCTGCACTTTATTTGCCGGTAATTCCTCGCCGATATGCCGGTACCTCCCTGGAATAGTAGGCTTTGTAAGTTGGTATGTATCCATGGGATTAACTTCAACCAAAAGTTTTGTAAACAGACTTTATACTTCAGATACCTTGTAAGAATTCCAAGAAATTTAAAATAATTAGTCTTGAGACTATTGGCCTTCTTTCTGCGAGAGGCCTACCATTAATTTTGTAATAAATAATATCACACATCCATGTGAAATGGCACAGCGAGTCATATAAAATCATATAGTAGTAGTTGTACCTTATGTCAGACTCCACGGAACCATCCGTAAGAATAAAGTCGAAGAGCTTAAGAGTAACACACAATGAGTCATTTGTGTTTTATCTAATTTCTTTAACGTAATAATATCTTTATTACTTAGTATGGCTACTCTTGAGTTGCTACGACTTAATTCTTACGGCACGGTTAGCATTGATTGGCGCTTTGCATTCTCGTTTAGTAACATTCCGGGGTTTGTAAAAATACCAATACAAACTTTCGTCAAGATTAGTTCAGCAATATGAGCTGTTATCTTAACAAAAAAGTTCAATAAGAACCGTAGTTTATTGTAGTCTTTTTCTCGTTGCTATTCTGTTCTTTCCCACTTTATTGCTTTACTTTTTTGATAATGCTGGTATTCAATTAAATAATTTAGCCAGTTGTCTTAGAACAAGAGCGGCCATAAGGGGGTGGCTCTGGGGGCCATGACCGTTTCCTAACCAGCAACCAAATTTTTATTATTGTAAACCCCCAAACTGTGTTCGGGGGTTGCATAAAACATAATATGTATACCGGTATGATTACCAACCAACATACAAGTTTAAATAATAGTCTATACCGGCCCTGGATTAAAAGTTTGCCTATTAATAATTGTAATAACTAATGGAGATCATCAATAAGGTTAGTATAAACTTCAATATTAAATTCATTAATTTACTTTAAAGTCAATTTATTGATTCAAGCTAGTCATTTTCATACTTATAAATTACTTAAACTATTAAGTTGGTAATTCTATTGCCACAAATACTACGAAGCGGATTGAAGCCTCTTTAAAAATATTTAATATAAGAAGCAAGCAGAAATGCTAAATGATTATATATTCTTACATACTGCTATCTAGAAGTTGCTTAATTAGTTCATTATGTTGCTGAGGAGATGTTGGTTTTTCTCTACGGTTCTCTTTAGGTACAACAATAACGCATATAATTAATTGCAATAATAAAGTGTTAAAATGACTGAATGTGCTTTAAAAAACATACATTATGCGTGGCTTTAATGTACAGAGTTGAAGCTATAAAATTAAACGTCTCTTTAGTGCGTTCGATCGAAAGGAATATTGGTTTGGAAATAAGAAAATTCAACTGAAGCAATTCTGAAGAAACGTTGAAAATCGTCGCCGAAAACTTCGAATTGAAACTCGAAATTGCTTAGAACCGAATACTCGACGAGTATATCTAATCGTAATGCGTGGAAAGACATGTTGAAGTTTTGAATGGTTTTTGTTAAAATTCCAATACTGTTTTAAACGATTCCCAATATAGAAATACAATAGAAATGGCAATGATAAACAAATAATGGTAGTGTGCGATATCTATTTTCAAAGTAAATCATTATCGACGAGCGTGATATTTCCACAATGAAGCGTCTGCCGAGTTTTCAAAATCAAAAACTTTATTAAAATTAAATTTTAATTAAAGCAAATGAGAAATTTGTTTTATATTTTTTCAGATTAGAACGCACCTCTGAAGAAATAAGTTGCTATGGTGTTGATAGTAAATTACTTTCAATACCAGTACATCACTTTCAATAAAGTGATCATAAAGCGGCTTATTTTATAATTCATATAAAAATGTTGAAGATGTTCCATATAAAGTGTATGCTTCAAAGACATGAAATACATACAATCCCACAAATATCAACAAATCTGAAATCTGAAACACAAATCCGGGACTGCCGAGAGCAATTTGTGTATTGTATAAAGTAGCCAACTCGAAGTTATTAAAACATCAAGAACTGTTTGATAAGTAAAAACGTTTAACAATATAGCTCAACTCTGTACTTCTGCTGGAAGTTGCTCTACAAATTAAATTTTACAAAGACTATCTACTTCTGAACTACTGAACAAGCAATGGTAATTAAAAAAATATATAAATATTAAGCTATATCGCTTAACAGTGAAATGTTATAAAATACACTAATATTAAAATGGCTTCTTTTCCTTATGTTCAATATAAAATTAAACGTGATATTTTTTCATTCAATTGTTAAATAATTATTATGTTTCGTTACGCCCGTATATCCTGTTTTGTTACAGCTCATAATAGAAATTTTATGGGCTCTCGTATTTTATTAACTCTTTTTTATTAGATGAAGCTTCAATGCAATTAAAAGTTTTGTCCTTAGATTAGATCACGAAGAAGAAATTTTATCAAGTGTTTTAATTAGGATATTAATTATTTAAATAAATTAAGAGTAGAAGTATCTTCAACAATGAACATCTATTTAGTTCCAGTGGCCGCACACCAACAATATTTCATTAAAATTTTTGTTAAAAGCCTTCAGTATTGGTTTGTTACTACCATAAAATGGTTTTGGTTATTGTGAACTGTTGTAGACACAATTTTGCTATTTAAGAAAAAATAATTCAATAAACAGCATTAACATGTTATTGATATTACAGCGTCTGGCAACGTGGCAACTTTTTAGAATTTTTTTAAATTTCATAAAGAACGCAATGAATTTTATTCAATCTTATTTCTAATTATATGAAAAATAATAATAGTTCATTTTAGCAAAGCATATTTACTAGAATTTTGGAAATTTAGCTACGTGCTAAGGATAGGGGGTCTAGCTAGATGAGGTCTAAATTAGAACCTACACGAATATGTTAAACTTAAAAATATAAATCTTTCGACGAACAATAACCATAACCCACATTGTTAAATGATATAGTTTAGTAGTATGGAAATTTACTTACCAATTTCAAGCAATTAAATGGCAATTATAATATGCATGTCTTGCAAAATTATTAGTTTATATTAGAACGTAGCACAGTAATTTATTGTTTTCGTATGTAGTAACATATACAGGATGGGTGAATTGCACTGCAAACAATTTTTTAAAGTTATATTTAATAAATTACATTTTTTTTAAACATTTGTTTGAATTTTCCTAGTTTCCTTTTCCATTTCCTAGATGTTGTACTTGATAAACTTCGTAAAATCACTTGATATTTTGTAAATAAATCAATTCATTTTTCCGTAACGGGTAATCTATACATAATCTTCAAAAACGACATGCAAAAATATAAATGTACTGAATCGACATCTACGAAATTTAAATTTAAATTTTTTTTCCAAAAACTGGAAAGTACGTTTAAAAAGAAGTATAAATTTGAATTGTTTAAGAGATAATCAAAAAGACACATAATCAATAAATTACATAGAAGTTTTAATGAATATGATTAAAACTTTTTTCCATAAAAACCAAATATGTTTTGAAATAATAATTGTTATTATAATAATTATTATGCGGTAGCCAAGAATGTTGTTTATTCCCGATTGGTTTATATTTCAACGAATTATGCAGTCGTTCTAATTGAATAATTAAATAACGATACATCATTAATTTTATTATTATCTACAGAATTAATAATAACTAAATATCGTATTTTAGTTTCTACCATAATTATTAATGTTAATTAAAATAAAATTAATATGGAAGGAAAATAAATTGTTAGGTTCTGTGAAAATGAAAAGCATAATTTATTTTTGTACCTATCAAAATCATAATAGAAGTTTAAATGTGGCATGCGGTTGGTGAATATGAAGAATGAAAATAGTTATAAATAATAAACATTGGCTAATTAATTTTTTTATCATTATTAATGAATTAATAATTTTAAACTGTCGTTAAAGTTTCTCTTTACTTGTTGTTTTGCAGTGGTTACGTGCAAATGTTTGTTCACAATAATAATAAAAAAATCCTTATTGCAACATCATTTATTACCCGATTTATATTCATTTTCCTTCATTCATATTTCTTCGATTTAAAAAAAACTTTATCGCCTTTTCAATTCCTCTCCTTTTCAATATTTTTAATAAATGTCTTAGAAATGTATTTTACAAGAAATTTTTTTTCTTGCATTATGCATTATGCTATACCATTAAATTTTAGTTACCTCAAACATAATGATTAGGTAAGTGGGAGACTAGCAATAATCGATGTTGACTACATATTTACTACCAATACATAGTACGTAGGTTTCTCATAATACTAATATTTTTGTATTTTTATTAGATTATGTCCTCTGCCATCCTGGGGTGCTGAAATAACTATAATAACAGTTCTAAATTAAAATTTTTTTTTTATTCGTTATGAACTGTTAGGTAAATTTTCATCTTTATGCAAAAAGAGTCGGATGTTAAAACCAAATATTTTGTTGCCACTACCACTATAGAATAAGTATTTCCTACAAAATTTGTATGTCTCAGGTTTAACGATAATTTAATCCCGGAACTACATTTTGGAAGAGAGGCTGATAAGTTGACAACTTTTGCATTACAGCTGAGATGCTCGACTCGTGTTTTGGATACTATTTGGTTATGAATTTACTAAAATCTCGATTACTTTATACAAAAAAGTTTTACATGTTACATTTCGATTTGTTTAAAAATTTTCGGAAAGTTAAATCACAATAATTGGACCCAAACAATAGTTTTATGATGCAAGAAACAATTTTACATTTCGAAGTTATGTAATGCGGTTAAAACATTTTTTTCGAACAAAACTTCGGTTATACAATTTATGTTAGCAAATTTGAGAAATCTACACGTTCTCGAGTGTGATCGATTGTTTTGTTTTATGACTAATTGGATAGTTTTGTTTTGTAGTCTCAGGTTACTTATAATTAAATGAATTAATAATGTTGAATGTTTTGTTGAGTTAATTTAGGTGTCCTTACTTTTGACAGAATAATTAATTCTAGATGGAAGATTGTCAAAAATGGATTAAAATTTAAAACAATCTAACTTGGAGGTAAAATCTCGAACTGAAATCTCGTAGTATCACAAACTTAACCCACTATTTGTTATCGGTTTGACTGAAAAATTCAAAACAGGAACAGCTTGAACTCAAGAATATCGTCGAAGATATTGTTGTAAGTTTATTAAAATATTCAATATCTATCGGTGAAGCCACAGAGCCAGTTGATATTTTTCCAGTTCAATTGCAAGTTAAGATTAACCTTTATTTCATATAAATTGTATATTAGTGTTGCAAAGACTAACAAAATCACAAATTATATTAAAATCAATATGTAATATAAGGTTGAAATTGGAAATATTTGACTTTCTAATTTACCTTACATATTTACTTTTTACTCATTATCGATTTATAATAGTGTAATATAAAACCTGACATCAAGCTAGACCCCCAGCTGTAGCTTTGAAAGTGGTATCATTAACCGAATCCATAATTGAATATTTCAAGATATCAAAATTCTAATATATATAAGGATTATTTTATGGTAGCTCGTTCCTCCATTCATATGCATCAGTTTTTAAATTTACCGCGATAAAATATTTAATATAAAAAGTATATTAATATTTATATTAATATAATATGTATATTAATATGTATAATATGTATATTAATATTGAATAAATTGTAAATAAATATAAAATATTCAAATGCGGTGGGTCGGAACGGTAAGAGCATTTAAATTTGCGCTTTTAGCACTAAATTCAGTTTGTGTGCAGTCGGATTATAGACTTTAAGGTTTCGGTTTATTAATCAGCTAAGCGTTTTATAAATAGGTAAATCACGTTTTTAATGTTTTGTTAAATTGGGTGATTAGGTTTTTATTATACGCATTGTAAGTATTCATTGCCAAAACCGTTGCAGACTTGTTATTGATTTCTGGAATTGATAATTAATAAAGTTAGTATTATAATAATTTATTATTAGAGAATTTGCTCATAATTATTGAGACGTTTTAATTTCTACATCATCGCAGTCCAAATCAATTAAATTCCGCTCAATAAAGTTAACTTTTTTTCACGTTAATGTTGATGACATATTAGGGAGTAGTTTTTGTTTGACAAAAACTTTATAAGTTGATAACTACAAAAACTCGTCTTGTGCATGAGCTGAGAGTAGCTTTTATGTTGATAGTGTTGAACGTGTTTTGATAAACCTCTTGGTTTGACGTTATTAATTAACTATTTTATGTATGAACGTATACGGGTTCAACTCGGAACGCTATAAATTTATAAGTTCAAAAGCGTCGAGCGAGGGTATATTCTATGATCTATAAATTGCCGCTTAGAATTACAAGTTCACTACATTGCATTGTGAGTAATTCGGTCAGAGTTTCTTGAGCTTCTGTAAATTTACATATATCCGGATCACGTGCCATTTATATTGTGATTTTATTGTTTTGTAAATAATTTTTCAGTTTTTATTTAAAAGGATTTTATATTAATTTCCGGAGAAGGCAATTTTTATTATTGAAAATTAGTTTGTTTTTGGCCACTTTTCGTAATTCTTCATTTGTATGCATTGCTTATAAATAATACATCGGCAATACAACATGTCGGCTCAAATTTGCAGTTGCGTAAAGTAACTTTAGTGTTTTTTTAAATTGATATATTTCGGTCTTTATAACGGTTCGCTTTTGGTGTAAACATCGCGGCAAGAAATAATTTTTAAAGCAATAACAAGAACATTATTTTAAATCCCTGCTGGACGCAAAATATGAAAGATA
This sequence comes from Cantharis flavilabris, assembly GCA_949152465.1. Lineage (NCBI taxonomy): Eukaryota > Metazoa > Arthropoda > Insecta > Coleoptera > Cantharidae > Cantharis > Cantharis flavilabris. The sequence goes on from OX424439.1 coordinate 25,649,455, forward strand.
CGCTTGCTTTGGCCAAAAGTTAATTTTGTCCATGAATACATCGGAATAAAGCAAAAAAAAAAAACCTACTGCGGATCGCATAAAATATTATATTGTTTTTTTATTGCTTCTTCTATTGTACCTAATATTTACAATTAACCTCAAAATGTTACCTATGCGATAATAAAGCATTCAGAAAAGAAATACTTTCAATAGATACTAGAACATACTATATCTACAAAGATTATGGAAAATAGAGTTTAATTTGATTACGTACTACTAATTATAATTAGGGCAAAAAGTTAAGTAGAAGAGCATACAGTGAAAATGAACTACATACCTTGGGGAGTGCCTGAAAATAAAACAAATAAAACATATTTACGTAAGTCTCAAGTTATTACATTTCCATGATATAATATTATATTATTTGTATTTATATAGTTAAAATTATAAACAATATTATTGTTATAGTCACCGTTTTCATTATGTGCAAGACAAAAATAATTGAACACCAAATACACAAGCACTTTTTCTAACACATATTCTATGACAATGCAACGAACTTAAAATATGATTCTTGAATGAACCGCATATTATGAAATTCTTTCCAAAAAAAAAGTTCTATTTTGATATGCAGTGAAGTTGGGAAACTTTACATATAAATAACTCAAGTGATAAAAAGTATTTAACTCTGGAGAATAGATTCTTTGCTTCTTGTTTCATAAAACTTCTAAGTTTATGCCGAGATATTAAAAATTAATTGAGCTTGTAAAAATAAGACTGTGAATGTATGTAAACAACAAATTTTGCAGAGTCTAAAAAATAAATATTACTTATATTTCATTTCACATTTTGCAATGCAATTGAAGCAGCGCAAAGAAAGAACGACGACAAACACTCTTTGTACAAGATGTAGTGTTTTGCTGAGCTTCTAAGATAAATACCAATTTATCCAAAAAAAAATTTAGTTAATTAAAGTCCGAACGCAGAAGACGATAAAAATTCTGAAGATCTATTATCCCACATAATACTTCCACTCTGCTTGATATGTGTCACCGTAAATGACGTTAAGCTTTAAAGGATAGATTCATCCATCTTAATTTGGATTAAATCTTTAACCAATTTGTAATACACATAAAACTAAAATGTTCAATTTTTGAATATTATCAAAGTAGAACTTTGTAATGATTAATTTACCATAAGAATCATATTTTAATATATCCTGATACCTAACATCTGAACACACCTAAGACACCAATCAAGCCTTCGCTAATAGACATTTTTCAATAAAGAAAGCAAAAATTTTATTTTATATTTTAAATTATTGAATTAGATAAATTTGCTTTCATTATTAAAAAACGCAAGCTCTACATACCTTTGTTTTCTACACAGAGCATGCGTGGTGCGGACGGACGGAGCGATGCAAACACACAGACAAACGTACATACATTAAAACAGGAAAAATTACATTACATAATTATTGTAGTAAGCGATATAAAATATGAATTGATTGATAGAAATACAAGATTACAGGAAAGCTATAAAATTTTATTGTTTGTGTCAATTTTATATAAAATTATTTATAAAAAAATTATGACTTTATTCTTTTTTTTCTTTTATTTTTTCTTTAAATATTCTTTTTTAAATTCTTTAAATATTAAACGTTTATCCAACTACAGTGAAACCTTCGTAAGCCGATCACACATTTAAGAAAGGAAGAACAAAATACAGTACCTAATTCAATAGAGAACAACCGATAACCAAAATATGTTACAAACAACAAACTCATTATATTAACAAAAAGTATTATAAATTTAAGAATAACTAAAGCACAAACTGAAGAGTTCGCAGTCAATACAACTTAAAAGATTGGTTACGTTTGTTTAATAATAGCAAATAAATTGTGTTTGCGATTTAAAGCAATCATTTCTCTAACTCTAACTTCATATAATATCTTAAATTTAAAAGAAATTTGTTCAGCCATATTTACGTTCATTTGCAATGAAAAATGGGCTAAAGATATTACGACCATTTTTGCAAAACATTTTATTATAATAATATATACTGTCTTATTCGGATTATTCGGAAACGTACTTTTTAGTACTTGCCATAAAATAACTTTTAGTGCTGGCCTAAAAAGTTTAATATATAAATATAAAGTTTAATATTAAAAAAAATCAAGGCTATTTTATTTACATTGTACAAATATTCAAACAAAGTGTTTCAAGTAATTTAAATTTTGAAATATTTCACATTCACAAAAATCTAAAGGAGCGTACTTAAACTTTGTTCGTTAATATAAATACACTTAAGAGCTTATGTGAAGTAGATATATGTACAAGTTTATCCAATGTTTTAGTTTTACAAAGATCTCAATAACTTTGCATGCCCGATAAAAAATTTGAACTTTAAATTGAAGTGATTATTTGAGCTTAAACTTGTGAACTAGATGTAATAATGTAACTACGTTACCCTAGGTTACTCTGATGGGTTATAATATGTTAATTTTTTGATTATTTTTGTTTTGTTTTAATTACCTTGTATTATTTATAAAATCCCAATGGTACCTATTATTTATAATTGCTTTCCATCCACAGTAAAAAAATATATGAAATGCCACGTAAATGGCTTTTCGCCAGAAGAATTAAACAAACAAAAACGTGAAAAAAATAAACAGCATTTAAATAAAAGAGTTAAATATTTCAGTTAATACGAAAACAGTAGATTTTCTAAGTTACTAATTTCTCGACAACTATGTACAACAATGACAATTTGATCTGTAAGTGATTGCCTGAACTTCAACATTAAACTTCATAAATTCTATTACTCTGCTATGTAAAATAATATGTGAACTTTTTGATATTTCTTTATTATTGTTTCTAATGTGTATATAATGTATATTTTGTAATATAATAATATAAATATTACTTATAATAACATTCCGTTCACAATAAAAGAGATTTCAAATACCACACGTAAATGGTTTTTCGCCAGAAGAATCGCCATATTCCAAAATCAGATTGTATTTTAGTTGTTAAAAATAATTAATTAATTTTGTTAGTTTATAGCATTGAAGTAACGAAATAATCAATAGCATTAGCCATAGCAATAGCTATGGCAGGCCGATTCAATATATTTTTGAAACTAAAATTTTTTTTTAAATTTTATGCCAGATAAGACCAACCAATTATATCAACATGCTGCATTTTTATTTTAGTCTCTTGTTTATATGTTATTTCAAAAAATTATTTCTAAGGAAACTCCCCTATTAGGCACCGATAAACGCCGATTGATTATTACCTTACAGCGACATTTGTATAATTTTCAACTTGTAAAAATGTATTATTAATTTGGCAGAAGAAATTCTTTAAAATTTAAAACATACCTAGTTAAAGAAACGATTGCTTTAGATGATAAATTTTATTTTGTTTCTATTATTAAACAACTTTATGAGTATAGGATGAATAGGAAATGAACAATTATATTCTTCAGTTTTAGCCTGGTTTGGCACTGACGTAGAAAACTTAAGGGCTTTTCTAAGATATTTAACTAAAAGGTTTAAACAAATGAAATTGCATTTTACTCTCTCCTTCTCTCTTAATTGTCATATAATATTAAGTTTTCTTGAATTGGTGAAATTTTATCTTTTTCGGACCACTAACAATATTCGTGATAGACATGATTCCGGCTTTTCCAGTAATCGGTTTAAATACAGGTTTCACTGTATAACATATCACGAAACATATTCGATTTAATAATTTCAAATGCATAATTTACTACTGAAAAAGTCCGCTTCAATTATTAAAAACTCGAAAGTTACATAATATTTTCAATTTTCCGATTGTTTCTATTTTTGTTTGAAATTAGTAATTAAATCTTGATTTTTTATTCATTTTGCTTTTTAATTATTGCTTTACTAAAAATCAAAGTTTATGGTTCGATGAATATCTGAATAATAAATATTTAACATAAATATTTTAATAAATTTGGCAGATAAATTAAACATCGACACAAACAAATAAAAAATATTTAGCCTTTGAGTACCCTATTTAGCAGTGACAGTAATTACGGGGTAATAAAATACTAGCGCAGGATTTTCTTCTTCATAAAGCTCTTTGTGGACAGCACTTATTTTTAAATGTGTGAAAATATATAGGGCTACAGAGTGAGATAAATGGTTATTAATAAAATCAGACACTATTCCAAGAGAGCATTATTTATTAAAATAAATTTATAGAAATCAAGAAGCAAGCTATAGAAATTGAAAAACAAACAAAAGGTAATGGAAGCTTTGTAGGTTATGTATTTTCAGTGAACACACATATAAGCACAAGAGAATATTAAATGTTTTAGAAACATTTGTGTTTTGTATCAACCTACTTTGAGAGAAAAGCTAACTACATAAACAATCAATAGTTAAGAGCTACTTTGCATTTATCGACAGTTTAATTGTAACTTTATAATTAACTTCGACTAAATTTAGCGAATGTTAATTTTTCTCCAATGCATTACCGATAAAAAAGCTTACCTTAAAAAGCCATTTCTTAAAGTTGGTATTAAAAATCAAAAAGCTCAAGTTAATCTAAGGAAAAAATTTTTTATCTTAAAAACCGCTACTTCATCAACCACTTAACCTACCCTTAGGTGTAAGATATGATCAGTGATTTATTTCTAAAATAATTTATCTTCAACATAAAATATCATTAATACGATCATTATTAATATACGATATTTATGAAATAAACTTGGTGATACGTAATATTATTAACCGTTTTTCATTATTGCTAACATAAGCTGGTAAGCTTTAATAACATGTAATTTTTAATGGCATTAAAATTTTAATAAATATATTTAAACAAGCAGAAAAACTGTATAAAGTCCAAATTATATATATTATTTTATTAAATTTATCAACATCAAATTTCGAGTTTAACTCGCAACAAAATCAATAAGTGCTTATTTAGTATGCTCGAAACTACCTTGAATTATTATAACCAATGTTTCGAATATATTTTCACAAAAAAATACTATAAATATAATTGTAAAAATTTTTATAATATTTTATGCAATTTAATTTTTTGACGTCCTGAAGATGGAGTGAATATAATCGTCCGAAACGTCGGCTGACAAGTTTTAAGTTTGTTTTATTTAACCTGTCCAATTAACCCCACACCTCTTTGATGTGAAATATGTTTTCAGTGATTTCTTCAATTTCATCTGATAATGTAATTTACATAATATTCTATTACTTTAATATTTTAAAGACCTAGCGATATTTTAAAAATGGTCAAACTTTGTAATTTATTATGACATAAGTTCAAGTTAGTTACCTCCCGGCTAAGGGCAGTTAGGATGTTTTGAAGAACTAGAAACATTAAACTTCTTTATGAAAATATATAGCGTGTGCTTACATGTGTTTCCACTAAAAATTATGAACTTTCAAAACATACGTAACGTACTCAAACATCCAGAATTGAAAATAAATGTAAAATTTGTATGTTGAAAGATAATTTGAATTTATGAGATTATTAGGAGAAAACCAAAATATATTATTGATATACTCACTATTTTTCTTATAAAGAAGTATTTCAAATTGATCGTATTGTTGATGTTCTAAACATTGGTCTATCCTTGTTATTGTCTCTTTATCCGTTAGTTCACCAAACATGAAGCAACACCTGCATGATTTTTGCATGACTTCAGCTCGATTATAACCCGAAATCTTGCAGAAGGCTTCGTTGCAATAAACAATTGGAAAATCCACTATTTGAGCATTTGCTAATAGGAAACTGCTATCCGCTGAAAAAAAAAGTTTCAATTAATCATTCAATTTTCTTTCAATCTGAATTTTCGATAATTAAAGAATACAGGGCAATCTACAAAAACAAGTTCGACAACCTTAAAATAGTATTACAGCCAAAATCATTATCATCAAATATGTATTAGAATGGAAAAATAAAATTGAGGAGCTTTTCGTATTGTAAATTTGTGGGTAGCGTTTAAATAAAATGCTTGACGTTTTCATGATTGTAAAAGCATATTAACGTCACAATACAAATAAAATGTATAAACTTTTTCCTAAAATTTTATACTTTTTATTAGCAAATGTAAAAATTTTAAATTTTGCGGATAATAAAATATTATGAATATTTTATGATATTAAGAGAATAGCAAAATGTTCTACTTGTTAGCCGCATATTCGCATCCATAAAAAATTCAAACTAAAACCTTCCACGATGATATTCAAAACTAAGTCTTCCGCTCGTGAAATTTATAATTAAATTCAATAAATTTATTAATATTTTACTAATTTAGTAAGGTAACAAAGAGAATCAAATTACATGTGAGAGACTTCCATGGCACTGTAAATTGTGCTAAGGGTCAAAAAACCTAAGGACAAGCTTACACCTATATTATATTTCTAATATAAAAATTTGTAAATAATTTTATATTACACTGAATCATTATTTGTTTTTTATACTTTGACAACGAAGTATTGTATGCTATAATATCCTAGGGCGTATAAATCATAATGCTTGCTTATTATGCCCTATCAATCGCAATAATTATATAATACAAGTCGCATCGCAAACTAGAAAATTTAGCAAAATCAAATTCAAAATTTACTCAAATTCAAATGCAGTGTAATATAAAAGGCATTACTCGATGTTTATTCTCTCGAGCAACTTAAAAACTCTCGGGCCTAGCGGCCCTAGACCTTTTAAATTGGTTGCCCTCGACATAAACATCGTCATAATGCCCTTGATACAACCCTTATAACTATTAAATTTAAGTGGATAAAATCTTCGATTTACCAAACCAAATCACAGTCAATTTTGCTTTTGATTCCATTCTATCCGTCAATATAGCCACGTGTTTTGTCTGATTCAAAGGATCATACGCAATCACCGTCGCGAAAGTTTGACAGGCCTAACGATATTAAAAAAAATAAATAGTTGTTATGTCGCTGCCTAATAATTAATATAACTAGAATAAGAATTTTAAAAAAATTCAAAATTGCTAAATAGTGATTGTAAGATCACAGAAGTGATCTTTATTATACTTTTATTATTTATTAGAATGACCGATCTCGGAGGTTTTTATAGATACCTATTCGTAAAAATGCGATGGAATTTGTTCGAGTTCTTGCCAAATAGAAACAGAACCGTCAAACATTATAGTTGGTAACATTATTTTTTAAATATACCTATACTATTGAATTTTCTATGAGTGCATACATATAAGCGAGAGAGTTGCATTGCCGCTTAATATACGAAGTATAAGTATTTATAGAACCTTTCATATAGTGAACTTGTTCAGTAGTCGCGAATATGAGGTGAAAAGGTGTTTAAAATTCATCATGCCAATTGTATTTAAAAAAATAACACATGTCAAGTGTATATATGAACACTGGCGTACCAAACTAAAATAATTTGTATCATTTGCAAGAAATTCACGGTGCGTTATTGAGTGACTTAGGGTCGTATTCTCTAACTTTTAAGGGATCTTAACGGAGAGGATCTCTTAACTAATGACAAAACCTATTCTGTAATAATAAAAGATTCTTTAGTTAGATACCGCTCTTCAAGATCGATCTTTACCTGGCCGAGTGGTGAGCGGTCTCTTCAGGTATAAGGATTTGCGCATTCTGTAACTCGAAGGGATCCATAATCAGCGTCAAAATACACCAAGTTGATCCCTTAACTGAGAGATGGTCAGTAGGTGTCATTAAGAAAATTGAAGGGTTATTTCTATTAGTGAATGTGAACTTGAATCTTGAAAAGTGAATTTATTTTCAAAATAAATATTCAATTAAATAATATTCTTGATAAATTACACAAAAGGTATATTTTAAACGCATAATATACCTACGCAAAAATTATAGAAACGTTCTTATGAAACAATTTCCTAACATGTCTTTTTTTAAATTAAAAATTAATAAATTGATTATAATTATTTAGCAATGAATTACCACCCCACATTTATAACTAAAATTATTTATGCCTGCAGAATACTGCATAACATCAAGCAATTGTATAATCTGGAAGTAGTTATTGTTAAAAATTTGATAATTGTTGTAAAATAATAATTACTATAAATTGTAAAATTTTAGATGATGATTTGAAAGAAATTGAAGAAGAATTGAATAACGAAGAAATAAATAATAATTTATTAGGATTATTAGGAAGACGCGCTCGTAATAATATTATATTCTTTTGTTTAATGAATTTTTATTTCAACTAACTATGGTTTTTGTTAAATAGCATGTGAAAATATTTAACAAATTATTATTATTTACATGTTACATAAATTTATAAATTATTCAACTAATTTGCATATTGTTACCCTAAAAACAATAGTTTTTTCAATTATTAATTTTTAAAAATTTTGTTAAATATTTTAAATTACCGTAATTTAAATTTTGACTATAAAACTATAATTTATTTTATTAAATAAATTTTTATTTTAAATTTCCGTACTTCAAATTTTGTTCAATTATAAATTGTCGTTTATCGTTTCTTGACGTTAAACGTAAAATATTTTATAGGTTATTTTTTTAAATCAACCAATGAGAACACATTACTCTTATACACCACGTGTACTACCACGATTAAAAACATTATCCTCGTCATTAGTTAACGACAACTGCTAGGTACAAAAATTTACCTGAAGGATGAATTAGAGAATGGGTTTTTTAATGGATCCCTTCAAGTACCCTGTCCTTAACTAAGAGATCCTTAACTAAGGGATAATTTAGTGAATACGACCCTTAGTGTTCTTTAAGTGGTTGTAGATATTTTGGAGGTACACCCTATGATGGTTCACGGTTCTGTTTCTATTGAGCACGCACTCTAGGTATAGCATTAAAGTAATCAGTAAATGAACGCATTCTGTAGACGGAACGTGTGTGTAATCGTAAAAGTATAATTTATACTTTTTTTTAAAGTACTAAAAGAGGTAGTAAATACGAGTAGTCTAGCTGAGTAGATTACGGTGCGGCTACCCAAGTGTGATTCCCGACAGCAACGAAAATTTGTATGTGTTTAAAAGTACCATATTATACCAAAGGGCCGAGAAAAATAATTTAACTATTTTTTTTAGTTGTAAAACTGGCCCAGACGACAATAATTGAACTCCGCAACTGTTATGGCGTTACGGTAATTCTGTGGTCGACACTTAAAAGGTGATAATGATAGGTGATTCCGACCACAGAATTGGCTTCCATGACAATAATTAATCGATCTTTTGCAACCTCACTGCTGAAATTCTGGAAGGCTAGTTTTAGTGATTAGGTTTTTAGGATGCATCCTGTCTGTGCTGCAACTATTAATTCTATATATTTACTTTTAATATATTCTATGTTCCAAAAAACTATTCACTAAAGCTTGCCATTCAAGACTTCAGCCGTGATGTTAACAGTCGTAAAGATCAATTGTCATGGAGGCCCATTGCCGTAAGGCCAAAAGTCGTAAAGATCAATTGTTTCCCGGGCCAGTTGTTGAGGGTCAATAGTCGTAAGACTAACTATCAAATAAAATCATTCGATGAGGAAAATAGTGTAATATTAGTATAGGTACTTCTTCGCAAATGATCAAAAGATTTACTTTTACTACCGGTTTCGGGAGCTTCCCATCATCAGGTAAAAACTATCAGGTGATAAAGAGAGTCACAGGTTCTCAAACAGTGGTGTACTCTGTAATTGTTCTTGCAGATTGAGTAATATCGTTTTTGGGTTTTCGAGTGCTCTTTTTATTTCATAAGCTTCCCATAGTTTTCTTTTTGTCATGTTGTTTTCTTTATGGAGAATTTTTGTATTTAATATGTCGATTTCATGATTTCTCATTCTAAGATGTTTTCCCATTTGCGATTTTTCTTTCTCTCTGATATGTTCGTTTATACGTGTTTTTAATTTTCTACCTGTCTGACCGATGTAAAAAGCGTCACAATCTTTGCATTGTATCTTGTATACGCCGCTACTGTTCATTGTATTTTCGGGAGTTTTTACATTGCTAAAGATGCTTTTCAAAGTTCTATCGGTTTGGTACTCCCTGAATATGCGTGCCATCTTTCTATTGTTGTTATTATTGTGGTACTTGACAGATCTGTATGTTGTATGTTTAGTCTTCTGTTGGGGTTCAACAAAATATGGGTGTTCAAATTGCAATTCTTTTCTACGTATGATTTTCTCGATTACCTTATCCGGAAATAAGTTAGCTTTGGCTAGTTGTCTAATGATGTTGAGTTCGCCGGTTCGATCTTCTGCTGAAAGTGGGATTGTTCAAGCTCTATTAATCATTGTATGGAAAGCAGCCATTTTGTGGTTAAAGCTGTGACCCGAATCAAAAGGAATCAAGGAATCACACATAGTTGGTTTTCTGAAGATGTTAAATTTTACCTTGTTGTTCGTAATTGTTATATTCATATCAAGAAAATTAATGGTCTTGTTGATATCCCATTCCATTGTGAATCTGATGTTTTTATGTATTTGGTTTATTTGATCAAGGAATACAGCAATGTCGTCATATTCTCCTGTCCATATGCTTAGGATGTCGTCTACATACCTGTGCCAAGTAAAACAATATTTAAACAGAGGCAGTTGTCTGATTTTTTCTTCTATGTGGTCCATAAAGATGTCTGCTAGTGCAGATGACAATGGTGAGCTAATAGGAGTACCATCGGTGGTCTGGAATATATTCCCCTGATATTCGAAAAAGTTCTGCTTTGTACACAATGCTATCAGATTTTTTATATGTTCTACATCTGTCTGTTCTAACCAGGTAGTTTTCAAGAAATCTTCTGTAAGTTTTAGCGTCTCGTCGATCGGAATGCTAGGGTAAAGGCTAGTGACATCGAAAGAAATCAATCTCGAATTAGGCGGGATGTCTAAGTTAATCAAACTTTGTGAGAGTTCAGCTGAGTTCCTCACTGAGGATCTGGATTTGTATTCCAGTTGATGTATCAGAATATTATTTAGCGTTTGTGCTAAATTGTAAGTTGGTGAGCCACAGCAGGTAGTTATAGGGCGCATTGGGATACCACCCTTGTGCAATTTTGGTTGGAAATATAATCTTGGCATGGTGGGGTTCATAGGTACCATCTTATTGGGTTTTATATGTAGTTTTTGTAGTGTATCTTCACATTGTCTAATTGTCTTCTTTATAATTGTTGTAAAATTTTCTAATAGATTTCTTTTTAATTCTTTGCTATTGCTGGAAATTAAGTATTCATTGCCTTTTTCATTATATTTATCTCTATCTATTCCTTAAATAAAGGAAAATAGTATATTGTCTTATTATGATTAAAAGTGAAACTTTGTTTGACATGCAATTTTTGACAGTTTTACACTTTTTAAAATACTTTTTATTTAAATGAGACATATACTATTATGTTCTCCAACCAAAATTTATCTTTCTTACATTTTCGTATAATGAAAATTCAATAACATTGATCTTTGTTGTTTTTTTATATTAAACTATCATTTTATATTAAACTTTTAAGGCACGTTAAAAGTGTGGTATTTTATGGCACGTACTAAAAGATTTGCTAGCAATGTTCGCATTTTTACATTAGTAATAAAAACAACAACTTTAATTTTAAGTAATACTATTAAAACATACTGCTGTTAATGCGGTTGGAGAAATAATATATTTTCTATGACAAGTCGTAATTTTTATGTTAACAAAAAATTTTTTTAAAGAAACAAACTATTGTTGCTTTGTGAACAAGTTAATCTATTTATATTTAGAACAACTATGTTGCTTTATACAACAAATTTTCTTTGGTATCAATTTGTATGTGTGATTACAATTCACAATATGTTTATATATTTTTTATATTTAGTTTTATTTTTAACAAGTTTTATATTTAACAAAAACCGATTTGCTGCTAATAAACTTTTGCTGTGGTGACCAATTTTTTTTCTCGGTGTAATTATTATATTTAAGAAATGTATAAAACATTAGAATATTATTCTAAATAAATTTTATATAAGTTTATAAAAGCTATTTCTAATATTGACAAAATATAAGCTACAATGAAATGTTACAATGTTTATTGCAAAGAAATAATATTGGTATTGCAAAGAAAAGAGGTAACTTATTAGTTTATCTATATTTTAAACAATTTCATTATTTAAGTTTTATTGGAAATGCTATATTAGAATTTGGTTTACTGCTTAAAAGAAAGAAACAGATAAATATCTTTTATAAACTAAGTATATGAATTTATTATAAAGAAATCGAGATAATGCTCTACGAACTTTCTTTTTAATGTTTGTGGGTCTATTCATTCTTGTAATCGATCTCAATCACTTATTCTGATAAGTTTGTAGTGGTTGTATTGCCGTTTTTAAGATGTTAGGGTGCCTACACACGGTCATGCTCGCTTTATGTACCTAGCACGACATGTAATACATCAAACGATCAATTTAAATTTTGAATTTATGTTTATTGAAATACAAAAAAATTGTCCACGCGGCGTCGGTGGTTTCATGTAATCACAGCTTGGATTATAGATCAAAATAAGTACTCTGGAAAACCAGCTTTATAGTCAGTGTAATTAACAGTTAATGTAGGTACTTAATTAAATTGCAAAAGAATCCATAGTGTTTTTTTTTTGTTACAAATATAATCTTTTGATAAGGCTAAACATTTACAAAGGTTGTCATTTCAGTAATGAGTACATTTAAATTCACCCACTGTAATTTAGGCACGAGTGTTACATTAAATTATAAGTATAACAAACGAGAATGGTTCTTGAGCACTGCAAAGAGGGAACCAGCATTATTTTTAGCAACATTTAAATTTTTGTTACTCAAGAGCAAAAAGGTTGTTAGCACAAAGTTATCAAGGTATAGAAGTCAAGATCATTTGAAAATATTTATTATATACATAATCAAAACTTTTTCTAACCTTTAGATAAATTAATATTAGATTAAAAGTACACTGTGAAAATGGGTTTGTCGCCTCAACATAATTTTAGTACCTATAGCCTCAACAACACATTTTTTGTTGCCATAACAAAGTGTTTTCTATTCAGAATAAGAATATTTTTTGTTAAATTAACTAATCTTTTGTTCTGAATAGAAAAATAAATTATTTAAAACAGCAGAAAATGAATTGTGGCAGCATAAAATTTGTTAGAACAACAAAAATAACTCAGTTGATGCTATAGCTAGTAATAGCTCTGTTAGAGTGACAAATCTTTTTTAAAGCTCTAGATGAGTGTAAGGTCTATTTCAAATATGTATCAATTTAATCTAATTTAAATAAATATCTGCTTAAAAATAATATTTTTTATGTCGTAGCTTGATCATTTTTCTTTTAAAGTTATATTTGTAGTTGTACATATAGAGTTTCCTTCCGTTGTAACTTGCATTTTCCGCCACACTTTGTAATTTTCTTCACAATTTTTAATAATTCTTTATTTCACAATAAAAATTCGACAATTAAAAAACAAATTTTGTAATAATAATTTTCGAACCCTGTGACCCTTTTGACAGGGTTATAAACAGGGTTATAAATATAAACCACTGCTATTTTACCCTTATTTCTATATTTGTTAATCGTAATAATACATACTACATAACATACTATTCGACAGGCAAACGCTTGAAGTTAGATGACAATCTAATCGGGCTACCAACTCGACCGTCTAATTCTGAAGAAATGTTTTTATCGGTACCTACTACATTTTAAACCTTTCGAAATATTTTATGTAAAATTGTTAAACCTGTAAGGTAGATGTATTTGTAGTATTAAAAATTTATTTATGTTTTTGTAGATAAAAATGTGATAACAAAATTTTCGTACAAAATTTGTTGGTTTGATTCTATCGATTATTCTAATTTTTAACAAGAATAGCAAATAAAGTAGCCATTTGATGGAAATTCTGCTGCAAAGTATGTAGATAACGATCACAGGGGAAATTTTTAATATTATGTTACCATGATCGATAAGAAAAAGCAAGGAAGTATTTAAACGCATAGCATATGTGGCAATGCGTGCAATTAATAATTTAAATTTAAAATATTATGTGCATGCAATTGCTGTTTATAAGAAGTCTTTAAATTATTATCCTGGTTTCGAGACTACTTTTACAACAAAACACCGCAAAATTAATTCTAATTTTATTGCGGAATTTTCTATTCAAAAGGTAGGTAGGTATACTGTTTTGCTTTATCCAAATTTCAAAGTAGATCTTGAAATGTTTGAATTAATAATATATTTAAAAAGTTAATTTTATTACGTGCTTGCTAAAATTAGTATTACTAAGTCGAAAAGATTTTCTGAAGTACAGAGTGTCATATAATTACAAAAATTCCAAAACTTTTTTTTCATCTTTGTTGTAGAAGTCTTTGAACTACTTCAAATCAGAAGAAAAAAAGAGCACGAAGACATTACGAGACTTATTAATGGTGATGTAACATAATATTATCCATAATATGAGCGTAAAATGAAATGCCCTAGATCACTTTTGGTAATTTTATGCTAATTTTCGATTTTAATTCCTTTAAATTTGTGAACTTATGTGTATGATATGATTACCGATAATTTTGATAGAGCACTAGCTCATGAGCACATTGGTTTTGTCTACTGTTAGTGCGTCATCGACGCGATTTGCGTTCCACAACAAGAAGACTACAGCCGCAAATGCAATTTTTGCATAATTAAGTTAGTGTCATTATATTAACTGATACCAACAAGTGTGTTGTTATCATGTATGCAGTACCGATGACGACTAATAAGCCTAAAGCACATGTCTACCGCTCATCCTTTATTATGCAAATTTACGGTATACATAAGATGAGTGAAAGCCATTTCTTTTCTTTATTAGTTATTTAATCTGAATATTCTTTTCTTTTAAAATTTTTTTATTATTTTTCTACCAATTAGAAAATAATTAGCAACAATATTTACCAAGGGCCAGTTGAACAAAAGTCGCATAAACCTGGTATAACGTTATACCTCGTATAACCATTGTTACCAACAATCTTTATACTGGGATAACGTTATACCAAGTTTATCCAACTATTGTGAAACTGACCATTAGTTCGCCATTATTGATTTCCAAATTTCCAAATTATAATTAATTTATTAAAAAATATAAAACATTTTTGCTATAAAAGAATCATTCCATAACTGAACAGTTCAAAGTTGTCAATTTTTATTGTCTTATAAATGATTCTCTTGTAGAATAAAAGTACAAAATTATTAATCAATGGTTTACCTTTTCATGAACGCGTTATTCTAAAAGTAAATTAATATGCAGAAGTCGATCTCGGAGGTATAATTATATATTATAAATTATTATTGTTATACATATACATATGTTATATTATAAATTTATAATACAATCGTAAGATATTAATAATTCTAAATTAAACACTACTTTTTTTTAAATTTTGATTCAAAATCTTTAATTTCACTTTTAATTATTGACGACTCCAAATCAAGGTCAATTCTAGAATTAATATTTTTGAATTGTTTAACAATAGAACATACAAAGATAAGGAAGCACAAGCTTATAAAAATCATTTATGATTAGATTACTGACTCCTCAAGATATTATAATTAACGACGCTACGGATATCAGTGTATTGCATTTCTTGCCAAATTGACAGTCTATAGAATTTGTAATAAATTTTAAAAGTTAAATTATTTTCTAAGATGTTAATTTGGTTCTTCTTCATTTTAAATGCTGCCCAATAAGTATTAGAAACTATTTTTTCATTAATTCATTTTGTATTATTTGAACCATCGTTTCAAATGACAATATAAGTAATTTTAATAGGCAGAGCGCAACTGATGGTATTATCATGTTTTTTTTTATCATGTGGTTTTTGGTTTATAGTTATTCTCTCTCTTCCTTCTCTTTAGCCTTTTCTGTCCCCTGCAGAACAATCAGCCTCGTTCTCTGAGGAAAAGGTTTAAGCATTTAGACCTCACGGTTGCTTAATCCGTATTGGGAAATGCCTGTAACCCTGTTTTTAATAGTTGATGGTGGCAATCATCAACTCAGGGGGATCGCCGGCTTTACGTGCCCTCCGAAGCAGGGAGACGGCCATATGAAAGTTTAGGCTCTTCCCGGAATGGAACCGAGTACCTTAGAGTCAGTAGTTGTTTGGCTAACCTACTAAACTAATAACTGTCTAGTTATTATCATGTGAAAATATTGTAAAAGTTTAAATTCTTTTACATGCTATATAAATTAATAATTGAAAAACTTACTGTTTAATTATTAGATCAAAAATATGCAAATTAGTTGAATATTGTTTTCATAGCAGTATAAGAAATATTTATTTAGAATAACTAATTTGCATAGTTTTGATCTAATAATTAAACAGAAAATTTTTCGATTATTAATTATTTAACATGTAGAGAAATTTAAATTTTTACTGTATGAATATCCTAGATCACATTCAACAATTATTGTAAATTGTAAATTATTGTAACCAGCAACTGGCACTTAAAGCTAATCAACAAATGTGGTAATTTTATTTATATAAAAGGTTTAATTGAATCATTTCGCTAAAGTTTCGAATTAATAGTAGTCTGGATCCGTCATAACACCTCTACTAACAATTGGTAAAAACTCTTTGTTAAAGTTTGTACTAGTACTAAGCAAAGTCATTTGATGTAAACCTATCCAAAGTTGCAAAATCTAAAATATATAAGTATTGTGTTAGTCAAGGCTTCAGAATTTTTTTGTGCATATAGCATGCAAGTGTTTTATAATTTACAGAGAGTTAAACTGTAATCAAAAAAAGATTTTCTGCATAATTCGTTGTAACTTAAAAATTCTTTAATCTTAAATCACCTGACAATATTATCCACAATTTCAGATTGAACACGGTAGATTGCAATATACAGGTTGCTAATGAGCGGTTTAGCAATTATTCAACAGTTACGAGTGTTATTTTTTGACTAAATGCTAAAATTGTAAAGCATATATTAAATAATTGGAAATATCAAGGTAAATAGCTCGTATGGCACAATGAACATTAATGTACCTCCATAATACAGGGTTGTCCACAAGAAAGGAATAGTTTAATATAATACAGAGTACTTAATTGATTTTCAGTTTAAGAATTATTTATTAGTTAATGTAGAAATAATCGTACAGCTATGCCATTTTGAAATGTCAACGCAGAAATGATGACAACGGTTACAAATACACGTTTCAGACCATTTTCAGAAATTTGTTTAAACCCTTCCCATCGTTTCTTTGTTGATTATTACGGCCTCCAGTTGTTCCGACGGGAGTGGTTATCCTTAGTGGGTTTAAGTCCACAAATAAACATCACAATAGAAAACATCAGGTGAAGGGCTAGGCTAGAGGACATAACCAAAGCAAGAAATGATCCTATCTTCAGGGAACAACGCTCGAACTGCATCAATTGAAGCTCGGGCTCTCTGGCTGTATAGACAATAGCCTCGTGTTGCTGAAACCATACATTTTCTCTGTCGATTCCTCGTCTTCGAAGTTCCGGTTCAAGAAGATTGTTGATCATGTTTATGTGCCGAACGGAATTAACGGTTACAATGTTTTCAATGGGCTGAAAACTGATTAACTTTGCCCAAAACAATCAGTTTGGGTCGGGTAACACGTCAACCCTATTTTTTTATATGGCACCTTTTTGCTGTTGAAATTTTTGATCGTGGTTTGTTTTTTTAATTTTGAAAAAAAAATTTAAAAGGCAAACCTTATTTTTCTTTACAGATTTGGATAAAGAGAATATGAAAATACAAAATCCTATAACTTGAAAGTGAAATTTTTTGGAAAGAATTAGATCCAAATTGAGAAAACGTAGTTTTTCAAATTACAAGCAATCAACAATCAAGTCAAGTACATATGAATAGATTTTATATGCCTATTTTGTTTTTAGTGAGCACTAAACTCAACCTCAACATAATAAATACTACGCAACATAAAAATCTTAATCTAAACAAAAGTGAGAACACAAAAAAGTGTTCCCATCATAATTTTATTTTTAAAATTTATCTTTTGTAGAAATTTATTGATTATTTTTTCAAGATTTTTTCCAGTCCCAATTACAAAATCAAAAGTTATAAACAAATTGAAAAAAATTTATTAGATATTTTATTTACTTAGCTTAACTCTTTCGTGGGCAGCGGGAAGACTTATTCCCATCAAAAATGTTAAACATGAGTTTTTGGGAGTTTATTTTTCCATCAGTTTAATTCGCTGTAATCCAAACCTATTCAAATTTAATTGAAAAATAGTTTCAGATTTTTGGTTAAAAATACCTTTACAAAGGTGAATTTTTTTATCCAAATGCTTTGGCATAAAATTAGGTTCAGTTATCTTAGATAAGTTAGCATTAAGTTAGTTAACTCTTAGTTTGAAGTTAACTCATATAGGCTAGGCATATTAGGATTCTCAGAGGAAAGTTTTGCTATAGTTTTGATTTTTTCACCCTTTATGTTTATTTGGGTCGCTAGCCAAAAATTTGGCCCGGAACTTTGCTTTTTTGGCACTTTTTCCCCAAATTTTAGCACTTTTGTCAGTTTTAAGCCTATATCTCAGAAAAGAAGCGGTTTTTCGACAAATCTATTATATACAAAATTAAAGCAGACAAAATTTCCTATATTTCTTATATGTAACGTTTTTTGGGAAAACTAACCGTTCCGCCGTTAGCCACATTCCCATATCTAATTAAATTCACCGTGATACAAACTGTTGTATCAATTTATTACATTATACAATTTATATGATACATATAACAGCTTGTCGTGAGATTTACTATGTAAATAAACAAGAATATTAAGAATACAATATGTAACTTGATCTTGACACACGTAATTCTAAGAAAAAATATGTGTATTTCATAAAATAAATCTACACAGGTAAATTTCGTTTTTTTGGAACTTTTCTCAGTTTTTGGCCTATATCTCAGAAAGGAACAGTTTTTTAGTCAGTAGTATAATATAGTATATTCATATCATTATAATGATAATTTTTACGAATTATGAATGTCGCTGCCGTCATAAATTGGAATCACTGTCATTTGGCCGAAATTTATTTGGCCGAATTCTATTGGCCGACTGTTTTTGGCCGATAAATCACTTGGCCGACATATCAATTGGCCGACAGATAATTTGGCCGAACAGTTTTTGGCCGACAGATTGTTTGGCCGAACAGTTTTTGGCCGACGTTTATTTGGCCGATCAGTTTTTGGCCGACAGTCACTTTGCCGATAAATTTTATTTTTTTGGTAAATAAATAAATATTTTGTAAAATTATGTTGTTTTATTTAAATTATATTAAATTATTATTAAAATACACAAAAAAACATGCAATACAAAATATTCGTTACACACCAACGAATTATTTTTAAGATCCATTAGGTTTAAACTGAAGGTTATGAGAAATGCCACGAAGGAAGTCGTCTTGAGTTTTGTTGGGAAAATCCACAACAAGTCGTTTGAGCCTGTCCGCCAGTTTGACGTATTTTTTCTTGGGAGGATTGGGCACGTGGCCTGCATTATACTGAGCAAGGCTGAATTCAACATTACCTTGCTCACGTTTGAGTCCATCAATAAATTTCCAAATTGTAGGGTGATTGGCTCCGAGAAGACTACTGAATTTATTATTCCACCCTTCAATGGAATTATTTGTTTTAGGAAGGTCTCCAAGGCAGGCATCGTGACAGTTCCAAACCGAAATCCCGAAATTCACGGGTTTTCGCACTGGATTGCTCCTACTTCGAATTGCGCCAATCCAAGTGTTCTCAAAGTAATCGAGAAGTGGTTTTAAAATTTCTTCATTTTGCAGAAAAAATTCGGTTTGCAGCAAATTCTCGAACATAAGCTCCACATTCTCTTGAGGAGCAAAGGCTAGAGCCGCCAACTTTCTAATATTTAAGGGAAACGATGGATCAGCCAGATTTTCGTACCGAACTCGAATAGGATTGTTAGCCTGTATTACACGCCAAATACATTGATTAAAATGAAAAAAGCATCCGTGGTGAGCGATGCCAGGAAAAACACGTTGAAACGCTTTTTTCTGAGCAATTTCAAAATCAGTCATAATACTTACAGGTTTTAACTCGGGTTTCAAGTTTAGCATAGCTTCTAGAACTCTAATATAAGTGTCCTCCTTCTTATTCGGAAGAAGGACAAACACAGACGGAATTACCACCTTATACTTGATAGAATGGATCGTGTACAGTTGGAAGAACAGTGATGGGGCCGACTTGAATGTCCCATCGGCAAACCAATGATCGCAATCAGCCAATAATTGTAAATTTTCTGCGGTACTAAATATAAGAATCCGATTTTCACTGGGTCCGCTATCATAAAGTAAGAAAGGCTCTCCTTTGCCAGTTTTTCCGTAATCTCCTTCAATCACTAAATCAGTCAGGCTGTTAGGAGATGTTGGAACAGCAGGACCATTCCTATTACGAGTTCTGCGAATGGTCTGTTTCAACAAGTTGGTGGAAGGAAGATGTGGGGCCACTGCTGTATCAAGATTTAGAGTAGCATCTGCCAGAATCTGTTGGGGGTTTTCTTTTGAAGTTTTCGCCACTTCTTTAATATTAGCAAGCACAGTTTTTGCTGCAACTTCACTACTTTCCACCGTGTGACCAATATGAGTGCCACTAAGTCCAACAAGTTCATCGTTTTCAGTGATTGCTCTTGCTTTGCACTTTGAAGTGTTGTATTTGGCACATTTCCAATAAATTTTTGCACCACCTTGTTTATCGCGAGTAAACAGAAATCCATTATGTAAAAGCTGCTTAACTCCACGACTGCTTTCGACATATTCCAAAGGCATATTTGATATAATTTTAATTTACTTTTGATTTCTTCTTTTTCTTCTAATACTTATAATTTCTTCTAATTCTTTCTACTTACTGATTCTTAATTACATAATTGTTTATATAGAAAATAACAAAAGGTAATCGGATAGGATTAACGCGGATAATTTTAATACCGCGTCGTTCAGAAACGGTATTAGTTTTTTTATTAGATTCGTCCTTGGGTGACGTTGCTTTCTATTGGTCTGCTCATAGTCAGGACCATATTCCTCGACTATACGTGCTAACACGGCCATCCTGCAATTGCCACCAAATAACTGTCGGCCAAGTGACTGTCGGCCAAATACTGTTCGGCTAAATGACTGTCGGCCAAAAACTGTTCGGCCAAATAATCTGTCGGCCAAAAACTGTTCGGCCAAATAATCTGTCGGCCAAAAACTGTTCGGCCAAATGATTTATCGGCCAAAAACTGTCGGCCAAAAAAATTCGGCCAAATGACTGGATACCATAAATTGGACTACCTTAATCATCTGGAACAAACAGGAGATGTTATTTTATCGATTTATTGATAGACGAGGGGAGTAGTAATTTGCACAAGTTTACTGTTGAAGATACTGTTGTACATACATTCATTTTTCTAGGAACTGTCACATCTTCTTCAGTGTGTTCATATATATTCTCCTTATTTTCAGGTGATGGGAGGTCTGTAATGAACCGAAGATATGGGTCAGCTTGTACATTTATATTAACAACTTCAGACAGGTACATTTATGTTCCAAGTGTGTGAGTGTCATTTTTGGGGAAGAAAATGTTACATACCTTCGTCCTCCTTGTCCACACTTTCTACGATGGTCTCAGCAACCGGGGAAAAGGTGAAGCTCAGTTCATCCTGTACTTCGACGTCGAATGGTCCGTTCTCAAGGGTATTTGTTAGATCTGTCTCGATTGTCACGTTGTTGCACGATCCCTCACAGTTGATGCACAGATTGGTGCAATCGAGGTCTGCCTTTTTGCAGCTACATTTTTTTGCACAGGTCTTCACGCATGTGCATGAAACTAGACGCAGCAGTTCGGAAGAAGCACAAGCTTGTAGAGAGGTGATCGGTTCCAGGTAATTTGTTGCTGTTTTCCAACCCCAATCTTCGGCATTTTTCTCAACTCCCAACCATTGCTGCACCTGGGAGTACACTCTAAAATTATGCTGTATGGTTGCAGCGGCTGATGGTGGTAGTGCAGCTATTTTTAATGAATTCTTGAAAGCTGCCTTCTTATAGTTAATGTACCTCAGACGGTTTATCGACGATTCAGGAATCTCTCCCCTGCTGCTGCAATGCTTTCTGGAGTTGCATCACCGTTTTTGAACACACTTAAAACATCGCCAAGGTGGGGGTTTTTGGTGAGAGTTTTCGCCAATTTTAATTTCCCTTAGTTGTAAGGTGCTGAAGTCGTATCACACCCACTTATTACGTGAAGAAACATGATGTGTTCTTTAATGATTGTGTTGTTCACATCGTGCACAGGAGAGTAGGTGGTTGGAGGAACTTTTCTCTTTCCTGGTTTTAGGAAGAATATGTTTTCTCGTTGGCAAAGACCCGTGAAAATGACTAACAGGTCTATATACTCTCCAACCACCACCACAGTCTTAGTATGTTAAGTCAAAGACAGGGCTTCGTTTACATTGACGGTGTCGGCATCTTCTGTAGCCTGTCTCTAAAGTGTAATTTAGCTGTGATCATGGAAATCAATCTTCTTTTGTTATTCGTATTGGCCAGGAATTTTTTTTTTGCTTTATGGTCGGTATCATGTTCTCATCGAAGAGAATGTCAGCGAAAATCGTTTTCATACACCTTTTCAACCGTTCAGCACTTTTTGCTCCACATTTCGTACCTTCAGGATATCCATCGAAGACAACACTACTGTCTGTGGGCCATATATATTAATGACGTAGTTTACATACGGGTTGCATTTTGCAGAGAAAGATTGATTCTTGGGCCAGACAACTTTGTGTAATAACCCACCGTCGCGTCGCGTTGATAATATTATTGCACTTTTCCGCTGAACTTGTTTTGTGTGGGTACGAATGCATTGTATGGAGCAGATTTAATTCCATTTCTTAAAAGAATTTACATATAAATTATACCTATAATGTATTAAATAAATTGTTGCAATAAATAAGTATATCCATAGCAAGGGTAATTTCCGCGAAAACGATGAATTTCAATAAATATGGGAATGTGGCTCTTTTTTGGCACGCTCTAGCGGCGGAACGGTTAACTTTCCCAAAAAACATTACATATAAAAATGTAGGAAATGTAGTCTACTTTAATTTTGTATACAATAGATTTGTCGAAAATACGCTTCCTTTCTGAGATATAGGCCTAAAACTGCAAAAAGTGCTAAAATTTGGGCAAAAAGTGCCAAGAAAACAAAGTTCCGGGCCAAATTTTTGCCCAAAAACTTCAAATTCGTATTCAGCGACCCAAAAAACATAAAGAATCCAAAAATCAAAACTATAGCAAAACTTTCTTCTGAACCCTCATTTTTATTCTAATATGCCTAGCCTAAAACGATATAAAGTCATTCTAAGCTATCTTTAGATGTTTCCTTAAGAGATTCAATGTATAGAAACTGCCAATTATGGAATAGCTATACTGTCATTAGGAGTTTCACACAGGTGATTTTAAAATTTAAACTAGGATTAAAATTATAAGCAATAATTAGCGAAGTACAGTTAAAATAAGCAATAAAATAAGCATTACCTAATAAAATAAGCATAAAATAAGCAAAAATGCTCTGGGTGTACTTAGCAATTCAGCTTAACAGTAACATGACAAAAGAAAGCTCAATCGATGCAATATCATCAAGTTATTGTATACAATAATGCTATGAAATTATCAATACCAACATTTTTTACAATGTATTTGTATATCAGCACAAATATTTGCCAAATAGTTATACCAGTGTTGGGAACGAGTTCCTTAGCACATCATCTTGGTTTCGAGGTAGTGATCGCCTACGTACTTTTGAAGAAGCATTTTATTATACAATTATTATAAAAAATGTGGTCTGGGGATACAATGAATAATTATTCGCTCATTTGTTAAATGCGCTCGTCAAGAAATCTTCTCTCATCCTAGCATAATTTAACAACTTACAACATACTTATCATAATATTTTCTAATATTTAATTTCAGTAAGTAATATTTGCAATAATAGCCAGCCTGTTAGACTGAAAAGACCATGAAATTTGAGCACTCTTTTCTTAGAGTATTATCGATTTATTAAAAAAAATACTTTGTATTCTTTCAATCGATAAATGCCTCAAATTTATAGTGGTACTTAGTATATGTATGTAGGTACTTGTAAGTTCAAGCCACGCTGATTTTATGCCTTTGAAACTGGAAACTGGAATTTAAATGCATTTCTGTGCCCTATTTCATTTTGTGTTCACATATTTATTAGCAAGATGGAAAATAAATAGAGGTGGAATCATAACTTAACAAAAATTTATGTTACATTATGTACTATACGTAGTACCACACTTCATATTTTTACATTTTGTATAATATAAACCCATGCTTATATTAAATATTGCTTATTTTGCTTTTAAAATTTTAAGAAATAAGCGTAGTGAAATGGTTCTTTGGTATACCTATATTAATGTTGAACAATTCCAATAACATAAATAACCGGTAACAATAAAGTAAATGCTGTTTAAAATTAAAGCCAAAAGTTAGTTATGATTATGACATTTTCCAAGTGTTTGCGTAAGCAGCTTTGCCCAGTTCAAATATGCAAATCCAAAGGCGCCCTTGTGGCTTCCGTCTTATGTTAATACTCTTGGGTCTTATACAGGTAATTAAAAAAAAGCGGTTATAATTTTAATAATGAACATTGTGAACAAAACTAGATTGGGTGTGCGAGGTCGCCAAACAACTATAAAATAACTGCATTATGACGAAAATCCATCATTGTCATATAGTTGTGAGAGAATTGCAAGATGAATTACTTGGTAAGTGACAATTACAATCTTTTTTAAGATTTTTTAATAATATACTCGTATTGCTTTCAGAATGTTATCGTTTTCCTTTTTGGAATTGTTGCGGTCAAATCTGCAGTAATTGGCTTAGCTCCAGGATTACTAGGCACCAGGGCTGCATTAGTTGCTCATGATACTCTAATAGTTGCTCCAGGTATTCTTGCAGGAGGCGTAATTGCAGCAAGAGGATTAGTTGCTAGCCCACTAACGGCTAGTGGATATCCACTTTTGGCTGCTGGTTCAGGAATAGAAGGACAATATCTTCACGATATCAGAGGTGAATTATCAGAAGGGCAATATATTCACGATTTTACCGAAACGCTCTCCGACAATGGTCAATATCATGGTGAAATTTATGCATAAATAATTTTTGTATCAATTCTATTCAAAGTACAAAAATTTACCTTATTTAACTTTTAAAATAAACTATGAAACATGTTTATGTCCTTAATCTTTAATCAATTTAGATGAGGCTTTGAGGCTACCTCGGTATCTCGTTTATCTGCCGAGATCCTATATAGGCTTACTGTAAACATTAAAAATTTTAGTTTCATTTTATTCTGAAAAAATTATTTAGCAAGGCTGCACGCTATTACCTACATCCAAGAGACTGATGAGCTTGATAAGTGACAAAGAAGATGAAAAATTAACTATAATTTTGAAAGCTTTTGTTCAAATAACTACGAGTACTTTTACAAAAATTAATACAAATAAGCATTTCTAGAACATATTAGTTTTGTGCATTTATTCCAAGAAAGCACTTACGGACACAAACAAATAAAACTAATATTTCAATAATTAGTTTAGTTTCGATGTCAATTGCTAAATGCAAGTTCTCAGTAAGCTCTAACTAGGTTAGAGATAAAGCTATAGTACAAAAAACTATAATAGTTACAAAAGTATTATAAATCAATACTGTTTCAGGGTGAGAAAATCTCTAGTAATGGGAATTTGCGTCGAGGGTGCAATAACCCTATGATCTACTTATTTATTCATAAATATTTAATATTGATAATCGTGCACGTAAACTTGCTTTAAAACAATAATATTGTTGCAGCTCTACCTCATTCTATTTATAGAATCACGAGGGTTATTTCTGGAACAAGTAAACAGTAAACGACCTTTTTCATATTTGACGTATTTTTCAAAATAATATTAACTCTCTTTTTCATTATTGTAACAAATAGGTTTTCAACAGAGGCGGTTGATGGAATTACTAATCAGTTCATTTGTATTATTAGGGTTGTTGCACGATTAATTGTAATTTCACAATAATTTTTAATAAGGCATAGATTGATGATGTAATCATTATTCACACGGTTAAAAATTTTACATGGTAATTTTTATTTATAAGAATATTGTTTATTAAGTTACCCGAAACGAAATTTTGATTCAATTTTTAACTTCGTCAAGTCTTGTCATTGCTCTCTGTTAACTCAAAAATTGCAAATTTATACAGACATTTGTTCAGAATATTAACTTCTCTTAAAATAAAACTTAATCCCATTATTTAAAATACCTACCCTTTACGTAACGATACAAATCGTTTGACATTTGCAATGCTGTGAAGTAACCTAACCAAACCGTCACCCTGACGGTTATATATGATGTGTTCGGAGTAAGCTGTTCGTTTTCCAATGTAAAGCCCCCAAATTTTCTTGTACTACATTTTGTTGCAAATCTTGTAACCACATGAATTGTTATCTACGATTTTAAGAATTGATCTGTTCTCATCCAAGTCATTTTCTAAATAACATATTATCATTGTTAGAAAATGTCTAGAATTTCTTCTTTGTAAATCGATATGAAACATAACCACTCTAAGTTTTTCACGAGGTATGATCAGGAACCAATAATTGCACAAGTTACTTTTCATATTACATAATTTTGCCACTTTGAAATTCCGGTTGAAATTCAATATTTCATTATTGATCATCTGGAATTTTCCAATAATTTCCAACGTTCGAATCTCGAATTTACTACCTGCCGCCTTCTAATCTTCAGGCTAGCTAGGTATGCACGTTGACAAGATCTTATCCTAAAAAGGTCGAGTTTTGTCAAATTCTTGACAAATTAATCTTGTAAAATTTATTAGGCTTATTTTATTTATTAGTAACTAAATATGTACACCAACAAAAAGAAAGTTTTAGTTCAATAACATTCAATTTTGTTTCTAAACGAATTGCTTTGATTTGAAATGAATCATGTTCTCCCTCCGTTATGGTCAGCTTGCCCGTCATTCCAATGATCCCTCAACAAAAGTCATACATTTGCTGCATTTTATTTACAATTTAACGAGATTCACCCCAAGTTAGCTGACCTAACTGTATTTCGAACAAATTTAAAAATGTGCTCTTTAATTTTATAAAATTTACATGGTAAATATGAATACGCGGCGTACGGGAAAGTATATACTTTCCATCCTAGCATCATAGGATATAGAAAATTAAATAATCAAATATTATTTTTTTGTATAACTTTTTATCAATTTTATCGATTTTTGTGGGTCATAATTCAAATATATTACTATTAAAATGTTAAAAGTTATACCAAAAATATTATAATTATAGCAATTACCCTTAATGAAAGAGATAACCAAGCACTTAACAAAATCAACTCCAGATTATTTGACATACACCAATTACTTAACCGATTAAGATCGGGTTGTAATGATGAACAATCAATAATCGAACCGATGTGATGGATGTTTACAGTTTCAAGGCATCTGCTAACAACAGGTTAACACACTTAAAATTCTTACCAATATACCAGGGGTTGCTGCAATTTCAAAAAACCAAATTAAAAACAAAAACACACCAAGTTTAGCTTAACTTTAAACTTATGAACTGTGGAAATTGTCCTGATATAATAACTAGCTCTTGTAAATAATAATCGTATCCGTTTGAGAAATAATGCTATTAACAATAGTAATAAGAAACAAGGGTTTCTCGTTCAACAAAAATTTGGTAAATATGTGTAATACACCAATAATTGACCAATAATAAGTATAAAAGTTATCCCCCAGAATAACTATAATAGGGGCTTATCAATCATCAGATACAAAGTATCTGAACTCAAATGGACGAATTCCATTCAAATAATTAAAGAAGAATGATCCACTAAAATCCACAATCACGTAGTTCCACCGGATTACTTATCGCGAAATCTCCCACACACTTTCAAAGACTTCCACTCTCACCTCTACTCACAAACGGAATGGAAAACTGATGAGGTAAGCCCTGAATAAAGTACAACTGAAAAAAGTTACATTTTGATTTAGGTTCAAATTGTTAATACTCGTAAAACTTATTAACAATGAAGTTTATGAGCTACCTACTTACAATTTTGTTCAATTAAAAAATGTTAAGCTTTTTATTGTTGAAATAAGAATAACTAATACTAAGGAAAAAGAGGCAATACTTATATATACATACCTATATACCGGGAGCTGAACGAGTTAGCCAAACATAAGAAATTAACATGTAAAAACTTATTTATACAAACTCCTTCCTTAATTATTTTAGAGAAAACTTGAAAGATACAAAAATTTTGCAGAAATATAAACTACAAATGATAAGACCATTAGCCTTTATCTAACTTTTACTTAAAAGGTCAAAAATTGCTTTCGAAATTGTTAATATTTTCAATTATCGCACTAGCCATGTAATAAATTCAATTTAATTTATATTTTCAAAAATAATTACCATAGAAACTTACAAAGCAAGTCTGATAAATGAAACTTTTAACAATTTGAAAAGCATTTTTTGCCTTTTTAAGTAAAAGCTAAATAAAATCTATTGTTCTTATTATTCGTAGTTTATATTTCTGTATTATTTTTGTGTCTTTCATTCTTTCTCTAAAATAATTTGTTTTTACATGTTAATTTCCTATGCTCGGCTAACTCATTCAGCACCCGGTATATGCCTATTACCTAAATTGTAATGAATTGGGTGTTTTTTTTTGTAGTAATTTTATAGAAAACAAACTCGAAATATTGAACTATAAAAAATAAAAGAATTTTTTTGTTTTTCCAGAGCCTCATCTTGTTTTCTAAATATTTTCCAAAATTATTCAAACTTTTGTGCCAACTGGTACGATTTCATTTGAAAAGAAATAAATACCTACATAAAAATGTAAAAAAATAAAATAATAAATTAATGAATTAAGAATAAAAGAAACAAAGAGTTTGGTCAAATTACAAAAGTATTTGCAGTGGTAGTTAGGTTAATGTGAACTTTCAGAATTGGAGACAGGTTTTGCCAAAATCCGATTTTTGAAGTGTCTTAAACTGATTGTAAAAATTTGTATAATTGATAAAATTAAAGGGTTTTTTTGGGAAAGCTTTTTTATCTTGAATTTGAAATTCACGACGATAATTTTAAAAATAATTTAGTGAATTTGAAAAGTAACATAGATCAAAAGTTTTAAACAGGTGTTAATTGGAAGATAGAGAAGATTATAGAACAAGTTAGATAAAGCATGAAATTATAATAATTAGTAGTTTGGAATTTGATTAAATAATAATTCGAGTTTTTGAAATATTTAAATTGGAATACTTCAAGGAACAACCAAAATTTATTGAAAATCAAACATTGATTCTATATTAGCCCAATTTAACTCTTATACCGACAAAATAATTTTTTTAATTATTTGAACATGAGAAAATGTTACTACTTAATAAAATTCATATCAATATGGGGTTATTTCTCAAATTACATTTCAAATTATTACACAGATCGATCTTATAGACTTGAAATCACAGCCATGTATCTGACGTGAGCAGGATTTAAACCATTGCTTCTGATTTACCAAGTCAGAAAACTTTTTAAGTCGGCTACACGTCATATTGCTAGTTTCTCTGGTTTCAATAGTAGTTTAGGAAATCAGTTTTGAAAGTAAATAATTATAAATTATAAAAAAATATAGATGATTGATAAATTCAATAAAAAAGGTAAATCGCAGAGGAATTTAGGTGTACGAAGTTTAGAAATCCCGAAAGAATTAATTGTAGAAATTGCAAGGGAATTATTAAGAAATTACAGAAATAAGAAACAAATAGCGAAATTGGTAAACAAGAAATTGGTCTGCGGTTTATCTCTCGATTGAATCGTCATCTCGTCACCAGGTTCATTTACCACTTTCTACAAAACCACCTTGATTAACTGCAATATTATATTGCAGTGTGTGATAATATTGTGACGTCATGTGAGTGTGACCTGGGATAAACCCACATAGACCAAATTACAAGTCAGCGATTTCAAATGTTATAATAAAATCGATAATGTAACATGTAATTCCAACTATCGGGGAAAAAATTCGAACCATAGCATAGATATGGTTTGTAGCTGAACTTGCTATGCACTACACTAAACTAGCGTACGACAAATGTTTAGTTTGTAAGTTTGAAAATCTAATGTAATAAAATTGGAAGTAAGTGATTACATGAACACCACAAATACTACAAAATATAAAATACATTTTAACTCATTCAGCAATAGAAAATCTTATCAAATAGAACATTCTGCTTCATTTAAATGAATGATATTTACACCCAAGTACCTTGAAACAAGTAGTAGGGATTCTATTGATTTCTCGTTGAAATAGAATGATATACAAAGCTTTTATTCTTTTGAATTCGTGTTTATAGATAAAACTTGCTGATACCATCAAAACCAAGAACTAAGAACAGTTATTGGGTCTGTTACCTATTTATAAATTATCTTACATTTTACGTTAAACCTAGTACTACCCTCCTAATATATTATAAAATATTATGTATCTGGCAGTTTTTATTATTAATATTTATTTATATTAATATAATACGGAAGCAAAGGATTTTCAAACCTAAAAAATCGACTGTTTAAAATAACAAATTCAAATGTCAAGTAAAATGTGTGGTATTTAGTATGTATTTGTAAAATAGTAATAATAATATTTCATATTGTATATATACAGTAGAATCCGCTTAATGTGATTAAGTCATATTAGTGATTCGGTTTTTGTGATTCTCAGTCGGTTATTGTGATCATTTTTTTTGGAAACCGGAAACTTTTTCTTTCTTTTTCTTCTTCTATCTTGTTCTAATCCAAGTCTTCTAAAATTCGCCTTTTTCTATATTTCGCTAATTGTTATCAGTTATCAGTTAATATTATTAAAATGACCTTGGCCCGAAGTGATCACATTAAGCGGATTCTACTGTATATCCCACTTATTTGGGTATTTCATTTAGATTTTTTATCTATTGAGATCAAGTTATACAATTGATTTGTTTTATGAAATATAACTCAGGTTTCTCAAATTCTACAACTATTCAATAATTATATTATTACAAAATAATTGTAACAAACCGCTTCAGTTAGTCAAAATGTGATTGACCTCAGTATGAAATCCTCAAAAGTAGCGATATCAATGACCTGGTGTAACATAAATAATTTTGGAGCATTGTAGTGTTTATTGAATTGATCGATATAAAAACAATTATTATATACTTTATAATTTAGCGAGCATGTTGAGTAAACAAATCGAATACAAATGTAGTTTCAGATTATAAATCATAAAAACCGCATAATTTTTTGGCAGAACATGAAATGATCAGAAACAAATTTATCATTTTGAATGTAGAATGCAGATGTGAGAACTTCAGTAATTGCTAACAAAATCATTTAATGGTAGATGTCAATATCAATCATGTGATCAGATCAAAGACAATTGGAGGGGGGGGGGTTCAACAACTATTTAAGTTTTGAATTTATTTGGACAACGGGAGATTTACCAAATATCATCAATATGGCGGCTATATTACGTATACTTGATGTTTCGAATTTGATCGTGAGTTATTTTATGTTAAAATCGCACAAGAAGTGATAATTCACTAAATAGAATACCAAAGAAATTCAAACGTCTTGTTTATAAACAGAACTTTCTGTACCAACTGATATCAACTATACGTATTATATTAACTTGATATTTTTCCGCGTGATGGCGCTTCGCTTAAAGTAAATCGCAAATTGCTGATTAGGTTGACCAGTCTCACCTTTACAAGACAAATGACCGAAAACCAAATAGTCACAGGTTTTGTGACGTGAATAAATATTTAAATTAGATGTTTTATTTTGAGTGGGAGGTAAGGGGATAAATTATCCAAACATTTTAATTGTATTAGTTTAACCTTACATATATTATTATATAGGGCTTTTATATTGTACTAAATAGAAATAAAAGTGAAGAATAGGGTTTCATGTTTCATAGAGGTTTTTTAAAATCAATATTATTATAACTTGCAATTTAAAAAAGATAAACGTAGATTAAAAATGTAGGTATATTCATAATTTATGTTATCATGTATAATAAATTGTAATAGTATCTAACATTTTAGCTACAAAGTAAATAATATGTTATAATATCGGGTGTGAAAACAGATATTTTCGATACAAGGTAGGAAAACTAACATTTTTCCATTCAAGGCGAAGTTTTTCGATCGAGGCCTTCGGACGAGATATTTCTTGATATTTTTAGGAAATATTTAACCGTAATTGTAAATCACAAATAAAGTAGATTTGTGTTTTTGAACTTTTCCTTTTCCGCAAACTTTTGAATATAACAAAGTAAGACTCTTTGTAACATGATTAGAAAATAGTATTTTGATCTATCTATTTTTGATATTTTGCCATGTTCTAAGTAAAATATAGAATTAGATTACCATTTGTACAGGTTTCTAGGGAACTCTCTTGATTTTAAAGAAGGCAATCAGTTCCAAACTTGGTAATTAAACTTTTTCCCACTCCTCATCAGTACCGTAACTAGTCAATTTTACGCCCGGTGCAAATTGAACATTTTACATTTTTGGTAGAGTAGTAAAAGAAGGATTTTTGAGACATTTTTCATTTTATTTCAGTTGTTTGCGCCCTCTTTCGGTCTAAGGGTTTCTCCGTAACTCTTATTACGGAGATATAAAATAATATTTTACATACAAAAATTTACTAAATAAAAATTATCTAAAATAGCAGAACAAGTGTCAAATAAGTTCAAACCATCAAATAAGTATTTCAAAATGAAAACAAATAATATAAATCACGACTTTAAAGAAATTGATTTTTATAACACATAATACACGTAATGCACATACTAGATAATCAGTAACTAGTGTTGTTTGATATAAATTGTTTACATAATTTTTATCTAATAGAAATTTTTTATAATTTTTCTAAATGTAAACTAGAAATGATAAAAAATAAATCTAAATTGTTCTGCATTAATAAATATCGTTTTTTATTTTGCGTCTAAAGCAAAGTTATTTTAAAACCCAATTACGTACCGAAATGGACATTATTATGAAACGCAAAATTTATCGTTTAGAAACTTCCCGTTTTGCGGATCTTTTTCTAAACGGAAAAGCGACGTTTATGAAACTAGTTTCTTAATATACTATTTAGATAGAGGTAGTCACCTGCTGTTATTATGGATGTTTTTGTTTTATCTGCCATTAAATCTTGAATGCGTTGAATTATTGATTTAAAAATGAACTATTAAATTTTGTTAATAGCACATGATCTAGACAAAATATTTTCAAACTCCTTCTATATAGTAAATAATTATTATGCTGTATCTTGATTTTTGGTTTTTGGGAAATCAGCATTATTTTATAAAATTGTTACTTTTAATATACAATATAATATTATGATTTCAACATTATTTTAATGGGCTTATAACTTTTTATTATTAAATAAGCTTTAAAAGGTTTCCAAATGACTTACAAGTGCATATTCAAAGATTTACTGTTTATTGAATTTCTTAATAATAACGCCACTTCTTGAAAATCTAGTATAAATAACAGCTATCTCTATTGTAGAAGTTTAAATTGACATGAATTTAGATTTACTCAGATATCAATAATTTAGTTTCAAATCCTATAAGGAAAATTTTGGTTTCAGTTTCATGTTTAATGAAAAGGGTGCGTATACATAGCTGTTCGTTTAATAAGATCAAGGTCAATCGAGAAAAACCAAAAGTTAAAATTTGCCAGACAATTTTTTTTGTCAAAACTTATATTATTTGCATCACTATTCATTAATCTTCGCCAATACAAATTAATATAGTATAATATTTTTGATTATATAAGCATTATAACAATCAATGCTAAGATAATTGATAAATCAAAAAATTAATACTACAATAAGAAATTTTCCGTATAAAATAAAATAATAAATTTAAACGACTAACAATAACTTTCCGGTTAGATAATTGGATTAAATTTATTATTTAAATATAATTTTTCATTTGTGCAATAATGTCTATAATGCAAATCTCTATACAATGAAACTAGCGTCGAGAATAGTTATTAAACAATTAATAGTGAAAAATATACACAAAGTAGCAGCCAGAGTTCTAAAAAGCAAAAAGAAAATGAAGCAAAACTTGTATATTAGCGGAAGGATGATATCAAACAAATGATTGATAAAAAAAATGTTTTGTTATAAATAGCATATTATATTAGTTTATGTATTCTATACATTTTCTAACATGTAAAAAAATTTAAACTTTAATAAATCATTATATTCTAGTTACAAAGGAGATGAAAGAAATGTTTCATTTTGTTTTTTATATAATAATTTTCTAGGTATTGTATTTCTTCACATCTTTACAACAATTTTATTCTTAAAATTCTATTATTTTAACATTTTGTTTAGTTCTGTTATACATATATGTATTAGAAATGTGAAAGTTATGGAAGAGTAAGGGTAGAAGAATTCATTGAAAGATGAAATAAGAAAGTTATAAAGGAATGAATATGCATAAAAAAATAAAAGATAAAATACAAAAAAAATTGATTACGTATGCAAACTTGCAGATGTTCTCTGGACATTTGGCAGTAAATTCCACCACAGAGAAGAAAGAATGTGGAAGAAGCAATTAATTGAAGGCGGTTGAGGTAGCCAACAAAACATAATTGCATTTGGGATGCGAGAAACGGCCTAACTGTAAGAAAAATCTCTTTTTGGATTTAGGCGTACATATGTTTGCCTTCAGTTCAATCGGCAAAAGTTTCTATAAAAGTAATCGAGCATTAATAAGATAAAATTTTAGTTATTTTGGTCGAAAATGAAATTTATCCTATAATATTTAAGCTTATAAACTAGCAGGATAATTTATAAATTAACCAAGTAAACACTTCAGTTGTGACATAACATATACATTTTTAAATCTTATTATTCTTAAATTAACTGTGTCGACTTCAAAAACAAAAAGTTACTTTGAGAAATTCAATAAATTATGTACCTTTTGGAGTGCGCAAATTGTCTTAGGATTGGATGAAGTAGAACTGAAAATTGATTTCTTGTAGGTACAAGTATTTTGTTTCTAAAAATTACGTAAAAAGCAACGCGTTTTAATATTTAAT
The DNA here is from genome assembly GCA_949152465.1 of Cantharis flavilabris. Classification (NCBI taxonomy): domain Eukaryota; kingdom Metazoa; phylum Arthropoda; class Insecta; order Coleoptera; family Cantharidae; genus Cantharis; species Cantharis flavilabris. Next base: position 25,684,651 of record OX424439.1, read on the forward strand.
ATACATATAAAATTAGCAAAGAGCTTGCGTTGTAGCTGGAGCTGAGCGGTTGACCCAATTTTAAGTCTTACTTATTGGAACCTAACCCGATCAGATCTTTTGTGCGTAATAATAATTATGCACACTTATGCAAATACTTCGTACAAGTCAATATTAATGACCTTTTCTCTATCTGATGAAATGACTAAAAAATTATTCAGGTTTGAATGTAGTAAACGATGTTTCCATTTTGTAGACGTGATGAAGCCTTCTAACAAATTTACAAATTTACCTTCACTAGTACCTACATGTGATAAAGTAAATCAATAAATGAAATAAAAATTATACAAAGATCGGTTTAATTTCTTCTGAAATATATACCGGGTGCTGAACGAGTTAGCCGAACATAGGAAATTAACATGTAAAAACTTATTTATGCAAATTCCTGCTTCCCTAATTATTTTAGAGAAAAAATGAAAGACATAAAAATAATTCAGAAATATAAACTACAAATGATAAGACCATTAGATTTCATCTAACTTTTACTTAAAAGGTCAAAAAATGCTTTCGAAATTGTTAAAATTTCCATTTATTGCACTGGCCATGTAATAAATTCAATTTAATTTATATTTTCCAAAATAATTACCATGGAAACTTTCATGGCAAGTCCGATAAATGAAACTTTTAACAATTTCAAAAGCATTTTTTGGATTTTTAAGTAAAAGTTAGATGAAATCCAATGCTCTTATCATTCGTAGTTTATATTTCTGCATTATTTTTGTGTCTTTCAGTTTTTCTCTAAAATAATTAGGGAAGCAGGAATTTGCATAAATAAGTTTTTACATGTTAATTTCCTATGTTCGGCTAACTCGTTCAGCACCCGGTATATTTATACATTTAGTTGCCGACTTATATGTCATGGAAACTAAAATCGTGATTTACTTTATTATGGGTTGATATGAATGGTGTGTAGGAAAAAGTGAAATTCGTGGAGTCAATTCCCTGCCAGTTCAATTTTTAAGTACCTCACAATTAATAATGTGGCTTGAAATATTTCGGATATTTCAGATAAATAAAAACAATTTTTAATTTTAAGATGCACACTGGTGCTAGAATTGGATTTTGCTTAAATATTTATGTCATATTATTTATTTTTTATATTATTATTTACTTTTTTTGTCTTAAAAATGTCCTGACTCCCGCTAGCAAAAATTTTGAAAAAAATTTATGTTATATTCTTAAAAATTCGGTGTATATCATAAGAAAATTTTCTGCCAATTTGGTAATCTTGTAGCTTTCGGATAGAATTTCTTTCCTTTCCGGTGAAACATTGTACTTGATTTTTAAAACTATAAATATCAAAAAAAAAATTAAAATATAGCAGTTTTTCTGAAAAAATTAAAAGATGTTCTGTAAAAAAAATTGTTTTTTCTCCAAAAATTTAATATTTTGGGAGATACTTGTTTGAAACTGAAGGATTCCGAATGTTATTTAAAAATAGAGATGATTTCATTGCTTTTAGCCCCCTACCTCTGACTTTTAAAATAAAGGGATTTTCGAGTTTTATTTAAAAACAGAGATTCCTGTTCTTCTAATTTTGAATGTCTTACAGGGATGTTGTTGTTTAAGTGGAATGGCTCCTGAGTATTACTTAAAATCAAGAAAGATTCCTGCCTTTCTAGTTTCAGTTTGTTGCTTATGAAAGCAGCCAATACAGTATTCGCATTATATCTTTACGGTTTTTTACCTATTTTTCAGTTGTTATAAGTGGGATTTCGAAGGGCAGTAATGTTCCGAACTCTTTCTTAATTTTCAGATGTAAACAAGCTACGGCTTGAAACTAATGCTTTATTTACAATCAAATGCGAAAGAAGTTGAAAATTTCTAAAATTTACAAATATTCAATTCTAAAAATTTATACAAATATATAAATGCTACTTACAATTTCTACCTTTACCGATTTACACTTTTAACTGACCTAAACTTTATTGATGGTTACTTATATACTAATTAAACAATGGAGATTGGTATTACCGGTAAAGGCAGGTTTGCAGGTGCCAAGTTTAAATTTACACCAATGGTGTGGTGTAGAGCACCAAATTCAAATTTACACCAGTGGCGTAGTGTCTGTTGCAATAGTTTCTGCAACATCAGTTAAATTAGAAAATCATGCAAAAAATTTTATGTTTATATTTATATTAATATCTATTATGTATTAATTATAATGTATTAATTATTAATTATAATGTATTAATGATATTAATTAGATGACAGAAGAACGCTATGAATAGGAAGACAGATATAGACGGCTTAAACAATATATACAGCCTTACTCGTTTAGTTCCTCTTGCACACATTGCAGTTAAGTTTTTCCTATTTGACGGAAACACATTATAGGTTGTTCCTTAACTCACGATCTTTTTGGATCTTAGGTCGTATCAAATGACAATGTGTTTTGTTCCCGGTTTCCAGGTATTTATTTTGTTTATATTAAATAAATTTCTGAAGAAGATGATAAAAGTCGTCGAAAGCTTAAAAATATAATTTTATTATATTATTAAATTTAACTTGTTATTTAAATTTTTATTGTTTATATTGTTTGCTCTAAACTAATATAATTCCAATAAACCATTTTTAAATAGTTTTAAAAAGATTAAAATAATAAATAATAATAATAATTTTTGGTTAGCAGTTATTTAAAAAAGAATTTTAGCAGAAAATAAGAAATACTGCTTACGTTATCTATTTCAGAAGTAAATATTTTTTTTAAGTTTCCCAAAATACATCGTTTACTTCTCAGCTACCTAGAGAGTGGCACCGCATCTCTGCTGAAAATTATATCAATATAATATTAAAATTAAATAATACACTTGCCTCAATTGATTTTTATTTTCATGAACTAGTTTTGACTATTTGTTTTTTCAACATGTTTTCAACAAATTTTAAATTAAAAACTACCCTAAAAAACATTAAAACACAACCTATACAAAATATATAATTTAAAAAACATTATTATCAATAATAATAATTAATGGAGATAGTGATTTTTTAATACTTAATTTCAAACATGAATCTTAAATTTTCATGTTTGTTTAGGTTTACGCATTTAGATTCTTTTTGTATTTTTTGTATTTCTAGAAATTCTAGTAAATCCATCTATTTTTCTTTTCGTTCATTAGCAAAATATTTATCTTGTCCTCTGCTATACGATGTCCTGTTTCTAGTAAATGTTGGAGATTACCCAAAATTTATTTTATTTTTGTGTTCTTTTAGTCTTGTTTTGAAGTTTTGTCCTGTTTGACCAATATATTTTGCACTGCATCCTCTGCAGTTATCCATTAAATAAATTTCACTTTGTTATTGAAAATCTTCTCTAATTGTGTTGGTGCATTTTGTTCTTGTTGTTGGAATTAATTTTTCAATTATATGATTTTCTATGATCGTTCTTCGTTGTTTATTGGGGTAGTTGCTATGCTATCTATATATGTTTCAAATGCAACCATTTGTGCCCTTTTATATGGTTTGAGGATTTTTGGAATTTGAATATAAAGGGTTTTCTAATAGAGATGACCTAATTTAGATAGGTCGCATCGGTCATGTTTTTTGTCAAACGTCATTAGTGAAAAGTCAAAAATGCTCAATTTCTTTTAAAATTTAATCATGTCACATAATATAAGTAATATGAGTTCAGTTGAAATCATCCAAGTAATGAACGCGAAAAGATGGAAGTTGAACTCGATTTTCATCAAAAAATCATTTTTTTCTAAAATTTTCCTGTTTCCTAAAATCTCAATGATTTCTCTTTCTCTTTCTCTTTCAGATGTAATAAAACAGGTCCGATAAGTTGATTTTTTTTATGTAATGTAACCATATTACATTAATTGGTTATTGGTGTGCCCAGCCCAGCCCACCGAAATTTTTAGAATATTGGTTTTATTTTTCAGGAGCTTATTTGATTAATGTATTTTTTGAGTTTACTTATAAAATTTGCCCACCCCAAATATATATTAGGCCCAATTTGTGCACACCAATTTTTAAAATGCTGACGCTATTACTAAATGTAACCTAATATAATAGAAATATTAGATAATGATATAAGGTTAGATAAAGATATCTAAGAAATGCTTAAATGTGGAAGTATTTAAAATAGGTTTTGCATTACACAAAGTTTGAAAGTATAATGAGTTTTAAGAGTTTCATTCGCTAAGTATAGGTTACACGATAATCACGTAGAGGTACCCGTAAATATTGCCTGTTGATTTTAGGTAATGATATCAAATTCTTTAAAAAGAAAATTAGTTAAGCCTGTAAAAAATTTATTGTACCATGGTAATTTTGCTACATTAAAGTTTACTATGCATTCTATAATGTAATCTCATAGTTTTTAGAAAACTTTTATCGTTTAGGTTTTGAGCCAAGTTTTTAAAACTTCTATTTTAACATGCATAAGTAGTTTTAGTTGTATAATATACGTAATTATTGAACCTTATTTTTTTTTTTTCTTCTTTTTTTCCTACTGCGATTGTCGCACAATTGGCAAAGTGTCTCTAAATATGTAATCAAGTTGCAGTTGTTACCTCTGCTTTTTTAAGATTTAAGATTTTTAAGATTTAACGTTGATAAAATATTGTGATATTCAAATTAAAATCCACATTATTTATATCTTTTTATCCAGTACCGGAACTCGGGGAGGGGGGGGGGCAAATCGGATCACCTGCTCAGGCGCCAATTCAAGGGGCCGCCAAATTCATGTGTTGAATCTTTTGAAATTTGAAATTCAAATGCTGGAGGAAAGGCGCCAATATCAAAAGTTCTTTTTTATAAAAAAATTGTCATTTTTACATTATATAAAAATATGTAGCCTGTACAGTCTAACAGATTATCAACTGCGAAATGCAATTTTTAGACATTGGCCTTTTTTCTACCAAGCTCCAGGATATATTAAAAACGTTAATTTGTATAATATATCCCCAGTTGATGTTTTTAAAAAAGCACCCAATGGTGATGATTTTAACGTTCAAAATTCTTTTTGAATTCCGAACATATTAAAGATAATTAAAAAATAATTATTTCTCTTTCGGGACAAATCATATTACCGCCGCGCGCCGGTTGTGAATGGATTAACAAGTAATATAAAAAATAAATATCAAATTTGTCAAATACTAATTGAGTCATATTATTTACTATATTAATCTAACGCTAAATTTTTATTATAAAGAGTGTATTTCATATTATTATTTTAGTATTTTAGTATAAGTGGTTTTTTGGACGCTAGCCCCCCTTTTTCGAACATTTTGAAATTTTTTTTTGTATTGTGTTGTATTCGATTTGTATTGTTTGTATTATTAAAAATTAAAATCCTAATTATAATATTAGCCGTGTAAATCGCGAAACAAAATTTCGCGTTGGTCCCCTTTTTTGAAATTTTTTTTTATTGCGTTGTATTCAATTTGTATTGTTTGTATTGTTTAAAATGAAAGTCTTAAATTTAATATTAACCGCGTAAATCGCAAAACAAAATTTTGCTTTCTTCCTGAAAAAAAACGTCAATGTGTAATCAAAAATTTATCGATGCGCATGGGTAGGTTTTCATTACGCAGCAATCTGTGTTTCAAATCGTTGAATTAACTTTCTACTGCTGCCGAGCTTGCATTAATATCACCAAATCCAAATTCTGAAATCATGACTCCAGAATATAAGGGAAAGTAAGGTAGCATATATTTTACTTTTTGTGCCATTCTTGGGCAGCAATATGCGTTAATTGCAAGACCAGAAATTGATGATTTTGCTTCATCGATACATTTTAAATAAAAATCATTAGCCCAAGAATCAATAAGCTTTTCGTTCTCATTTAAAAACTGATTTGGTTCATCCTCTTCTTCGTCTTCTTCTTGTTTATCAACATCACTTAGTATGGAATGGAATCGTCATTGCCTTTAATTGTTTCGCAAATATAAACTCGAGCATCTTTGGCTAAAGAAAATTTCCCGCTTTCAGTATTTCCAGATGTTTCGCTAGTACTAAGAATGATGGCTGATTTAATTTAATAATTTAATTATTTAATTTAATAATTAAAAGTACTGAATGTGGTAACTTCAGTTAGTAAACACATAAAAACTATGTCAAATTTTCTTACTTGCGGGTTCAACGATCTCAATGTTTCAAATGAACAATAGTTTGAATGGGGTCTAAACCTTTCACCAAATTCAACAACTGATCTTTCCTTTCTTGCTTAGCTTTACGAAGTGTTTCACCCTTGTTTTTTTTCAGGAAGAAAGCAAAAGATCACCCAATTCCATTAGCTCATCAGCTGCTTTTGGACGCCAAAGGCATGGTAGTACATGCTTTCAACCATTACCTTAGAAATTTCGGTCCTTCGTTCCCCTTTAAGTTGTCGTTTCTTTACGAAGAATTACCTTGAGGTTTATTTATTATACGACCAAGAAAGATACCACCACATTCTTCGCAACGTCCTTTAACAGTTATGTAGTACCCTGTTCCAGACACATCACAATGTTTAAAAGCAATGGCTCATGGTAACTTTGTTTCTTCATACAATTTTTGAAAAAGTTCGTCCGTCCAACATCTGCGTTTTAATGTTCCGTACTTTCTAAACATACCTTATAGCTATAAACCACGTCTTCAGGAGATATTTTTAGCCAAATTTCATGTGGAAGTTCTATTATAAATTGGTTATCATTATTAATACTGTCATCAGTTGTATCAATACTTTCGATTTCGGCACTGCAATTAGCTGATATTCCGTGAAATTTCAGTATTTTGTCCAAAATTTGGTAACGATTACTTTTTATAATAGTATATAAATAAGCAGGTTTTATTTGATTTTTTAATCTTCCACTTATTTTCATAAATACATCAGAAGAAAGGAAAGAAACTTCACCGGTATCATCAATTACATTGTTACATTTGGAAGATAAAACTAGATCAAGCAACGGTTGTACATAGCAAGACATGATTCTGATTAGTTTTTACTTGTTTTCTATTATATTGTTGGGATTGCTTGTAATAAACTTATTGAATTTTGAAAGGTTACTTTATTTAAATCATTATTTAACTAATATACTCGTATACCGGAAATTTTCAGTTGGAAATACTTCGTTAATGGGGGGGGGGGGGTGAATGGGGGTTAATTAGGTGAAAAAAGGTATGTTTTAAGAATGTTTTTGGCGATACAGACAGCATTAGTTTATTCAGTCAATTTCCATAATAATGCAACATTTGAACAATCTTTTCCCAAATTTTCATTGCAAAATATTGTAAATTGAGCCAGTGACAGTGAATTTCCGGAGGCATCTCGAACATAAGTTGTTTTGGGGTCAATGTACATCATAACTCGCAACAGAATCATCTGAAATTTAAAAAATTTAAAAATCGAAAAAAGCATCTTCCCAGGGTTACCCCGAGAAATATCTTCTTTAACAAATGCATTTTGATTTTTTTGTTTCGAGAGCAAGAGCCAATCAGATTTAACCAAAATAAAGGATTAAATAAATTATTGTAAAATACTTCAATCTGATTTCGCGATTTACACGGCTAATATTAAAGTTAGGAATTTAATTTTTAACAATTCAAATTGAATACAACGCAATAGAAAAAAATTTTTAATAATTTCAAAAAAGAGGGGCCAACGCGAAATTTTGTTTCGCGATTTAGACGGCTAATATTTAAGTTAGGAATTTAATTTTTAACAATACAAGCAATACAAATTGAATACAACACAATACAAAATAAAATTTTTACTTTTCGAAAAAAGGGGGGGGGGGCTAACATCACGCACATACATTATACGGGTGACCGACTGTTCATCCGAACATATAGGGAAATAACATGGAACATTGATTTTTTTAAAGAATTTTTTAATAGAATTTTTATGAGAAGCGGGAATTTAAAAAAAAATTAACTTTCCATATTACTTCCGTATATTCGGATGAACGGATCACCCTGTATGCATTTATATAGGCTTCGATTGTGCTTTTCTTAAGAAAGATGTCTAAAGAAAATTGGGGCACAAGGCTCGAGACGGGCAAAAAGTGTTCTCAGATTTGTGATTGTCTAGTTGTTTCCTTGTTATTTTTAATCGTCTAAATCGGCCTATGTGCACATAGGTATAAATGTATACCTACTTATCCAAATTTATCTAACATCGAGCATTCGTCTTTCCTGCGGGAATGAACGCTCCTGTATGCTTAGCTATTGTTGTTGCTCTGATCTTAGGAGGAAATTTTGTATTACTTCTCATTAAGAGTTATAAGAAAGGAAAGTTTATCAGTTTATGTTTATGAGTTGCTTTAAAAATTGAATTCAAAAATTATAATTAATTAATATTTAAATAACAAATAAAAAAGAACTGATTTGTGATTAAAGTTATAATTAGGTACTTAATAAATTAAAACTTCAACATAAAAAGTTAATTAAACATTATTTTATTATATTTCGCCAGTTAAGAATTTATATATTTAGATAATAAGTTGTTAAAATTTCTGATTGCAGAAACTCAAAGGGAAGAATGAGACAAAATTAAAAAACTAACATATTGAATAAAACAATACAAAGACGATGCGGACTTATAAGACAAAATTACACTTGTTAAATTATTGCAATATATATACCGCATTCCAGGATTGATCGCAGATTAGGTTTTCAAGATTTTTGCTTCCTATTATTATACTACTCAGTTATTCAGTATTGTCGTAGGCTGGCAGTTAGAGTGTTGATATTACATAGAAAGATGACGCAAAAGCTTACTATTACAATTTGTGTTTCTATGATTATAGATTATCAGAAATTTGTAATCGTAGATACAATAAAATTGGGTGAATTCCAGCTTGCAGTGAATTTTATTTATGCTTTTGTAAATTTTACAGCTGAAAGATATTGAATGTATATTTTAATGTAAAAATACAGATATGTGTTCATTATTTTTTTATAAGAGAAAGATAAAGAGAGCTTTCTTCCCATTGTAAATATCTGCCTAAAAATGTTTGCGATTTATTCGCTGACACTGCAATTGGCAACCGCGTATTTTCCTCCTTTTTTATTACACGGACAGCATAGCAAAAAGGACTGCAAAAACTACATTAATGGTTGCAAGAAATATAGCTTTATGTAAATGTATGATGAACTACAACAAGTGTGTTACACTTAATTTAAAATATTATGTAATAGCAGACTCTTCAATTATGCAGTAGAGCACAAAGCACAATAAGGCAAAAATAAAAATTTTTATCTGTACTAGATCGTTTTAATTTTCTTATAAAACTTAGAGAACTTATGCACATAACCTAATTATTCGTGTGTTTACTTTAATTCTTGAGTTACTGTGGTTGCTTTTATCGATCTTTGTTATATACTACTGGATTTTAAAACATCCATTTATTTGTAGGTTAAGAAATATTCTTAACTTTCAAAATAAAATAAAATAAAATTTTATGTTCGAATTAGATGTTTTGCCATTGCATATTATGTTGTACAGCTTAACGAGTCCACATGCCGTTATAGCAAGTAGGTTAATGCTTGCTGTTTTAATTGACTAAAATGCAAATTATTCGATTGCCTATCTTTATGTTCAAATTAAGATGTTCCATTAAAATTCACCGATAACCTTGACAAAAGCTCAAATAAACATTATTTGCATGCTGTACATAAGTTGGTTACCCAACCTAGGTCATGAAAACCATTTATAAGGTGTCAGGGTTGCTTTAAATAAGATCGATTTTGTATTATAAAATCGAGTCTTCCTTAAAGGATTTAAATTAATTTTTTGCAAAATACTTACGTTGAGAATTAGATCTTCGTATAATATTTTCAAGAAAGGTGTTTTGAGGAGCCACGAGACCCCTTCTTCCACCAGCCATTTTAATAAAAATTTAAATCCGAATATGTGCCGTCGTCATCTTAGCCATATTATCATTTTTATTATAAGTCTATACAAAAAGTTTAACATTATTCATTATTAATAGCTACAGTTTCGATTTATCCCGAATCGATGTGTCGTAGTTTATTTTGCATGTTGCTATTTATTTATTTAAAATTAAAATTCTAAACAGCGCAGACACTTATATTTAAATTGTATATGTGTTTTTATGTAATTCAATTTTTTCATTTTATCAAATGCAATTAACAAAAGCTGGAACACATCTAAACGTAACCAAATAGTATTGCCAATTTCTTATTATTTTTTATTTCTTCTTAACAAATTTACTTTTTACACATTTTTCGTTGTTGATAAAAATTTTTGTAACACATTTCGGTAAAAAAACAACAGTTACAAGTATATACACTTTACCGGTACGAATAATATTGTCGACTGTAGCGAAAAACCCCAATATAAACGAAAAATCGAAAACTATACTAGCGCCGACTACTAAGCGCAACGGCGACGCTTCATACTAAGATGTCATTGGATTTTGAAGTGCGACAGCTACACCTGAATTCACATAAGCTTAGTCTAAATTATTTATTTATTATAATTCAGTATCACAAACATCATACAGTATTTATCCAGTTGACGTAATACAATTAATAAATCACATCCGTAAATCACAGTACCCACCTACTACAGGATGTTTCTAAAATAACAAGTTTATTACTCCAATTTTAAAAATATCAAACTTATTTGTTAGTGCACAAATACAAATCAAATTCAATTTAAATAAAACGTTGACTCGGAACCTACAACAATTTCTGAGTGCTTTTTTTGGTTGTTACGAAAATTTGACACCCAAGAAAAAAATCACATTAATTTTTTTTAAATTGTTATGCTGCCAAATTTAATATTATGACAGATATGAAATATTTCAACCATTTACCTATTCTTCTAAATCTTTTCCTTTTTTTTATTTTATTTAATGTTTTGTTATTTGAAAAAAATAAAGAAATTTCCATACATTTTATTGATGTTTTACTTCATTATTCAAAACTAAAAGGAAATATTAGTCAAAGAAAATCTGACAAACTAACGGGCGGCAACGGAACAGGCACTCAATATATTAAGTTATTCAAATATTCCAGATCAATTAAGTTTCTCATTTTTAATTACTTCAATTAAATTTGTGGAGAACAAAATGTCAATTCAAAATTCAAAAAATATTTGCTAGAAAAATGTGTTGAACCTACATGATCGTACAACCCGGCATCAGCTTCGTTTTTTTATAATGACTTTTTTTTTAACACTGATATACATTATTATTCTGATCGTCGTCCATTAAAAGATTGATTGAAATTCCTCACAACTAAGGTTTTTACACTCCGTGGTTTGGAGCTTACGTTAAACAGCAGGTTACAGATACAAGATAAAATGCGGCTGGCTTGGCACTTAGAAGAATATTGGAAAATTACTAGGGAAGTTGAAATGCAGAATAAGTATAGATTACCTTTGACCGTGTGTAATACACAACAATTAAAATTACTTCAAAAATTCGTTAGAAAGTCAATTAAAATTAGCTCTTTGAAAGATTTTTGGATTGAGGACATGGCTTCTTAGGTACATGTTCGATTGTAACAGCACTGAGGGAACGATGGTTCAGGCAAAGTTTTCCCAATAAAATTTTATTTTTGACTTTAGATTGCACAAAAGCGCACCCTTCGTAAGTAAAACAATAGTAAGTTTTGAAAGACATCCTAACCACAAATCATCATTTTCTCAGTGCCGTTTACTTGACTATACAGATAGACCAGTTAAACAGCACTCGCAGAGTGCTGTAAATCATCTGTATAGCACCGATTTTTTTTTATTTAATTGATAAATTAAAGTACGGTGGTTAGTTTTAATAATCACTATTTGGATTGTTGGATATTTTGATTTGTAGACATTTTGTTTGGCAACAAGAATTGTTGAGAATTTTTGAAATATTTTAGACATTTTCAGAGATATCACAATGTATTTGTGTCGTATAGAAAAACATAATAATATGTAAGAGTGCAAAACTAGAAAACTCATTTAATTTTGGGTTCGTGGAAACTATAAGTAATAATTTGTTAAACCTATAAAAGTTCAATTAAATTTTCCATTAAATTTATATAGAATTGAACATAATTTTAAATTATATTTTATAAGATGAGATATTTAAACGTAATTTTTAAGTAAAGTAATTTTTTGTCACCCAAATTAGTTCACGGCCAACTACTCGTTGATACAATCAGTGTTTCAATGTCCGATAAATTGTTCCATAGTTTATTTTTCATTGAATATTGAAAAAAAAATTTGCCAAGTGTTTTTGATGAATTCATCGATTTTCAGTCCTTGCAACTCACTCATTAAAGATCCATTTTTCCGAACAGTTACGTAAAAAACCATTTAAGAGACAATTTGAACAATCTAAAGAATGAAGTTTCTATGATCTTACCAATTTTCCCGATTAAATTTTAATTATTTAACTTACTTTCCATTATTAAATATGATCAAATATAGTAAAATCCCGAAAAGATTTTATTTCATGAATGTACCTACTTAAGAAAATGTAAATTTTTTTAATATGAGAAACACGCGCTCACATTTTTGCCCTGAATTTTTTATGGTTGGAAGTCGGCAAGCAATCAGTTAACAAAAAAAAAGTTTTTTTACTATATTTTCAATTTATTTAATAATATTTTGAATAGAAATGTTGTAAAATTGCTAATGCAAATATCAGAGTTATAAATTTGTTTTGATTATTAAATCATTGCTAACTTTTAATTTAAATACTTATATGAAAATAAATTAATGCTTTTGAATCAGAATCTTGTTAATCCATTCACGACCGGCGTAAATATGATTCGTCCCCATGAGAAAATTAGAAAACAAAATGAAGTTTTAGTTTAGTGTTTAAAAATAATTAATGAGCGTAACATGCCTACATTTTCAAACTCCATTTTTAAACTTTACAATCCTCTCAAAATACAAATAAGATATTAAATAACTTTTTTAAATTACATAATTAAATCTCTATCGGCCAAAATCATAGGTTTGATAAGATGCAGCTGGACCACACGATACAGTGGTGTCTCAAACAAATCCACACGTTCGGTTAGCAGGATGGAATTATCGAGATTTCTTATAATTTTGTTGATTTCATGGGTTTCCATTAGGTTGAGTCTGAGGAAGAAAATGTCTCATTTTTCACCACTATATAAAAACTTTGTCCTTTCTTTGTTTAGATGATGCTGGTGAAGGAATAAATGTTTACCCATTATTAATTTATGTTTGTCCCTCATGGTCTCCCGTTGTCTAAAACCATTTCTTGGTCCCAACCGTCTAATGTATGCCGCTCTTATCTAGGACATCCAGGTTACCTTTTGCGTATTTTGTGTACCAGGATGATGTTGTGTTTTCTTAAAGTTGTTTGCTAAAATGCTAAGCGCTGCGTATTTCTACTACATTTGAATCATCATTATCATCATCACTTCGGGAAAGATTTCAGCATTTAGACCTTGCGGCATCCTAAACCAGGTTTGGAAATGCCTGAAACCCAGCTTGTTGACGATGACAATCGCTTTAGAGTCTCTTTTAGAGTCAGCGCTTGTTTGACTACCTTATTAAACTAATGATTATCTCTAAATATTATGAGTATAGAGGAGTAGAATCGTAGGAAATAATTGATTTACTTACTCGTTTTGTTGGGGCAAACATACAGTCAATGGTGTTTTTAAATATGTACATTATTATGCCTTATTTATTTTACATATCCACAATGGCAAATTGTTTTCATGCAGTAGACTCTTTCTAAATCGAATTTACATAATGCATTTTTGTTTGAATTAGAGAAAGTTTGATTTAGAAAAAGTATAACAACTATGAATTAATTTTGAGAAAGTTTTTGATAAATTCAAAGCATTTTTGTAAAAAATTGTATTGCCCATCGCTAGCCACTACTTTTTCCCATCTTTCTGGCAGCATACAAATTTCACGTCTAAAGAACAACTCATCTTTTGATGCTATCCTCTGTAAAGACTCTGTAAAGTACAGAAAATATTATCATCTGTATCCCAGAAACGCTACAATGAAATCCAAAAATGAAAGCAACTCGCACAACCGTTTATCCCTTCCAAAGGCTTAAGACAGGGCTGTAGTTTGACCCCGCTGCTGTTCATCACATACTTGGAAGTGGTACTGCAAGATTGGAAAAAGAGAGTTAGATACATGGGTATACCTATTTACAATAACTATCTTTACACACTAAATTTTGCGGATGATCAGGTGGTGATCGCACAGGATGCCTATGATCTCGAATTTTATGCTTGAAAGACTCCACGATATTAATGGTAATAGAGTAAAGTTTAGGGTGATCAACAACTCTTATTAGGTTGTTATTTATCCTAGTAACGGCTAAATAGAGCCAGTGGTTTAGACAATTTAATGGTATTCCATATTAAGCGCCTATCCCATATATGACCACTTTACTCTACAAATTAAATTATTGGTTGCCAACCATACTTGGCAGTTTCAACAGAAATTCAATAAAAAATAAGTACTGTATCTACACTTGCGGTTAAAATGTCACTTGTTCTATTACTTTTAGTTGAACCAAGTGCACTTGAAAACATCTGCTGTAGAAAAAGAGATATTAAGTAACAAAAACATCAACTTTATTTTTAAAATATAGCATTAAAACGAACGACTGTTAGGACAGTTGGAAAATAAAATTAGTTTCTAAAAGTATATGTGTAAAACACGTAAGCTTGATTAATTAAATAATAATTGATAACATAATATGTAGGTATTTTATATTTTATCTCGAGGTAATATTTTGAATCACTTCATAATTTTTGCGAATTTATCATTGGCGGCATCTTCATGCTCCGAGTAGTATTTGTACATGTAGAAATCTGTAGTTGTAACAATAATAATGTGGGATAATTTGAAACAAATTTTTAAAAGATGAAGAAATATAAAAAGAGCAATACAAAATAATGCTGTTTTGATTCACTCCGTAACTTAGATAATATCTTTTATAAACAAGAACTTTGATCATCAAATAATCATCAGTTTATCTTGTATGTATTACTTTGTAAAGTTAAAATCATACTATACAATGAATTCTCTAACTAGACAGCATCCCATAAAAAGTTTTATAAAAAATAAAAATTTATTTAAAACATATTTTTTCCAGAATTATTCAAAATTATTGATTGAATCAAATGTAGTAACTTCTAAAGTTCCTAACATTTCAATTCCTAATATTAGTTTAAGTGAATACGTGTGGAAAAATGTGGATAAATGGTATGACAAAACTGCTATAGTAAGTAACATAGTTACATTATTACATAAACAAATAAATATAATTAAATTTGTCTAGCAATGTGCGGAAACTGGGCGCACTTATCTATATTCCGACCTATACAAGAAAAGTAAAGGCTTAGCAAATTTTCTGAATAGCTTAAATGGGCTACATCGAGGAGATACTGTAGCGATAATAATGCCTAACGTTCCAGAATTTCCAATAATTTTAATGGGGGCTATAGAAACAGGATTAAAAATTACACTTATAAATCCACTTTATACTTCAGGTAGGCAGTAATCTATATTTATACGTTGTAATTGAAAACCATCAGAGGACGCTTCTACAATGTATAAAAAGTAAAAGCAGTTTGTAATTCAAGACAAATTATTAATTGACTTTTCTTTAAATAGCTGAAATAGCAAACCAACTTTTAAATTCCCAAGCTAAGCTTGTGTTTACCACAAACAAACTATGGCCAGATGTAAAAATTGGAATATCAAAAATTTTTCCTAAAACCAATATTCCAGTAGTTTTTATTAAAGAAAACGTAAGTATACTCTTAGCAAGTTTTTCAATTAAATCACAATAATTTTAGAAATCTGAAACAATTCCAAACGGAGTGCTTAATTTTGAAGATATTGCAAAGCCAACAAATAAACTTGAATTCAGGCCAACCTTCTCTCCAAATGATGTAATAATTCTTCCATATTCTAGTGGAACTACCGGCCTTCCTAAAGGAGTAGAACTCACAATGAAAAACATAGTGTCTGTTTTGCATATGTTAAATGTAAAGGAATTTCGATTGCATGAAGAAACAAGCAGTCAGTATTTATGATTTTCCTATTAATTAATAAATCTAATAACTTTGTTTAGAATCACATCAAGATATTGTACCTGGCATATTACCAATGTATCATATTTTTGGGATGGTAATGTTATTACTACATATGATTTCTAGCGGTTGCAAAGTAGTAACTCTTCCAAAATTTACTTCCACTGGTTTTGTAAATCTTTTGGATCAGTATAAACCATCACTTGCATACTTGGTGCCACCCATAATTTTAATGATGATCAACAATCCAAACATTGCCCCTCATCATATTACTCAAATACGTAATATAATATGTGGTGCTGCTTCATTGGGTGCTTCGGATATTGAACGATTTCATATAAAATCTAACAGAAAAGTTAATTTAATGCAGGGTTATGGTTTAACCGAAACTTCGCCAACTACACATCAGCAAAGTCATTTAATTGAAAATGGAGTAAAATTGGGTGGTATTGGATTTGCATTGCCGAATACAGATTGCAAAATTGTTGCGTTAGATAATCCAAACAAAAATCTTGGATGCAATTTAACTGGCGAACTTTATATAAGAGGACCGCAAGTGATGAAAGGTTATCATAATAATTTGGAAGCTACGAAAGAAGTTTTAGATTCTAATGGATGGTTCAGAACTGGAGATATAGCATACTATGATGAAAACAACCATTTTTACATTACTGATCGTTTAAAAGAGTTAATTAAAGTATGTGAACTTGTATTTTTAGATAGATTAGTGGGTTTCTAAACATAAAATTTTAGGTAAAAGGTTATCAAGTAGCTCCAGCTGAATTGGAAGAAATTTTGAGAAATCATCCTGATATAACTGATGCAGCAGTTGTGGGTGTTCCTCACGACAAATTTGGAGAAGTGCCAAAAGCTTTTGTAGTATTGAAAAATAATGCAGATATAAATTCAGAGAAAATTGATCAATATGTATCTTCACAAGTTGCTAAATATAAAAAACTACTTGGTGGTATTGTAATACTGGAACAAATTCCGAAGAGTCCGGCAGGAAAAATTTTAAGACGGAAATTGAAGAAACTTTAATGACAAAATTGTAGTTTTTTTTTAATATATAATATAAAATGTTCTTTATGCATTCATACTAGGATTTTTCCAACTATCCAATATACTGTGATAAATTTATTTATCTTCTGAATCTAACATAAGGGAATATAAAATGCTACCAGTTTTGATTAATTTTTTAATAAAAACTAATTACCTAGGTATCAAATTTTATTGAGTTAGATAGTTAAATAATTGTATTGCCTTTTGTAACATACTATATATTTTTTTGCTTTTCAAAATCTTTGTTAAGTTTGTTTTGTACTATTACATATCATTACTGACGTTCAAAAAGTAAAACCCACTAAAAGCAGGTGTAAATGAATTTTCGGTTGTAGATATCTATCAACGGATAGATCCTCTTACATACAGTAAGTTACCCAACGAATAATGTAGAGCTACTGCAGAATTAAAATCTCCAGCAGAAAGCATACATGTCGATAGTTTTCCTCGTTGCATGGACCGCAAAGAATTGCTAACCTCTAGTATGTGTTCTAAGAGCGCACCCAAGTGCAGCTTCAGTTTTAAAAGATTTAATTGCACACTCTCATGGGCAAGTTTCGGTCCATTGGTAGTTGCAAGTTAATTCGTACCGGATGAAAATAAATTTCTTTGGAGTAATCTTCTTTACTAAGAACTATCTACATGTACGTATGTAAAGTATTTTCTTTCCATTTTTTTTTCTTTCCATCAAAACTATTGCTTAGCTAAACAATGCTATTTGCACATAATAAGTAAGAATTATATTGGTTGGGGAACAAGTAATCCATTATTTTTTTGCTGGATGGGTGTAGTGATATACTATATCTCATAGAGTATTAGTAGTAAACTATGCATAACATAGATAGGTTCGTCGTCAAAAATATCCATAAAATCATGGAAACGGTCGAAATAACCCGACATGTTTAAGCAGTCGTGGCATCGCCGAGGAGCTAAAGATCGACTACAAAATAGTTTTAAACCATTTGCATAAAGTTGGATTCAAAATTGAATTGATACAAAAAAACATGATGGATTAAATTTCTATTTGCGAAGCTTCGGTCAAACGGAACGAAATCGATCCATGCAAGCTATGGATGAAAAATGGGTCACATACGACAATGTTGTGTGAAAATGATAGTAGTCAAAGCGCTGTGAAGCAGTTCAAACGGTAGCCAAAATAGGACTAATAGCCAGGAAGGTTTTGCAGTGCATTTGGTGAAACTGGAAAAGAATCATCTACTATGAATTGCTTATATATGGCCTAAAACTGAATTCGGACCCCTACTGTCAGTAAATTTGGACCGTTTGAAGCTAGAGATTTGTTCAAAACATCATAACACCAGGCTATACACGTTAATAGAAACTCGCAAGAAACTCTAGGAGCGTGGTTAAAAAGTTTTCAAGCATGTACTTTAGAGTTCGGACCTGGCACCAAATCCATCTTTTTCATCATTAAAAACTTTCTTAGTGAAAGAAATCCTTAGTCTAGTTTTTTGCCAATAGAGACCAGAGGGCTTCTACGAGAGAGGCATTATGATGTTATCTTTAACAACAAATTATAAAACAAAATGGTGCATTTTTCACCCCAATAAGACAATCCGCACTATATTGCAATGTTATCTTGAAAAACATATCAAATCATTTCTACCGGGCAGCATGGGTTTCGATACATGCAGTCCACTATGACAGCGATTGATGCTTTTTTAGGAGCAGTTGTGGGTGCATTTGACGCGGGTAGCGCCAGCCATTCCTTGTTGGTGGGTAAGCTTGAGAGATACGGAGTGCGTGGTGTGATGGCCGACTGGCTCCACTCGTATTTATTAGAGAGTGCAGTTTGTTAATGTCGCATTTACTGGTTCAGATGGCATTCGGCGTATTTCTAAGTCCTTGATTTTGCTTGTGATGATGGGACTGCCACAGGGTTCCATTTTGGGTCCTGTGCCCTTTCTTATCTTCGTTAATGAGCTACTGACATTTATTGATTTCCTCACGCTAATGTATGCGGACGAAACTTGCAGTATTGTCTCATCTAAATCTCTGCGATTGGTAAAGAGTTGTGCTGATCGACTGTTGGCTCAACTAAGTTTGTGGTTTAGCCATAACGGGCTACATCAAAATCGTGCTAAGGCTTACTATATGACTTTTCATAATCCGCAAAATTGTGATGATTTAAACCTTGGACTCCGATTGGACTCGGGGGAGATTGAGAGAAAATCCAGTGTTAAATTCTTGGGCCTGAACATTGACGACGGCTTGAACTGGACAGGTTACTGTATTTCACTTATTGGTCGCCTAAACTCGCTATGTTATCAGATGCGTGGTTTGAAAAGTGTTATTGACATCAATACACTTCTGTTATTTTACTATGGGCAGATTTTCTCGAGATTATCCTAAGGTGTCTGCTTTTGTGGTTCTTCCATGATGGCGAAATATGTCTTTATAGTACAGAAAAGAATTATTAGGTGTATTTTGGGTGCCAGTAGTCGTGATTCATGTAGGCCAATGTTTGTAGGGTTGAAAGTACTTTCCTTGCCCAGTATATACATTTTGGAGGTGTTAGCATACACCTATTGGAACAGGGGTAGATTTAGGCAACACGTTGATGTTCATGGCCACGACACTCGTCAGAAATTTTATATCTGTCCAACTTTAACCTCTCTTAAATTAACGAGATGATCTTCTGAAACGATGGGGACTAGGTTATTTAATGCACTTCCTGCAACCCTTACTGGTTGCGTGTCACTTGGATTATTTAAGAGAAATTTGAAGCGCTTTCTGTTAGAGTACTGTGTATACAGTATTGACGAGTTTTTGGAAAAAATTAGGGATTACATCTGAAGTTGTTTGTATTATGCTGATTTTATCTTGCATTTTATGTTTTGTATTTTATATTTGATATAATTATAGTGTGTATTTGTTTACTTTCTTTTATTCTGACTTGTCCTATAATTGTATTTTTGATGGCCCAATATAATTATTATTATTAAATAAAGTCTTGAAATAAACGTAAAAATAATGAATTATTTTTGCCAACCAATTATATTCTCATGTTTTTTTATATCAATCAAAACAACTGTATGCCGTTTCCAGAGAAATTTTATTTGCATTAATTTTAAATTCACGTGCCAGTGCTTTTTAGTATGCTTATTTATTGATATTTATTCAGTTCATTTATAATTATACAGTATATTTTTTCAATTTGTACTAATATTTCTATTGTGTTTCTTTTTATCTGTTTTCTTTCTGTGGGCAACTTTGACATGCTGAGGTTGAGATATCCCTGAATCAAAATGACGGTGTCAAATAGTCCCACTTTGCAAAGCAATCTACAACAGCTCGATGCCTGGCTGTGCCGACAATCCTGTATTGATCTAAAGTCTTTAAAATTTAAAATCTTCAGAAAACTCATCTTTGTGACTCCTAATAACATATTAAAATCAACAGAAAAATCGAAGTGGACGTACCAAATAAACCAAATACAAATTACCAACAATCTTCTCCGAATCTGCCCAGTACTAAAATTTTCTATTTGTTTTTTCTAATGTACTAAATTATTACCAATAGATAAAAACATTAAAAATTTGTTTTTTAATTCATTTACCTAAACAATAATAAATTGTAACAAACAACTAAAAATCTATTAAAATTAAAAACATAAGTACTTAAAATTTTCTACAATAAAAACTAAAATTTTCTCAAGGAGAGTACATGCATAATTTTCTAAAATTCATTTACAGAATGAAACTTGTATTTATTTACAAGCCCGGTAAGAGTTGTGGCTTTCTAACTGGCCTGGCTGGTAAATTTTAAAGGAATCTATTTTTTTTTTAATGATTTAAATATATCACAATTTGGCAGCCCAAAATGTGGAGCTTGGTGAAATTTCAATCCGACTTTACACCCTGAAAGTTTTTTTTCATCGTGCTATAAATTAAAGATTATTGAGAGTATCTTGAGAGTATTAAAAAGAATACCTACTTGAAGAACTGAATAAAGAAGAAATAGAAATAAAACAAATCAAGAATTACAAAAATTAAATGCCGAAAGTGATATGATAATTAAAAAATTGGACAGAATCAGCATAACAACAATTGATGAAGAATTCCCAAAAATAAAAGAAAACATAGAAAACTTCATTGATGAGACGGTAAATATAAATAAAAAAATTAACTAATCAGTAATCACTAACAAAGAAACGATTGAAAGTAAAAATAATCGAGGTTTAGACAATGAAGATAATGATATGATTCTGATATAACATGTGATGGAGGTATAAATGGGAAAAACAAATGATATATTCTACATTCTTATTATATATGTGGATCAGTTAATAAGGATGGATCATCGGCTCCACCACTCGAACTAGTATCGATTAATGTAAATCAATTTAGCGTATCAAGGACCATGGAGGAATTCATTCAACATCTCCAAGAAAATTAGTTTTATGGAAATCTATTTCATAGAAATTGATTTGATTTTAGATTTTGGATTACGCCTGGATGATGATTTTTATAAATTGTAAAGCGCAGGTTACATAACCACGGTGTGCAATGAAACCCAACGGAGATCCAAAATCCCCATTTGATTTTTATATTTTTGTTTTTGTAAATATTTGAATTTTCTAACGGCGGGATTGGGAAGCGAGGCTTTTGCCGTTTTGAGAGCTTCCGTAGCGGTCGTGACTAAAGTTAATAGCAACCACTTCAAATGGGGCACTCAATTATGGCCCATTATTTTTATCATTAAAAAAAATCAAAAAAATTATCATTAAAATATACTGATCACGTCTTAGCTTGAACAATGATGACGTCACAAACAAGCGAATTAAACTCATAAACATGCTATTTAGAAAATTAGACTTAAAAATACTAAATACTACTAAATTTTTTTAACTATTAAAATAATTTCTTCATGTCAAATAATTTTGTTGTGCATTACGAATTTGAAAAGTCACACTAATTTTATTTAAACTCTAACAATTTATTAATTCAGTAGGTTGTAAGTTCCTAATAATTATCTATTGTATTGAAAAATCCATTTAGTATTATGCGTGAATGTAGTGTGTAATACAACATGAAAAAAATATGCGTTCGCTTCCGAATTAATACGAAGGTTGAACTGAAGTCGGTCCAAGTTCAAATATATTATACCATTATATCGTGATTATACCTGAGTTCTGAGTTAGTATAATCAGATTGGTCGAGTGAAATACAACTGTGCTGTAGGAGTTTTATAAATAATAAAATGAACAATACAAAATATGTTAAGAACACTGTACGTTTACTGAATTTAAATTTTAAAAAAGATGGCGTCAAAATACGAAATTTGACTACCGTGGTATCTAACATCATAAAATCGAAAACTCCAGATTTACAAATTCCAAATATATGGCTAGAAGACTACGTATGGAAAGGGTTGGATAAATGGCACAATAAAACAGCTTTAGTAAGTAACCTAAATTTAAAAGAATTTAAAAGTGTTAATTGAATATTATATTATCAGCTTGTAAAAAACCTAACATTGTTTATTTACATTTTACTCAAGTTCAATTACTTGAATTACGTAGAGTAATACAACAATCAATATTTATTAAATTTAAACGATAAAAATAAAATATTTAAAAGTATAGATATATTTATTTACTAGATCAACTGCAATTTTTCAAATTTAAAAAAGTAATACGCACAGATGTTTTCAAAAAACAATTTATTGCCGATATATTTGTAAAATTTACAAAATATAGAATATATATTTAGAACATGAAAACAAGCTTTGCGTATGAAAGACTACCTTGAATTTTGACGCGAATCTATATACTAGACTCAAAATAGAATTCAAAATCTAAAACTAACCTATCCCAACTAACTTCATTTTTTATTTTATGGGGTAATCCACAAATGAGTAAAAAAAAGAAAATCTGAATATCGATAATCAAAATCGTCAAAAATTTTAAAATGAAAATTACTAGAATATCCAAATTGATAAGCATAATAATTTTGAAATCCTATGTTGTAATTTACTTAACCATTGTCATTAAATCATTATTTTATAATATACCATAACAAGGTAGATAATACTATTTGAAGGTTTTCTTAATTAATTTTTTGTTTGCAAAATTCTGTCACGAATCATAAAATAGTATATTATACAACAAGCTGCTAAAGTGAAAGATAGAACGTAATAAATATGTTATACTTTTATTGATTCATTGATGACAATAAAATCCTAGTATTTTTTAAATTTTGATATTCAAATATAATTGCTTCCCGATTAATACCATTCGTACAAAGTTCAAAATTATTCATTTTATATTTTACAGGTGTGCTCCGAAACAGGTCGTAGTTATTTATATTCAGATCTTTACAAAAATAGTAAAGCTTTAAGAAATGCTATAAGTAACTTTCAAAATATAAATCAAAATGATACGTTGGCTATCATTTTACCTAATGTTCCGGAATATCCCATTATAATGTTGGGCGCAATTGAAGCTGGTCTAAAAGTCACAACTCTGAACCCAATATACACAGCAGGTAAAATTGAGATCTTTAAAAATCAATTCAATTATGTTTATAATAATCTAATTAGTTATTGTCTTATAAGTACGTACTTGCGAAATTTTTGCAAGTTTCATAGTTCAAAGTTATATACTTACTCTTATGTCTGGATAAAACTAAATAAACTTAAAGTAAAAACCAGCTATATCTGTATAATCATTTAAGTATTATAAGTTTATTTGCTTATAAAAATTATCAAATTAAACTTTAAGTTTAATAAACGTAACTTTATAAGTTTTTGACAGTAGTTTATTTATAATATAGTATAATATGATATATACCAATATACCATATAGTAGTAGATAGTAGTAGTAGATTATGTGTATATCGTTTGTATAATATAACTACTACAGAATAGCATAGCACAGCATAGCATTATATGTATAACTAACTATATTATTTAATTGTAATTTTTGTTTTCTTTTCTGTACTATTAGGTAAATTTCTTGTTGTTAAGAAGTTCTCGCGTGTTGTTGAATATTATGATATTGATAACATACAAAGCGTTAATTAAATTATAGTGTTAATCAACCAATGCTAATTTGTTTTACTCATACGGATTAATGTGTTTTTCTGTAAGATTATTTTTTTATTAATTAGGTACATAATTATACAGACATATAGTTTACATTTTATTATTAATATAGTATATCTATTTAATTCGGTAATTTATTTTTAAATAATATATTATAATCTATTGTTACAGATGAAATACAGAAGCAATTATTAGATTCAGAAACAAAAATAATATTTACTATAACAGATCTTTGGCCAAAAGTATGCCAAGCTGCCCAAAAATGCAAATTAAATATTCCGATTGTAGTAATCGACCATCAAGTATAATTAGTAGTATATCTAACTTTAAGTAGAAATTTAAATTAATGTAATTTTAAGAATGACCAATCAACACCAACTGGAGCAATTCGGTATGATGAATTGATAGAAAGAGGCAAAAATTTAGAATATAATCCAAGTATTACGAGGCACACTGAAGATGTAATTCTTTTACCATACTCTAGTGGAACCACTGGTGTGCCCAAAGGAGTTGAACTTACAAATAAGTCTATTGTGTCCAATTTGTATCAAATGGCTGCAAAAGAATATAGGCTATTTCATGAAGCTGAAGGTAAAACACTAAAAATTTCATATATTGTATTTTAATAAAAAAAAAAAAAAAAATTATAGGGAACCACCAAGAAATAGTTCCTATGGTATTACCAATGTTTCACATTTACGGAATGGTAGTTGTAATGCTGAATATGTTATCATGTGGCAATAAATTGGTTACTTTACCAAAATTTGGATCTCATTCCTTTATAAAATTACTCAATGATTTTCACCCCACATTTGCATATCTAGCACCACCAATTGGTAAGTACTTCATTTATTATTCATTATAATGTTCCACTGTTCAGTATGTAGTATATAAGTTATATATAGAATAGGAACGTCATCTTCGCAGAGTAGAGGTTTTTTAATTTAAAATAAGAACTGAGACGTTGAGACTAGATGTAATTACTTCCTTAGCTGTCTAGAAAGTATGGTTTCGATAAAAATGACGAAATTGGGGTTTAGATTATAGAAAACTAATTAGTGCAATTATTTTTAAAGGACTTTGTTTATTTCTTATATCTGATTTTTTAGAAAATCTAATTTCTTACAATATTAATTTATTCTATACAAAGTGTTGTTTGTAATCTAATAACATTTTTAGTTCTATTACTATTGAACAACGAACAAGTGCGGTTTGAGCAGCTTTCAAGTATAAAAACCGTTGTATCTGCGGCTGCACCACTAGGAGGGTCAGATGTCGATAGGTTAAATGAAAAAAGTAGAAATAAAACTAGCATTTTGCAAGCTTACGGTCTAACTGAGACCTCACCGTTGACTCATATTCAAACACCTTTTCTTTCAAATGGAATTAAATTGGGTGGATGCGGTTTATCCATTCCTAACACTGAATGCAAAATTATGGCTGTTGAGGGTGCTAGCACAACTGCGTTAGGTCCAAACAAAACGGGTCAGCTATTTATTCGTGGACCTCAGGTAACAAGTAAATTTTCTGAAAAGTTATTATATATCTAAAGATTTTTACTTTGCAAAGGTGATGAAAGGTTATCGCAATAATGTTAAATCTACTGAAGACGTGTTAGATTCGGAAGGATGGCTAAAAACTGGGGATATTGGATATTATGATGAAGATGGACAATTTTTCATAACCGATCGGCTTAAGGAATTAATAAAAGTAAGAATTTAGTTGGTATGGTAATTTAATGTAGGCTAAACCTAAATTCTTAGGTTAAAGGTTACCAAGTTGCACCGGCAGAATTAGAAGAATTATTAAGAAGTTATCCAGATATTGAAGATGCAGCAGTTATAGGTGTACCACATAAAGTATTTGGTGAAGTTCCTAAAGCGTTTGTAGTATCCAGAGGACAATCAAACCTTAATATTTTTAACGTTGAAAAGTATGTTGCCGAAAAAGTAGCCAATTATAAACAATTAGTTGGTGGTATTGTTGAAGTTGACAGTATTCCTAAAAATCCATCGGGAAAAATATTACGAAGATTGTTAAAAGAATTGTAGATTAAATTTTTTCTAATAAAAATAAAATAATACTTATTTGTTTAACTAGGCAGAAAATTACAACTTTCCTGTTACTTGCCAAGGCTGTAAAATCAGCGAAAGCTAACTTTTTCCAAAATGCAATTTTACGAAGTTTTATTTTTGTTAAATGGAACATTTAAGTTTGTTTTTGATTATTTTTTTATAGTAATTTTTACCAATAACAGCTAAATTTTAACCAGGAACCTGTTGCACACTGAAATCACATTTACAAGTAGTAACAAACTACAACTTGAATATTATTGTGGTATATATTTCCCAGGAATTTCAGCATTTAAAATTTAAACATTGAAATTGAACTAAAGTTAAAACTGCTCTTCACTTGCAAAAGTAAAAGGTGTAAAAAAAGGAACTATCGGGGTACCATGGGTGTGACGCACACGATCAATGAGCACCCGGCTAAGTATTAACAAAATTAATAAACAATTTGATCTACATCTCAAAAAACTTAACGATCACTGAAATCCATCTTCAAAGCTAATCGTCAGTGATCAATTAAAATTTTTTAGCAAAGCAGGAATGAAATAAATAAATAAATAAAAAATAAAAGCAAAAACCAGTAAAAAAAAATTAGCAAGTAATAATATAAAACAAAGACTTTTAATTCCCAAACTAGTATACTTATTTATTCAATCAATGAGTTGTTTATAATAGTAGAGCTCTACAGACCTTGCAGGTTCATAGCTTGAACCTGAAATGTCAAATAACTTTGAATTTTTATTTTTTCTATTGAATTGAATACTGTTCGCGTTGTAGCGCAACTAATTTGACCCTTCTAAAGGAAGGGTTAATTTTGGCAGCTATTGGGTAGCAGCAGGAGCGAGGTCAGGGGTTGGACTAACTTGTCGAATTCGTGCTACACACTCCTACGTGTCTTTTTATCTATCTTAATTGCGTGGGCGCCAATTCGAACCTGTCGAATGTGTATAACTGGACAGGGGAGGGGGTGTAAAACAATTAAATAATAAAACAGTTCCTGGTAAAACAATAAGTAAAATTTATTATACTTAAAATAATGAGATGATATTTGCAAAGAAAGAAATAATAATTGAACTCTGGTTAAAATATAATTTGATACGGCACTGGGTATGTTATTTACAAACGGAAATGAGGTTATAATATATTACATTACTATAATTACAAAGTGCGGGTATTGCATGGTTGATTCGTTCCCAGGGAAACTACTGTTAACTAATCTCATACAACTGGTAACTACTACTGGTACCTACTACTGGTAACTACCACGGGTAACTACTACTGGCAATCACTGGAAAGGTACTGGTAATTACTACTGGCTACTACTGGCAACTACTGGGAAATTACTGGTATCTACTACTGGTAACTACCACTGGCAACTACTGGAAAATTACTGGTATCTACTACTGGTATTTACTACTGGTAACTACTACTGGCAATTACTGGACACCTACTGGTAATTTATTCCATAATGACTGGCAACTGTTTCACTAACTGACCGTTGAGACAAAGACCGTTACTAATATTCACTACAGGACCCCACTTGCATAATATGTAATCTATGTCTGGTCTGGTTACCTGGGAGCTACCGTCAGTTTACACCCGAATCTGAATCGTTCCCTTCTGGTTTACTAAGTTTGGATGGATTCTCACCGGTATGAATCTTTCTCTGGAAGATCAACGGGTAGCTGGATTTGGGGGGGGGGGATAGATTTTGTCTCGCCAACCTATAAACAAATTTTTTTTCAGGCTGGCTAATTTGAAGCGGCAGCAGCTTCCGGGAAAGCTGGATAATTTGAAGCTGTCACTCTAAGCGGCAACAGCCTGAGGGAAAACTGGAAAATGAATTATATTTCAACATAAGCAACCTTTGAATAAATCGACTTGCCAGGCTGAATCGAATACTCGGTAAGGACTCACTCGAGGTACAACCCACTTTTTGAACGGTCGCCAAGCAGACTCGTTCGTGAAGTATCGCCGAAACGATACTCGGATTGAAATGGAAAATTCGTCATCGTAACAATCCATCGGGTGAAAATTTAAATGTAGACTCATGATGGTAGCAGCCTCTATTATTTTAACAAATAATTACATTTAAGCAATTCAATACAGGTATCTTTTTAAATAAAATCAATTTTGGATAAGATACCACCAGTCAGCTCTTTGGGTTGCCTAATTATTTTTAATAAATTTAAATTTTGTTTGAATAAAAATTATAGTAGATTACTGGCCGAACCTCGAAAATGATCCGTTACTGGGCGAGCAGCTATATTGAAAAGCGAACAACAAGCGAGCTTTTTAAAGCTGCAAGACCAGTAACGAATCATTTTTCGAGTAGAGGTTAGTATACTATTTTATCGGAAAACAAAAATATTAGCTATTATACAAAAAAAAATCCTACACAAGTACCTATTATGAAATATTTTAAATTAGCAATAACTCAAGAACGGAGCTAGATATTAAATAACTGAGCAAAAATTTCTCCCCCCCCCCCACCTCGTACTCGTCCGCTGTGAATTATCAGTAGGAAGGCATATGCAAAAATTCAGATCAATCGCGCGCAAAAAAAAATCGTATTTTAGGTTAGATTTGCTTAATAACTATACCATATTAATATAAAACAAATATCGCGGCTAAAGCTCCAAAAGAAGCGTTCGAGATATTTATTTAGAGGATTGGAAGAGAAGGTGGCAAAGATGCTTTTATCCGATAGGGATTACTTAGATGCGGACAACATCAACATTGATGATTAAATAAAGAATTTAAAAAAAAAAATTTCGGTATGTTGTACAATGCAATTAAATTGTTTGCAAAACTTGAAGAGCTTTGTCATTTTTGATATAACGTCAGATTTACTTTAATTAATGTCAAACCAGTCTTGTGATAGCGCTTATCTTATTTGACTTAAGCCTTGACACTGAAGATATGCACGGACAGTGCACGAAACTAGTCGGCTGCAGTTAATGACAAATTAACAAATATAAACTTAGCAAGTTACAGAAAATTATGTACTTGCTGATAGATGCATAATATACAAGGCTAATGTGAACAAATTACAATGGTTAATAGTATGAAACAAATAAAAATTCTCATAAAAATTAAGTATGTACATAATAATTAACTTCACGCACCATGACGCAATTACTGTGTGATCTATACCAAACATCAACATCAATCCAGGCAATGCTTGCATTTATAATTTCATATTATCTAAATATTAAAAAATATTTTGTTGAAAATTAAAATATATATTTGTGTCCTGGACTACGAAAAAGGACCGTACGCCGGAAAAATCAATTTTCACTTTTTTGGTGATTTCTATAGAAAAAAAGATGCTCTTTCGAATGGCGCAAACCACAAGTTTCTATCTTCATCACTCACTTCACAAATCAATCTCAAAGTTGAGAGTTAAGAAAAAAAAAATTTTCACTTTTTTGAAGATTCTTATAGAGAAAAAAGACGCTCTTTCTAATGGAACAAACTGTAACTTTTTTTTAAATACTTTAAATCTTTAAACGCGTTTTATCGGGAAACTAGTTTTTCGACGGAGGGTCCCTTTTCGTAATCCAGGTCACATATATAGTAGAACCCCTCTATAACGAGTTCCGGTTATAAGGAAAAATCGGCTATAACAAGTAAATCGTTTGGTTCTTTGCCGTTTTGTATACTACTCCATGTAAAATTTTCCCTCCATAGAGTACGTTTCTGGCATTGAGGTGGATATAACGAAATTTTTATTTGGCCTCAAATCGGTAATAGCGAGAAATTACGAGAAATTTCAGAAGTACGAGTAGATCTGATATTACGAGAGTTTCAGGAAAAAAAAAGATACCTGTTGCAGGTTCCAATTACATATTACATACATACTAGAATTTTATCAGAATTGTATACTCCGTCGTCACGTCTGCATTTTTGTCAGTCATTATGAAGTTTACTTGCAAAAAAACATTACCATTTGCGCCTCTTTAACTGAAAAAGAAATTATTGAAGAAGTCTGCGATAAAAATTAAAATAATGCTGGTAGCCAAAATAAAAAAAGAACAGGAGAAGAGGAAGAAGAAGATGATTAAGATGTTGCAGTATCCTTAGAAAGTGCAATTGATAAAATTTAAATTCTTCATTACTGCAACAAACCAAAATTATAGACTTTTTTCAATAACTTGTTAAACGTTATGTTATGTTATTATTCATTCAACTTTTTTTTTCATAAAAATACATTTATACATATTATCTATCTATACAAACTTGTATTGTCGATGATTGTTGTAGCAAAAATCTGTTATAAAGAGGGTTGGTCTCTTGAGTTCTCGTTATAGAGAGGTTCTACTGTTTATATTTGGGTTGAGTCATGTGTATACAACATATTTAACTGCTTTCTCAATCCCAACCTCCATACTTCTCGATCATGTACCATTTTCTCATCCATACTTCTATTCCTGCATTACCTTGAGCTATTGAGCTGAAGTGAATTGAATTGAATAATTTTAGGGAAAAATAAGAATTCTCAGCTTATTCCACTTATTTTAAAAGTAGGAGAGTGTGGGTTGTTTAAGCCATGTTTTATTTTTTAGCTATAAATTCTCACTGGATGAAGAGATCATGAAGCGGATGTACCGTTCGAAAGCTCACCTCAATATCTACGTTTCTGCATCATTGATTTTTCCAATTTAGAAAAAAAGCTTAATTGTTTTTTTTGATTATACATGGGTTAAATTTGTACAATAATTATATCTAGTAGAAAATAGAATAGCAGATTTCCAAGTTTTAATCAAAGATAACAAAGAAATCAAACAGGCCCAAAAATTAGAATATAAAAGGAAACTTCTAGCAGTTGAGATGGACTATCTTAGGAGAAGCGCTAGAGTATCACGAATGGAACGGTGACCAGTCAAAATAACCCCGACAAAATAGCCCTGACGAATTATCCCCGACATAATAGCCTGAGACATAATAGCCCGTGCCAAAATAACCCCACGACAAAATATCCCCGACAAAACAGCCTGAGACATAATAGCCCATGCCAAAATAGCTCTGCGACATAGTAGCCCCGACATAATAGCAAGTGCTAAAATAGCCCTGCGACATAGTAGCCCAGACATAATAGCCCGGGCTAAAATAGCCCTACGACATAATAGCCCCGATATAAGAGCCTGAGGCAGCCCGGGCTAAAGTAGCATCTCAAAATATACTAATATAACCCTGTGTGATAAAAATATTAATAAAAAAGACATTTACAGCAAAATCATTTATTTACAAAGTTAAATTATGCGAGATTCTTCGTAAAAAAACTAAAATATCGTTGCCATCATATTCATTAACTAAAGTTTGTAATCTTCTACTTACTTGTATATATTTCTGTTTCGAAGCTTCGGGGTTTCTAAAACCTGCACGATATCGTTCCAGTTCAATTTCCACCCGATCTTGCTCTTTCCGGAAGTGTTCGATTAGTTTAAAAATAGATGGATGACGACAGTCGACAGTTTGCTGGAACGCACGATGCCATCCTACTACAGAGTTCTTGCTTCTTGGCAAATCTTCAACCATTCTGTTATGTACATTCCACACAGTTATACGGAACCTTGGTTTGGCTTTTCTACCCCGTCTTTGCCGTCCTATGTAGTAATCTTCCCAGTAATCAGCTAGTGGGTTCAACATCGGCGGCAAATTATCTGCTAGTTCTTCGTAAGCAATGATGACATCGGGATTCGGTACAAAACTCAATGCGAGTAACATTTTAACGTGAATTCTTATGTTTTCGTCATCACGATAAGCTTCCGCAAGGTGGAGGTCCTGGACTTTCCTCCACAAAGATTGCCCGAGATGAAACAAACAACCTTGTACTTCCACTTCATTAAACGCTTCCGATACAGCATTATGGATTGCCTTTTCATAATCGGACAAAAGCCTCACGTAAATAATGGACGTCCCCTTAGGTAATTCATTAACGGCCCCCTTTCTCATCTTTCTTGCCGAAAAAAAATTACGTGATATTTTCCGAGACCCCCCTCCCCCCGCGTGAGATTGGCTGAGATTCTGATAATATTTAATAATAATAAATAATAATTAATTATTGGCCTATTTAGTCGGAGCTATTTTATCATCGGGATATTTTGTCGGAGCTGTTTTGTTATTGGGCTATTTGGTCGGAGCTATTTTGTCATCGGGCTATTTTGTCGGAGCTGTTTTATCATTGGGCTATTTTGTCGGAGCTATTTTGTCATAGGGCTATTTGGTCGGAGCTGCTTTATCACTGGGCTATTTTGTCGGAGCTATTTTGTCATCGGGCTATTTGGTCGGAGCTATTTTATCACTGAGCTATTTTGTCGCAGCTATTTTGCCATCGGGCTATTTTGCCGGAGCTATTTTGGCTGGGGTTATTTTGACGGGGTACCGAATGGAACACATAACTAACCAAGGAATAAGACGAAGAATTTTAATAATTTTTCGAATTTTTATAAAAATCAGCTTTGCTTTGCTTTTGTTGATATTTCAACTTGCTTCAATCTCAATGAAATTTTTTAAATATCTTCCTTTCAGCTCCCATATAAAATATGTGAAAACAGTTTGAGTTCCATAGCGTAAGCTGTTTCTTCCAAAAAAATTATTTACTATTGCAAATTTTTCCAAACTGTAATAATTTATAAACTTTTTCTTAAATTTCCTTTTTCATATCTCTTTTTGGTCTCAAAAATTCAAGTTCTTCATTCCCCTTGTTTTGGTATATTTCATTGCGTTAACCTTTTTATTACTTATGAAATTTAAAAAAATTGTGTTCCGACTATTTGGCAGCTATTTGTCCTTTCTCATATTTTCAATTTTCTCCTACAAATTTTACTTTATAGGTGACAAACCCAACTCCTTTCTTCTATTGGAGCCTCGAACGTAGCACTACGTTCTATGGAATCATGAAATTATCACCATCTGAGGTGAGTTCAAACAATTTATCTACACAAATATATTCTTCTTCTTCTTTCACTTTCGACTAGGAATTTGTTCCTGTTTGTCTTGCCTCGTTACTCCACGGATGACGAAAACCAACTTTGTGCCCATCTCTTGGCAGGTCGTCCTGGGGGCTTGGCAGGACTTTGGCAGGTTTTCCCTGTCGGTCGTCGATTTTTACAAATGTTGGCCAGTCTGTGTTAGTCCATGCGGTTAACGTGATCAATCCAAGCTCTCTTTCGGTGCTTTATAAACTTGACTATATCCACCACGTCACAGCGTTGTCTGATACTTTCGCTAGATTGCCTTGAAACGGTTCTAAACGGTCTACTGAAGTTGGGAGTTTACTCGATTGACCAGGCGGCCGGCCGTCAGTCTGCGCGTGGGTCGGGTTCGAACCAAAACAAGGACACCTGGCTACCGAGTACTCCAAAGTCCCTAAAAGAGTGCGTCAAAATCCATGGGCGCCACTCGAACTAAAGGAAACACAACCTACCTGTGAAAAACTGGGCGTCCGAGATCCCAGTCTCCAAACGAAAAGGTGGATTGGCGCTGAAAAACAATCAATGATTGGGGTTTCGTTAATGAAACCTGCTTAAAGATAAACAATATTGCCAGCCAATAGAACTTAAAACTGTCTTTTTAAGACTTAAGCTAAAAATGAAGATGAAAACTTAATTAATGAGGTAAAATTCTAAACACCCTGTAAGTAATTATAAATTACACGATAATGGAACATACACACCATACAAGTTGGTGGTTTGTACAGACAACAACCTGTACATACGCAACTCCAGGGTTGCGTTTTCCTTAAACTAAAAATAACATAAAAAAATACAAACAATAAATAAAATCGTAAATGCACAAAATGACTTTTAAGTATCAATTACGGTGGGACAAATTAAATGGTTGAATCAAGCAACGAGCACGCCACTGGTAATTGATCTCAATTGTCAAGCGGGGTTAGTAGTAATGTTATTTAAAAATAATAAAATGTAATAAAATCAAATGGTGTTGTGGAAGTCTCAAACACTATAAACTATTTTGACACACCCGGTATAAATTGTGTTTGACTGCAATAACTGTATTTGTATGTAAAATGAAATTTAGCAGATTATTAAATCTTGTGTTATTTCAAAATTTCACTTAAACTGAGCACCAATGAATTGTATCTTTAAATTTGGGATAAACTGGATTTGACCAATAAGTAAAATTGATGACGATAAAATGTTGAAGGACGGTTGGTAAAATTTAGGGAATGTTAATAGTTCGAAAATGATGACATAAAATAACGAACAAAGAGCGACACAAGTAGTTGTTAATAGAAATTTGCGTGGGTTAACTTACTGGACCATCCGGTGTCGGGTTACTTTCCTACCAACGGGCGGGAGAATGGAAGTGCTCGAAACTAATAATGGTGTTGTAGTTCGTCTTCTTTTGTACCAAACGACATGCATCAAAGGTATTTGAAATGAGTGATAACGTACTTCAGTGTTTTAGAACGAGTTGGGTGGTGGGTTGTTAATGAAATTTTCCATCAAATCGGTATGGAGATACCCCGAAGCGGGTTCCTATTGCTTCTTTTCGATATAGTTGGGGAAGAGTTGTACAAATTTGCATTACGCAAACAGCCGCTGATACCAAATCAACACAGCTCACAAAATAACTCACAAACTTAAATTTTTCCTCACAAAAGATCTTGGAAAATTTCCACTCCCCTAATACGTCCTATCTAGATCGTGGTCTGGTTATCGCTGCTCTTGAATGCCAATAAAGTGCGCGTGACGGTCTTATCATGGGGGCGGTATACGGGAATCTACTAAGAGCTAGGGAAACCTAACGTGAATAAATTAACCTTCCCCGAGAATAGGGGGCGCTATGATGTCGGATAATTATTTTTCACAATTAAAATGCTAGAACTTATTTTAAGATTGGAACTGAATTACATAAAGATTAATCTGCGCTAGCTACTGGACCAAAATGAATGGTAATTAATTTAGAAAATCAAATTCACATTACAGCCTGTCTCTCAGTATTATGCCTTGTATGGTTCGCAGTATCTTCATTTCGACAGTTCTTACTATTTGCTTTGTTTTTTTTGTTTCAGCTCTTACATTAATTACATATTAACAAAAATACATCTTTGAAGTTCAGTACAAAGAACTTAAGTCAAAAAGCACAAGTTTTCACTAGAGGCAAATGAAGTTTCACATTAAATGTTATAACAATGATAACAAATTAAAAAAAAAAAATTTTTGCAATAATTAAGTAATGGTTAGATATAATGATATACCATAGGGCAGTTTTAAATTATCATTCCTTATCACTTTTGTTAGTGACTTAAGTTCTTAGTATTACAAAAAATTTCAAATTGGTTAATACTATGAACTTCAGTCACGTTAAATTTGTTATAGGAGCCTAACAATTATTAGAAAAAAGTCACTAAACGAACAATATTTATTTACATTTTTGATATTACATTATTTATAAATTATTCGTCGGAAATTTTGTCCAAATCAGGATCATTTGCTGCTACATCACTGGTGGTTAAATTGTGGTAAAAATCATGAAACACGGGAGGAATTAATGATAGGAGATCCAGTATAACTTTTTTTTTTCCTTCGAAATTGGTACTAGACCAGAATAACGCTTTTTCAGATTTAATGTCATTTTGCCATTTGTTTTTCTTAGGAAGTTAATTTGTTGGAATGGACTCTGTATCCAGAGAATTTTTGTAAAATATTTGTCCAGTGTCGCATTTTCTGTATTGGTTCCAACTCACTTCCTGTATTTTGAATTGCTCGCCATCTAGGTTTTTTTCCGATATACCAAGACATTGCTCAGGAGATTGGCGAAATCAAAAAACTCGTTTTGAGTCATTTCTTGAACCGCAAACTTATTTTTTTTCCTGTTCCCCTCACCAGTTGGTACTAGTCATGCGGATGATAAATGGGCGTATTAACTTTTTTTTTTTTTTCGATCATGGAAATATGTGATACAGAGATATTTTGAATAACCAAACATAAACAAATACTCTATTATGAAAGATATGAAATTTGCGCTAATACCTTACATAAATTAGTTATCCTTAAATTAAAAAACAAGAAGTAAAATGATGGGGGTAATGAAAAACCAAAAGTAATTTTAAAAAATAAGCCTCTTCAATTTCAAAACAATAGGTTTTATAATAATAAACATTAATGTTTATAACATCTCTGATTTAAGTTTTTAGTATCTTTATATTGTAAAATACTTTAAAAGGGGTAAGTTGACTTAAGTTAAAAAGATTGTAATTTCTGTGTTTTAAAAGTTTCGTATCAAGAACTTAAGTCGACATAAGTTCTTTGGACTATGAAAAGGAACTAAAATGCAACTAAGTTGTTAGTATTTTCTTTTCTCTTACACTAGTTTTACAGAATTGACTTATGTTCTTTATACTAATCGAAAGATCACAAAATTAGGAATACTAATATGGTATATATAACTCAAAAACGCAAATTTTTGACTTAAGTTCTTTGTACTGAACTTCAAAGACATATTAACAAGTTTTTTATATTTTATAGATCGTAGAATTTCAAGCTAAGCAAGATTATTTTTACTGAAGAATTTTATATGGAAATTGATCCAATGTATAAATTACACCATTCTACCGGATTGTAGGTTCGCATTCACCATCATGGTAGTTTATTTAAACTAAAAATTTAAATTTTATCTTTCGTTACTTCATACGTAATTAGCTTTTCTCTTGTATATGTGTTTATAATTCATGTTTATAATGTTTATAATTTTATGCATGTTTGCAATTCATGTTTATAATTCTTTATAATTCATGTTATCCTCCCCTTCCTTACATGACAATATATGTTTATTTTATTTGCTTACATAACATTTCAAACGTGAAAGACAAATTGGAACATCGCTTCAAGACCAATATACAAATAACGTTTTTCTCCAACCATTTTAAAAGCAATACGTTTTGAATAGTCGCTCGGCTCCGCTAGCGCTCGACCTCATAAATGCAATTTTGTCAAAAATTGTGACAAATATATTGTCACAAAAGACAATATACTATTTGGGATTACAATGTAAAAACTAACATCTTAGAGGTAAAAAATTTAAATGTTAAAAGTTTCAACATGTAGCAATCCTTAAATTTTGTTTGACTCCGTATTTGGGTTCATACAGTAAATTGGTACCTTCTGGGGTTGGCAAGGCTGAGAAGGTGGAAGAGGAAAGAGCTTTTTGATAATTTATCAAAGGTGTGTAGTCGCAATTTTTGATTTTACGAAATAAAATTTAATTTTTGATAAAATTAATTAAATTAAGAGTATAAGTAAAAGGATATCTGGTATGTTGGAAATCCAATCAAACAAAACAATTTGCTAAGTCGACGTTTTGGAAATTTTATTTTTCCATCTTCAAGACTAAAAAAGAAATTGACAAATGAGCCCTGTAACGGAGCAAAAACACAGATTACACTCACCAAGCAAATAAAGGTGTTAACTTTTTTAATTACAAAATTATATGGAGGGTAATGATAACTTTTGGCGGTCACAACAAACGAAGTCACATCAATAAAATTGTGTTTTTGTGTTTTTCGCAAATGTTTTTTAATACATGTGACTATTTATATTTTTATTTTTACAATTTTATTGATGTGACTTCGTTTGTTGTGACCGCCAAAAGTTATTATTACTCTCCATATAATTTTGTAATTAAACAAGTTAACACCTTTATTTGCTTGGTGAGTGTAATCTCTGTTTTTACTCCGTCACAGGGCTCATTTGTCAATTTCTTTTTTAGTCTTGAAGATGGAAAAATAAATTTTCCGAAACGTCGACTTAGCAAATTATTTTGTTTGATTGGATTTCGAACATACCCGATATCCTTTTACTTATATTCAATATCATTGGTTGAGAATTTAGTGTTTCTTATAAATTAAGAGTGATTGAATACATATGTGCTTCCCAAGTTGATGGTGCTTATCGGTGGTAAGAAATTTACAATTTTCCTACTTTATAAATTTACCGATTTGCATTCCATTCGCTGGGTTTGCTTTGGCGATTCTTTGCGGCGTTTGAGTAGTAACATATTATTTCTGTTCCTCATCACTATTCTATTTTTGTGAAGTTTCAAATAGAAACCCCTTCAATTCTTTCGGGATTTGTGTTTTTGCTTTGGAGTTCCTGGTGCCCATTATATGCATATTTTCGTAAGAATCTACGATAGCGAACGTCTGCTACCCTCTCTCCAGTTATCTGATTTCGCTGGCTGATACATTAATAAAATCTACCACCAGTTAATAGGGTCATGGTCCAGGAATTTTAAATTATTGGCACAAACATATTTTTCTTTACCTGCATGATCCTAGAACCAAGCAAATTAGAAATTTAGGAGTTGAATGAGTTAGAAGAGTTATGACAAGATCATAAGCAAACTTGGATTCAATAGTAATCAGATTTGTTTCAAAACATATCGTTTTGATTCAATACCTCATGTAACAAGTTCAGTTTTGATAATCTTTGGAGGTTATGGTAAGTCAATTTTGTACAATTTAGTCGATATTTTTGTTTAGTTTGAAATTTTTTTCTTATTTCACAATGTAATCGATGCGTGCAACTGAAGAATGGCAATAACCATGAAATAACGTTATATTGTACTTCGTATTACGAAATTTTCATTTTTTCAAATTTTCTTAATCCAGACCTGTTATGTGTTAATTGTCTCCTTTTTAAATTTTTTGAATTTTGATTTTCTACGTATTGTATTATTCTTATATTTTTTTGAATTCAAAATGATTTATTTGGAAATTCTTTTCACAATGCAATCGGATTCAGCTCCTTAACCAAACTTTAAAAAGTAACTCACAAAATTTGCAAATAAAATCATGGTATACACCTTAACAAAAATTTGTTACATTACAATAAATAATATCATAAAAAAAAACAAATTTCAAGGTAAGTATTACCATTATATAAAAACTTTTCCAAGTTTTATAAATAAAAAGCACTTTTAGTTTATAGTTTATAATCAGTATACATACAATTATAATTATTTAAATATACTATACGATCGTGATACGAATTACTACGACTACTTTAATGAATCAGTTCAGGAATTGTTGCAAACGAGAAAGAAACATTTAATAAAGTGCTATTGTTCCGATACTGCTGTGAAAAAATGTATAAGTTCGTTTCTTTCAAAAACAACAGTTATCTTTTTAAGGTAGTGAAATATAAAAATTTTCACACAATTAGAAATTTTGCATCGACTTCATCCAAAATAATTAAGTCAAAAATTGAAGATATTCGGATACCTAATATAAGTTTAGAAGAATACATTTGGAAAGGATTAGATAAATGGCATCACAAAATTGCTACGGTAAGTACTAATCTTAGAGATTAGATAAAGTGGTAGATAAAAATTTTTAATTACTGTTTAATCAGTATAATGTATCTCAGCATTTTTAGCTAAGCAACAGTTCACTTATGCCCTGGTTTTTGGCATGCATGCTTTGCACCCCAAAAAGGAGCAATATACACAATGTAATATTATTTACTTTGTAAGTTCATTTTACAAGTTGTCAATAATTATTTTTTGAAAGACAAATAATTTTTTCAAAAAATAAATGACAACTGTATAGAAAAATTATATAATACCTGACGATGCTATAAAACGCAAAACCGGTAGAAAATAAATAATAAAAATTATACAAGGAAATTTCTTTCATTAATTGAAAAATAATGTAATACATACTCGTATACTGTACAATGTTATATTATGGCTGACAGAGACGAATCCTCATAATATTTTATAGTTAGAAACATTACTGAAAATTTGGAAAACCGTCAAAAAATTAAAAACGCAATGCTAAGATACTCTACCGACATGACAATTACCACGGACGAAATTTGATTGAAAATTGCTAACTCTACGATTAAGGGAGTAAAAGAATAAAAACATAAAAATTGTATAAAATAGTTATAAATGTTAGCAAAATAATTAGTAGATTGGTTTTATATAAAAAAAATTGACAAACTTTAATTATCGCCATTGATAAGCTGCAGATTGGTCTTCCCGAAAAATTTTTTTTCAATAGTAAACTTATTATAATAACTTGGATAATAATTTATCATACATCCAATTTTCTAGCTATAAAAATAGATTTATGGATTTTATTTTATGATTTGTCAATGGATCATAGATTATTTGTTTAATAACATTAATAGGTACATATATAGAATATAAATCAAACATTTATTAAAATTAAACATATTCGTAAACAATCGAAAATATATTTCCGACCGGAATTAACCGAAGTAGCGTAATCAAAATTTTGAACTAAAAATGGAAGTAAAGGTAGAAACATCCCCCTTTATGGTAAAGAACTAGGGAAAATTTCGGCATCTCGAATTTGGAATTCAATTGACAAGGTCTTTTTTACTCTTTTATATGTATGCCATTTATTTTCAAAAAGCTTAAATAATTACTAGCTTATAACATTTCTTTAAGCAAATATAAAAAATAAATTGATTTACTACTTGTTTGTTATTACTATTATTTTGAATTTTCACAGGTATGCTCCGAAACAGGTCGTAGTTATTTATACTCGGATATTTACAAAAATAGTAAAGCTCTAAGAAATGTGTTGAGCAGTTTTCCAAATTTAAAACAAAACGATACTGTAGCTATCATTCTTCCAAACATTCCTGAATATCCTATTATAATGCTGGGTGCAATTGAAGCTGGCCTGAAAGTTACAACTCTCAACCCAATTTATACCACAGGTAAATATAAATAATGATTTATGATGTCAATACAACAATAATATAAAATTTATGATGAATTTATAAAATGATTCGTTGAATGTAGCAAAAACATAGAAAGTTTTTTTGCTTTTGCGACTTGTTAAAAACCATACACATTTTGCAACTAATGTTTACAATTTGTACAGAAATTCATGTTTCTTCTCTTCTTTGTCTCAGCTATTTTTCGCCCACTGCTGGGCATAGGCCACTCCT
Organism: Cantharis flavilabris; assembly: GCA_949152465.1. Lineage (NCBI taxonomy): Eukaryota > Metazoa > Arthropoda > Insecta > Coleoptera > Cantharidae > Cantharis > Cantharis flavilabris. Next base: position 25,725,836 of record OX424439.1, read on the forward strand.
AACCTTTTCCAAGCCACCCTATAATTCGCAGTTTGATGCCACGATCTTCCCACGATCTTATAAAATTCATGTTTACTTATATGTCAAATATTAAAAAATGCAGAAAGCAAACTTGTCTTAAGCCCCGTTTGAAATTCATTATAGCAATTAGGAGCCTTCTATACGATGATGAATATGGTAGCTCAATTTGTTGCTCAACATTTTCATTGGTATATATTGGTGCAATTATTGATATCCATCCAATCATGGTTAACTGTCAAGCAAATAAAATTTTAAAATTTTGTTGCTTAAAAATACTGTTATTTTTTTCATGAACATAGTACGGTAATTATGTTATAATATAATACAAAGTACTACAAAAAATAGCGTAGTTGTATATTATGGAAACACCCAGTAAACTTAATTAACATTGACAATGAATATAAACAATTAAAATTTATTGAAATTTTAATGAATAATTAATTGATTAAATTATTGTAATTACAATGACGTTTCGTGGTTATAATTCGAAATAATAAATAATAGGCAATTCAAAATTTAAACATTTTTTATTTCAAGTGTCTCTGTCGAATTGTTCTCCATCTAAGTATATCAGTGTTGAAAATAGATCATTATTAAACGCGTGGGATGTTTATTATTATTATCATGATTAAAAGTCTCTAGCCTTACATAATGAAATTTCTACAGTAATTCATAAAAAAACGTCAATTTATGTTGAAAATATTAGACTGTGAAATAAAACACATTTTTAATAGATCGACGTTACGCGGCTTTATTTTTATTTATACTTTTGACTGACTGCACAGTCAGTATTCCAACGACCCCGTATTTACTCTTCAATTTCGTATAGTAATCACTATCGCATTCTTTTCTATTGAAGATATTGATAATGCAATTAAAGAAAGATCTCAGGATTTTCCAAACGAAATAATATCAATTCTAAACTGGTTGAAAAACTATTATATTGAAAGACTAAATCGAAACTAAATAAGATAAAGACCACTATTTTCTCAGCATAATATATGGAATGTCTATGATCACATGCTTACTAATCAAGATCGTACTAATAATGTTGCGGAAGTCGCTCATCGTAGTTTACAATGCCAATTAGACATGAATCATCAATCCATATTGTTTTGGCAGACGCCGCAGATGGTGAATTTTTGTCTGCTTGAGAGATCAGAGCGAATATAATTTTTCTTATTCGACAAGACTCTGAATACTACTCTGGCTTGGCTTTTTTCGAAGGACCACTTTATGTTTACTTCGCTTTATTTGTAATAAAATCACTTTAATTATTTAATTCTTTATTTTTAGAACAATTTATTTATCGTTACATTGACGATCTTATTTGACTCGACTCTATTATGCGAATGAATAATTTGCTTGTCGCGACGGGTGTGCAAAATTTAAGAAATCCCCACTTTCTACCATATTTATCGTATTTGTCCAAAACCGCGAGAACACATATGGAAAAGAAAAGAAGCATTACACTAGCTGTTCATACGTTTAAATAAAACGAATCGTTGAATCGTATGGAATCGTAATCGTTGGTATTTATTTATTTTCATCATCATCATGTAAGACCGCGCTCCTTCACGTCACTCAAAACTGATCCTGGCAACCTACGGATTTTCTTCCTCTGGGTTTGTATTGGTACAGTTTCTTTGGTATTCTGGAGTAGTCCATTCTATCCAGATTAATTTTTTTGTATATATTTCCAACTGTCCTGGCACCTAAAGTTCCGATGGTAAAACGGCGGAACCCAAACGCCTGAGCCCAAACGCCTGTAAGTCTTGCTCCGCATTGTTGATTTATTGAAATAGCTTTTGCAAACCAATATAAATAATAGTGTATGACACAATAGAACTGCTGAAGCGGAGCAGGACTTTTGGGTCCGACGTTTGAGCATCAGCGTTTTACTACTGGTAACTTTAGGCGTTCAAACTATAAATTAGAGCAGTGACTCTCAAATGGGGTGCCTTTGCACCCTAGTGTGCCGCGAGCATTCCACAGGGGTGCCGCAAAAGTTTTTGGAACTAAAAATTTTTTTGGATAAAAATATTTTATAGAAGGTATTTTAATTTTACCGGACAAATTGAAAAATTTAGTTTACATTATTATTATAAAAATAATAATTTAAAAATTAAACTGGATGTTGGAAATAGTGGGTTTTTTGGGTCCTACTCAAAACCTTAAAACTGCACTTAAAACCGTCTGTCTTACTATATTCGAAATCTACATAAAAAAAGGAATCTTTTCATATAAAGTTTTTTCATGTACCTTATGGTTTAGTTAAACTGAAAAATGCTCCTTTTCTCGCGCCGCTCCCAAGTTAATGCTGCCACTGACGAGTGGCAGACGGGTGGTTTTATTACTAATTTTCAATGTTCTTTCAGCCCATGTGGTCAAAAATTTTGTACTTTATGGTTTAGTAAACGTGCACGCAGGTTCCCGCACTAATAGGGATTTAATGTATACTTATAACCTTTTTAAGAGCCGACCACAGAATTATTAATAAAAAATATTATAAAAATAATACATTATTATAAAAGTACGAAATATGCATCATCAAGGATGTGAGTGGACTTGGCTCCCCTTTTTTCAAAATATTGATATTTTTGCTGTTTTGTATTGCTTTCCATTTATTTTCAATTGTTTAAAAAAATTTATTTGATTTTGCATAAAAAAAATGAAATGAAAAAATTAATTTTTACAAAACAATTGGTAACAAATGAACAATAATCGAGAACAAAAAAAATTTAATTTCGTAAAAAGGGGCGCTGGCGCAAAATCTTAGTTCGCGATTATCGCGGTTATCATTTGGTTTAAAAATTTTATTTTTACAAAACAAATAACAATAAATCAAAAACAACAACAAAAATTTTTAATTTCTAAAAAGGGGGACCTGGCAAAAAACAGGTTTTTTGAGATTTTTTTCAGTTTTTTTGCAAAATCAAAAATAAAATTATCAAAACAATTAAAAACAATCCAAAACAACAACAAAAAATTAATATTTTGAAAAAAGGGGAGCCAAGTTCACGCACGTTGCGCAAGGGGGGGGGTATTGCATATTTTTTTATCCATTTTACTTACCAAAAAAGGGAGTTTTAGGGGTGCCGTGAATTTTTTTTAATGACTGTAGGGAGTTGCCAGACAAATGAATTTGAGAACCACTGAATTAGAGTAACAACCTATGTTCTCTGTTCACTACAATTGTATTGAAATATATACAAAATAAATAAATAAATAAATACCATGCTATACGTACAATAATTTTTATCATTTTATGTCAATTTTAACAATATCAATATTGTTACCATTTATTTCAGATCCTGAAGAAAAGAAACAATAAAGCCAAGAAACGTCGATCGATTTAAAACTCTTTTATTTGAAAGTCCAATATTCCTACGATACAGCTTTTCTTGATTATTTATCTATTTTATTTATCTAATTTTTATACCTTCATACTATACATCAATTATTACTTACTGTGAAGTATAGGTACCTTATAGTTAGGAATACTTCAACTTGATTAAACTCGACATCCGGATTTATCATCAATTAATCACATGTCAATTGCGTGCAGTTTTAAGAGATCTTAAAATATGGCACGCGACTATACCTGGGGCCACCGAGTAAATAATAATCTAATCAATACACACAAATTTTAGTCTAAACCCGGCAAAAACTGCGAAACCAGCAACATTTCTAGATTTAATTTGAAAATTTATCGTAGAATCAAATAAAAATAAATATATAATTTATTTGATATTTGAAAAAATTCATTTGAAATAAAGAAATTGTCTCTGAGACTTTTGACTTTTGATAACTGACCTCGACGACAACTGATCTTTGACTATTGGTCTCGCGATACTTGACGTTTTGTGCTGGTCCTTATAGGACACCTGGTCTTGGCGACAATTGATCTTTGAAATTATTGACATCATGACTGAGAAATAAACCAAATAATGGAATCATTGCAAACATTAAATTTAAATTAAGGAGTCAAAAATATATTTAAAAAACACCAGATATTACGTTTGAAAGCTATAATTACAGTGAAGCCAATAGTCACGAAGATCAATCATCACTAGGACCAGTTATTGTATAGGGCCACTACAAAGATTCATTATCGTAAGACCAATAGTCTCAAAGCTCAAAAATAGTCTTAATAGTCTAAAAAAAAAATTTTAGTCTCAATAGTGTCAACTGTCCGGACACGCTTCAATTATCATGATGCGGCAAAGTGATTGAAAAACAAAATTGTTTTTAGGCTAAAACGCAGAGAACAATACAACACAAAATATTTTAAGTTACTGAAGATTAACATATTTAAATAAATAATTTTTATAAAATTTTATACAAACTTTACCATGAAGGAATTTGTGGGTAATCGAATTAAGCTTAATGTGTTTGAATGCATAAGTTATCATAACTAAATCAATACCATATCTATTAAATTCTAGAATAATTCAGTTCTTATACAAAAAGTAATACCTTTCTATTATTACAGATGAAATTTACAAACAACTACAAGATTCTGACGCCAAAATAATATTTACCCTGAGCGACTATTGTCCAAAAATAGATAAAGCTACAGAAAAATGCAATTTTAATATTCCAACAGTTGTAGTCAAACACCTTGTATATATGCTTAAATCTTGATAATGAAGCATAAAGTTAACATTCTATCTTTTAGAATAATGAAATTATACCAACGGGGGCTCTGCATTACGATGAACTTATTGAAAAGGGTAAAAATATAAGTTTCAATCAGAACATTGAGAAAAATTTTGAAGACGTGATTATTTTGCCGTATTCCAGTGGAACTACGGGTGTGCCAAAGGGAGTTGAACTTACCAACAAGAGTATCGTATCTAATTTATATCAAATGAATGCTAAAGAGTTTAAAATGTTCAATGATGCTGAAGGTAAAATCCTCCAATAATGATGATACATAATGTAAATTTTTCACTTCTCGGATAGGAAATCACCAAGAAATTGTTCCATTGCTTTCACCAATATTTCATCTTTATGGAATGGTAGTGATAATGTTTAACATGCTCTCAGCGGGATGTAAATTGGTTACTATACCTAAATTTGGATCTTCTTCATTTGTAGAAGTTTTACATGACTTTCGCCCTACATTCGCTTATATAACACCACCAACAGGTTAATATGTTTGTAAACTGAGGGTGAAACAAAACTTGCCCTAATACATATTGTCGATAAGAGATAACTATAGAAGGCGATTTTAAGCTACTATAATTTTCCATAAAAATGATGCAGTTTTGATATATTTTTAGTGATAAATGCCAAATAAATAATACATGGCTACCCGACAACGCTTATAAAAAAATGAGTTTTGAAAGTGTGGCACATTGATGGCTCCACGATGTTTATGGACAAAATGTATTAAAATTGGTTTTGTTTTACTACTTCATTGCATACATTAATTATATTATAATTTTAGTTTTATTTCTTCTAAATAATGAAAACGTGCGACCGGAATATATTTCAAGAATTAATACTATTGTGTCAGCAGCTGCACCATTAGGTGCATTGGATGTAGATAAATTAAAAGAAAAGAGTAAATATCAAACTAATGTTGCAAATGTACGGACTAACCGAAACGTCACCTATAACACATCAACAAACAACCCACATTGAAAATGGAATTAAACATGGTGGTTGTGGCTTTACCCTACCAAATACTGAATGTAAAATTATATCTGTTGAAGATAATAAAACCATTCTTGGGCCTAAAGAAACTGGAGAGCTGTTAATTCGTGGACCTCAGGTACCATACTTTTTCTGTGAATTTCTTTAATTAGTAAACAGTACATTTTATTTTTGAAGGTAATGAAAGGTTATCGGAACAATGTTAAATCGACTCAAGATATGATAGATTCCGATGGTTGGTTGAGTACTGGAGATATTGGATATTATGACGAAAATGAGCATTTTCATATAACCGATCGTCTTAAAGAATTAATTAAGGTAATTAATATCTATTCTGCATTGATTTGCTGGAACAAGAGGTTAAGGCAATAGTTAGATAACAAAATATTTTGCATTGAATATTTTATAAAGATATTGCGAATATATTATTATTATTACTTTTTGAAAATTGCATAAAGAAGGAAGTCCTAATATTTCGTTAATATTATACTTAAGTACTACGCATAACGAAATGAACAGATATGTATTCCTTTTACTTTGACAGTATTAATTACAAAATTTTAATATTATAAATTTTATATGAAATAGTTATTTATGAATCTTGTCCTGAAAGTGCATCTTTTTGGTATGAGCGTGAAAAATTATAGACTGAGGCGTAGCCGAAGTCTATAACTACGCAAATGCCAAAAAGGCACTTTAAGGACAAGGTGCATACACTATTTTATGTGTAATTGGAATAAAATGCATAATTTTTACAAAAAATGTACGATAATAATTATGTTATTATAATGATCAAGTTGGTAAACAACAAAATAATTATTGAACATGATTTAAATTTTTAGGTTTTAGGTTAGGTTTTCATTGTTGTTTATAACCTGCAACACTTTGACAGAACACTACTAAAAAGTAAAATGTGACGTATCCGTACTAAAAATGGCCACTTTCAGTACTGTTTTGTACATTTGAAAATGTACATTTTAGTACAATTGCACATAAACAATATTATATCTACATAGATTGTATATTAAGACGAGTAAGCTTTTTTTGTTTTTTTTTCTAAATACATATTTATCTACATTTCAAAAAAAATTTTAATTTTTTAACTCTATTTTGACTCTGCAGTTTGACTCTATAGTTACAAACTGTGCAGTGTAAAGCAATATACTACGTTTGTCTAATTTCTTCGAAATCGAAAAATAGTATACGGTAGAACTCCGATTATCCGAATCGCTTTTAGAACTTCAGAAAAAAAAATTAAGGCGGATTCGAGAACATTATTGGGATGATGTTCTTATCATACGGTTTCATTATTTTTGATTTTTTTTTAATTAATTCCAATAATTAAAAGCTTTTTTGTAAAATTCTTTGTTTCTCCTATTTTCAATATACATACAGTATAATTAGTAATTAAAATAATTTCGTTTTTCGAAAAAATATTACTAACATTGGGCGGGTTAGGATACTTCCTTGTTTTATACACATCAATATTATTTTTAATAAGCATGAGCAAACATCAAACACTTTTATTCTAATAGATTATAAAAAATGATGTTTAGAAAAATTATAATTTTATAATTTTTAGGTTAAAAGCTATCAAGTTGCACCTGCTGAACTAGAAGAATTATTAAGAAGTCATCCCAGTATTGAAGATGCTGCAGTTGTTGGCGTACCACATGATAGATTCGGGGAAGTCCCCAAAGCATTTATTGTAACTAAAGAAAATGCAAGAGTTGATTTGGCAAATGTTAAAAATTTATTGATAGTAAAGTAGCCAACTACAAACAATTAACGGGTGGTATTGTTCAAGTTGATAGTATTCCTAAAAATGCATCTGGAAAAATTTTAAGGCGTGTATTGAAAACGTTATAATATAACGTTATTTTTATAAGTAGGTAATTAAATTTATGTTAACAACTAATACAAAATTTATGTGACTACAAGCACTAAAAAATGAATTAAATGAAATTATTATAGTGGACAGATTAACTTTTCTTGTTAGTTTTACAGATGTGAGATGAGTCAAAGGAGTTAAGCGAATGAAAAATTGATGTGACAGGAAAAGTTAGTTTTCCATCCGAATGAAACATGTTACTTTTTCTCCATACAATCAAAATCCAAGCAATTCCTTTAAAATTTTAATTTAATCTAACACTTTTTTTTATAATACTAAATAAACAAGTGGTGATGTTAACTTCAATTGTGACATTTAATAAATTTTTATAAAAAATAAAATTTAAAGATTATATTTATGGATTGTAGGTCATGTAAATGTCAACGTCAATGTTTACATCTATTAATTTTTAAATTACGGAGTGCAAAATACATATTTTCTTACAATTTCTTTTTAAAAGGCAGAAATCAAAATTAGTTAAAAGAAATATTTTTATCTATTTTTATTATAATATTTTTTATCTTCCGGCGTAAAGTGAATTTCGAATATACTTATATTAAAAAAAAATAATTTATAAAAATTGTAAAATACCTGATGACGCTATAAAGGCGAAACCGATAGAAAATAAATAAAACAATATACAATACAAAAAAAAACAATATACAAACAATAGACAGTTCATATTTTGCAGCAAACTAGCATTTTATTCTATTTATTACAAAGTATTTAATTACGTGTGATTGTATAATGTGTTTTACTTTTTTTGATGTCATGATTTGTTTTATGACAGGATTTTCAATTGTTTTATCGTTTTGACACAGTATCCTGAAAATGGTTTCAAAATAAAACCGAAACTAGCCGTTTGGCAATAGCTACTCGATCCCTTCGGGCTCTCGTATCTATTGCCCGGCAACAACTTTTCAAAAATATGTGAAATTATTTTCAATTAATCTCATTCTTTTGTGATATTACAAGTGATTATTCCATTTGTTTCTCCTTGTCACTATCCTGGTACAATAGTAATTTGACCTTATCCTTATTTCCATCCGATGTACGTAGGCACCCATCGAGTGCCCTCGCAAGCCAGGTTAGGCAGTCTAGGTTTGAACGTCGTAACTGACGGTTGCCAATTGGCTCACTACGCTCATTATGGCGGAAATCAATTGTTGGAACTTAATTTCTGTAAAATAATTTGTGGAAAATTAATTTTTGGAAAATCAACTTGTGGAAATTGAATTTTGGTTTTGGTAATTTATGGTTCAAAAACGTAGTCGGTTAGTCACCACCCAAACACCCGGTGAAGTTTCAGTAATGGTTACTTATATTAAGTCCAATAGCGCTGTCGCAGGTTTATGGTAAAATTTGGGAATTTGGAAAGTTGTTCAAACATTTCAAACGAAGGATTTATTTTCAAAAAACCATTAAGTCAGAGCGCAAACCCGCAAAGGATCGGGAATTCCTGGAAATGGAATCGTAACTTGGGTTTGATTAAACCATCACGGAACTTGCAGTACCGGAGTGTTGACTGCGACATTCCATCGATGTAACACCTAGTATCGTAAGGTAACAACTTAAATTTCGTTTTATGACTTGACGACCATTTTATTTTTATTTAATTTTCGTTTATTATAACCTATGTAAATTTTCTGTGTTTGTTTTATTTGTTTTTTTGTGTTTTGTCTGTTTGTGAATTTGTTTGTTAGCGCAATCAACCACCTCGGGACTGCCAGAGCCGTGGGAGATTCAACTTCAGAATTCACCTACTTGTACGTGCACTGTGGTTCCAACGAGGAGCCAGTTAATTTGGCACTTGACTCTTGTGGTGGTGCCCATCTTATTGCTTGACTTTTATCATTTTGGGGATTGGGAATCATTAACCTATAATTCGGTTTGGGCTAACAACGTCCCTCTTTTTGCATTTACCCACGACCTCCCGCTAGTAAGCCGAGCACCTCAAATATTCTGGAAGAGGGACATTGTCAAACCGCAGTTTTGTCGCGTAATATTGTTTTTCTGATTTTTTGGAATGTCTTTAAAAAGAATTTATTAACAAAATAACCCAATAAAAGACTGTAAACAATCTGTTTTTCTGTTTTGGATACCCTTTTAGGGCCTTTTACACTTTCATCTTTTAGAAATTAAACTTTTTATAGTATCGGTTATTCATAAAGATTTACAAATTTTTTTAATAAATAGCGCTATCCAAACTCATTAATTATCCTTATCATAAGGTACAAAATTTATAATATTATTAGTAATAATAAGATTATTATGCATCTGTGCAACATAGGTGCACTATAACCATTTTACTATTTTTCTTTTTCTTTTTCTAGTAATAAACAACAAAAAATTAACTTTCTTGAAAGAAGACATCGCAGTGGCAGACAAAATCACATTTTTAAATTCCTGTTACATTATTTTTCTAAATTTCCAAATAATGATGCTTCATTTATTTTTATGATATTTATATCGTTAAAACAAATCGATGATTTTGGTTTTTGATTTTTCCCAAGTTTTGTATTGGAACAATTTTAAAATTAAAATCAACTAATTATAAGTATATAAGTTAAATTTCCATCTTCCTCTTACTTACAAGAACAATAAATTTTATCAAACTACAAATTGCTACATTTCAGTCAATTTAATTAACTTTAATACATTGTCAGTGCATTTGTCGGTTATAACATATTCTAAACATATTCTATTTAATTAGACAAGCTATATGTTAACAATTAATGTACTCATTGTAACTTAATCAATTGAATCATAATAATTACAAAATGAAGATTAACGTTCTTGTTAAATAAATCGAGTATAAACAACAGACATTTGTTTCTAATTCATTAATCATACATTTTTGATGGTTTCCATATATGGCACTAATGACGACTAATGAATCTGAAAGACGTGTCTACCGTTCGTTCTGTGTAGAAGGTACAAAATATTAAGTTGGAATAATTTATTCTATTTCTCCATGTCTCATTTTCCATAGTTTCGTATTTTCCATAATATGCAGTAACTCCTATAACATCTGATTATATCTTACAATACTGCATTTTTTTCATTAATGATTAACAGAAGTTAAAGGCAAATTCCTCCATGAAAAGTCTTCTTGATATTGAAAATACACCAGCCAGTAGAAAATATTGAGTAAAGTAAATGAAGTAGGAAATAAAATTCGTGCTGCACGGTCAATGTATGATACACTGTTAACATGTCTTGCAGAATGATGTCCTTGATCGTTGAACTCTATTATAATGTTAATATTGATTTCGGTATAACAAATAGGAACACACAAATTTTGCAATTTACCTAACGCAGCTGCTTCACGTTGCCGTTGTTTTCGAAATTGATCGTTACCCATTAGACAGTATACAAATTGTTGCCATTTAGGTAACCGTGTTTCTGTTTGGGTCATTCTTTCCATTGTCGATCGAATCGGTACTTGGGGTATGTGAATAGATAAAGATGTTCTTCTATTTCCATAAGATATAGCCGAATCCTAAAATTTTATTTTAATAATGCCTCGTTATACAATTATTACCCAATTACTTACGTTATAAATGGGACAAATAAATGAACTTCTACGTTTTCCAACTTGACAGTCGGTGGTGCTGAAATTTCCTGAAATTGTATTATTACTTATAGTACCAATGTTTTCCTCTTCTGTTTCGCAATCCTCCCACTCGTCTTCATCTAATGGTATCTCTCCACTTCCAACTTTGGTAAAATAATGCACACCAGCAAATTCTAAAAGTGTTGCAATACAATAAAAGAAACTCATCAATAAAAACCAATCCAACGCAGTGGCGTATCGAACTTTTGGTAGATCAATTCTTGAATCTAAGCTGATGGTTGATAAAGTCAAAACAGTAGTAATTCCAAGTCCAACACGATCACTAGTTGCCTCTCTGTGAATCCAAAAGGAAACCCAGGACAAGACAACAATCAAAATACAGGGAACATATACTTGAATGAGAAAATATCCGGTATGGCGTTGTAAATTGAATGAAACTTGTAAAACGGAAAAATCCCCTAAAATTATATATCTTAAAGAATTACCAATTAGCTGTTGTTTTTACCTTCTCGGCGGGTAAATGTAAAATTTCGATAAGGATAACTCATTAAATCAAACTGCGACAATGTCATTCCCGATACAAAATTAACGCTTTCATCGTTTTGCCATTCATAAACCAATTCTCGTGTGGTATAAGCATCTAAAATTTAATTAGTAAAAAGTTGACGCTCTAGTTTTTCTTACGTACAACTTCCAAGGATCAGTGGACACGATTGTCTATCCATTGGAAAACTTCTTAATTCCATTGGACATTTAGCTTTAATTGTTAATCTATAAATTAATAAGTGACTTATTTAAATTTGTTGTGCTCTATGAATAAATGAATCGTTATTAATTTACCCTGGAACATAAATCACTTTAAAAGTAAACTAACTTTGTTTTTACCTCATTGAATATAAAATATCGCCGTGCTGACTAATGCGTAATAATTTGTTAGGTACGGTAATTGTGTGAACGTAGGAATTTTTTCCATTATAAAAATAAGTGTCGGGTCGCCAAATGCGTTCCAACATTTTAATTGAGAGCGATAATGATTTAATTGGTCCCATGAATGATAACCGCTGATCTCGCCAATACTGGCGAAAATAACAGTCCATTGAATATTCCTAAAAAAAATTCCATTACAATCATATATCCAAATATGCATAAAATTACCATATCCAATTCCGAGACAGGGCCCATGCTGCGAATTAATATATTGGTGCGTATGATTGTTGGCGTATCTAAAATTATAAATTGGTAGTACTGTTTTCAAAATAAAATAGCAAGATTTGTATTGTAAAATTTTATAATTGGTAGGCAAATCCTCTTAGAATAACAATATTTATTTACGATTTTCGAAATGGTTATAAAAGCAGTGGCATTAAAATAATACTATATTATCGCATCAACGCACCATTGTAAAATACTGTAAAATTTTCATTTGGTAATTTTAATTACTTTATTTTGATTCACAATGCTTTCCTAATCACTGGAAACTCGGAGCAAGATTATTATTTTAGTTGACTATTTAATAAAATGTTTTGTTTATTTAAAAATTCATTAACTCTTAATTGGCTATCTTTCTAATCAATTTCTCTTCTTAAAGACATTTTCGAGGCAGTCACAGAAATCTCAGAATTTACTTTAATATAAAATAAAGCAGTTTAATAAATTAAACCTTGCGTTTTAAGTAATAAATTTAAATCAACAAAATTGGTATAATTAAATTAATAGAAAATCGGATCACTTTCCCCTATGCAACATCGTACTTGAAAATAGAGTTATGCGCAATTATTAATACTTGATGAAATTTAAAAATTTAATATAATATATTTTCTGTTTTCTCAAACATTACAGAAAAAGAACTGCTATATAACTGTGTATAAAGAATTAAATAACGTCAACTTTAGGATTTAAAAACACACATTTTGCGCTTCAGCTCAAACATATGTACATATAATATGTATTTTTTATTTGCACACTCCGTTTTGCATTATATATTTTTAAACATTTACTTATTCCAGCAGTTTCACGTCTAGGGCGGTTTTTCAAAGATTTAATTCAAGATAAATGATTGATTTTGAGTGTAATTTTATTATTTACCGGAAAATTATGCAAGCTTCTGTTAAATTTTTAATAAATGAATGTCATTTTATAACATTTTGTGAAAACAGTTTTTTCATACTGACGGAATCTTCCTGAATCAGTCAGTTAAAATGAATATACCAAAAAATAATGTTGTGGTAATATCAGCTCCCACTATTACACTTCAAAAAATGGGTGTAATTTTACACATAAAAATGGCCTAGTTTATAAGGGTATATTTAACATAAAAATTGAAAATTAAATAGTTTTGTTCTTAGAAAGTCAATTCTTAAGGGGTTACCCTACTATAAGCAATCCTAAAGCAAAGTTAACGTTGAAAATTAATTCCGAAGAAACTACATACAAGTATGTGAATTTTTGGGTATTTATTTAAAACAATCTTACTCAGTATACATGTAAACTTTTATTTAAAAATATTTATAATTGCAAGAGTTACATGGCCGTTATTTCTCTGATGGTATACATGATTTTGACTATTTGATCAATCTGAAAAAAATGAAAATTTTTTTTCATTATTTACAGTTAATAAGCTATAGCGTGACAAAGGATTTTGGCTAAATTCGTTTTAATTGACGAATACAAAATTTTTGAATTTATTGTTAAAAAAAAGTGAATATTTTCTACTCTATTTCTTAAATAAAAAATTAACTGGAAAGAAATTCAACAAAATCCTTCGTCACGCTATAGCCTATATAGTGTGTTCACGATAAGAGGTATCAGTGAATAATTCTTTTATCTTACTAGATATGAAATAGCTATTTACGTATATTCCGGAAGAGTAAGTACTCTTCCAGTAGTCTTCCAGAATGGACTTTTGCAGTAAGTCATGTATGCGGCTTTTCATCCAACACGAGTCCTTTCCAAAATAAATATATAAGAAATATACGTCACTAGTCATAACAACGGTAATGAAATATAGAACGTACGTAATAAAATATAGGACGTACGTAATATTTTCATTACCGTTGTTATGACTGGTGACATCATGGTAATATAACACAAAACTGCATCGACCGCAACGTATCATTTTCCAGAAGTTAAAACTACATATACCTAATGGTATACTTTCCAAGGTCTTGGATGAAAAAAAGTTTAAATAGTTTTTTATTCAACTCGAAATTTGCCATCGGAAACCGCGGAGGTACATTATTTTGGACTTCAAACTGAACCAGAAGTAAACATGAATTTTTTTTTTCAAATGGTAACATGTCTTGTTTTTAATATTTTTGTAATCTGCAGTTTTTTCTCTATACTGCAGTGTTCAAAAATGCTACTTAATTAAACCGAATGCAGATGTCATTAGTTGTCAATTAACAAATTATTTAACATTTACTTCAAGGAAACTTATGATGTAATTCATGTCAATGTCAAATTTTGACAAATGTCACATTTTTGAGGTTAAATTCAAACAATCGAAATTTAGGATAAACCATGTGGTTAATGACGGTACATCGACAGTGCGTGTACGCGACATGCGTGATTAAACAAAAATAAATGAATCGAAGGTTGAGAAATAAAAATAATGTAAATCTGAAAAAAAAATTGAATTGCTTGGAAACGGCTGAAAAACATTTTGAAAAATATTTAGTTAATCCTTGAACGAGGTCGGAGAAGGTTGATCTCTCGACGCGTTCCAAGAAAGTTCAAGTTTGGACTCAAAGTCCAGAACATTGGAACACGAACTCGAGTCCAATCGAGTTGTTGATGTAATGGGTTCTAAGAAACAAGAACTCAACCATTGAGGAATAAAATTTAATTTCGGCCAAGTGATAACAAATTTAATTTGGAAGAACTGTGCGAGTAGTGTATTTGGACAATTTTGGATGTGGCAATAGAAATTTTCGGAAGTCAATTGGACGTGTCTTCATTTCACGTGGTGGGCGAAGAAGGAAACCACAAACAATTTCAAAAGGGGGAGCTGGATGAACGAGATAGAAAACCACAAATCATTTCGAAAAGGGAACTGGAAGAACGAGTTACTACTGTGAGGTTTGCATAAACAATTTTTTAAAGTGTTGTCGCGGATTATTGCGGATTTTGCGGAAAGTTTGTTAGATTCGGGAAAAAGGCGCATCGTTAGGCGGAAATCAATGTCCAAAAATTTGTAATTCATTTGTTTAATTTAATTATAAAAAATAAATAACAAAATTTAATTCAGATTGAAGCTTCTGGAAAACATATATTTTTTAAAAAATTGATCATAAATTTATTTCGTTCAAGACTACATGCACAGGTTCGTTAAGTTTTGCATTCATTGCATAAAAATTAAAGTAAGTATGGACTTTTAACAGTCTTCCACTTGTAGGGTGGCCGAGCTTGCCTTTGATTTTGGGGTTGGTGTACGCGAAATAAAAAAGTAGAAAATCTTTGTATTAGGATTTATTTTCTGCTCTACATAAGTACATTGTTCATCATTCGAGGTTAATAATCAACTGCCCGTTCCTATCTCGGCTTATTAAGCACAAGCTGTCCGAGAATAGAAATGGTTATCATAATTTATTCCTGCATTTCTAGGAGTTCATCACACACTGTTAACAGTGCAATACATAGATATAAAATTATCATAGACCCTATGACCCATAGGGTACCAAGAAAATTTTTTAGAAAAATGCAAGATAAATTTATTAATTATTTTAATTTATTTGGTGTGCTATGAAAAAAATACATCACGGTACAGAAAACAACCTATCTGATAAATTATTCAAAAATGCCACCATTTTGTTCAACACATGATACTATAGTATCATTTTGCTTTTATAGCACACTAAATAAATTAAAATAATTAAATAATTTATCTTGCATTTTTCTCGAACATTTTCTTATGTTACCCTATAATAATTTAATATGTCTGTATAGGGAAAAAATTTCAGATTACGAAAATGCTAAAAAAGAAACATGTTGCCGTTTGAAAAATTAAATTCATGTTTACTTCCGGTTGCGTTTGAATTACAAAAAAATTTACTTTTGCAGTTTCCGATGGTTAATTTTGAGCTGAATAAAAAACTATTTAAACTTTTTTTTGTATCTAGTAAGATATAAGAATTATTCACTGTTACCTCTTATCGTGAACACACTGTATACCGGATGCTGAATGAGTTAGCCGAACATAGGAAATTAACATGTAAAAACTTATTTATTCAAATTCCTGCTTCCCAATTATTTTAGAGAAAAATGAAAGACATACAAATAATTCAGAAATATAAACTACAAATGATAAGAGCATTAAATTTCATCTAACTTTTACTTAAATGGTCAAATAATGCTTTCTCGATATTGTTAAAATGTAACTCTTGGAATTATAAATATTTTTAAATAAAATTTTACATGTATACTGAGTAAGACTGTTATAAATAAATACCCAAAAATTAAAACAATTGCATATGTAGTTTCTTCGGAATTAATTTTCGAAGTTTACTTTGCTTTAGGCTTGCTCATAAGGAAAGCCCTTAAGGTTTTAAGTATGCAGTTCTTCGTTTCATATAGTGAAATTATTGTTTTTTTATTAATAGACGATATGTTTCGTCTAATTTTTACGCATTATCAAGTCCTCTTAAATTAAGTAATAATTAGTTTTGTTTAGCGAAATATTTTTGAAATTTTAAATAAAATTTAAACTATATTTGAACAATTATTTTTTTAAATTATTGTTTTTAACTACTTAAAATTTTACTTTAATTTTTAATATTATTTCACTAAAAAAACCGTTTATAAATATTATTATTTAATTTTAGAGGACTTGATAATGTGTAAAATTTTTACGAAACATGTAGTCCATTAATAAAGAACTTAATATCTAAAAATTGAAATTAACCTGAAAATGTAAGACTAACCGGTCATTTTACATCTGAAATAATTTTTACCTATAATGTAAATTTCTTCTTTGTAAAGTCATTTATTTTGTTATAATCCGACCTTTAATGCCTAATTTCATAAAACTTTTAACGGGCCGTTAAATTTAACTAACGAATATAAATCATCCGTTAACTTTACCGGCTTGTTAAAAAATTTATGAAATCAGGCATAAGGGTTATAAGCTACATTTTATAATTTCTACTAATTGGACTAATGTCTACCTGATTTGTAGCTTAGACGATTTTGTTGGATTAGGTTACTTAATAATTAGTTTGATCAGGTGTTTGATTAGTTAGTAAAGTGAAAGTTAATTATATAAAAATTTAATTTTAAAATTTCACATGGGGTTGTTTCGGAAACATTTTGATAACATTTATTACTATTTATTACGTTAGAGAAATATTTGTAAAAACGAATTATGTGGGGGTACCTTCAAAATAAACAAAAACAACCGGAACTTAAATTAAACTTAAACTTAATTAAACATCAAACTTTTTTAATGATTTTTATAAATCACAACTGATAAAATGGCATTTGGAACTTTTTTTTTATTTTAGAATAAATAACATCAGTTAATTAACCCAAGAACATTAATTACAAAACGATATAGGTAGTATTTCGATGACCAAATTATATTTTATGAGATTTTATGTTTTGGAGTAAATTATAATTTTATGGTATTTTAGTAAGGATAATAATTATTTTATTGACCAATTTTCGAGGTATAAACTATATTACCTTCCTTGTAATTATTAAATAAATGTATTTGTCATAAAAAATTCTATCTGCCATTACAGGTAAACGGAATTTCTCTCTACACGATAGAAAAGATGAACCAATTTTATTTTGTAGAAGACACAAGGTGTTACAACTAGCTGAGCGTTGAGGAGGCAAAGAGCAAGGATTCCAACCAAAACAACCTCTGCAAGAAGTTTGCTGCCAAGAAACAAAAATAATTTATTTAAAAATTAAATATTTACCTATTTTAAAATTCAACGTTGTGAATGAAAATATTCAATTTTCCAAGTACAAAAAAGTGTCTCCCACAAGTTTACAACAAAATATAAAAAAAAACTTTTAAAAAACCACGTTTTACTATTGATTTTTCAGTGGACTAAAACTTAGAAAATAAATTTTTTTCAATGCCTTGCAGACCAGGTTGATATACATACTCAAAATTTACTGTGATTTTCCATGACTAAAAACGTGGGGCGCATTTTCGCTAGGACTGTTGATCAGTCTGCACATCAGCATTGAATCTAAAATTAAAATATTTGACCTAGTTGTTGATAAAACATTATATTCATTTGGAGTTTCAGCATTAAATTTTTCTTCGTCAGTCTTTCTCTCATAGTTTTTCAAGTCTCGTCTATCGTACATTGTCGCATTCCTAAAATCAGCTTTTCTTACTTTGCTTAGAAGAATTCATTGCTGTTAATTGATTTGCTTAACAGTAATTTCCGTAATTTTTCAACAAATTTTATTTCTGTCTATTCGGGAGAACTTAAGAATAGTTAATGCGAAAATGCGCCCCACGTTTTTTGTCATGGAAAATCACAGTAAATTTTGAGTACGTATATCAACCTGGTCTGCAAGGCACTGAAAAAAATTTATTTTCTAATTTTTAGTCCACTGAAAAATCAATAGTAAAACGTGGTTTTTTAAAAGTTTTTTTTTATAAATATTATTTAACACTTTTTAGTCATTAAATTCTGTTGTCAAATTTTGCAATCGATTTTATTAATGTCTTAAATTAAAACAAAAATTTTGCACTGACGTTGAACTGTTCATTTCTTTATTTCAATTTTACTTAGTTAATTATAATTATAATTAAAATCCGAACTTTTAACGACGTAAAGTACGTTTAGTACGACTCCTGTTAAAGCGACCAACCGCTTTCAACGACGTATTTTTCTAAAATCGTCCGATTAAAATGACGCTCGTCTCAAAACAATTCATAATTTCAAAACCAAATGCATACATTGCATTATATCGCCGCCCCCACAAATGCCTTACACAAGTAAAATGCCTTCTATGCATTGCTTCTTGTCTGGTGGCGTAATTATTAGCTGATTAGATAACATCCGTCTGCTGACGCCTTTCTTGCTTCATCTATATATAATATAAATTACATTGATACTACTAATGTGTACTTAATTTTTTAAAGCGAATTTTTTTTTTATTTTCAGTTTAACATGTAAGTAATAATTATTAATCTTTGATAATTATTATAATTTCAGCATTTAAACAAAGTTGCATCATTTTTTTAACATGAATAATAATTTATTTTCATATATAAAACTTAACATAGTTAATTCTGACTTACATGTTCATTTTCAAGCCACAAAATTGTTAAAGTATTGCATTGTCATCGAAACCCAGCCTAACTGAAAAATTTCAGCTCAATTACCTACCTACCTTTTAAAAATATATATAATGCATGCTCTGAAACAATGAACTAGTGTCTATGTACATTCCTGTTTGCAGACGACCAGGTTGTCATGCTGGGGATGAGGAAGACGCAGCGTACATGACAAGCAAACCAAGAGAAAAATATGAATCTTTGGGGCTTACAGATAAGTATGCAAAAGACTGAATATCTTGCTGTAGGGACAGAAAATAAGAATCTAAAAATAAACGGAGAAGAAATAAGGGACTGTGAAGAGTCCCTAAGATCTAAGAGACCTTAGATCGCTTTTTACCAAAATCCCAAACTGCGAGAAAGACATTGACAGTAGAATAAAGCAGGGACGTAGAGCCATACAAGAACTAAGCAGTACATGATGGAGTAAAGATGTCCCGAATACCACAAAGCGCAGAATATACCGGACAATAGTTGAGGGTATTTTTTTGTATAATAATATAAAAAATATCTTAAAATTACAAGTCCTAAAAATGGATGATCTTTAGACATAGCTGTAGACTATTAAAGCTGCAACATATTCCGAATACTACGATAAGAGAAAAAATTAAGGTGATTAGCGACATCATAATCGTATGAAGAAAGAGAGATGGCCTAGAAAGGTGTGGAAATTGACCCCCACAGGAAAGCGAAAAAGAGGACGACTGCGAAGGACATGGGCACAAGGTGTGGGAAAAGCCATGAAAAGTAGACGGTTAAACCTAGAAGACGTCTAAGATAGGAAAGAAATGGGGTATGGGTTGCGAGATACGGCGCATGCTGTATAACAAACTCGCTGAATATATTATAAATATGATTAATTAAATTATTAGCTCTTGAAAATAATATAGTTATAATTATCAATATTGAGCTATTGGAAACGAAATAAAACACAAGTTTAAACGAGCTTTCGAAAAATGACTTTTTCTTTTTCAAGTTTAATATGAATGAAAAAACAAAAAATGATAAATACAAAGCAACTATAAATTATATTGAAGAATATTGACATTTATCCGATAACTTGATCAGAATGATAATACGAAAATCCGGAAAGACAAAAAAGACGAGTGTATTAATAATTCTAATAAGTTATCGTGGATTAAGAGAAACCAATGGTGAAAAACTTAATCCCAATATTGGCAAGGGGGGGGGTTAAATAAGAAGTGGGCTATAAATGTTGCTCAGGCCCTCTATATCAGTCTTCCTGTTCATTGAGTTCTTATCCTTCTTTATCTCAATCATCTCATGTAACATACGTTCTTTGTAGGACGGGATAGCTTTAAGTATGGTGGTGTTAACAAAGTCCATGTTATGGCCATCTTCTAGAACATGTTTTGCAGCTGCAGTGGAGTCGGCTTTGTTGCATCTTATTGAAGAGATGTGTCCACTCATTCTCTTTTTCAGCCATTGGTTAGTTTGCCCGATGTATGTAAGATGGCAATCCTTACAATCAACCTTGTACACCACACCCGATTTTTTATCATGAGGGATCTGGTCTTTGAGTTTTGAGAAGTGAACACCCAGGTTATTCGGAGATCTGAAAGTTAATTTGATGTTATGTGGTTTCAAAATATGTTTAATTTTTTCGCTGAGTCCTTTAACGTAAGGAAGAACAGCAAAACCTGTACTAGATTCCTTGATAGTGGTGTTCCCGTTGTAAAGGATGTTTACTCGTTCCTTAATAATCCTGTTTACCAGTTTTTTAGGGTAGTTGTTTTTTATCAGAGTTTTTCTTGCAACGTCAAGGGTTTCTTTACGATAGTCTCCATGAGTAAGACGGATGGATCGATCAATTAATCCGATGGCAGTAGCTATTTTGTGGCTTTTGTGGTGGTGTGAAAGAAAATTAAGGTACCTACCGGACCATGTAGATTTTTGTGTCCATCTGTATTTAAGGGAGTTGTTGTGTCGTAAGATTTCGATGTCAAGAAATGAGATTTTGTTGTTTATTTCTTTTTCGATAGTAAACTGAAGCCTTGGGTGGAACTTGTTGAAGTGTTCGATGATAAAGTCTCCTTTATCTTTGGGAATGGCCGTGAAGATGTCATCGACATATCTTTTAAAGAAGGGGATGTCAAAAGGAAGTGAAGTGATGCGGTCATTTTCTAGAGTTTCCATAACAAGGTTGGAAATTGTAGCAGAAATTGGGCTACCCATGGCCGTTCCGAATGTTTGTTGGTATAGTTGTCCGTTGTATTTGAAATATGTTGTGTCAAGGCAGAATCTAAGGGCATTTAGAAATTCGTGTTTGGGAATGTCAGTGTGAATCTGTATTTGGTCCCATTTATCTTCCACGGCTTTCATGGCCAGTTCTATGGGGATGTTAGTAAATAGGGATTTAACGTCAAGAGAAACAAGTATGTAATTGTCGGGAATTGTGAAGGTTTTGATTTCATCAACAAAGGTCCATGAATCCTTTGTGTGGTGTTTGTTTTTGCCTAAAACGTTAGTAATAATTTGTGATAGGAATTTTGAAAGTTTGTAAGTAGGAGAGTTGATACTAGCAACTATAGGTCTTAAAGGTGTTTCCGGTTTATGTATTTTAGGAAGACCGTATATTCTGGGAGGAACCGCGTTACTAATTTTCAAGGAACTAGGAAAAGTGTCCTCTATGTAACCATGTTTTATCCAGTTTGTGACTATTTGGTTATTTTTGATTTGAAGACTATTAGTTGGATCTTTAGTGATTGTTTTGTAAGTTGTGGTGTCACTTACCAAAGCTTCCATTTTATCTCTGTATTCCTTTTTGTACATTAAGACCGTGGAGTTACCTTTATCTGCTCTGACTACTAGGATGTTACTATTATCTTTCATGAATTTCCTAATCTTGTGCGAGTCTACAAATCAAAAAGACTCGCACAAGATTTCAAATATTAATTGAGCTTCAGCGTAGTCACTAGCAAATCGGGAGGTCTCAGGGATATGTAATACCCCCCCTTGCATGGTTTACTCTGTATTATTAAGATTTCATTTCCAATTACGAGTTATAATTTATTCGTAGACTAATCGCATTAGTTCTTCAGTACTGAAGAGTTACTTAATAGATAATGCTGGAATCCTTGATTATGCGCGCCGTATTTGGAAGTCGCAGTTTTGAAAAGAAAAGAAGTGGAAATGAAAAAATTGAGAGGTGGAGAAGATGTAGTCTAGTTTGTTGTGTTGGGTGTACTGATTAGGGAATAAAATAAAAACGTGCATGCGGGTATTCCCAGGTATTAAAAAACAATAAATACAGAAAAAACCAGCGCCTATTTTTGTCTGGGTTGGGCCTAGGCTCTAGCAAATTTTCGAGCCCCTAATATTCCAGTGTAACTATAACAGCATCGAAAGTTCAATTTTTGAGTTATTTATCAGAATTTGATTTTTATTTTACGATTTTATTTTCTTTCTTTTCGAGCCCTTCTGGCCATTGGGCCCTCGGCACGTGCTTAATGCGTCTAATGGTAAAATAGGCCCTGCATAGGGCAATATTTTTTACATTTTGAGATGCAGTAGTGTGCAATAAAATCCAAATATTTTTAATTTGCATTTTAACCTATTGCATAAGAAAGAAGGGTTGATGTTTTAATATTAATTTTAAATTCAGAATTTAAAAAAAATTTGCTTGATTTTGAAGATAAAAAGTAAACATTTTCAAAATATGGCAAAAGCAAATTCCTCAAAAACCTAATTTTATTTAAAAAATTTTAAAATTCGAGTAAAGATTACCGAACTCTCTTCAAGATTCTTTAGAGTTATAATTTTTTGTTGCTTGTTTTTCATTCGACAATAATTAATTTTATTATTTAAATGTTATTATTAATAATTTTATTATTAAACAAATCTGGTTTATAAAAATTAAACTTATATAAAATGTACTTGGTCGATCAAATTTTAGTTTAATTGATTTCCATTCCAAAGTTAATTTTTGTAAAAAGATTTTGCAAATATATTTGATTTACACATCCGAACACAAAATATTTACCTACTTTCTACTTATTATACGCAATATACCATTAAGGGAAACGCAAACAATTTTATTAAAACACACATCGCGTTTGATGTGACAGTATCTAATTCAATAATTAAAAAATGTTACTATTTGGAATAAAAATTCCGTAGATAATTTAGGTAATATTAAAAATGAAAATCACAACTGTAATCATCTATAGCGATTATTTCACAAAGCCAAGTAGAATGTAGGTATGTCATTAAAATGACAACCTTTGAAGTTAACTTTTCGCATAGTTACGAGTATGTTTGTAAATTCCAAACATTTTCGAAACAAATTAACAATGAAAAATTTTGTTTAGTATTATTTTAAAATTTGGACATACACAATATCAATTATACGAGAATATATGAAATGCTATAAATTTTATTTTAAAAAAGAAAAATTAATCCTTTTTTTAAATTTATTGTTTATAAATATGAAATATAAAAGTGATAACACAATACGTAGTATACACACTGTGCTGAAGTTCAATTTTTCTAGTTGAGACAGATACGAATTACTGTATAAACACCTGCTGAAAACTGACCACAAAACACAATTTTGAACCAAGCAAAAAGCATGAAATAAAAAATATACAGAACTGGTCGGACACATAAAAATTGAATTCCTTCTTTGCAATAACTTAAATAAGAAAAATTTGAGATATTCGTTACCTTTACCATGAGTTGGAAGATGTGAACTTTCGTAATTTTTTAAAAGGTTATCTAAAACCATTGTAATATTTTTGCTGACACCGTCAATGAGCGGGGATCGTCTTTTTAGCATTTTTGAATTTTCACCAATATTTTTTGTTAAGTTATTTATAGATGAATTTCCTCCTGAAAAATTTACTACAACATTTTGTAAGGAAACGTTGGAAATATGATAATCTTGATGGATATTCGTCAAATCTTGCATTGCCATTTGAATTTCATTGAGAAATCTGTAAAATAAATATAAATTAATTATCAATAAAAATACTTCTTAGTTGAAGATAATAAAATTTTAAGAAATCAATAAATTCGTGTTTTAGAATAACTAAAAGTTATGAATGAATTGAAAAACTCAATAAATTAAAAAAGTGTTTTTTTAATCTAAATTGAAAGAGAAAAATCTTTGAGTTCTAAATTTGTTTTAATCGTTCCGATAAACATCACGTTTCATCTAATTATAAATATAAGTCTAATTAAACATTTTAATTCACAATCTGCTCAGATGATGCCATTTGGATGGCGAAAACATTTGCAAAATTTATATTAACATCTAGAGTGGTGAGATACTGTACATTTTGTAATAAATTAAATTTTTTGTACGGAATCATCTACGCCTCTTTAAATTTTCCCACCATTTCCGAACATTTCCTTTTACATTTTTTAAATAATTAATTATACGTAATTAATTTTTTAGGATTTAAATTAAAATTCTTAAAGCAAACAGAAATACAAAATCGAAGAAAATTTGTAATTGAATACTAAACTGGTTAACGAATTTTAATTTAAAAAAGGTGAAAATATTTTATAATAAATTTTTCAGTCTAATTGAAAATTTAGGTAAAGTGTGACATTTATCAAAGGTGCTAGAAATAAGAGAATAGCAAATAGGTATACATCTTTCAAGTGGACATTATGATCAACTAAAGAATTCAATATAAGGAATTCTTGAGAGAAATGTCTTCAGATACTGTAATGCCATATACATAGGAAATAAACAAAATTTAATTTGAAAGTCTGCAATGCTTGCTTATTGTAACTAAATAATTACATTTAATTTTAATTTATATAAATTTATAAAATTTAAAACACGCAAAACTGAAGAAAATCATATTAAAGCTTTCAGTTTGATGTAGTAAACATTTTTTTTAAATTCATTTAGTAGATAATAAATAAATATTATTAAACAATTTTCAATTTTCATGCTTCTTTAATTACTTTAAATAGCTTTAGTTAATTTTTTCTCATTCAAAATTTGAGATTTTGAAATTGCAATAACTCGAAAACGGCGCTAGATATCGAAAACCTGAGCAAGAAATGTACCCCCGTTACAATAACCTCCCAGCGATTTGTCGTAAGAAGCCCATATGCAAAATTTCACAACAATAGCGAACAATAATAGAGCGGGAAAAAAAGTATTACTTTAGTCCCGCAAAAGCGGGAGTAAAGTGAGCACTTTACTCCCGGAATTGTGAAAAAGTTATTTTCCATCAGAATATAACATGTTACTTTTTCTCCAAATAATCAAAATCCAAAATAGAATTTTAAAATTTTAATTTAATCGAACAATATTTTATAAAAATAAACAAAATACCGCATAAAATAAATAATTCTGTGACAAAAATACTGATATACCGAATGTTTCATCACATGTCATGTTTTCAGCTTGCAACTATTATTTTTATAATTTTTTTTATAAACACTTCTTCTTCAAGTGCCATACACTATGCAGTGTGTAGGCGATCACTTGGCCGAAGAAAAGATGACGTACTAGGTAATTTAATTCATGGGGTGGTTTTCCATTGCCTTCCCCATAGCCCACAGATATATTTTGGGTTTTAGATCACAGCAGTGTATTCGACGCGTTCAAGATTTGATACGCGGTTGCCCGCTTCCCAGTCGGCAGGTGTAGGCTTTAAGCCATACTGCTGTTTTGTGTATAAACACTTATAAACAA
This sequence comes from Cantharis flavilabris, assembly GCA_949152465.1. Lineage (NCBI taxonomy): Eukaryota > Metazoa > Arthropoda > Insecta > Coleoptera > Cantharidae > Cantharis > Cantharis flavilabris. Next base: position 25,751,970 of record OX424439.1, read on the forward strand.
AAATTTATTTCTCTTTTATTTTTTTAACTTATAAAAGCAAAACTAATGGAACAATCATGAAGCGGTAAAGGGTGAACAAATTGAGTTTTGGAACGACTCAATCGGATCGGCCTTTAAAATATCTTGTTGCAACTAATGACCACGCCGACGGTTGCATATACCGTTAACATAGTGAAGCTAAACTTTGATTCTATGAAGAATAATTTATTCTCAATGGTCAGTTAAAAATATTCCAGTTTCTCATTGGAGTTTCATAGAATTCATTTCATCTATTTTGTTGCATTTTATCATTTATCATTTCAACAGATATTTTAAGCTCGTTGTAGTCAGTGGCGGTGCAAGAGTAGTTAAGGCCCATAAGCAAATATACAAAACAGGCCCCTAAAAAACAATGTATTCATTTTGAATTGCGTATATTATTTAAAAATCTCCGTATTGAGATTTGCTAGCCTTTATGGTTCCGGGCCCCTAAGCATTCGCTTATTGATATTGCTGCCACTGCAATAGGCCCGATTTAGTGGCCTAAGTGCGCGTAGGGATATCTCTCTATTCTATACCCCCCCAGACCCCCGGATTACACCAATTGTTTTATGACTTAAAAAATATGTTTAGATATTTAGAATCGGAAGAAACTGGTTTCGCTGCTAAGTCTAAAAGTAATTTTATTTTTGCACATCAGGGACTAAAAGTCTAAACATATTATTATTTAAAGTGAAGTTTACGTTATGCGATTTTGCTTAAGATTTTACGTACGATTTCTCTTGTATGACTGGTTTTGGTGGTTTTCTGTTCACGACTTCGTTGGCGAGTTCATCTTCGGGTCGAATTGTATAACGTGAACTTGAAAATATTTGCTTACGATAACTTAGAAGCAAAATCGCATAACGTAAACTGTACTTTAGTCACAAAATAATTGGTGTAATCCGAGGGGTCTGGGGGGTATGGAATACCCCCCAGTGCATTCTTCTTGATTCTGTATTTTAGGTAGGAGGACAGGGAGATATCCCTAAGCGCACTTAGGCCACTAAATGAGGCCCAATGTACTACCTCGGATGCAGCGGCTGTCACTCCTCAAGCCATCCTGTCTCCAGGTTGAATTCTATCGAAACAGATGCATCGGAGGTAGTACAACGGGCGCAGTGGCGGTGCAAGAGTAACTATGGCCCGTAAGCAAATATTCAAAACGGGCCCCTAAAAAGACAATGTATTAATTTTGAATTGCGTATATTATTTAAAAATCTCTTTTCTGGGATTTACTACCTTTTATGGTCCCGGACCCCTAAGCATTGATTACATTCGCTTATTGATATCACCGCCACTGATTGTAGTGAATAATGCTAAATGTTTGTTCACCAATGTACGTAAGATATAAGACGTATTACGGATTACATTCCTACGTACAGTTGGAATGATTTTAGCTTGTGTATTTTTTACGTAATTCTTATGCTACATCTAGTGAAATTTGTATTTGAGGTTGGTAGTGTTTGGCTATAAGTTGAATTAAATTGACATAAACTTTTGTTAATAAAAGTTTAAAAGTTAATTTTTGTTTATTTCTTATGATCATTGTGAACACTTTTGCGGCTTATGTAAAAATTGCATTTAATGCTTTATCTTATGCTTACGTACGTATGTACATACGTCTTATGTTTGTATTACGTACTACATCGTCAACAAGCACTAACATTATTATTGATTAGAATGTTTTAATTTTATTTTATAAAAAATCGATAATAAATTATTATAAATCGGAAAATAATGCTGCATTGAAAAAAGCACCACAGGCACGGATTGATACTTTAGAAATGGTAGTAATTGAATTGTGGAAATTACTGAAGGTAAACAAAATTTATGTTTTGTTTACTATCCAGATAAGTACATCAGATTATTATTAATAAGATAATACACAAATAATAAGATAATACTAATTTTCTATTTATGCACTTTTCATAAGTTTTATTAAGTAAACTATGGTAATCGTACGGTCTACGAGTATAATATGTAAAAGATTTGCATTAAATATATTTATCCAACACTTCTGTCTTATGAAGGCATAATAATGCCGATTTTACATATCTTATGGTGTCTATAAAACACTAGTGGACTTATGAATTCATAATTACACACTAGTGACTTATATGTAAATTATGAGTAGGTACACCTACTACTTACTTGTTTTCATAATTTAAATTTGATATTTTAAAACGTCAAATGTCAAAACTTTTAATTACATTTTAAACTATTATTACGAGATATTGGATAAAGCTTTGTATTACACACGTGTCTTAACAGCAAATAAGTTACTCAAGAAAAATTAGCCACTCGAGCAAGCTCTCGTGGCTAAACATTTCTTTCGTAACTATTTGACTTATAAGCCACTTGTATAATAAATAGCTATTATATTACACTGAATCATTATTTGTTTTTTATACCTTGACAACGAAATATATTAAGTATGCTATAATACCCTAGGGCGTATAAATCATAATGCCCGCTTATTATGCCCTCTCATCGCAATTATGTATATACACAAGTCACGGCAAACTAGGAAATTTAGCAAATTTAAATTCAAAATTTATAAATTTTCTGAAATTCAAATGCAGTGTAATATAAAACGTTGTATGCAACACGGGCATTACTCGATGTTTATGCTCTCGGGCAACTTAAAAACTCTCTGGCCTAGCGGCCCCCGATCTTTTAAATTGGTTGCCCTCGACATAAACGTCGTCATAATGCCCTTGAAACATAAATAACTATATTATCGTAACGTACCTATATTTAAAAACTTTTAAGTTTGATGAATTGAATTTAAGTGTGCTATCCACCTTTTGAAAACAATTCTATGGATGCTTATGTTGACATTAAACAATTAAATACTATAATATTAGACGACGACTAAATGGTCGAAGGCGAAAGGACAATGACGGCGAAGTGGCGACAGCAGAACTGCAACGAACGGCGAGATGTCTTAAACCATTACAGGGTTTTGTAAAGGCCAATTGACATCTGACGCCATGACAGAGTAATTTAAAGATGTTTAAGAATAAAAAACAGTTGTTGTGAGCTATATCTTCTACAATATAAGGGCCTGATAGAAAAACTAGGTTAGATTAAGTTAGGATAGCTAACTCCAATTTAAAAAATTGTTCAAATTAGAAAAACTTATTAATTTAATTTCATAAACTTGTAATGACTCAGTATACTAAATCACCCTATAATAATAATAATAATAATAAAGTTTATTAAGCAGTATAAGTTCAATTCCATAAAATTAATTACAAATGTACAAAATATATTGTATAAAAGGCAAAAGTTCAGCAGAGCTGGTTTTCAACAAGTGCCTATTAAGGTAAGAAAGACCCTTGAATTTGGTTTGTCATCAGGAGTTCCTTCACATGTACTTTAAAAGTTAGCTTTGAACTGGAGTTCAGATAAAGAAAAGCAAACTTGTTAAACGTGTAGAAGGTCCTATACTGGAAAGATCCCTCAAACTTCGAAGTCCTATGTGTAGGCACCAAGAGAGTTCCATTGTTGCGTAAATTTAAGTCATGACAAGATGATCTTTGATTAAGGAGTTCATGCAGATAAGTGGGACAACCAGATTTAAAAATGTTAAATAACAGAAGAGCAAATTGTAGTTCGCAGCGAGCCTCAATCTTCAATATTTGCTGTGAATTGTAGGTTGGGGTGACGTGGTCCCATCGATCGACATTGAATGCGTAACGAAGGCATGCATTCTGGAGCACTTGCAGTTTATTCTTTAAGTAACCAGTAAGGTATCCATAGTAGACTGCAGAACAATAGTCGACATGACATAGTACAAGGCTTTGGATCAGATTCCACTTGATCTGTGGAGGCAGAAGATGCTTGTATCTATACAACGATTTGAGTTTAAAGTAACTCGTCCTGCAAATTTTATTTATATGGCTTTCAAAAGTTATGCCACAGTCCCAAATGACGCCAAGATTTTTTGCTTTCTCACTAAAGTCTATCACGATGTTGTCTAGTTTAATATCTGTATGCTTCGTATTGTTAGCCACTGCTCGACAATGTGAGCTGCCAACACAAAGACAAACAGTTTTGCTTGGATTTAGAAATAATCCGTTTGAAGAATTAATGGACGCCGGTTTGCCGGAAATACTTACTTGTGTGTCATCCACAAACTTATGAGCATTAGTTCCATCTGGTAACGCCTTGGGAAGGTCAGCTGTAAAAATCACAAAAAGAAGTGGACCCAGTATACTACCTTGAGAAACACCTCGAGTAATAGAAAGTAACTCGGATAAGACTGAGTTCTGTTTCGTACATTGCGATCTTCCATTCAGGTATTCGATGAGTAACTTCAGTGCCAATTCGCAACATCAACTTAGCGATTAAAAGATCATGGTGGATTACATCAAACGCCTTGCTAAAATCGAGAAGTGTATTTACGGCAACTTTGGAGTTGTCCATGTTGGTAATCACATCGTTTAATACTTTTGATTGAGCAGTAGCAGTGCTGTATCCAGCGCGAAATCCCGATTGGATACTAGGAAGAACGTCAAACTTTTCAATGTGCTCGAGCAGTTGAATGTGAATGAAAGACTCCAGTATCTTTGAGAGCTGGTAAAATGCTAATAGGTCGTATATCACCAAAACTACAAGCAATGCTGATCTTCGGGAGCGGTACAATTATTGACTTTTTCCATGAGTCAGGAAATGTCGATGTCTCCAAGCAGTAGTTGATTAGGTGGGTGAGGGTGTCCACACAAAACGGTAGCACAAGTTTGAGCATTCTAGATGAGATATTATCGATACCCACAGCATTCGACTTCAATTTAGATATAGATCTAGCAACATCATCCGGGCTGACCAGGCGAAATGTCAATTTTTCTGTAATCCTAGGATGGCAACTATTTCTAAAAACATTGATAGTTTCTGGGTCAATTGCGGTCTGTGGTGCGGAATTGGCAAAGAACCTATTCAGCAGGTCAGGATCAGCATTCTCCAAATCCGATTCATTCTTGGATTTAGTGTGTATGTTGGCACGATCGAAAAACTTCCACAGTTTCTTAGAATCATTTGAACAGTTGTTGATTTGATGATTGAAGTAGGCCTTTTTTTTCATTCAAATCAGCAACACTGTTCAAATGATTCTAAGAAACTGTGGAAGTTTTTCGATCGTGCCAACATACACACTAAATCCAAGAATGAATCGGAGTTAAAGAATGCTGATTCTGACCTGCTGAATAGGTTCTTTGCCAATTCCGCACCAAAGACCGCAATATTCTCAATTTTCAAGCAAATATTCTCAATTAAATATCGTTAGTTCGATATCGATTAAATCACTTTAATAAAAATTAAATTTAATTATGTCAAATATACTCGAAGAGTTGCTTAATTCTAAATTATGAAAGTACTTAATTGTTTGAGAGATGATATTCGGAGGAGTATTTAATAAACTTAAATATAAAATTTCAATGTATTGCAAATTGCCACGGTTTGGAAAACTTTCTAATTAAAAAAATAGTGAAACTTGTTTTATAATAATTTTTAGATATTTTATCTTAAAACTTTATAATTCCGATCATACTCTAATATTTGAATATTTCAATTTTCTAGAACAGTTGAATGACTTTTTTCTGCTGAATTTGCTATTGTTTTGTTCGTGTGTAAGGCAAAAAGTGAATAGCTAAATGGCATCTCTCGTAAATTCACTTGGTGGAAATCAATATTACTAGAAAATAATTCATTAATTTTTTAGTTTTTGGCGAATAAAGTAATTTTAAAAATTATAAATTTTAAAATAGCAATTTGCTTGTTGACACTGAAATATTTCTTAAGAAATTAGAAAAGTGGGAACTAACAGTTGATAAAACAGCATTCAGTATACAAAAGTTTACTTACAGAAGGTTGGAAATTAAGTATAATTTATTTACAGAAGTGTAAACCGTCCTAAATAGATATTTATAAACCCGGACAGCCATAAGAAGTAGAAACAAGACTTTTCAATTCTTTTTATTTTCTAACTTACTTAACTATCTGATAGTGCAAATATCTTATCTTATATATTTATAAATTTCCTAAGATAATTACAAGTACTGAAATTTATTTTCACACGATAGTTTTAAATTAAACTATGTATAGTTTGATTTAAAATCCTATAAAACTAGGTAAGTTACTATTAATACAACACCTGTTTTCAACCTAATCTAGTTATGTATTCTTTTAATATTAACGTAGTTTTATTGGACCTGCTCTAACCTACAGCTTACTATAGGTACTACCTATTACATTCGAAAACTTGTTACCAGCATATTTAATTTTTTAATTGTTTTTTTTTTTGAGAGTTGTTAACGTTGAAAACCTAGGATAGTTGTAATAACGTTATAACAATTTGTAAATATTTAAATTGTAAGATTTCTTCAAATCATAATACATTTAGTCATAACGCGATCTGAGCATATTACAAAATCCACAACGCATCGTGGATGTAAACTTTGATCTTTGCACAATTTTTTTATTAAATACAATTTGATATGTATATCATATGTCACATAATATCTGACATAAACTCTATCTTCAGTACACATTCAGCGCAATTTTCTAAGAAAATTATATAAAAACCCAATTTAGTTGTTATGACAGAAAATCCTGTATTATTTTCTAACTAAACTAAACAACTTAATTCATTTGTTATAATTAAAAAGTTTTCTTCGAAAATTGCACCGATTATATGGTCTCCAGTCCCCTAATTTATGAAAATCAATTATTATTAATAACACTTTACCGTCCGGAAAACTAAAAATAGGCTTTTAGCAAATAAAGATCAGGACCTCCGGACCAAGTTTGCCCAACGTGGGACCTATATTCTATCCGGACCACTCCCTAAATATAGAAGCCTGATTTGGCCCTACTAGGTCAGCCCCAGTTTGGTTCGGATTTCGTAGCGCGTTACAGTCAACCAAGATTGCCGAACCAGATTGCCTGATAGGCACCTGATGTTTCTAACACCAAACCAGACCGGGGCCTCATTCCATCTCTTAAGGAATTTCTGATCAGGTATAGGTTATTAAATTATATCTGCTCTTAAAAAGTAAAGAATTTTAAGATGTCAAGTAATTAGTTTGAAAGTAAAAACTTCAAATTATGTGCCGTTTTTTAAAATATACCTATAATATGTACGTAATTATGTATAAATTAGTTTTTATCACCTGTACAGGTAACACCTATAATGTATTGAGCCGTACGGCAATAGTATTTTCGAAGTTATTTGGAAATGCACCTGCTATTATTTATTTACAGTTGATTTTTTATATCGGAAATATTAAAAAAATATGACGGTTTATATTATATCCTAGCCTTAGGGCAAAATATAGAAAAAATATTACGCTAATAACCGCAGTTGGCGTGCTAATCTAGGTTTGCTTTGTTTGATATTAAACACTGTCATTGGTTAATATTAATTTAAAAATTCACGAAATATGATTTACTGGTGGTGAACTTTTTACTAAAATATTAATACAAGATATTTTCGTTATTGTTTAATTTTAAATAATATATTTTATGCATAAATTTAAAAATCTGCTTTAATATTTTAAGTATTATTATGTATAATAATAATTATACATATAATAATTAGATGGTGAATATGTTATATCCGTATTTATTTCTATTTCAATCCATAATTTAATGTAAGTTTCTTATTTGAAAGACATATACGACTGCTTAGACTGGACTGGAGACGGAAAACCAACAGCTTTAAGTGTTCTCCAAAGCCCGAAATTTAAATTTTCTGAATTCAAACCGATCGTTAGCAATTGTAACTTAACTTAGCTAAATAATGTTTGCTAAAAGGATTTTCAAGATTTTTTAATTTTTCTATACATTTCAGTACCTACACGGGAAAAAAGGATTTCTTAAGTGAAGAATAATTATTTTCTTAAAATTATTTATTTCATTTAAAGATATAATTTCTTCGCGCAATAAAATATGCTTGTAGTAAAAATATCAGATTTCTTCCAGAAAGAATATTTTTTACTTGAAATATTATTTAGATTCAAGAAAATTTTATTTTAACAAAGAACACTATTTTCTAGATACATAAATATTAATATATTCTTAATCTAAGTAACTTAATTTCTTTAAAAAAAAATTTATATTTGTCAAGCTGATATTACGAACTTGAACACACTTAACAGTTCGACTAGTATAGCCAAATGGTAATTGTACTCTTCCCACGGTTTCGCAGCTGGAAAACCTAAGTTTGAACGCCACACCGGACGATATTTAATAAAATAAAATATAATATCCCGCCAGTCATAAGTCCTGCAAATCCTTAACAGATGACGCTATAATACTTGGACAACTCACTCTTCTGTTACAACATAAACAAAAACCCATACATTTCGGAGTATTTTAGTGAAGAGAACTAAACTTCTTAATTCAAAAAGATTTTTTTTAAATCAAATACATTTTTAACTACTTAATTTAAGAATTTACTTGTATGATCCAAGAAAACTTAATTAAGAATATTTTTTTTTACAAAAAGAAAATATTTTCGTGCGGCTATTGAAAACAGAGGATTTCTTGATTCAAATGGTACTTAATTGAACCAAGCAATTTTTTTCCGTGTAAGTATAGTATAATAATATAGTATAATGATAGATTATTATCTAAAGCATGTACCTACTGTTTTTGTGTATTAGAGACAGTTTTTATGCATGTATAGTATTAGATTTAAAGAGCATCATTTCATGCAGAGCACACTTAGTTTGATCGTTTATTTTGGGCCTTCAAACGGTCCTCTCTTCTTGAAAGAGCAAACATCCGTCTCTATGATTGGTCAAAATAATATTCAGTGATATAATCACAAGAAAAAGACGAAAGCTTATGAATTACCATTGCATCACGTTTAGTGCAAGCAAATATATTTAGAAAATAAATATATTGGTTTTTATTGTTTATGTTTGATTTACGTCAAAATTACGTAATATTGTCATTGCTTCCAAAATCCAAAAGAAATTGTTTTAATTAATTTATATACTTCATTGTAATAAGCCCTGACGAGGCCCACAAAAAGGTTGGGCGAAACGTAGACCCTTTACACAGAGTTTAATTAAAAGTCCAATATCCCGAAAATAGAAATAAGAATTTAGAAAATAAACATGTTGGTTAAAAAGGACTTTGGCAACAGACAACGCAATGAACATTCGTAAACATCTTTCACGAAATGTTTTTAGCTATACCTTATGGCTTGGTTACACAATGCGAACTAGCATCCGAACTGACCTAGTCAGTTACTGCAGTACAGATACTCGCACCGTGTGACCGCATCATACCAGTTACTATCTTATGCGAGTCGGTAAGTATCCCGCATCGTACTACAACATTTTTTTATTTTAATCGCCTCTCGGCTGCCCCGACTACGTCACAAGCAGTAGCTCGCATGTGACTCGGATATCAACTTGCGCGGTATTGCGAAAGACAGTAGCTCGTAAGCCAAGTATTACGCCGTGTAATGAAAAGAGTACACACGTGCAGTAGCTGTCTACTTTGACGTCAGCACCTTCCACTTGTGTGACCGAGAGAGCCGAGTCGAGCTGCTGTAATACAAGTGCACAGGTGCAGTAGCTGTCCACTGTCAGGAAAGCAACTCGGTTTATCTAACCAGGCCTTTAGTACAATACTAATATATAAGCCAAGAGCTAGCCTCTGGCTGGAATTTCATGTTTTAACTAGAACAGATATTTACACTGCTCTACATATCGTTGCTCTTTAACATTCATGGTATAACATTAGTAATGCTACCACACAAAATAGTCAACATACCTTCGACCACATATGGTGACTATTTAACCCTAAAATAATCCAAATTTATTTTTTGTTGTCTGTTCGTTCCAGCATTAACCTATAGTTAACCTGAACATATACATTATGAGTTATAGCGTTATATCTAGAAGCCTTATGACATGGCTTCGTGTCCGTTCACATATTCTTAATTTTTATTATGATTCCATTATATTTGATGATATTATAATGATTTCAATTTCCACGTCTTTGATACTATGATGATGAAGATAAAGAAACACTTTGGGTTTTTGCTACGGATTATTATCATTTGTGGCACTTATGCTGCAAACTTCTTACCGGTTTTTCTCCGAAGCAAAGTAATTGACATGATTCAAGCGAATTAATTTGATACATTTTGCAATACTAATGAAAATGAAGATGACAGGTAATGATTTTTGTCAATCTACACCCAAACACTATATGGTTCAGAGTCCTAACGACCGTGCTTAGACAACAAAACAAAAATTTTAAATTAAAATTTAAAAAATTAAAAACAAAATTAAATATGGAAAACCTTAATATTAAAATATATTAATCATCATTTTTCACATTAAAAAGTTAATAAGTGAGAAATTAAAAATGTTTATTTAAAATTTAATTGCTCTAATTTGAATTTTTACCTACTCGCATGTTGTATAAATACTTTTATTGCAATTTAAATTATCTTTATTTAACTTAATCCAATTTAATAATTTTATCTTGACATCTTGGTGAAAATTAATTTTATTTATTACGAAATTTATTTGTTACATTTGTAAATCTTTATGATTTGCAATTATAAGAATTTTTCAATTCCGCAAATTTACATTGTTCTAAAATACATTTTAGAAGTCCGCATTCGTTTAGCAGTGCAAATATTTAAGTTTTTGATTTTTTGGGATCAAATTGCAAGTAAAGTAGGTAGGTTGAAAGTTATTTATTTTTGAAATGCGTTAAATTAAGAAATTAGTTTGAATTAATAAATAATAAAATAAACATATTATAACAATAATAAATATACTCACAGTATGTGGAGAAGTACGTTGATGAATAAGATACCAGACATCACCAGTTATTCAAACTAGAGCGCTTCTTTAGTATATTGTAATATTTTGAGTGACAAGGAGTTGTACACTTGAAGTTTTGATTTATTTTGATAAATGCGATCTAAATATAAAGGGTAGTAACTGAGATTACCATTCAGGATACAAACAGAGTTAAACTGTGCGCGGTCGTGGTCTTGTATTATGAAAGTTTTCAAAGTGATTGCAAAACTTTGCGCATGTCTTAAATTTACGGAAATAAATATTTTGACAGGATTGAAATTGAATATAAAAATCTTCCAAAATATTTGAACAAGTTTCATTTCCTAATGGCAATTCAATAGTTTTGTTACATCTCCAATTTTTAGCAAAACTGAATAATCGATCAAAAGAATCTTTTAAAATTTTGTCACCATGAGTATATTATCTCTTAAGATGTGTCAACATGTAGTCCATTAGAAAAGTTAAATAAGGCTGTCACATAAAATAGTTGGTTCAAAACTCAATTTATTATTTTTTAACTAAATAATTGATCATAATTATTATTCTACAAACCTAAAGGATTGCAAAGCTAGCTCAAATTTATAGCAAACTGAAATTTCAAGTTTTCCCTAACCGACAAGAACTTGTTTGTCAATAGAAAGCTCTAGGCTCTCTGTTATCACAACCCTTACTTTTAAAATGTAGGCACTTCAAGAAATCGTAGGTAGACATCAGAATTTTTTTTATTCATATACCATTCTGTAAACTGAATAAACACAATTTTCTAATTAATTTTTTAATTTTTTATGCAGAAAATATGCACTTGTACTAAAATTAATCACCAAGATATATGAGAGAAGTTTCAAAATTAAACGGGATAAATAAACAATAAAATACATTTTTTTTATCTTAAGCTTTCAGCAACAATATTTGGGTACCTTCTGATGTTTTCATGAATTATGATAAAAAAAATAGTATTTTTAACCTATTTTTATTTAATCAATTGATACGTGGTTTAGGTAGTGTAACTCGATATTAACCATATCAATATTTTAGAAAACCCAAAAAATGCACTAAACACTTTTCAGAACTAAAAGTGGTAGGGGGAGGTTTTTATAAGAAAATTCTTATAAAAACCTCCCCCTACCACTCGGAACAATATTTAAAGGATTCTCTCTTAATTTTCTTTCTAATTCATCGCCTGATGATGCCATAGTATGGTGAAAACGTTTGCGAATACTTACAGTGTATTTTACATGTGCTAACTTTTAAACATTTTAGTTCTGAAAAGTGTTATAAGAATTTTCTTATAAAAACCTCCCCCTACCACTCGGAACAATATTTAAAGGATTCTCTCTTAATTTTCTTTCTAATTCATCGCCTGATGATGCCATAGTATGGTGAAAACGTTTGCGAATACTTACAGTGTATTTTACATGTGCTAACTTTTAAACATTTTAGTTCTGAAAAGTGTTTAGTGCATTTTTTGGGTTTTCTAAAATATTGATATGGCTATTTTTATTTATTTTAATTAACCTGTTTATTAGGGTGGTCCTTCGTGTTATGGATAAATTTTTTTTTTTAATTTAGTGCTCCCACTCACTAAAATTATTCCTTTTGGTGATATATCACTATAAAAAAAAAATACAAGCAATCGGGCAATTTAAAAAATATAAGAATAATACAACACGTAGAAAACTGTAATAAGACCGACAGTGATTTTGGTTGAGAAGTATGGACGCTGAGGAATCAGTAAAAAATGATGTTGGAGGTATGGGAGAGGAAGATCCTGAGAAAGATTTTTGGAGGAATACAAGTACAAGACAAATGGTTGAGAAGAACAAACAACGAACTAATTGAATTATATGGCGAACCAAATATCGTGAACGTAGTGAAGACACAGACGATTAAATAGCTACGTCATGTAGTGAGAATGAGTGAAGGAAAAACTCCAAAGAGTGTGTGAAAATCTGATTTCGGTAGTGTAAAAAGCAGGGGAAGACCGAGAAACAGGTGGAGTAGAGAAGTGCAGGAAGACTTGTCCGAATTAAATGTGAGAGAGTGGGAAGAGAAGGCAAAAGACAAGAAGAAATGGAACCAGGTGATAAACCAAGCCATGGACCTACTAGGCCTGTAGTGCTGATGTATATAAATATATATTTGCTCTTATCGTTAGCCGGTCTTTTGTCACTGCATCCCATAACATCTCATCTTGATTTTTTCTCTACTTCTGTCTTTTATACGTTTTCAGTAATTCCTCTTGTTCTTGCACCATTCTCTCTACATTATACATAGTATATTCAAGCCATCTAATCCTGTGAGATCTTATAAATCTGGTAATATTTTTGTATTTATGACTGACAACCAGTACACTGCAACCCTGTACACTGTGGGCCAGAACACCAGTAAAGCTGGCCGACAGTTCATATCTTGTTAAATATGTGGAAATATCTAGAAATTGCACATTTATACAAGGTTTTCGATATTGCTGATTTTATTTCGGATACAGTAGAATCCGCTTAATGTGATCACTTTGGGCCAAGAACATTATGATGACATTAACCGACTGATAACGATAAGCAAATTTTAGAAAAAAACGAATTTTAGAAGAATTAGGTAAATTTAGCAAGAATAAACTAAACTTAATTTAAAATGCCTAAAGCAAAGTGCACATTTAACAAAATAAAAATAAAAACACGCCATGAAATGGGAAACTTCATTAGTTTTTGGCACTAGGCGATTTGGACCCCTGAAATTTGGGCCCCGGTAATTTGATCCCCGAAGTAAATTGATTCCCGGTAATTTCTACCCCGGTAATTTCATCTCCGGTAATTTGACTCCTGGCAATTAAATCTCTTTGGTAAATTGGTCACCGGTAATTTAACCCCCGGTAATGTCTCTTTTAGGAGCGATTTTGCTAAAAAAATCATAAACTAATACTAACCTACATAATCGATACATTTCTTTGAGCGGATACCTTTTTTTTACGGGTGATATTCCTAAAAAAACCATCAACTAACACTAACCTACATAACCGATGCATATCTTCGCGCAGATATCTCTTTTTTTCGGATAGTATAACTAAGACCAAATTACAAACATGAAGAGGAACAATTTTATAAAATAATGTATTTTAATAAATTATTTTAAATATAAATGTCGTCTGCATACAAGCAAAATTGACTAACTACAAAACTCCAGTTTTGCAGGAGAGCAGCTTTTAGGTTAAATATCGCTTATAAAATCAGACAATTAATGCTAATTTTCAATAATTTTAGTCATAATAAACAATATAGTTTATTATATTAAAATTTTAATTATTCTTTTATTATTATATTTTATTTTCGCCATTAATGCAGTTGGTCACTTTTGCTTGTATGCCGACAATGTATAACTATATTTAGTAATTCCTTATAAAAATGCAGTAGAATAATATAAATCGTAATTGGGAACGAAATTACAGGTGTCAAAATTACCAGGGGATGAAATTACAGAGGATTAAATTACCTGGGAGTAAAATCAACTGGGATGAAATTACCGGGGACAAAATTACCAGGGATCAAAATACTTGGGGGTAAAATCACCTGGGACGAAATTACCGGGGACGAAATTACCACGGGATCAAATTACTTAAATCAAATTACCGGGGATCAAATTACTTAGGTTTCCGAAGTTGCTTATTTCAAATCTGAATTGAAAATTAAGAAATTAAAAATTGTGGATCCAACACGGCGGACAAAAATGTTAAAGATACTCCGAATGTGCTGAAAGTACTTCAAAGTTTAGTATTTAAGTTTGATTTCTGATTCGAGAAAATCCAAATTCTTTCTTTCTCTTAATTTAGAACTACATCCTGTTATTACCATGGGATGTACCAAATTTACACTTGGCATTCATGGTCTTTTAAGCACTTAGCATATATTTTAGTAGGGTGCTAACCTTGCTAGATGCATAGCCTATAGGTGACACTTTGGCTGTTAGATCACAACAGTGTAGTCGGCGCGACCAAGCATTAAACCACGGCCGCCCGCTTCGTAGCATATAGATTTAAGCCTTATACCACACTGCTGGTTCCAAACTTAGCATTACAAAATTTAAAATAACGAATTCGAAATGGTAACTAAAAAATAATAGATTTATTGAGTTTTGGATTAGAACGACTACAGTTAGCTTACGAAAATTGTAATTTTCAGAAGTGTTTCTTTCTTTCTTAATGAAATACTAGTTGGATTATTCAATAATTATCTGATTTCATGTAAACTGACTAATTGAAGCGATTAAACTATGGCGATTAAACTAAGCGATTAATGCCTGATTTCATGAAACTTTTAACGGGCCGTTAAATTTAACTAACCAATGGAAATAATTTCTTAGTGCTAACAAACCAATAGAAATCATCCGTTAACTTTAACGGCTTGTTAAAAGTTTTATGAAATCAGACATAAATTTTTTCTTTAATTTCTGAAATAATTGAATTTAAAGTTTCAATATTTTTCATAAAAGTCGGTGAATAGGTCATTCTGTTGGCAGTATGTGTGCTCGACGTAAATAGATGCAGTACTTGTTTTAATGAGCAAAATCACCCGCAGTTGATTGTTAAGTATACTGCTAATATGATATTTTATTTAGAATATCACTTCGTTCATTATTATATCCGAATTTAACTTAATAACAAAAATCCCTTCTTTCTACATAGATCCGCAAAATTTTTAGTATGTTTGTATCATATTAAATAACTATTATTGCTTTTGAATTTTAATTCTAGTATGCAAAGACCTCTCCGTGTTCTCTTCCTAAATAGTATTATAATGCCTGATTTCATAAAACTTTTAACAAGCCGTTAAAGTTAACGGATGATTTCTATTGGTTTGTTAGCACTAAGGAATAATTTCAATTGGTTAGTTAGTTTTATGAAATCAGGCATAAGTTGTTTTATACTTAGGAATCGGTAAATTTTTGTAAATCAACTCATGTCAGTTGTAATATTTGGAAGATACAAATAGTGTTTAGCACCCATTATTATCTCTCTGATATAAAAAGTAAAACTTTCCAAGAGCTTCACGCATACCTAACTTTTTTTATACCTATCGAAGACTGGGTTAGCAATTGGAATGCAATACAATACATCATAGTAGTATTTTATAATATGTAGTTCTACTTTAACAGTTACATAATATAATTAATTGAATAGTTAATAGCGTAAACATTTCCTGATGATTCGGTTTGCGTACGCTTACGTAGGTATTTATAGGTAATATAACTTCTACAGTTTAAAGTTTTAGTTCAAATTCAACAAAAGTTATACTATTGGAATTTACATAAAGCGCAATTGAGGTTTCCGGATATTTGATAAAATGTAAACTATTTTTGTTGAATCTTTTGGAAACTAGACTATATTGAAGGATTTTAACTTGTACCAATTTTGCTTTATTCCTACTTGAATATCTTTTAATCAGACATATTATTCAAATTATAAAGGGTGTCTTAACAACAATTTCATTCCATCTGTTAAATATTTAATCAACCATAATTATTTGATAGCTACAGTAAATTCCCATTCAGCCTACACTGTCTGGATCGGAAACATGCCGTGTAATTGAAATTTACGGTTAATTGGGATAATGTAAGAATTATGGATGTTTTATCAACTAATTAACATGTCGATTTCATCAATAAACATATATCACAATTTATGAACAGTATCGTTTTAGTTTGAGAAAGAAATGAAAGTAATGCAAAACCTTGTGGAATAACACCGAAGTTTTGTATTAAAATAATTTTGCAACATAAAAATATTCAAAAGTTTACAAAAATGTTAAAATATTGTATTTAATTTGATAACTCGGTAGCGCTGCAACCCAGGATGGGTTTTGGCTAACCACTCTAATGGCAAAAGTGATGGCCAAACCCGCAAGAAAGAACAATTAACAAACAAACTGATAGAACCACAGAACTACTAGTAGTCCATCATTTAGTAACAGGACACGAGTTTCACTTCGAAGAAATTAATATCTTGGACTTCGTAAAAAAAATGAAAATAGAAGGTCGCCCAGGAATGGTAAGGAAGCGGATGTCCTGGCAGAGGAAATTTGCAAATAGTCTAGCAATCGGAGTGCATAGGAATTGTTTAGAATGGTGAAGAACAGGTCTGCCTACGCCTAGCACACAGCACATGAAAGAAGAAGAAGAAGAAGAAAAAGAAAAATGGAAAGAAATATTAATGAAATATAAAGTTAAATAAATGCGTAAATTATAGAGAGGATAAGCTAAGTCAAATTTAAAAATAGAAGTTGTATAGCCTTCTTTTGTTATGCGTTTGTTATGTTAAAAATTAGATTTGGTGTTGTATGGTTATTGATTTGGAATTTTATTCAAATTTTTATTAGTTTCGATATTATATAATATTATTATTGACGTTTTATTATTGTAAATTTAAAATTTTTCAACATTTGTTTACTTCCTTTAATTCATAACTCGAAAGCCGTTGATTTTAGACAATAAAAGGTTTTAATCTAATTTGTAGATTATTTCAAGCTCTTTAAAAAAACACTAAACCATTTTTACTGAAAATCAATATTCTCGGGGTTATGGCAAAGTGAAGGTGGAAATTTAAAGAAATGCTTTAAAGAGACCTAACTCTGGCGGGTTTTAATTTAGAAAAAAAATGTTAAATATATTTCTTAGCAAAGTGTCCTCTATTACCACCTAAGTTATGTAAGTGTATTCGGACACCCTGTATATTTAGTTAAATTAATTACTAGCTATTATATATTATGAAAATCTTAAAATTAGAAACATTGCTATAAATTTAATATTTTATCTAATGGAAAATTATCTTCATTTATCTCGTTTTTCAAATATTTTTAATTCTAACCTGTCAAGTGGTAAATTCTTTTTTGTTTTTTTAAATAATTTTATTAAAACATTCTATTAATTCAACGTTTTGCTTAGTTAGTGCAAGCTTTGTGTTAGCTTAGTGCAAGCTTTGTGTTAGCTTAGTGCAAGCCCTTTAAAGTTCCTCTTTAATTAAGTATATAGGTAAATCCCAATCTTCAGATTATATATGCAATTATTACACAATAACTGTTGCATTTGGTGATAATACGTACGACGTACTATATAAAACTGAAATATTTCTTTTGCATCTAGAAGGTTTACAAAATTAAAATTATGTAATGCTGATATCCAACTTTGCCTGTTTCGGGTATAAACAAAATTTTTAAAAAATTAAAATTAAATTAATGAACTAAGCTGCTCGCCGAGTTCTGGACGTATTTCCCGATACAGCAAGCTGAACAACATTTTGCAAAGAGCTTTATCTTCAATTAATGTTCCTTCTCGTACACTTGATCCTACAGAACTAGTGACGATTGACGGAAAGCGCCCTTGATTCCATGGGTAAAAGGAAAATGTCTGGTTTGGGATGCTACATGCTCAAACACATTAGCGGCTTCTTATATATCAATTACTTCCAAAAAAGTAGCTTCCGCAGCCGAACTAGCTAGCACAAGAAAACATGCAAGATATGTGGATATAAAACAAAACTATTATTTTGCCCCTTTTGCCGTCGAGACAATGGGTCTCTGGTCTGCTGAAGCCCATACATTCGACAAACAAACCCATACACTCAAAGAATTTCTTTAGCCATACAAAGAGGAAACGTTGCTAGCATAACCGGCACGCTTCTGTCTTCCATCCCGATGGAGAAACTATTTTACATATACAGTAGAGCGTCGATAATCCGGACGTCAAAAATCCGGACCGTCGATAATCCGGATTCAATTCCAGGGAAAAAAAATTTGTTAAACAAAAGTTGAAAAAAACTTACCGCTACAAAAGAATATATGCATATTCTTTTATTAAAATACATTATAAGTTCATATTAATTAATTTATTTTATTTATTTATCTATTTTAACTCCAATTATTTAACCACTAAAGTGAATTATTAACAGTTTTACCAAGTTTTCTTTCTTTTATTAACCAAAACGACCAGATTTGATTCTTTTCGATATTCCGGACAGGGTCCGTTCACAATTAATCCGGATTATCGACGCTCTACTGTAGTAAATTTGAATATTTTCTAAAATAGTTGTAAAATAAAAGGTACTTTTGTATATATTCGTCAATGGTTATTTTAGTGATAAGTTTTGTGCTTAATTGTTCAATCAAATTACTTTTATTTGTACTTATTCTTTTAGTAAATTGAAAAATAAATAAAACTAAAAAATTAAATATATATCTCTATTAAGGAGCAGGTATTGGTCACCTAAACGCCAAATTTAATTCCGGAAAATGCATTTATTAATTTATTAGCTAACTTATGCTCTTACCTAGTATAGTCGATACTTCGCCCGATCTCAGAAGTCGTGCTCAAGCTTTGCTGGAGCCAAGCATCGACTATAGTTACGGACATTAGTTTCGCTTAAAAATGCAAGCTTTGCTTGGAAAAAAACATTTTCCGGAATTAAATTTGGCGTTTCAGTGACCAATACCTACTCCTTAATTTTTTATTCCGATATGCTGCTCAAGTTCGTTATTTTAATATTATATCCCTAGTTCATAAATGACACAAAGTAAATTTATGTTAATTACATTGTTTTATTATCCGAAGTTAAATATTCATACCATATATTCTTCTTCGGGTGCCATACACTATACAGTGCGTAGGCGATCACTTGGCTGAAGCCAAGATAACGATCTAGGATATTTAATTAATGGGGATGGTTTCCCACCCTCGCCTTCGCCATAACCCACAGATATATTTCGGGCTTTTCAAATTACAGCAATGTATTCGACCCGACTAGGATTTGAACCGCGGTTGCCCGCTTCCTAGTCGGCCGGTGTAGACTTTACGCATACATACTATAATAATAATAATAATAATAAAAATCTTTATTTGGTTAAATAATTACAAACACAAAACTACATGAATTGCAAAGTCCCAAAAGTAACCAAAAAGGTGGAGATCAGCGACCGCTGGTTTTCATCTCTACCTCTACAAATGCAAAAATTCGTCTACATTGTACAGAGCCCTCTGCGTAAAAAATTCTTTTGCCGCCTTCTTGAATTTACTAATTGGAAAATTTTTTATTTCATTTGACAAGGCTTTGTATATTTGTATCTGAAGATTAAATCCATCCGAACATTTGAGACGATTCTTATTTCTTCTTATCTTGTTTTTATTTCTCGCGTCGTGTCCATGGTTCGCTGTATTTCCCACAATGTCACCTTCACTTCTTATCCTCATTGCACTAGCAAAGCATAGACCGATGAAAGAGTCAGAATATTCAAATCGCAGAAAATCGGAAAATCGTATAGCAGGGTAGGCTTACAGTTCTATCGCGAAGCAATTTTTAGACGATTCATAAAAAGCCGAGGAGGAAACTGTTGAAAAAATTTAATATACAAGTGAAGGGAAATCTGGGAGAATCTAACAATATCTTATGAAATCTTAGGAAATGTAAAAATGTAAAAATAGTATTAATTTATTCGTTAGTTTAAGTTGTGCTGTATGGTCAAAAATGATGTTAAAGTTATTTTTTAAATGCTAATACTTTATTTTCATCTTTTTATTTTATTATTATTAATAAATTTATTACCTATAATAATATAATAATAAAAATAAAATGAAAATACTTAGTATAAAATAGCTGAAAATAAAGTATTAGCTTTTAAAAAACTTCAATATCATTGTTACCTTACAAGACGCTGATCGTCGTAACGCCGCGCCATAGCAACCGCTAAACAGGTGCCAGAATCGCCATTTCATTGTTATCACAACGTAAACGAACGAATAAATATTATTCTAGGTTTTAAAAAATGACTCCACAAAAATGTTGACATTTAAAAAATGGTAGATATATTATTTTAATAAACAAATTTTTTAAATTGTAGGACAAGCAAAGCACAACGAAGTAAGTCCGACAATAATACGCTAGTTAGACAGCTATGGCGCCGCCACCTAGGTGGTGATTTTGTGCATAAATTAGGTGAGAATCTGGCCATAATTGACCAGAAGATGGCGCGGCGTACGCTTTTTTGGGATATCCAACTAGCTTATATTGTGTAATTTGCTGATTATGTGTATTAAACTGCAAATCCGTGTTTTGCATCTCACGAATTCCAGTTTCCACACAACCCTGTATTCGAACTGATTTTAGGATTTTAATTGTTTTAACTCTGTTAAAAAACTCAAAAATTAAAATCTCCAACTCACGGGCGCGGTTATAAAATGAAAAAAAAACTGAAAATAATTTTCTTTTCTTTTCTATTATCTCTTCTAACTGCTAAACACAAAATACAAATGCAACTCAAAAAACAACTTCTAATGCTACACGGTAGATCTATAGGACAATATAAGCCGATTAAACCCACTCCAAAATTGTACTCTTTCGAAAATATAGTTTTTTGAAGTTGAGAGTTTTTAAAGTTTATTTATTTAATAAAATAAATTAATTTTTAGTGTTATTTTCTAAATTAAAAAAATATAAGAATAATACAATACGTAAAAAATCAAAATTCAAAAAATTCAAAAAAAGACAAAATTAACATATAAACAGGTCTGGATTAAAAATATTTGAAATTATGAAAAATTCAAAATACGATATTACAATATAACGTTATTTCATGGTTATTTCCAATCCTCAGTTGTAAATAATCGTTTAAATTTATTTAATAAGAAGAATATTCGAACTAATCAAAAGAAAAAACTATTTAAAGAGTACTGATTAACAAGCATAAAATTTGACTTACCATAACCCCAAAATATGAAATCTGCACGTTGTCACATGTAGTAATGAACAATTTAAAATAATTTGAACTAAGAGATTCTTTTACCAAGCACTGCTTGTGTGAAATCTGAGAGCACTGCCCCCTTAATTTAATTTCTAAAAACTTTGAAAAAATTTAAAATTCAAAAATTTTACCACGTTTTTAACCGTAAGGTGTAAAACTAGAAAAAGAACCCAAAATAAAAATTTTAAGTAAATTTGTGGAATTTTTAGTATGTATTTATGGTTAAATTAAAAAAATATAAGAATAATACAATACGTAAAAAATCAAAATTCAAAAAATTCAAAAAAAGACAAAATTAACATATAAACAGGTCTGGATTAAAAATATTTGAAATTATGAAAAATTCAAAATACGATATTACAATATAACGTTATTTCATTTCAAATATTTTTAATCCAGACCTGTTTATATGTTAATTTTGTCTTTTTTTGAATTTTTTGAATTTTGATTTTTTACGTATTGTATTATTCTTATATTTTTTTAATTTAACCATAAATACATACTAAAAATTCCACAAATTTACTTAAAATTTTTATTTTGGGTTCTTTTTCTTTTTTTATTTTCTAAAGTTCAAATTTTTATATTTTACGGTTGGTATCACTTTAAAATAGTATATATAATATGAATACTCATGCAAACATAATATGTATATGCAGTTAAAGTATTAGTACAATAAAATGCATAGGTAATGAAGTTTTATAATTTGTGCTCATTTTTACTGTTTGTCGATTGTTTTAGTTTTTCTAAATTAGAGAAAACATCATCGATTAGCAATTACACTTCTGAAATAAAAGAACTAAATAATCCAAATGTATACACATCAGAGATAAGAACAGAGTGAACGAAATTTTAAAAAGTATCATACAAGGTGGAACCAAAAGGTTACAAATTATAACAGATTTTGATAGAACCGTAACTAAACAACACAAAGAATGCAACAATGAAATTACCACAATCAGCAGTTTTAGTTTATTTACTAATTGTCCTTCTGTACCAAAGAAATACTTGATAACCCAGAAGTACTTGTTTGATAAATATTTTCCTCACGAAATAGATGTCAGCATTCCCAAAAGAGAGAAACAAAAATTAATGGAAGAGTGGTGGGGTCTTCTCGACGGTGCGTTAAACGGATTAACGGTTTCTCAAGAAGAAATACAAGACACCGCTGCCAAGAGCGAAATATACTTAAGAAATGGCACCGAGAAATTATTCGACGACTTGACTGCAGCAGATGTTCCAGTTTTGGTATTCTCTGCAGGGTTAGGCGACACGGTGACAGCAGTTTTGAACAATTTCAAAATTTTATATTCAAATGTTAAGGTTATATCTAATTTTTTAAAATATGACAATCAAGGAGTCATTCGAGGTTTTCAAAGTTTGCCCATTCACATTTTAAATAAAAATGAGTTTGCGTTGCATGAAACAGATTATTACCAATTAATAAAAAACCGGGATAATATTGTGTTGGGCAATTCTCTCAGTGATTCTGGAATGGCCGATGGTGTTAACCATGCAAATGTTATTTTAAAAATTGGATTTTTGTTTGGAAATGTGGAAAAAAATTTGCCAATTTTCATGAACAAATTTGATATTGTTCTAATAGATGATCAAACAATGGACGTGATTAGTGCAATATTAAAATATGTTTTTTAAATTATTGTAATTTATTATTTTTAAGTAATTAAATATTTACTAATAAAATTAATTTTATTTTATTAAAACGTCTTTGCCCATACTAGCAAGTGAATTAATACCAATGTAATTTGGCGATTAAAAGCATAAATATTTATTCCTCTTTTTTTGCTTATAATGTTTCTTCAGTATTTTATAATAGTATATAGAGTTGGTGAATCAAATGATGATTTACATTAAACGAACGGTACCATGCGGAAAAATATTATGGTAATCTAATACGTATAGTTGGTATAAAAAGTCAATCGACTATAAAAAGTTTTGTTTATAAATCTATACGCTAGTTGGACAGCTATGGTGCCGCCACCTAGGCGGTGAATTTTTGCATAAATTAGGTGAGAATCTGGCCATAATTGACCAGAAGAGGGCGCGGGGTACGCTTTTTTGGGATATCCAACTAGCGTATAGACAAGCCACAAAACGTACTTATATGTTTACCCAAAGAAAACCTGATAGTTTTCATTAAAAATTTAATTAACAATTTTTTGCTACCGATACCGCCAGCACCCTTCCGGCACTAAAATAATACTTTATTTTGACAATTGATGTGACCCACTGTATACTTTTTTATATTATGTATTTTCAGAAAATCACTGAAATGTTTATCCTATTATTTGATATTGATGATGATTATATATGAGAATTTTCAAATAACAACCATGAGTGAACGTTTTCCAATTTTGTTCGTCGGTATTAATAGATCCAAATGAGACAAACTGTATTAATACAGATAACAGTTAGTAATTACCTACCTGTGAAATTGATTAGCTTTTAAAATTTAAGAGATTAGTAAATTACAGGTTTAATATAGATACAAAAGCGTACAGCAGCTTCTACAGGTAACAAAACTTTTAAATATTTTAATAACATTTATATCATAAATACGGATGAAAAAAAATTACAAGTTGAATAAATTTGCTTATTTTCCATCTCACAATTTAGCATGCTATGCTGAATACAAACTCATTTTAAGTGTCAGATGCCTAAATAGATTACTATAATTTATTCTATGTCATATCATATGCCATCATAGATGACACTACTCAACTCTGAGAGTACAAGTTTGCTAACAATAGCCGTTCGTGTAATGGTTTGTATATTGGCTTCTCCAATAAATATCAAACTAACAAAATTTTATATTACACCATTTTTAAAGTTACACTCAATATCGTCCATTAAAATGAAATGCATTCTAAAGTATTATAATTAACGTGCTGGTAGTTTATTGCTTTTATAATTAAATTTTTTTTTTAATCGAATATAATCCATATTATCCATGCTGCATCATAAATACATAATATTATTATTACACTGTAAAAATATATCAGCAATTTCTTTTGTGCAGTAGTACCGATTATACCTGATGAACATATCGTTACAACTTTTTTAATTTCAATTGAATAGGATATCCGAATATACCAATAACATAGAGAATTTGGATTATTCATTTTCTGCAAGCTAGTTAACACCCTAGATTTAAAAAAAATATATGTATATATATTGGCGAGTGGTTTACACACTTCTCCGTATCTCGCATCTTGCTTTCCAAACGTCTCTGTTAGTCCAGTCCCCATCTTCTAGGCCTCTGGCTTCCATCGCCTCTTTCACTTCCTGAGCCCAAGTTCTTGCTGGTCTGTCCAGTTTTCTTCTGAAACTTTGAGTCCATTTCCATATTTTTTTTGGCGATCGAGATATATCCATTCGCTGTGTCCATTATCGAGACAGTTATCTCCATTCTCTGCCGAATATCGTCATTTCGAACGTGTTCTAGTCCATCTCTAGGGCTCTCAGTCTATCTCTATTTCTTCCATTTACCACCCAGACTTCCGAACCATAAGTTGATATACTTTCCACGATTGCTTTGTATATAGCCTTTTTCGTTGTTTTCTTTATTTTATCATTCCATAGTATGTATTAAGTTTAGCTGCTTAATAGCTCTTTGACTATGGCCTATTTTATTTTGTATATCTGCATCACCATTACCCGAGTCAGAGAAGGTAACACCAAGGTATTTGAAGGTTGGGGTGTATTTAATTATGTCTGTTTCGATATTTAAGTATTCCCTTTTTCACCCACTACCAGATATTCGGTTTTCTTTATGTTTATTACCAGTCCCCACTTTTGGTATTCTTCTGCTAGCTTTCTTAGCATATAATTAGCGTCCAATTCATCAGCAGCTATTACGACCTAATCATCCCCGAAGAAGAGCCTAAGTAGAGTCTCGTCATTTATTTGTAGGCCCATATTCAGGCACTTTTTTATTCACTGTTGCAAAGCTTCGTTCAAATAGATCTTAAAAAGTGTCGGTGCCAAACAGCACCCCTGTCGTAGCCCCTTTGTTATCTTGAACTGTTCTGATATTTTGCTTCCCATCTTTATGTTGCTTACGCAGCCCGTATATAAATTTCTTGTTGCATTTGCGTATATATTATTGACACCCATATTTCGCATGCAGTTCCACATCTTATTTAGTGGAACGGTATCGTATGCTTTTCGTAAGTCAACGAATACCAAGTGAGTCGATCTCCCCCTAGTTAAAGAAATAAAAAAATTTTAATTTATTTAAAATTATGTTTATAGTTTTGATTAAAAAACTGTAAATAAAACTGTATAAAACAACTGTATATGTATTTGATTTAAAATTAAATATTTTGAATTACAACTTCAAAACGAAAAAATTTTGAAGTAAATTTTCTTTTTTATCAGTATAATAAATTACTTTTAAATCAGTTGCCAATTTTTGCCATTTTACAACGCATAAATAAAAGTGCGCTTTTCAGAACGGTAGTAGATTGACAAGGTTCATAGTTTACAAATTCACATTTTCAAGTAATCCTTAAAATTGTTACCTAATTATTATGTACAATAATTATTATTTTTCTCTTAAATGATATAATAAAATCAAGAAACTTTAATCGTAATTTATATAAATTAGAAGGAAGATATTTTCCTACTGTTCATGAAATTTAATATTACGTATTCGACGTATATTTTAATAATGTATACTTGTGTTTCTCGATAAATGATGAACCAATTATAACTAAATTTGACTAAAAGAGAATATAAAATCGAATGCCATATTTAATTTGTATTATTACAATATAAAAAAATTTGGTAACATTTTAATAATAATTGCTTGCTTTATTTTTGATATATAATTTCAATCTGTTCAATGGAAGTTAAATTAAATTAAAGTTTGTAATTTATTAGATTTCTAGACTTCATCAATCTTAAGCTAAGTAACTTTACACACGAAATTGGGTTGGTTTACCACAAGTTTATAAATTTTTTAAACGGGGATATTAAAATATTTACAGGTTTAATCAACCACTAAATTTATTTTAAATTTGTTGTTCTTATTTTGACATATAAACAGATCCTGGAGTGAACTGCGCATGGATTGAAATTTAATATAATTTTGCCAAAAGTAATTCAAAAAATTGTCACTAATGCAATCGAAAATTGAAAAGGTATTTTGTTTTAGAAAAAGAACTCAAAATAAAAAATTTTAAGTAAATTTGTGGTTTTTAGTATGTATTTATGGTTAAATTCAAAAAAATATAAGAATAATACAATACGTAGAAAATCAAAATTCAAAAAATTTAAAAAGGAGACAATTAACACATAACAGGTCTGGATTAAGAAAATTTGAAAAAATGAAAATTTCGTAATACGAAGTACAATATAACGTTATTTCATGGTTATTGCCATTCTTCAGTTGCTTCAGTTAATCCAGACCTGTTATGTGTTAATTGTCTCCTTTTTAAATTTTTTGAATTTTGATTTTCTACGTATTGTATTATTCTTATATTTTTTTGAATTTATTTTGTTTTAATTTACATATAAATTTCTCTTTTATTTTTGTCATGAATTTCTAAACTTAGCGCAGGTAAGAATTTTCGAAAGCGCATATCGACTCCTCGAGATGTCAGCATCCGACGTCAAGCGCCGCGGTCCAAACCGACGCCTGCGTAAAATAAGTTACCTACATTTACTAACCCGATATTGTTACATAGGGAACATCTCCAAAATATAACTTTATTATTACGTATTTTAAATAAATAAGAATAATTTATTAAAGCAGTTAAATTAGTTACACCGTTAAATAAATAGTGAAATAAATTTTGTGCATTGTCAATACTTCAATTAATAGCCAATTTGATTACATTGTAATTAAAATAAATAATTTTAATAATTTATTTTGCTAATCATGACGTATAATTTTCCTCAATTTTTAAGAAGGTGCTATCCTCATATAAACTTTTTAATGAAAATGCCCAGATCATTTAATAATGCAATTCAGTTTAAAACGACGAGGTTTATTTAAATAATAGTGAAATCATGGTTTGGAGGTAAAACCAAATATTGGATATAATTACTGCTTAAGTATGTCATTACGTTATGTCTTTTTGGTTAAATTCTGGTTTTATTGGTTTATTCCAGGTTCCGTCGGGTAAGTTCTTTTATTATTTGCATTTTATTCGCGATTTTAATCTTCTTCATTAGTTTCATTTTCTTCAGTAGTTACATTAACTTCTGGAGTTTCATTTTCTTCAGTATGGTCACTTTCTTTAGTAATAGTTACATTTTCTTCTTTAGGTTCAATAATTGTTGTACTAACTGCATTTGCTCTATTACTTTCAAATACTCTTGCACTTTCACCTAATTGGAAATCTCCTTAAATAAAATTGTTAAATTATTAATAATTATTTTGAATTATCTGTTTTACCTGCTAGAAATGCATTTATCGCGACAGAAACCAATACCAGTGAAATAAGAATATAGTATGGTATTTCAACACATGCTGCGTCCGTATCAAACATAAATTGCTTTTATCGAGTGCTTAATGTACTGCAAATTTTATTAACATCATTATTTCATGACAGTTCCGTCAAAAATGTAATTTTGATTTCAGCATTCAAAAAACAATGGTTTCTGATAGATTGGACAACGTGACCCAAACTATTTCTAAGCTGTTAGAAGGTTACGATATTCGCTTACGACCCAACTTTGGAGGTAATCATATTTTTAATTAATCCAATACATACGACCCACATTCGTATTCCTTACCTTCAATTACTTCTCCAATCACTTTTTGTTTGGACAGTTGTTTCTTCAGACCAAAGGTACTTTGGTAGTGTTTCCAATTTCCATTCCTGATTCTGTAGCATCAAGAGCAACTGCCATACAATTGATTGCATAAGTAATTCGATTAATTCTTGCAGGTATATTTCTTAAGATTCATGTAATTAACTAACGAAATCAATTAATAAACAGCAAAATTGTAAATGAAACTGAATTCACAGTCAATTAGTGTATGAATGCGTTGGATAAAATTCGAATTATCGACTTACAAAGTGAACTAATTGCATTGTATTAAAACTTTCTTATAACTTTTGATTGTGATTGAACATTTCGCTAATTAATTTCTTTGTTCAACATATAGGGGATCCACTAAAAGTAGGCATGGATTTAACGATTGCAAGTTTTGATGCAATATCAGAAGTTAACATGGTGAGTTTATTAGTTGTTATGTAATTTTAGGTCTATTAAAACTTTTTAATTTAAAAAAATATTTTTGCATTTAGGCTGTCGATGGGGAAGTAGATATTTTATAATATATAAGATTATATATATATATTTATATTTCAAAAATTTGATTATGCTTTATCGATTTACTATCGATCGAACCGGTTTGGTTATCAAATCCTTCGATCTAAAGTCCAAGATAAATCTGTGGGGGCATAAATTCCCTAGTACGTCATCTTGGCTTTAGCTTCATAGTGTTGCATTGTTTCTTTATATTTTGTTTTGAACTTATCTTTTGCTATTTGACCTATGGTATTTAAATATAAAAGCAAAATTTTTTACGTAACAAAATACCGTAACCTACTTTCATTGTTTGTGAGTACTTTCTTTGTATTCGACTTCATAATTTTCCATAAAACTAAGGTATTTGGCAGAATATAGTATAAATAATGCAATAATATTGCAGATATTTTGATATTCCTTCATAAGAAAGAGGTTGCAACTTCTAGGCTCATAGAAAGCATCTCTAGTTACTGCAATTATTTCTAAAGTGATTTATTCACAAATTGAACTGAATTAAAATCCGCATCTACTATCAATTTGGTTCTAAATAAAATTTAAAAAAATTCTATTTGAATAGTTTTTGTTAAAAGTAATATTTACACCAAAAATTATTATATATACAGTGTGTTCACGATAAGAGGTAACAGTGAATAATTTTTTTATCTTACTAGATATGAAAAAAGTTTAAATAATTTTTTATTCAACTCGAAATTTGCCATTGGAAACCGCGAAGGTACATTATTTTGGACTTCAAACTCAACCGGAAGTAAACATGAATATTTTTTTCAAATGGCAACATGTCTTTTTTTTAACATTTTTGTAATCTGCAGTTTTTTCTCTATACATACACATAAAATTATCATAGGATTACATAAGAAAATTTTCAAGAAAAATGCAAGATAAATTTATTTATTTTTTTAATTTATTATTTTAATTTATTTACATAAATTAGAATTATCAATGTTGAGCTACAGGACACAAATAAAACACATTTTTTAAACGAGCTTTCGAAAAATGACTTTTTCTTTTTCAAGTTTAATATGAATTGAAAAACAAAAACAATGACAATTACAAAGCAACTATAAATTATATTAATTTTGAATATTGACATTTATCCGACAACTTGATCAGAATGATAATATAAAATCCCGGTAATGAAAGAAAAAATAAAGAAGACGCATGTATTAATAATTCTAATAAGTTGTCGTGGATTAAGAAAAACCAATGGTGAAAAACTTAACCCCAAATTCGCAAAGAAGTTAAATAAGTAGTGGACTGTAAATGCTACCAATCTTCACCAACTTTGGAAAAATTGCAGGAACAAAACTATTTAAAATGCTCACCAAATCAAATTTATTCTTTTAAATATCAAATTCAATCGCACAATTTACAAAAATAATATTCCAAAAACTTGGCCAAAATACTCAAAATTTCGGAAGTGCAACGGAACACGTCCTCTCTCGACACGCACGTCGGCAAAAAGCCCCTTCCTTTCAAGAATTCTTACCAACCTTAAAATAATTTCCGCATTATTGCGAAACTTCAAAAAATCATTCACAAAGTCAAATCAATTTATAAAAATTAACAAAAATAAACAAACTCATCGCAATCCAAAAAAAAAATTAAAATTCATGTTTGAAACACCACAATATATATAACTCATTTGATAGCAATAATGATACTGATTTCATTTTTAATTTTACACTGAGGTAAAATTAGTTACAAATAATAGTAATATCATATTCAGCAATTTCATTTACTAGGTTTTTCTATTGTATTCTTGGGTTACCCAAGCGATTCTCCTTTTACGGGTTTTTTACTCATCTTGCTCATACTGTTTTATTACGACCTTTTTAGATTTTCTTAATTTTCCGCACAACTATAGGGCAGGAGCGATGGGAAAAACTATGCGTTTATAATACTGGACTAGAATGCAGTTTTTGTCTTTTTGCTTCCTTGTAAACAAAGGAAGTATTGTAATCCCGACTTTTTTCGGTTTCCAGATTTTGAGGCAAATATCCGTTTTAACCTTCCTTGAATCCATTTTGACTATTTTCGTTCTGACGTCTGTACGTACGTACCTACCGACGGATATCTGTATGTCGCATAACTCAAATACGGTAAAACAAAATACGGTATAGCATCTAGTTGTACACCTCCAATTTTTGGTTGCAATTGTTCGTGCCAAAAGGGCATTCATTCATGACGCGCACAAATAGATTACCGAAAATCTTGTACAATCGTTCTAAAAATGCCAACGAAGTCACGTAGTGTCCACATCAGATTTTTTTCAATTGACCAAATGAAAGCTATTCTTTTTAAAAAAAAGTAATAATAAAAAAAAAATAAAAAATGTAAATTTAATTGAATCGATCGTTTTAGAAACAAAATAGGCAATGCTGGTAACGTGCTGGCTTGTACAAACAAACGTGAATCGTGAGTTAGCTCTACAGGTGTCATCATGTCGAGCGATCTGAAGAAGGTCAACCAAAAGAATTACTAGAAGAGTTTATTCTTGCATACCAAAATCAGTCGTGTCTTTGAAGAATTAAATCAATAATAGCCTGATGTTGGCAACCGAGTTGAAACGTTTGTAGGTATGTTGCCTATATGTTAAATTAAAGTAACGTACACTATATAATCGTAAACAACGCGAGAGAGTAAAAAGTAATGTTGATAACTAGAGTGTCAACCAAGTTGAACGTTTATTTAGCGCTTTATTCTCGCAATTGTTTACTCTTGCGTTGTATACGATTGTATAGTATACTTTACTTTAATTTAACATATAGGTGTATACCTACACACGTTTCAACTTGGTTGACAACATCAGGTTCCACCCACAAAAAATCCAATGCATTTGATTTTTCTCAACCTGGACTTCAACTTGCCCTTTCAACCTTCAACTAGC
The DNA here is from genome assembly GCA_949152465.1 of Cantharis flavilabris. Classification (NCBI taxonomy): domain Eukaryota; kingdom Metazoa; phylum Arthropoda; class Insecta; order Coleoptera; family Cantharidae; genus Cantharis; species Cantharis flavilabris. The sequence continues at coordinate 25,783,793 of OX424439.1, forward strand.
CAACACACGGCCAACTTGGTCGTCAACAGAGCAAGTTGACAACTTAGGTTGACAACCAAGTTGAACGTTTATTTACCGCTTTAATATTGGCTCTGTGCAATCTTGCAAACTACACAATCTTAGCTAACCTTACTTTATGTTAAATTTTAAACACTCTTAACAATTTCAACTTGTAGCACTTACAAAAGTCAGTTAAAACTTATAAAAGACTTTTCTTCATTTGCATATTAATAATTCTAATTATTTAATTGAGAGTAATTTTAAATATGAAGTAAATATAATTTCAAGTAATTTTAGACAGAGTGCTGATATACTTAGCCGAACATAGGAAATTAACATGTAAAAACTTATTTATGCAAATTCCTGCTTCTCTAATTATTTATAGAAAAAATTAAAGACACAAAAATAATGCAGAAATATTAACTACGAATTATAACAGCATTAGATTTCATGTAACTTTTACTTAAAAAGTCCAAAAATGGTTTTGAAATTGTTAAAAGTTTCATTTATCAGACTGGCCATGCAAGTTTCCATGGAAACTGCTTTTGAAAATTTTAACAATTTCGTAAGTATTTTTTGATCTTTTAACTAAAAGCTAGATAATTCTAATGGTTTTATCATTTGCAGTTTATATATCAGCATTATTTTTGTGTTATACTTAATAATTTAATAATAATTAAAGTGAAATTTAAAAATATTCAATATAATATTGTAAACTAAAATATATTCGAAAATTGTTTAACATGTTATAGAATTTGCAATCTTGGCAATTTTCCCATTTTGATTATGGAAATTTTAAAAAAGAGTATTTTCTAATAAAAAACAATTTTATTAATTTTGCATTAAATAATTTTGCATACATACGCTCTAGAGTCTAAATGCGCTAACTTTAGTGATATGATTTTCATTAAGCAAATTCTCATTTAATTAATTATTCTCGATGAATTTTAAGCAATAATTTATTGAGTTAATTTGTAAATAAATTTAGGAATTTTATTGAATTTTTACTTTATAGGGAATAAGATTTTCCTAATACGTTTAATCGATATTCTACTTTGTGAACGTCTGAAATTAAATGTGAAAGTAACTTACTTGATTGTAAAGGAACGCTTATAATAATTATTATCAAAGAAAAGCATCCAATCAACCTTACCAAAAAATTTCTTTGTGCAATCAAGAACGTTGAAACGACTTAGGGTAAGTTTGTGAACTAAAACCAAATATGACTTGGGTTTAAAAAAAAAATTCTAATTTTTGAGCAAATGGGATAAATTAACGAAATCTCGAGCAGTTAAAGCAATGTTTTAAAATTGGTTGTGATCTGTAACGAAGTTTTCAATAATTATTGTAAGGTTTATAAAAAGAAGAATTGTTAAATAACAAAAAACCCAACTGTGTTAAAAAAAGAGCTAAAATAAAATTGTAGTTGAAAGAGGTATTGCAGGCGGGGACAAGCTAATCGTAAATTTTTATAACACATATATTTTGTAATTCTCTGCTTGTCCCCGCCTGCAATACCACTTTCAACTTCTATTTTATTTTAGCTCTTTTTTTTTAACGCAGTTGGGTTTTTTGTTATTTAATAATTTATTTTATTTTGCATTTTTTAGCTAATCAAAAATATTTATTAAATTAGCTGTTTCGTATTTTGGTATTTTTATTTTCATAAAAGCAGTGAAAAGTGATCTGATGATACGGATCGACAAATTACGTAGGTACACAAAATGTACATATAGTTAAAATCAGTTTAAGCTATTCAAAGCTGTTTGATTGCTCATGCTACAGAATTTAGAATCATTTAATAAGATTTTTGCCCCAGTTAATTTTGATTAAAACCTAACAAATACCAATGTCTGTTACAGACAACATAAACGATCGTATAGGTAGATTTACCTTTCAGTTAACTTTTCAAATTCATTACCACAAGAATTCTATCAAGAAATGCAATTATGGGGGTATAAAGAGAATACATTTAAGAGATTACGTTAGTGAAGCAAAAGCAAGGAAGGTCGACTTAATTTTCAACAATTCTATCAAAACGTGTTTAAGAACTAAACTACGCAACGTAGCTTTTAAAAGCTTGCGTTTAAGCTTAACGCATAGCAATTCACATAACATACATATTTTTAAAAATTCTTCGAATCTCTCATTTTTATCTTTTGACAAAAAAACAGCTTTTTTACAAAAATTTCTACTGAATAATAATTTATTTTTTAAAAAGCAATACCTACCTAAAATATAATAATTATCACGTAATGTTCTTAAAACAATGTTTTTTGTTAGCATTTAAAACTCTCATACTTTACTTTTTTCAATTTTTTTTTCCTTTAATGTATTTTTAATTTAATTTCTTTTTATTTATTATTTCCATAAAGCAGCAGTATGACGCCGACACGACGACGTATACCTAATGCAAAATTGTTTCATCACATCACCGTCGCGTCGCCAAAGAAACTTATTTACGATCAATCTTAGATTGCTGACCAAAATAAGATCTCAAGTTAAAGATTTAAAGTTTGAAGTTAAAAATTAGTATTAATAAGAAAAAAGTATGCGAAACAAAACGTTATGAACAAAAACGTTCATATAACGTTTATATTCTCGTGTTACCAAATCATCTTTTGGAAAATTTTTCATGATATGGAATTTTGATAACCAATTTTCTTTATTGAATTTTAATTGGAATATGTTTGGTTTATTGTGAATTAAAACTTTGATTATTTTTGTGTTTCTTTGATGGTTTTTGAATTTAGTTTTCAATTGTACATAATTTTTGTAAATCATTTGTAAATTTTAAATTTGTGCACCTTTTAAGTATGAACATTTTAAATGTTGGTACTAGAAGACGAACGATTCTCCCTTCCAATTTGGTTTGCCGATGCGAGCGGACGCATTTGTGTGTGAAGGTCCTGATATTTTTGATTGCGTTCTAGTTTGGGATATTATTATTTTAGATTTGTTTAATTTGGAAATCGTTTAAAATTTGGACAAGATTGAGTTTTTGGATATTTATTTGCTATATTGGATTGAGATTGGATCCGTAATTTATTATTAATTGGTCGAATTGGATAATTTGGATAATCAAAAATTATTATAATTGCCTTTTACTTAAATTTAAAATTACGAGTATTAAAAATCGTAAGCAAAGTGGAATTTGTACGAGGCCAGCATCTGAATTTGAAATTTATTTTAAAGCTAAATTAGTTAATTTAAATTTTTGGAAAATTTTGTTTTTTCGTAAACAATTTTGGATGTTTTTTTAAAGAATTTAAATTGGCCTTGCATAGGCCGGAACCGACTCCTGATTGTTTCAATGCTCTATGACAATTTATATGAGTTAATGAGTTAGTCGAAGTAAATTTTAGGGCGAAAAGGAAGTAGACAAGATCAAATTCCAAAATTTCACAACAATATACTACATAACTTTTGCTTTATAACATATAGCAGATCTTCTTAGCAGTTCTCAATTTCAATCAATTGAAATTAAACCTAAAAAATATTGTTTGACTTCACATACAAAAAGGAAACATACAAAATTAACGGAATTTTAAAGAAAAAAACATTAAACAAAAAGTTGCAGCATTTGGAAACTTACAAAAGAATTTAAAATATGTACAAAAGCAATTGTAAAAAAGAAAACATGCTAACCTGAATAAAGCTATAATTAGAACAATGAATATAATGTATAAAAAGAAGCTACAGGTATAGAAATGAAATATATTATATATTTTTTATAATATGAAAAAATATAAATAAATAAAATTGGAAATAAAAAATAATAAGCATTCAAGCGAATAGATCAAGTACTAGAAAACTAAAAAGAGAAGGCATCTGTTTTTTGGAAAGATATAAGGTAACTAAATATCTCCAAAGGAACGAAATTGAATGGATATTGGTGTAAGACCCGTTTTACATTATAACAAATTTGCAATTAAATCTTGTCACAAATTTGCTAGCAATTATTGTATAAAATTTCAAGTGTCATAATGAATGCTAGAAAAAAGGATAAGTTAGGTTATTTTCTTTTATGTTCTTTAATTTATTTTACGTTGTTTTTTTTTGCAGGTACCAGATAAAGAGATTATCTAAATTAAACTCCTAATTCAAAAAATTATCTAAATTAAACTTCTTAAAAACACTCTAGTAAGCTCTATCTTAACCGGACGGATCTCTCTGTTAACCGATTAACTTCCGAATTTTTTATATTTTTGGTATATTAAGGATGAAAATGGTATTACATATACTATTTTTGGTATATTTAAAAAAAGTTATTTTTTAACATGTTTTTATTGATGTCCATTTGGGGCTCATGGAATTTCCAGTTTACTTATATTTATATTTATTATTGTGCTATCAACTAAAACGATTTGTAGTAGTCTCAAATACGAATCTGTCATAACAAAACAAAATATGCGAACAAAAAGTTTACTAGAAAACAATGTAACAATGAGGACATCATTTTACTGCAAAGGTTATAAATTTACTTTTTCAAATACAAGTTATACAAGTTATAGGCAACATTCAAACAAAAAAATAATTTTGAAAACTAGAAAGTATTTATGTTACACATTACGAATACAAATTCACATTTTATTAATTTGTAAAACATTGCAAAAGTTATTTTAAGGATATGCGAAAAAAACCTATAGATGCCATATTACCAAAAGAACAACAAAATTTGCAGAACGGCTAGTGGTTCAAGGCCCATCCTGTACTGAAGCTCTAGGCTTATTGTACCCCGTTTTTGCATTAAATTGTTAAGGAAAGTTATAACTTATAAGGTTATAAGTATTACGATCCACAGCTTGATCTTCACCAGAGGGCTGAGCTAAGAAATTCTGCCGAGTCCGGGATTTCAACCCAGAATCTTCGCTCATAACTTCAACTGGCGATCACATCAAGCCACCGCTGTGGTCTAAATTTGCAGATAGTTTTACGCTGTTGCTTTTTTAAGGCTTTAGATTGTCGGAAGTGAAATTCTGTAAAAGCAAATTTAAAAGTTAAAATCTTCTTTTGAAGGATTTAAACTGTCGGGAGTGAAATTGCATAGTATGAAATTACTAGAGGGTCAAATTACCGGTGTGAAATTTCTGGCAGTTAAATTATCGATACTCAATTAGCTCTAAACCCAAATGAATATTTTTGAAAATTTAAATTTACAACAATTGAAATTATCTATTAATCTTCTTAAATATCCTATCTCTATCTACTTCTTAATTATCTTGAGTTGAAGTGTTACTGTCAAAATAATCATCTAAATTTACTTTGACAATTTAATTATGATTGGCTACTAAAACCTAGCACTAGTGGCTACTAGACGTTAGTAGCCAATCTTAATTAAATTTTATGCGGGCGCGTGTATGCATCCGCTCCGTTTATATGTTTGAATTTAATTAAATTAAATTAAACAAATATTGTTTTTTTAACAGCTTATTCTGTTGGAATCTTGAAAACTCTGGATATATCATGGTATTTCTCGAGAAATACCTAAGCTATCTGAGAAATGTGTTATTCTAAAAGGATGCTGAAGGAATTTATTTGGCATTTTTAAGGGGTGTATTTGAAATTATTAGAACTTTTTTGGCATTTTCAATAAATTTAACAATCTTACAAATTTGTTAAAATAAAGTTCTCCTTTTTGTGAAAAGAAAAAATCACTTGTTAATTTTGAAGTTCGGAAAATAACTAGAAGATTTAAATAAAAAATGACTCTGAAATTTGTAGTATGTAATATTGACGAGAAAATAAACAGAATTTATGAAACATTTTTGTGGAATTTTAAGTATTTTGTGGAAATTGAGGTGAATTTTAAAACATTTTTTTTGTTATATGGGTGTTTATCAAGAATTTTTTGAAAAGATAGCTACTTAAAGAATTTGTTGTTCCACCTGAGTGTTTTTTGTCCTTTTACAAAGAAATTGAAAAATTTATTACTAATATTTGAAAAATTTGTATGAATTTTTTTGTTTTTTTCAAAACATTGTACTAATTTTAATTAGAAAAAACCAAATTTTCATAAGGCAGAAAAACCAAAATACGAATTCAGTTTAGAGATCGTAGAAGGTAGGAAGTAAAATCTAAAAGCTAAGAAAGGACGTTGGTTTATTTACAAAGAATTAAGCAGATATCTGAAGAATTTTGTATCATTTTTAGCATTTCGTGGCAATTGAAGGTAATTTTAAAGTATTTTTTTGTAGAATGAGGTATTTAAATAGAATTTTTATGGCAAAATAATTAATTTTTTGTCTTCAAAACTAGATCCTGTTACTGTTAGTGTTTCCTGTAAATAAAAAATAAAATTTTGAATTTCACCCTGATAATTACTTATTATTCTAACAAAAGTTTGTAATATTTACATTATTGGAATAAAACACAAACAGGAACGTATAACCATGAGGGAGGGAGCTTCCCCCCTAATATATTTGGCAATTAAAATCGCTTACATACTGTTTGAAGTCAATAATACTCCTTTAAAAAAAAACAGAAAACCAAATACGAAAGCTCATTTTTGAGCTTTAAATGCAATTATCTACTTTCATTCCCACTTTGTTGAATGTAGATACAAAAATATCGATGGTACGGAAAATGAGGTAATGACAAAAAGTATGGGAAATTGAATTTCCTACAAGTTTGGTACTTAGCATTTTTACCGTAAAGTTGAAAATAATCGAGTTATTTAATAAACAACCCTTAAATTCAAGATGGCGGAAAAAGCAACATGGCAATTTTTCCGAGTTTTTTGTTTTAGACTACCAATGCCCCCCCCCCCTATTGATTGGAGAAAAAAGTTGCTTCTTATAATGAATGCAACTTCAAATGTACATACTGACTGGACTATAAATATCATTGCAATATTATACCGGGTTCTGAATGAGTTATGTCCAATTTCTTCGCACTTAAGCCTCATTCACATCCAAGTAACGTACGTAGCGGACATACAAGACATAACGTAGAAAACATAACAAATAATCATTTGTCATTCACATTAACATAGAAAACATAGAAAACGTTAAGCGCGCGCACTCATATTTGTACAATACAGGCAAGCGGTCAATTGGGGTTTTATGACTAGAATATTACCGTAACCTATTTATAATCTTAAATCGAAAAGACTTTCGGCTAGTGCCAATTTGAAGCGAAACGTGCTGAAATGCTATTTTATATAACCGTGAGAACTGTTTAGGGAGAATGTATTTCTTGGCATGAAAAAATTTGTTGCGACTGCAACAGTTATTTATCCTAAATGTTTAATTTAAATCATTTAAATGTCCGAAGTGTAACCTTAAAATTTAAAATGTGTTAAAAAGCACAACGGGGGTGTTGCCTAGCAAAATAAACGCATCTTATTGGTCAAACATAGAAAACATAACGCAGAAGTTGAAGTTGACCCAACTTTTTGTTATGTCTTCCATGTTTCGTACGAATGTAACTGGTGACGTTTAAAACCATGCATTTCAACTTTGCTCAAGTTATGTCTTGTATGTCCGCTACATACGTTACTTGAATGTGAATGAGGCTTTAGAGATATCCTCCCTCCCAAATTAACCAAGTGACCAAACAATCAATCGTTTTGATTGGTTATCGGTATGTTTATACTTATCGGGTGGATATCTCTAAGTAAGTGAAGAAATCGGACATTAGCTGAACGTAGAATATTATCATGTAAAAACTCATTTATGCAAATTCCGGCTTCCCTAATAAGAGAAAAAATGAAAGACATAAAAATAATGCAGAAATATAAACTACGATTTTTGCACTCGGCTAACACCTCGTGCAAAAACCTTCGCACGCGGGATGAAAAGCAGCACCTTAGTCCCATGATGTATAATATACTATTTTACATGTTAATTTCCTATGTTCGGCTAACTCATTCAGCACCCGGTATAGTCGTAATCACGAAAAATGAAGTTTGCGCAATTTTCGATGTGTCAAAACTGAAACAATTACGATCATTCATATAAGTGTGTCTTTGTTGCACCTGTGTTGTTGATTAAAAATTTGGGAGGGCAGTTGTCGAAGCTTGATTCAGATGGTTGTGAAGTAAGCTTCATTATTTTTCCACTGAAAAAGATAATCAAAAATTCATCATTTTGGTTCCAATGAACAGAATTTACCATATGAATGAAAAATGTATGGTATTATTATTTATGAAAACAATCATTGTAGGTATGTATTCATTAATGTTCATTAATATGACGAAACTTTTCATTGGCACAAAATTGATGATAGCTTCATTAAGATAATGAATCATTTTTTTTTCAGTGTACAAATCGCGTTTTCCAAAATGACCTCCAACACACCTCTGGTTTCTTCATAAAGCTAAACCAGAAATACGTTTCATGCCATCTCTGCGAACCAGACGTATGATGGCAGGCTTCGTGATGCCCTGAATTTTAATGCATAATATAGTATGAATTTCAAGTGGACACTTTTCATCATCGTGTATTTCCTATCAGTTTTGTTTTGAAAGACACGAGTCAAATAATATTCAAGTGCCATGAATTACTTGCTGATTATAATTTATTAAAATGTGACTTGCAGCTTAACGTGAAACTCAAACCACGGCATAATTAATTTTAATGCAACTGGGGATCAAAAACCAGTTTTAAAATCAACCTTTAATAAACTGCTAAATAATATAAATTCCATTCATTTTGTACAATTGAATAAGTTGAGTTTCAACCTATAAAGGATACAGTAAACGCTTTAAGCAGCGATTATGCCGGATAAAGGAGCTTACAGTCAGTAAATAAGGTTTTATACACATGAAAATATTTCTTACATTTAGATACGCTATATACATATAAACATAATTAAAGTCCTGAGGGATTAAACTTTTTCAGAATTATATTTTAACTGGTCACTCAATAGCAATCTGGAAGCATTTCCACCTGATGCAAAACGTCCGAGTAATTATATTTTGTAATATAGTAATAATAATTTTTGCTAATTATAAAAATTAAATAAAAGCTATAAATTGATATTTTGATAATTTCATTTCTTATTAATTCTTAATTCCAAAGAAAAGATAAAATCACATTTCTCTTAGCAATTGGAAATAATATGAAGAACAAAATAAAACATCTTATCAATATACTTTGTTTCAAAAATTTGTAAGTTTACAAAACATAACTACTAATTTATTATTATTAATTATTTATAAGAAACGTTTTCGTAAACATCAAAACTTACTATTAAGTAATTTATATTTTCTTTTCAGGGTCTGTTAAACAAAATCAAATGGTTGTCTATATTAGCTTCAAGCATTTTGTGATAAAGCTGAACCAGAATTACTGATGCTTCTTCTATTTTCAACTATTTTTTATTTAACGATTTATACAGCAAGATATAAACAGCAAAACATATTGGAATCGAATTTTCTTTTAAGAAAATTTCATTCCAAACTAAAATGTGGCAACTTTATTTATATCACAGCTTAAAGCTTCGAAGTAGTTTAATGAGTTTTTCTTATTCGTAAACCGTTAATTCCTCTTTAATTTGAAATTTTGAGAAGGCATAAATTATTTAATAATTAGGAAGTGCTCTTCTAAAACTTTTCGTTTTAAATTTTTGACTTAATAATTTATGTATTTAAATTTAAAACGTGCTTACCTATATTGAAGGGACGCTAATGGGCATGTAAATCGTTTATAAAATTTAAATTACGTATTTCGTGTATCGAGTGGAAAATGTACAGTATAGGACATTAATAAGGATTAGATACTTGTTCAGATAGTAAGGGGTTATACGTTACTCGCTCGTCCTTAATTTAGTTTTAGCCACTATCTGCTTACATGATGCACGATAATTCAGATCAAGTATAAGAACCGTGTTTTCCTATTTCCGTGTAATATAAATTCCAGATAACGTATACATACTTCTTATAACCACCATTACGAGATTTTACATCGAAAGATTCTGTACTGCCAAAATTTAGTTAAATTTTTATTTTTATTTTTAACTAATATTATATTATTGTTTATATTTGTATGTTAATAATTGTTTGTTTTAAGGATTACACGATTACGATGTATCTCAACCAATATTGGAAAGACGAACGTTTGGCCTTCAGCAACGACGAAGAAGTATTAACCCTATCGGGCGACTTTGCAGAAAAAATTTGGGTTCCAGATACGTTCTTCGCCAACGATAAAAATAGGTAATTTCTGTGACTTTGTTGTTACAATTTGAAAAGGAAATTAATAGAAGTGATGGAAAGGAAATTAAATATAAAGTGCGTTTTATTAAATTTTTCTTTTGTTTACGATAAAATCTTCCAGACTTGAAAAGTGTTGATCCCACTGTTGTCACATTGTACAAAGAAATCACTTAACCCAATTTTCATCACATTTTAATTTTATCACTAATTTTAATCAATGAATTTTAATTTTTGCTTACTTGAGATAATAAAATTTAAATTATTTATTTTAACTATCTTGCTATCAAAACCAATCTCGAAAAATTGTGATTTTTTGAAACTATCTCGTCTGTTAGAAAACATCGTTAATATTGGAAGGGAAACATGAATCTGCTATTACCATTTACTTAAATTCATCTCCAAAATAGAGATACATTTCACTCTAAAAATAGCCGTTCGATCAAGTTCGATAGATTTGGTTGAAAAATGTGTTTCAATTTGGAGGCAGCGGTGGTAAATACCAACTGATCTTCTGAATAAGGTACACCGGGGTAAGTGGAACCCAGAAAACCATTAGTTAAGGTTTAGGGTCCCCGAAAAATGGTGACTGAGTGAGGCTATATTAAGCGGTAGCAGTTACTTTCCTTTAAGAAAGTGTGAAAATCATAACTTAAAAAAGTAAATTTTTCTTGAAGAAAATTTAGGTTAAATTGGAAAAAATAGGAAGTTACCTCTGATTGACTGACATTCATATAACTGTCTACAAATGATACTCAGCCAAGTGTAAATAAATGAAAGTTTTTAAAAATTTAACAATCCACATGCCGGTGTACGTATTTATTTTTCAATGAGAAGGAAAGGAAAGACTTTTCAGTCAATATCATTGTCAAAATTGGATTGCACTTCAGGAAGTTATCATTTTCATTAGTGTCTTTATTTTACCTTTTTTTCTCTCATCTAATTTGATGTGGGTTTCACTAAAAACCCCAGGTTAAGTGGAACCCATCAATTTCTTGCTTAAAGCTCTCAAAAAATGTTTCATTATATTAAAAATAACATTATTACACATACAAGATACACAATAGAAGAGTTAATTTAATTTATGTACTTCTCACTGCTTCAAACAAGCAATAAATTGACAAAAATACAAATTACTTTTACATCTAATGTCTGTGCCACAATCGTTTTCATTGTTTTATCGGCAAATTTACCCTCTGGTTTCCACTTACCCTATAGTTCTACTTACCCTGGTGTATATACGCATACACTCTGCATATACTCAATAATATTAGTTAACATTGAATCACTATTTTCTTCTTACAGTGTTAACCCTTAGCTACCACCATACCATATCAAGAGTATTCCATTCAATTTTTAGCTTTATCTTTAAGGGAATAAATCGTTTGATAAACTGCGTTGAAATAAAGGTAGTTATTTTTAAAATGAGCCATCCTAAAACTAACGGCGATGGTGCTACAAGTACAAATTTCGTTTGGTAAAATTGTTCTCAATGGACTTGATTTTGGCTAGGGTCAAAATGACCCCAGTGTGGCAGCTAAGGGTTAAATACATCTTCCCGATCAAATTATCAGATAATAAAAAGGAAATGAACCCAAAATAAAAATGTTAAGTAAATTTGTGGTACCTATGTATAATTATGTAGCTAGAGATAATTATGTCTTTTTTGATTTTTTGAATTATTGATTTTCTACATATTGTATTATTCTTACTTTTTTTAATAAAAAGGACTTTGTGAAATATCCTTAGATGTAAATTTGACCAACAGGAATAATTTATTGATTGTATCATGTTGGGAAAAAAATCAGCTGTTAAATATGATATTTTGATAATACAAATCGCCTATTCTATTTCAAATTAAATGATATTTTAAACAATTCAATGCAAACATGGCTAAAAAATGTTTCCCTAAAACAAGGTGTGTGAATACACACCCTATGCTATTTAAAATTTTTAGGGTGAAATTCACCGTTATGTTATAACTACAGTTGTTATTTGTTAACAAATAAGATAATAGCTATTTATGTCATGAGTATATAATTTAGGTCTTTATCGGACGAAGCCTATAGTTATTGCAGAGCAAGCGAGTCCAAAAAGCCTAATTATGTGCAAATGACATACATAGTTTTATGTTCGACTGCACCACCGTAGAAGAATTTCTTTTATATTTTTATATAATATTAGAAAATTCACTTTTACATTTAAAAATTGTATAATTTCGAAGGGTGCTTATTAATTTGTTTTGAAATTGCGTGAAAATTAATAAATAATGGAAGAATCACTTAAATAGCGTCAAAAATTAAAGAATTGCTGATTTAATAGTTTAATTTATAGATTTTCTGTTTCAGTTACATTAATATTTCAAATTTAAATAAAACGATGACATTATAATTTTGACGTTTATTTCATTGACATTGACAGGCGGCTTTTTTACTTTATTAATAAAGTAAAACGGACTAGTACCATCAAATGGTACCTTATGGTCGCTAAATGCTATTGTAATCATGTTATTATAATACAATCGGACATAAAATACCAAAAAACAATTTTCGTTGTCGATGAGCCACCCTGTATAATTTATTCACAATTTTATCTTTTCAGTTTATTTTCTCTATTTTTCTCTTGACCAATTTTTGAGTTTTCTTATCTTTGTTAAACTTATTTTGTTTTGAGTTATTAAAATAATTAGTTTTCTTTGTACCAAATAATGAGAAAAGTTTTTAAGTAATTTAAAAGTTAACTATATTAATATATAATTTTATGAATTATTAATTATTACTTTAAAATTTTTGAAGCCCTTCAAACGGTACATTAAAATAATTCGGAGAAGTTTATCTCAAAAAAAAAGTTGAAATTTGTTTTTAAATTAAAAGTACAATTTTAATTACTATGTTGTAACTCTTTAATAATTAATAAAAGTAATTAATATTTATAGTATTAAAAAAATATTTTTACATTTAATCAAGTTTAGTGCTCGAATTGGCATCTGGTTTTTTAGTTTTTAGTTAGTGGTTTCTTCAATTAAATTGGAAAAGATTTGTTACGAAGGGTAGATTTTAGTTGGTTTTTATAATCGATAAGAATTTATTGGTAATAGTATATTGTTTTATTATGATGGAAAGATTAATTTTTCCTGCCCAGGAAAAGTTACCTTTCCATCCGAATAAAACATGTTACTTTTTCTCCAAACGAACAAAATTCAAAAATAAATTTCAAAATTAGCAATAACTCGGGAACGGCGCTAGATATCAAAAAACTGAGCAAAAACTTCTCCCCCCTCGCTTAGTATACACCCCCGTAAATTATTAGTAGGAAAGCATATGCAAAAATTCAGATCGATCGCGCGCAAAAAATTCGAAAGGTAGATAGGTCAACTAGTTTTAATTTAATCTAATGGTAATAAAAATAAACAAAAGTAAGGTGACATTTTGATTTAATCTGTCAACTATTTTCAATTTATGTTGGTAATTTTTAAAATGAATTCGCAACTGTCAACTTCAATTGTGACATTTATTTAAAATTTTTAGGTTAAAAGATCAAACTGTTTATTTATTTGGTTAAAAATAAAATTTTAAGTTGGTATATTTAAGGATTTAAATGTCAAAGTCAAAGTTTATATCTATTTATTTTTAAATTACGCTCTAAAATTTTATATTTGAAATGGTAAATAAATTTTAAATAATTTTTAGAAAAGGTAGATACCAAAATTAGTCAATTTTATTAAAATAATGTCACATTTCTAGTTATTTTTTTTCCTGTCGCCGACACTTTTACTTTCGAAAAAATCTTTACGCCACGTGGTTTTATGTATGTCGTTAAGGAAAAGTTTGACTTTCGTGTTTAAAATTGATAATGAAACAGCTGACTTTCGTGACGTTTGGAGAAAAAAATTGTTATTATTAATTCACAATTTTTTTTCATTTGTTAATTCTCTTAAAAAATATATACAAATTAATAATAGTAATACTGAAAACTTTCGATGGAATACTAACCTGCTAAAAGAAAAATTGAGTTAAATGAGCAACCATATTCCAGAAAAACTATTTTACTCTAAACACTCTTTCCATAAAACTACGTAACGCTGTCTTTTCCAAAATTTCAACAAAAACATTAACAAAAACAATATTGTTTTATTAGGATGGTAAAATGAACTTTTCTTGCCCAGCAAGTAAAGAACTTATTTCTGTAGCTATTTTTGCAATATGGCAGCAGTGCATCTATCGACAAAAAGTTGGTAAAGTAAAAGCTGAAAAAAAATTAATGATTAGAACATCATTTTATATCCGTGTTTTTACAGGGCGTATGGTGTTAAGCTTTTGAATAGAAACTTAAATGATGCAGTTTTTCATAAAATTGAATTAAAAGTGCACGAAATGCAGAAACATATCTGCTTTAGCTACATTTTTGTGCTATCTTAATTTTTCAGCCATTTGGCTTGGTTATAAGGTTTAATTATGACTGCTTGATATTTTTTATTATATTATAGAATTTTCAAATTGTTTAAAATCACATTTACGTATTTCCTGAAAATTCTATGATCAAATTTGAGTATTACTTAAGTTTGATTTAATCTAACATTTATTTAAACACCAGAAGCGTATTTTACAATTGAATGATTATCGCTTTTGATCTCTTGGTGAATCGTATCTGAGGGAATATTTAAACATTCAATAATTGTTCAACACTTTAAAGTTGTCTGCTTTTTATTGTATTTTTTTGTAATATTGCGTTCAATTTCAGTTTTTTACATGATGTCACTGAACGAAATAAATTAGTACGACTCAATGGTGATGGTGCTATTACGTATGGAATGCGTTTTACAACGACTTTAGCTTGCATGATGGATTTACATTATTATCCGTTGGATTCGCAAAATTGCACGGTAGAAATTGAAAGTTGTAAGTGGACATTTTTAATTTAAAATATGAAATTTTCAATAAACAATCTAAATAAATAAATATCTTTAAAATTAAAAAAAAATCATTTTAGATGGATATACGGTGATAGACGTTGTAATGTATTGGAAAATAACTCCCGTGAGAGGTGTCGAAGAAGCCGAATTACCACAATTTACCATAATAGGTTACGAAACAAACGATAGAAAAGAAACACTTGCAACCGGAACTTATCAGAGACTATCACTTTCTTTCAAGTTGCAAAGAAATATTGGATATTTTGTTTTTCAAACTTATTTGCCTAGTATTCTCATAGTTATGCTGTCATGGGTTTCGTTTTGGATTAATCACGAAGCTACGAGTGCCCGAGTTGCTTTAGGTAAGGAATATTTCACATCTGGCTCATTACATCACTTGTATAATATATAACTATTTGTTTTAGGTATTACTACTGTATTAACAATGACTACGATAAGTACGGGAGTACGTAGTTCGTTACCTAGAATAAGCTACGTAAAAGCAATCGACATATATTTAGTAATGTGTTTTGTATTTGTTTTCGCTGCTCTTCTCGAATATGCTGCCGTTAATTATACGTATTGGGGCGCTAGAGCAAAGAAAAAAAGCAAGAAATCAAAAGAAGTAGAAGAAAAAAAACCAGGTGCGATTCGATTCCTACCTATTCAGTAAATATTTTAAGAATTTCACAATTTTTATATTTTTACATACGAAAATATTTTAGATCAATGCTAACAGTTTAGGTTTCTTTAAATCTACGAAATAACTTTAATTTTATTTGGAATATAGATTGATTTGTGAAACGTTGAATTTCCTGTATGTACCTATATCCTTTTATATCAAACAAAAATCCAGATAGGCGTTTTTCGTACTTAATTGGTTTTCAGATTTGTTTGTTGTTAGTGGTTCGCAAACCCGCTTACCTTAATGAACTTCACCGTATGAGTGCCATTTTCTAACAAAAATTCTATGCAGGAACAATGGAAATAATAAAATATGCAATACCCATCACTCTTGTATACAAATCTACAAACTTGTTTTATAAAGAAATTTTACAAAATTTTTCACATGATTGTCTACAATTTTAAATAAATTGATAATAAACTAAATTATGCTGCTATTTCGTAACGAGGAGTAACCATTAAAAAGGGTGAAATAATTAATCTCAATTTTAAAAATAGGTGGACTCGATGGTTTTTATATCTGTTACGGTCAATGACGTAAATTAGACATTGACGTCAATGGCCGGGCAATAACGTCAATGCCCATTTCCAAATTAGCTGCACGGGTAGTGGTTCAATGCCCACTTTGTACTGAAGCTCCAGGCTTATTGTACCCCGTTTTCCATTAAGATGTTAAGGAAAGTTATTTGTATTTCGATCCACAGTTTGATGTTCACCAGAGGGCCAAGCTAAGAAATTCTGCCGAGTCCGGGATTTGAACCCAGAATTTCCGCTCCTAACTCAACTAGTGATCACATCAAGCCACCACTGTGGTCTTCAATGCCCATTTACCCTGGCCATTAACGTCAACGCCCGTTAACGGTGGGCAATGATGTAAATATTTTCATTTGACTATAATATTTATGTTTTTGGCCGGTCAATGACGTTAATGGCCAAAATGGATTGGGCAATGATGATATTATGGAATAACTAATATAAAGAACAGCAAAATAGCAATTAAAATTTGACAGCCATCTGGCAAGTGATATTGTACGTACCTATGTTGTATTCATTGTATTATAATATAATATCATACGTCAATGGCCGGTCAATGACGTCAATGCCCAACTAAGCTGGGCATTGACGTTATTGTCCGGGCCATTAACGTTAATGGCCGAATTGTCATCATTGACCGTAACATATCCAAATATAGTATTCTTCTAACCTGGCTAGAATAAAATAATCCTAGAATAATATATACAGGGTGCTGAATGAGTTTGCCAAACATAGGAAGTTAATCCTTTCAGACCCGACTTTTTTTGGCTAAAGGAAATCATTATTTTTTTTTTTTAATTTCATATTACTGTACTCTAAAAAGTGTTTTTGGCGAGTTTCATAATTTTCTGATTTTTAAATAAGAAAATACAGCGAAGTAAACTTTAGTTGACCCAATATATAAACCATTATAAAACGCATGATACAGATTTAAACAGGTGACTAATTATTCGTAGACCAAGTTTAGTATGATAACAACTAGTAAAAAAAAATTATGCATTTATAATGATATTTGGCTGAGTCATTCTTAACTAAAGTTATACTCAAGTTCAAGCTATTCTGCAACGGAATGTTTTTTTTAAATTTTTATTTATACAAAAATTATAATTTATACAAAATTAATTTATTATCATAGAACATTTTTTATATTTTTATTGAATTTCTCGGGGTTCTTTCCATAAAGAAATGATTGCTATCTAGCATATAAGTTTGTCACCAACTTCAAAATAAATTAATAAACGTAGGTACACTATAGTGTACCCTAGGTCTGAAAGGGTTAAGATGAAAAAACATAATTATTCAAATTCCTGCTTCCCTAATTATTTGCGAAAAAAAAAATGAAAGACAAAAATAATGCAGTAATAATGCAGAAATATAAACTACGAATGATAAGAGCATTAGATTTCATTTAGTTTTTCATTTATCAGACTGGTCATGTAAGTTTTCAGGGTAATTACTTTTGAAAATAGAAATTAATTGAATTTATTACATGGCCAGTCCGATAAATAAAAATTTGAAGTGTATCTAACCGTAATTTGTAATTCTAAATCTTAATCTTCTAATCTTCCCGAAATCTTGCAAGTCTTCACTTTCGAAGGCGACGGGCTTCAAATTTACTAATTCGTCGGTCCGGCACGCCCCCTAAGCCAAATATTAGTGCGACGTACAATGAAATAAATTGGCGTATAATTAAATAAAAATATAAATAAAAAGTAGGTATACTTACTTTAGCCACCAAAAAATTTTGGCAAATCCCCTCTTTTAAAAATATCGCCACGTAGTCAGATGGTAGGACACGCGATATTTTCGGCAGATACCCTTCGTTATTCCGCTTCATAAAAGCCGATAATTTGTGGAAATTGCCGATGTCTATGTTATTTTCTTTATCCTTTTTGATTTTATCCTTAAATATTGCGACCACATGATCAACGACTTCGTCAAACAATCGGCCAATTCATTCTTCTTGCACCACTGCACAAAACTGTCGTACAGGCACAAAGATAAATAAACCGTTCCAGTACTATTTGGCAGTAGTTGCTAATATTATTAATGCCAAATGCTACTTTGTAGTACTATGGAGCACGTGCATTATTGAGAAATGCCTCAAATTTCTGCTTTAAGTTTTGTAATTGGCGAAGTTCCTACTTTACCTCCCAGAATTGCAAAAAAAACAGTATATATGCACCTCGGAAATAAAGTGACTTTTGACTTTTGTTGCCCTCGGTTTAGAAAAAGTTCACTTTGTACCCTTGGTGCATAATGTACTATTTTACATGTCGATTTCCTATGTTGGGCTAACTCATTGAGCACGAAGTAGAATAAAAAACTAATAGTTAAATCTACGGATCAACCCATTTCAAACTATATGCTGACCAATATTTTTTATTCCAATGGGTTTGTTATGAGATTTTATTGAAACTAAGCCTAGGTAACATTTCTATATATACAATGTGAAACAAACTCAATCTTTATGCAGTTGGGTTGTATGAGATTGACAGGCATATTTACGTATTAACGTGGGTTTTTAAGATTTTCAATCTCAACAGTAAAGGTGGCAGGCACTCATTTTAGATAACACTAAAATGAAACTTCAAACATCGCATCGATTAATTTAAGAAATAATCGATATTAAATTTTAGATTTTTCATATTAACACCTACTTGTTCAAAGTTTGCGGGACTTGATTCCATTCTGTTGACAGTCCGTACAATTTACACGACTACTTTAATCCATTTTTTTTTCAATTTTATCTTCACTCACAACAAGCCAACGGTTCGTGAAACTGCTGCAGAGCGGATCTTAATTTTTCAATTTCAATGCCATGCTGACTCAAGCATCAGATGAAGGAGATTAAAGTCTCTTGGCGCTAAATGCTCTGCAAGTTATACGATGATTCGTGATGCGTTTTTAACTTTATCTCAATTATAATTTCCTCCTGTGACTTAATCAACTTCCGCTTAAATACTTACACAATTTGGTACACTTACTTTTTTTTAACTTTTAACGGGCCGTTAAATTTAACTAACAAATTAAAATTATTCCTTAGTGCTAAAAAACCAATATACTTAGAAATGCTTTAATTTGAATAATATCTTATATTTGTATTACAATTTGTATTACTTATATTACATTTTTGAATCTAATCGGTCACTAAGGTCCGCTTTTACAATAGTCGGTTAAGTATGAGTATAACCAAAGATAGTATAACTAACCTATATCACTACCCACTTTTGTGGATGTTTTTTAATTCATCTGATCCTATTCATTTTCCTCTATTCCAATTCATCTCACGTCAAAGTGATCGACAGATCTGTAAAAGTGGATCTAATGTTCTATAAATTTTCACATAAAACCACCGTTTTGCCACTTTTTATATATTAAAAAAACTCAATTTTAGAGTAAATGAAGCGGAAAATAAACATAACCTAAAGTATAAAGTACCTAGTGAAATTCTAGAAAAAAATAGAAAAAAACTTGAATATGTTTCGAGATATAGCACTTCAAAGGCACGACTCACTTTGATTCAATTTTTAGGGAAAATTGTAGTTTTTTATTATAAATAATTTCTCAAATAGAAATTCTGTGAATAAAAGTGATTAGTAATTTTACAAATTGTAAAAGATTCTCTCTGCATAATTTATACAATTTCTAAATGAAAATAAATTTTTTTCATTTATCGGGATATAATCAAAACCACTTTTTGTAGAACAATCTTTTTATGTTAGTTTGACATATAATTTCAGCTTAATGAAATACATTTCTTCCGTCCGATCTACCAAAAATAAAATAATATCGAATAGCTAAAAAATGCAATATATTTCAAAAACTCTCTTGAAAAAGAGAATTCCACTGGTTTATTGCCAGCTGGAAGTTTGTTCTACGTGAAATTTTACAGTTAACCGAGTCTAATTTTATTCGTCCACTTTTGCATCAAATGAACAAGAAAAAAGTCTACAGGAAAAAATTTTGGGTAATATTCGAAAAGAATTGAAATTTTTGTCGGGCTTTTTTTTTCAGTTGTACACAAATTTTCATTAAGTTTAATTTATAACTAATTTGGGAATAAAATGAATATAACATTGCAGACTCATGATTTAGTGACTTTAGAGACCTCGATAAAGGCCACTTTCCAATCTGAGTCAAATGTAGGTATAAGAACTTAAGGAATTTTTTACGATACCAAACTAAAAGTTTTAACAAAATATTGCATTTCCGATGTATTTCCAACTAGACCTCTCTTTACAATCTTTCAGGAAGTATTAATGGTTTCTTGGTTTCTACATGCTCATTCCATAAACATGAACCGGGAGGTGTTTTAAAATCAATGTAAAATATAAAACTACCAATAAAATACTTTCTCAATACTTTCTCTAAATAGTCTAATAAATGCAATTGCAGTAGCAAAATTAACTCATGATTGTTTTAGGGACCAAACCAAGTAATGATGTATATCATGCACCAAATGAAGATATAATTGAGCTACAAGATGTTAAAATGAGTCCTATAGCTTCAATCAGAAATAGACACAATTCAAAATTAAGTTCAAATACTTCTAATGAAATAGATCCTTCTAAATTTCCTCCTAGTTTTCGTATTTCAAGAACTGCTGGATACGGATTTAATCCAAGAACCCCGGGCCTTCGATATAGAGGTATTAAAGGTAGGTTCACATTTAATTCTAAAAAAAGACTATAAAATGTTTTCATTTTAGGACATGCGATACATAGACCAAAAGTATTCCACGCATTAAAAAAAGGAGCTTCGGCGTTGAAAGCTTCTATGCCCAGAATTAAAGACGTAAATGTTATCGATAAATACTCGAGAATTGTATTTCCCGTTACTTTTTTATTATTCAATGCCGGTTATTGGGGATTTTACATCTTTGAGTGACTAAAACTTTTATATAGATGTGATAATTAGTCGAACCAAAGTCGAGATACGATGATCCGATGAGCAGAAATAATGCAGTCGAAATTTAAAAAGACATTTTGTTCTTAATGCGATATTCATAAATTCTAGATAAGGAAAAAAATTATATTTCATTATCTATCGTACGGCGAATTTAATGAAGGGACTTTTATTAAATTGTTGTGAAGTTATTAAAAATGTGTTCAAGAAACTAGTGATTGTATTATTTAAATATTTTGGTTGTGGTAGCGATTAGATAAGTAAAAATTTGTAGATTTCATGATTTTGAAGAAGTTTGTTGAAATAGCAATTCAATTAAAACGTAATAAATTGATTTGCATTTAAAAAATGCTTGTAAACACTGTTTTGTTAGAATTAGAGAAAGAACCTCTTGTAGAGCTTTAGTAATCAAAATTACTTTTTATTTTGAACGATCACGAATTATAGAAATTATTATTGAATCTTAAAAAAATGCACATATTTATTTTTATCAAAGAATATTATTTTAGTTTATTTGGAATTTTTCTGGAATTAATGTTTATGTTAATTTTGTAAATAAAATTTTATAGTAGTTTGTATTTCTACTTGAATTGTAAATCCGCAAATCCAAAATCCAAAAAATATGAATGTATGAAATTGCTGAACAGGACTTGAATTCTAATGTACCTAAGTTAAAATAAAGAAACAGATTTTAATATTTTAGTACGATTTTTCTCAATTAGGAACTTGTTATTTTTTGCAGATTTTACATAGTAAAAGGTGTTTCAATAAGTGTGCACAATGTAATTGTAAGAAAATAACGCATTTTTTTTGAAAGAATGGTGAAATTTTTATTGCATTCTAAAGTAGACATGTTCCGATTATGCATGAAATAATTTATATGGTAAATGGCCCCCGCAGATCTGAACACCGGCCCTTACTCTTTTCATGAAATTTTCGATGACATTTGGCAAAGATATGGCTCTATCTCATCGATGACCTTTTGGATCTCGGTCTTGAGCTCAGGAATTGTTTGTGGTGTATTCACATAGACCTGTGATTTCACAAAATCCCTAAGAAAAATTCGCACGGCGGTAAATCTCCGACCTTCACATTAGAATTTCGGGAAATGATTCGGTTTGGAAATCGTTGTTTCAATAAATTGATTGTTTCATGCGCAGAGTGGCAGGTGGCACCGTTCTGTTGAAACCACATGTGGTTCAGATCCATACCATCCGGTTGAGGCCACAAGAACTCCGTTATCATGTTTCCATCCACAGTTAAGCACACTTTAGCTCATTTTCAACTCTCGTCTACAGCAGCAATGTTTTCGAGAAACCGGCCGGTATACCGACCCACAGAAGACTTACTGACTACAATTGACCAAGTTTCCTCAAATTTAATGATCACTCTTCGAATCGTTGGCTCATTTATTGCACTTTTATGATCGAAAATTCAGTGAAATTTGGAGTAGTTTCAGCGTAATGGATTTTCACAATGATAACGCGATTTTCCTTGGTATAGCGCTCCATTTTTAATAATCGGAACAAACATAGATGACAGATGTCAAATTCTGGAAGATGTCAAATCTGGAACTTACAAAATAAAAAACTCTCTGATTGCTCCAATAGGTTCTAACAAAAGTCCTACCAAAAACTTTTCCTTATCACTTTACGGCAAAAACATTTTGAATATTTCGCTTTACCGCACTTTTGGAAGAGCTTTTTTTTGCATATAATGGACACCATACACGGTTACGACGTAGTTTTGTATCACAGAATTTATTTAAAACAAGTTTTGAAATTTATTTTGAAGAATAAAATTAATTGAGAGTTTTAGTAAGTGATTTTGATTATTTGGTGTTGTGAGATTAAATTTGGATTATTGATAGATTGATTAAATGGAATATAATTGAAGATTGATTGTTTTGGAATTTATAATATTAATTAATATTAAAACAAGGTATCCATTTCTCTCTTCAGCTTCTTTTGTCCACTGCAGGACAATCAGCCTCTTTCTCAGAGAGAAAGAGTTTAGCATTTATACTCCACGGTTGCTTAGTCCGAATTAAGGAATGCTTGTAACCCTGTTTTTAATAGTTGATGGCGACATCAACAACATCAACACCAGAAGAGCTGGAAATTTAACAAAACCTTATATCACATGTTGAAAAACTTACGCGGACTAAACTTTGGGGCGCATTGTTTCAATTTGGAATACTTCAAAACTCATCCAGCTCACAAAAATGTGTGAGGATGGATCAAAAACCAGAGTGAGAAAATTTAACATTACAATCTTCCACAATCGCAGTTGCCTGAAACGAGGAAATGCCCTCTTACCTCTTCTATTGTTTGTTTCTAGTTATAACTAGTAAATAAAACATTTTATTCTTAATTTAAACCTTAAATTTGGGATTATGATTATTATAAGCTAAAATTTAAAATTTGTATCTGGTCTCCCACCAATGATATTTAGCGTGAAAAAGTTCCGTTTTGTTGAATTTTGAACTTTCACCTTTTAGAATTACATTTAGGTGAAAATAGGCAAGAATCAATCTTGTAGCTTTGCAAACAATTTGTTTTTTACCTTACATTCTTCTTCTTTTTCTTCCTCTTAATTTAGGACTACGTCCTGTTATTGTCATGAGATGTACCAAATTTACAATTGGCATTCAAGGTTCTTTGAGCACTTCGCATATCGTCGGCGATCTGAAATACCTGCTAACTACATACGAATTACATAGCAGTTAACAAGTATTGTCAGATCGCCTTGTTGGGTGCACAGCCCATAAGTGAAAATTAGGTTTTAGATCACCACAAGCCTTATACCACATTGCTGAAGATAAAAAAAAAGATTAGAAGATAAAAAATTTCAGATTCTGTAAACCCTTATAAATGGAAGAAATCCTGCAGTTGGCCAAAAAAATATGGCAACCACATGAAACCAAAAAACAGTGATATTGAAATAAAGGTCATTTTAAACTACCAATATGTTAAACTAATTTTTTGTATCTTTCTTGATGGTTTTGTAGTATCTGATCACGCTAACAAGCATACAACTAACAAGTTTGACTCACCTACTTCACTCACTAAATCACCGCCTAGGCGGCATTGCCATAGCTGTCCAACTAGCGTATACGTACCGTCAACAGAATGCGAAAATTTCGAAAAATTGGGTGCTTCGAGGAAAATCGTGAAAAAATCGTGCAAAATTGAAACTTGAAAATCGATTATTTCGTAAATTAACAGATATTTGAAGTTAATCTTCATTTTAATGTTATCTATAAAATTTTAAATATATATTCGTATAGAAATAAAACCCAAAATAAAAAATTTCAAATAGATTTGTGGTATGTATAGTATTATGTATTATTGTAAAATGTAATATTTAACAGAACTAATCACAACATTAAAATAATAGAATTTTAACAATGTTTTGAAGAAAATTATTATATAAAACCCAAAAATGACAATTACCACTTGACAGGTTAGGATTAAAAATATTTTTTTAAAAATGAATCAATATTCATCTTAAAAAAATCATCATAAAAAAATATATTTATAAGAAAAATTAAAAGTTAAAAATTTTTGGGATTGAAAACATATTTTTTATATAAATAATAATTTTCTAGATACGTATTGTATTTTTTCACATTACTGTTAAAATTTTATTATTTTAACGTTGTGTTTAGTTCTGTTAAATATTATATTTCCGTATATCTATATAAAAACCGGTAAGGACCTTAACACGTGATATATCCATCATTATTCATTATGTATATTATTTATAGTAATAAGCGCCAAAATAAAATCAAAAACTTTTTGATAAAAAAATTAATTAAATCAAAAAGTTTAAAAAAAAATACAATAATTTTTAAATTAATGATTCCAATATTTTATTTTAAATTGTTGTACGTGGAGATTAAAAAATTCTAGGTAAAAATTAAAAATACATTATGTGCCCATTACAAAAGTAATTTTTATTTAGTATAAGTTTCGACCTACACTATATAAATGCGTGTTCACCTATTATGGAAAAAAGTAATAAGCATATAATTAGTGTCGTCGTTTTATTACTACTTCACATTTTTTAACGGATAACAAATTTAATTAGCATTAATTTCGTATTTGGAATACAAAAAATTTATATTAATAAATTATTTTATTAAAATATCCCATATGTATTTTTATATTTACAATCAAAGTTCGACGTGAAGCCATTCTTAATTGAGACGCATTTTAATATACTAAGATGTTCCTATATTGCGTGGGCTGATTTAGAAGCGCCGGCGCCATATAAAAAGAAGAAAAACATTAAATTTTGTATTAAAGAGAGAGATAGCCAGTGTCATCCTAAGCAGGGTGTAGGTGGGATTTTATCCTAGTTCGCAGTTTGACTGAAGCGTCTACTAAAGGCGCGCGCAATTCAAGTTCCTTCGGACATCGGTAATCGATTATCGGAATAATAAACATGATAATTATTTCTAAATGAAAATGTAGTTAGTATTTGTTTTATAACATCTATTTGTGCTGCTTAACTGTTGGACTTGATTTACAGTTAATTAAATGTAAAGTAGATAGCTTATCACCGCACCCACCCCTAAATAAGTGAATCAGTGTCAGTGAATAAAACTATTAGTTTTAGTTGACTACAATGTTGGCTTATAAGAGAAGATATAAAGGGTGTTAAAGCCCATGTTGTGCATATTTTTTGATATATTTAGACATCTTCAGATGGTACACTGGAATAATAACAAGGGTCAGGCCCAGCATTTGATCGACCCCATAGTCCTTCTTGCTATTTTATTAGGTAGGTCAAGATAATCCAAATACATAAGTTTTTTTAAATTTTATTAACTAAATCATTATTGATAATGAGACAAGGCAAATAAAATTGTCCGCCCCAGAAAGCTGCGCTTCCATCTCATTGCATATTTATTTATGAAGAATATATTTTGATCTTAATTATCTACCTTCCGAAAGTTAAAAATGGTTTGCTTTGGTGGTAGGCCGCCTACGAGAACGGCGGCGAAGTATCGATCTTCCAACAGCCCTTACTGTTGAATGAACCATTCATACAAGGGAAGCCAAGCCGAAAAACATTACACCACTATTTCATATTATAACGTATACACCTTTACAGCATCGATAATTTTGATGTAGGAACGAAAATAACATTTCGTTCATAACGAGATATATTTAGAAAGGTTAAAAACCAATTAGGCTTAAAAATATCAAAGCACGAAATTCTTTTTATAAAACACGTTTGTCATTATATTTTTTAATTCAAAGCAACAAAGGTCAGCTTATTAATTAAATATTAATGATTTTTTTATTATATACATAAATAATTATGCTGATGAGTTTCCCTCCTACTTAGGCCCACGACTAAAAAATTATTCCAATAAATTTTGAAATTATTGTTATAAGTTATTAATAGAAATAAAGTTATCAATAAAATAAAAAATCATTCGAATTTGGGATTCAACTCGGGATTAAATTTAATTAAGATACCTACTACATTGTTAAATTTAACAATTTTGTGTCTATTATTATAAGACTTAAAATTTTATATATCAGTCCGTAGGTCAACGAATTAGTGTGCCGACTATAACAGATTGCTTTTACGCTCAAATTAAATTAAATTAAATTAATTTAAATAAATAAATAATATACCTATAATTTAAGATTAAAATTGTTTATTTTTTAAACTTCAATTTCTGCAATTAAAAAAAATAAAATATACAAACTAATTAAAAGCTCAGTAAAAATATACCGTATTTTGCGTTTATGTTTCTAGTTCCAGTTAATTATTTATCATTAAGTAAAATATTGTAAATTACATAAATTTTGACCGATTTAAATTTTTATGTTGTTTTTTCCAAAAATTTCAAAAATCCAAAAATATCCAAAAGTTAAGGGTACTATTGCCAGGTCTAAAATAATGAATAGCGAGGCAAAAGGTTAAAAAGCTGTGATTTGAGTTTTTAAATCGGGACAACTAAAAATATATGGTTTTTGATCAATTCACGTTTATTTTGAATAAGTATAACAATTTTTGAATTTATAAATATAGATATACATAAAACATAAACTTCATAAATTTTTTTTTATTTATTAATAACAAAAAAAAAGAAAGGTTAATAATATTTATGCTTTCTTGTTACATTGATGTTTTTTATATTTTACTAATACAATATTAAAAATTAAAGTTAAAAAAATTTCTAACTACCATATTATAGTACAATTACCGACTCATTCAAAATTGGGACGTTCGGCCGACGTCCCGATTAAGGGCGTCCCGATCAATCACTGAAACACCAAAGAAACAAGTTTCATGTAACAGGTTGCTTAACCCTTAACCACTGACACGGAGTCTGACAGACTCCGCGTTATGCATTTCATAGTGCCTTTCCTCCAGAAATTTTTGTGGTGGTTGTTACTGCCAGTACCTTCCTAATTTCGAGTGTTTTTTGAGTGGTTCAAGTGATAATTGTGTGACCTTTGTGAAGCTCAACTTATACGCGTTACGGAGTGTCCCAGACTCCTTGTCAGTGTTAACGTCGGAAAACCCCAATTATGCCCAGTTTTTCAGTTACAGGTTAAACCGATAAATTTGGGTTAAACTTTCTAAAAGTGTCATTGGTTAACCCAAATTGTCACAATCCAAAATGTCACAAACCAATATGCCTGCAATACTTGCGTAAATGTTGCATAGATTGTTGTAATGACCGAGAAGATGAGTATAAATGCGTTTAAAAAAAGCGTTCATTTCCATTTGCAGATTATTTTATCTTGAAGTTTTAAAATGTAAAAAATGTTTTATTTTGTTTATATAACCTTTATGTTCCATGTATTATTTGGAAAATACAATTGCTTAAATTTTTATACAGATATTATTCTATTTTGTGAGTGTATGTTTTGAAAGTAAGAAAAAAACACACTTTCTTTTTTTGGTTATTTTTAAAAGTTTGATTTTCAAAAATAAGTGTTTTTTTTTAATAAATACTTAGAAAATATGTTGGGTCTAATTTACAAGCAATAAAATATTTACATATCAGCTCTAAAAGTATTAAAAACCCTATATTTTGATAGGAGTCTGACAGACTCCGTGTCAGTAATAGTGTTAAAAAACTGGTTGTCAGTGGTTAAGGGTTAACAATGAGTTTGTTATATGCTTTGTTGTTGCTTGTTATACAAGTTTCATGAAACTTGTTTTCCTGGTGTTGCTGCCACCTAAATCTAAAAAGAAGTTTAATTTTCACTTCAAAGCATCAGTTCTTTATTTTGCTTTTATGTGAGAAAAACATTTCAGATTGATATCCTATAAAACAAAGGTATCTGATATTTGAAAGAAGGGAAGAAAAAAAGAAAGTAGTGATCATAAAGGATAATGTAAGATAATTGCCACTCACTTTCTTGCAAAAATTAATAGGAATAGAAATCCTTCAGTAACTTGTTTGAATTTTTCTAAAAGTAGCTAACCTAATGCAGATTAATACATATTAAATTTTGAATTGGTAGTAATGCTTATATAGTAAAACAATTATATTTTATTCAGAGTTCAAAAGTAAATTGCCAATTCTCAAACTGTAAATAAATTAATATAATTTTTTTATCAAGAAGTAGAGAATATTCGAAAGAATTAAAATCAAAGTTGGTTGAATGATGGAAATACAATGAGGAAAGTAGATAAACAGTTTGGAATACCACGTCAAAGAATAAGCGTCTGGTAGCGTAAATAATGAAACGTGGAACAACGGACTCGCATCGAAGAACGGGACAACCAAGAAAAACTACCCAAAGAGAAGATAAATAATGGTCCGTGAAGCAAAGAGAAATCCTGGTCTAACAGTTCCTCAAATATTTCGTGATTTCAAAGAAAATCGCGAAGACAAGGTAGCTGTTACGACTGTAAAACGTAACGATGGCCCGATTTAAATTTGCAGAAAACTATTTAAATTGGAGAATAAAGGAGTGTTCTAAAACTCTTTGGAGTGACCTGAGTAAGTTTAATTTGTTTTTCTCTGATGCTATAAAGTACATTCGACGACCAGTAAACAAAAAATTTGTCATAAAATATTAAGTTCCCACAATAAAACATGGTCGCGGAAATGGAATGTTGTGGGGTTGCTTTTCCCGTGATGGCTTTGGACCCCTAGACTTAATTGACGGTATTATGAATCCGTACATATATGCAAAGATATTGAGGGATCACGTGCTACCACATAGTATTAAACAAAATGGATATTCTAACAAGATAACGATCCAAAACATACTTCAAAGCAGGAATACATGATTAAGGCAAAAATTGTTCTTTTTGAATGGTCTAGTCAGTCTCGGTATCTAAATCCGACAGACCATTTGTAGGAAGAACTCGAGCATCGTATAAAGAATGAAACTTACCGAAATACCACTCAGTTGTTGGAAGCTTTACAGAGAAAATGAACAAAACTACCGTTAGAACGTTTAGTGAAGTTAGTTCAGTCTATGCCATCAACGTGCAGATCTGTTATCGCAGCAAAAGGGTTTGCCACAAAGTATTAAATTATATTTGGAAGCATTAAGTAAGTGTTTTGAGTATACTTATGTACAATAATAAAATTCTCGTCCAAACTTTGATAATATAAATTTAATTATTGAGCTTAGTGGATTAAAATCAAACTCAGTTTTTACGAAGTCGACGTTTCGAAGACTTTATGTCTTCATCTTCAAGACTAGAAGAGAAGCAACGTTACAATAAATAAAAACATTAAAACGCAATAATTATACCTATTAAAAAATGGATGTCGAGCTGTTTGACTGTATAAAATTAGATGTTAAAAAAAGGTGAGTCACAATTGGTTACAGATAAATTGTTAAAATATGAAAATATGAACTGAATTAAAATTTGTAAATAAATCTATATAATTAAAATAGTGTCTGTCATTAAAATGACATTAAAATTGAGAACAATCGGACAGTAAACAAATTGAAAAACAAGTAGCAAATAGAAGAAAGTAATCAACAGCTCGAACATCAATACAATAAATCGTAGAAACTAAAGTAAAAAATAAAGGCGTAGACAGAAATATGCAAAAGTGTTGTCGTGAAGGTGTTAGCTTGGTTTGATTACTTTCTTCTATTTGCTACTTGTTTTTCAATTTGTTTCAATTGTGACTCTCCTTTTTTTAACATCTAATTTTATACAGTCAACACATTCCAGATGTTCCGTTCTTTCATTTAAGAGTATCGGCACCCAGAAATCATTATACCTCTTTATAACAATAATGTCTACTTTATATTGCTGCACGAATTTTTATTCTATATTGACGTTACCGCATCTTTTTTCGTACTTTAGGTGTATTGTTTAATAAAAACGTTGAGCTGCTCCATGAACTTCTTTTTGGCTGCCGATCTTTAACTGCAGCGCTCCTATGAGCTTTAAGATGATTTTGTCGGTAATTAGTATTAGCAACCACACAAACCAAAATTAATTTTATAACCGATTTTAGTTGCGTGCAGCATTACTATACCTATATCGCAAGTCGCTGTTTAACTGGTTTCTTGTTCTCGGAAGCAAGGATTATTTTTTTTCCTGTCCGAAACCATTTCATTAAGAAATCAGTGTGCAATGTTCGTGTGGTAGTCCACAGAAATTAGTCAAAAAATATGCCTTGATACGGAATAATTATATCCTACAGTTTTTTCGCGTTTTCATATATATTATGGTGTCCCGAATAACCTCTCAAAAGTCCGAAGTCCGAAACTTTTTAGTTGGTAATGCCAGATTATATTAAACTAGGGGGGCTTAAAAGCGCTGCGTGCGGGACCCGCGGTACGTGCAAGACCTGCGGGACGTGCGAGACCCGCGGGACGTGCGGGACGTGCGAGACCCGCGGGACGTGCGGGATCCGCGGGACTTGTGGGATCCGCGGGACGGGACGGGACCTACTGGACGACGCGGCACTGCGAGACGGGACGGGACAAGAAAAGTAGTCCCGCATTCTTCTCTCTACAACCTTTTGCGCAATTGCTAAAAATCATGTTTGAAAGACAATTACGTACGGAAAGTTGGAATGTTGTTTTTGGGCACAAAATGTCGTTTTTTGACAGCCATCCCCAATCCCAAGGCAAGTATATACCCTCAACCGACAAAACTCGATGGGCTTGCTCGGCATGGAAGAACAATGAGGGAAAGAACAGATGTTTAATCCAACATCCCTTTCAGATTACGGTGGCCTTTATAATAGTTTTAATGTTCTGACACCATCCACGTGTATTCAAACTTTGAATTAATATTTTTTATTATCGATTTTTTCATTATATTTTACATTTTAATTTGAGAAAATAAAAAAAATTATACTACATATTTTTCAGCAGAGTTTATCATGAAAAGTATTGCTCGGAATGAAAAATTTTATAGAACCTTTTTTGTATAGAATTATCGTCTTTCTTTTTGAATAGAGGTATTTTATTCGGAAAACTGATAAGAACCGAGAAAAACGTAAAAAACCGTTTTAGAGCACCTTTACATTGTTGCCACATGTTTGGCGGAGCTCCCCCTTCTTCGGACTTTTGAGACGTTATTCGGGAGACTATAATATATATGAAAACGCGCAAAAACTGAAGGATATAATTATTCCGTATCAAAATCCTAAATGCAGTGGACTATGGATAGAGCAATACGTACTCGAACGTTTTCCAGTTTTGCTTCCCGTTGCTCGTTTGTTTGAGTCGAAATTCTGTTTGTATTTGATTCAATTTAAATATCTACTTATATAGTAAGCGACTCAAGTTCAAGTAACTTAGTATATTTTGCAAAATTCCTCAAGGTTAATAAAAATATTGGGTGTTTTTCGAATTCGTCACATTTCGAAAATCCGAATTTATATAGTAAAAATGTATTACCAACTTACCTACAATTTATCCATACATAATTTTTCTATTTCTCTCTCCTCTCACATTTTTAAAGATATTCCTACACAAAAACTTTCCCCAAGTCCTACTGAGTAAGTGTGCCAAGTTTGGTTGAAATCGGTCAAAGAGTCCATGAGTTATTAAAAGACGACCAAACAAACAAACAAACTTTCTTTGTTCTTCCAGCGTTGTTGGAAATAGGGAACCAACTGCTTGGTACACTCGGCCTTAAATTTTAAAAGTGGGCATAAAATTCCCATGCCGTATCTCGGTAGCACCGAACGATATTTTTGTTTAGTTTGAAATTTTTTCTTATTTTTCAATTTAATCGATTATGTACAACTGAAGATTGGAAATAACCATGAAATAACGTTATATTGTACTATCGTATTACGAATTTTTCATAATTTCAAATATTCTTAATTCAAACCTGTTGTGTGATATTTGTCTCTTTTTTAATTTTTTGAATTTTGATTTTCTACGTATTGTATTATTCTTATATTTTTTTTTGAATTTAACCATAAATACATACTAAAAACCACAAATTTACTTAAAATTTTTTTTACTTACTTTTTTACTTAAAACTTTGTATCACCTACAATTTAACATTAATTAGTGAGGTGATTTTGAAATTTTTTTGACCCCCCACCCTAGCGAGATGTTGTGAGATTTGCCTTTAACCCCCCACCCCTCTAATCTCACGTAAGATTGTTTGTTTTACATAATTTAACCCAGTTTCCTAGAAATTTTACAGTTTCTTGCGGAAAAAAAATTACGTGATATTTTGTCTCTCCCATGTGTGATTGGGTGAGATTCAGATCGACCCCCCTCCCCTAAAACGATTCACGTAATTAATGGATGTACCCTAAGCGATTATGAATCAATCAACCTTCCAACTCCAATTCATTGAGATCTGCAATATTGACCCCATTGTACATAGGCGGATTTATGGGGGGTTACGGGGGCACGTGCCCCCCCCCCCCCCCCCCAGATGCTTAAAATTAACAAGAAAACATGGAGACAAACCCAAATCTGAGAACACTTTTTGCCCGTCTCGACCCTTTGTACCCAGAAAAAAATCTGGATCCGCCCCTGCCATTGTATGCGGTTTGAGTTTCGCTTTGTGATTAATTTCTTTTGTTTTCCGGTGCGTAAAAGATGAAAACTTGCAAACACGCGAGATACAGTTGTCCATATGCGAAACACAGAAACTCCAAGTTAATTCCAACGACTTGATGATCATCGCAAACGCCAAACTCACGGGGAATTACAGCCGTTTGAACTCGAATGGCAAGAACTTTTAAATACGCAGTCCGTAAATGTGGACTTTTTATTTCTTGCGACCCGCCTTTAACTCACAATCTGGCCAAATGGCCCCTAATCCCAATAAGTCTGTGCATCCCTGCATAACACAAGATGATGATGACTGAGCTTACTTTCAATTACAAATTGTGAAGTGGTAATCAGGGCAATTCAAGCTAATTCAAGAATTCTATGGTATAGTTGACTATTTTTTCTTCTTGATTGAAGAAACCGATTTGAAGGAAATCAACTCACCCGCAGTTGATTCATCATCGACATCTTTGTTTTTCGCAGCCAATAGGCCCCTTCCTCCAGCCAATTATGGTTTTTGAAACTTTGCACTATGTTGGAAAAAACACTATGAATGAGATATTTCTTCGATTCGGCCAACTGGCAGAAATGAGTGGGCAATGTGATGAATCTGGTTAAGAAGCCAACTGCGATTTTCCTATTACCAATATCCAATAATCTGGCAAGTATGCCATTTTGGTTTTGTGCATGGATTTATCTGGACAGTTGCACCTAATATAATTGATAACACAAAGTGTCACCCTCTAATTTAAAAATGCTGTCAAACGACATTTACGCACGTAGCACCATCTATCGGAATAGAAATGAAGTTATTTTAGTTTTTCCCAAATTTTTCTATTTTCCGGACAACTTTTTTAAGTTTTTTTTTTGTAAAAACGTTACTTGGACAATAACGAAGATTTATAAAGAAAAGTTAGCTAAATCGGTCCAGCCATTCTCAAGTTATGAGATTAGCAACGAGCAGCATTTCATTTTTATTTATATAGAAGATATATTTATATAATATTATCATGCAATTTGCAGTACCTACTTAGCCGTTCCTCAAAAAAAATATATTTTCAAAATTTTGAAACAAAATTTTTTCTCAGAAAATATATCGAAATTTCGAAACTAATATTTGCCGAGATTTAATGTTACTTAGAAAGGACCTTCTAAAAAAAATCTACAAATCGATGAAAAATCGATGCAAAGCCATTTCTCCATAAGCCATAAAAATTATACCTCAAAACATGTGGTACTTAATTTAAAACGAATTTTGTTAAAATAGCTACCAGAAAACTTTTATAGATTTATTATAATATTTTGTTTTGGCATTTTCCTAAATGCCTATTGATTTTGCCAAAAAATCATATTATGCAATAAGTAAATAATAAATTTGTTTAAATGGCAACTCTTATTTTTCTTTGAGGATTTGAATTGATCTTTGCGACTATTGACCTTTTTGGAATGCTCACTGCTTTTGCTGTAATTGTAACTAAAATTACGCTATATCCAAATCCATAAAAAAAAATAGTAATAAAGTAATAAAATAAAATTTTCCGAGAAAATTCCTCGAAAATATTTTATCGAATTTGTTCAAAACTTGACGAGCTCACTGTATATTATAATAAAACATAATTATCTAAGAAAAATTTCAAATTAACTTTGAAAATACCTTTTAACAGGATCTATTTCATTTCTTAATGAAAATAAATTTCAGGAAATTAATAATTAAAGTTATCTTGGCAATAAAAAAAATACAATATGATACTTATATGAATGGTTTCCTTGTCTGTATAAAAATATTTCGGGTATATTTTAAGATTAGTCGTGGAATGCACTCATGGCTCTAAATATATGCTCCAAGTTTGAACAAAATGTAAAAAGCGATTAAATAGTACAAAGAAACATAGCTAAGCATGGTTTTCGTTTATCTAGTTTATTTACATATATTAATTTGTAAACTATAAAAATAATTTTTAATATTATTAAATACTTAAGTACTTAGGTACTTAATTAATTTGTAGTACTAATTATGCATCATCAAATTCAAACATTCTTTTTTATAATTTTTTTAGTTTTATAAATAAATTGTAATTATACTACCATTTATAAATAATAAAAATATGAATAAATAAAATTCTTTATTTATAAAAAGTCAAAAAATTATATAAAGGAATTGTTTGGATCTAGTCGTCTAGATCTAGTACAAAAGTATTTAATAATTAATTATTATTAAAAATTATTGATTTAAAGTGTAATCACACTTGTAAGTATAAATGAAAAATTATTAAAGAAATTCTATGGAATTCTTTCGGAACAAGCTATATATACAATATTTTAAATTAGTTTTTATTGGAAGAATTAAAAATATTATTAGTTTTGGGAATACACATAACTTAATAAATAACTCGTTGTTTCTATTAACGTAATGACTATTTATACCCGCGTCTTTAATCATTACTTAGGCTAGTCAAAACATTTTTAACATGACCCTAACATAATACCACTTTATTTTAGCGATATCCAAAAGCGAATCCAATGGAATTTCAACGGTGTCTCCGAATGCTGCAACTGTTTCTTCCTTTGAGCACAAAGGGGCAGCACGTCAAATGTACGGTTCTGGTTCCTTAAGACCTGCAGGCTCAAATTCACTGCATCAACAAGATAAACAACCGCATCTGTTATCTCAAAATTCAACTAGAAAACGGCCACAGTCCTCTCTGCCGTACTCTGGAATCCCGCTTGTTCCAGTTTCCATTCCAAATCATGACTTCGAACATATTCCTCGTGGTTATCCACCTTATATATCGGAAGGTATACTATCACCCCATCGTGGTTTGACTACGAACGGAGCTTCCAATAGGGGTGGCTTATATGGCGGCAGGCCGGAATATTCTAACGGACGTCCAAGTCATGGATTAAGAGTACGATTTCCATTCGATCATGGTTTTATACCGGGAAGAGGTTACACCGTACAAGGAATTAATCCGGGGCATGGAAAAGTGCATTACGGTAAACCACCTTTCCGTGGTTATCCTAGTCATGGCACCGGTTACATGAAGATACCCGAAGAGGAAGAAGATCAAATGGACGATGGCGATGATGAAGAATACGAACATCCTTGTGGAGGAAAATGTTCCTTTGACGAATTTCTATGTATTACAAGCTGCACATGCATTAAGAATGAACACAGGTAAATAATTTAAATTAATTTATTTTAAAAATTACTAGGTTCTATTTTCCTCTACCAATGCTATTCAACTTACTCCATGCTGAGATATTTATCATAACAGCAATAATTTTATTCTTGATTTCAATAGTTTTAAAATAGAAACTTATATACTTGAGAATTTATAAAGATTCTGGCTTACAAAAGTAAACTTGCTGTTGCAAAAACCGATAAAACGCCTGTATTGAATATAAAAATTTTATATTATTTTTTCTTATAAACTAAATAGGAGATAATTTTTCATCAACCACGAAACTGAAACTTTTATTTTATTAAATATTTATTAAATACAAATTACCCAATGATTACTGAGAGCAGCGTCCAGTGCAATATTGAATAATTCGTCTAGAATATTACAAAAATTTAAGTAATCGCACCTTGTCACCTTTCTCATTAGGCTTTCCAATCGTGAAATATTTTTCAATGCCAACTTGAAAAAAAATAATTTACCATTTTAACGAATTCTCAATTAAATAGAAAATATCCCAATATTTAAATATTATAAAATACCAATATTTTAAAAATGGAAATGTTGAACAAAAGAGATAACTTGCCCATCTGTCGCCGTATCAAATCTAATTTTATGTTTCCTTAAATTATTACTTTTCAATTATAACTTTAACTATTATTCAAAATTTTCAAATCAAACTAATCGTTATCTCGTTTTGACCTGTTTTGAAGAGTTCTCGGACTTGTATTTGCAGCTCTGGTAGTGGAGGAATGAAAAGAAAGTTTTTTTTATTAATTGAAATATTAAACAATTTTATTATTTTTAATCCAGATGTGATGGTGACTCGGATTGTGATATGGACGAAGATGAAGTAGAATGCGGTGAAGAAGAAAATGCGCGAAATTTAAAATGCGAAGAATCACTTCATCACGTCCGTTGCCCTAGATCCGGAAAATGCATATCGAAAGAATGGCTTTGTGATGGAGATGATGATTGTGGTGATTTTTCTGACGAAACGCATTGCGGTAATAAAGTTTTTAAGATTTATGCAATATAATAAATTATAGTAAAGATTCTTGGGCATTTTTGGATCGCAAAAATTATCAAAGAATTTTGTACGTGAAAAGCTATATTTTTAGTTGGAAATACAATCTAGTTTTAATTAATTTATATAACTAATTGTACCTTCGTAATAATTACAATTCCAATTTGGGAAACGTGGTTTAGTTACCAAGTAATTAAACAGCGGTAGAGTTAGAATGGTTTTAGAAATAAATAAGTAACTACATTTAATTAGCTGAACTTACATTTTATTTATATTCTGTAGGTTCAGCTGTAAATTGCTCCGAGGATCAGTTTGAGTGTGCTAACGGATTATGTATTCCAAAAACTTGGATCTGTGATAATGATAACGACTGCAAGGATTTTACTGATGAACTTAACTGCAACAAAACTGGGTAAGTTTTTTTCTACCTTTTTTTAAAAAAATTCATGGTAGTTTCAAAAATAATAAATTTACTTACTTACGAATTACTTCAAAATGCAGTTTTGTCGTGTTATTTATGTTGTGTTTCGTTAAACATATTGCGGGGGCGAAGAATATCGTGAGCCGCGCTTGCACCCTTTTATCGATTAATTTTGTAACCTACAGAGCAATAGGCACTAACACAATTATATACCTTACGTACCCTTTAAAGTAGTTTTTATAAACTTGAATTACAATAATTACATCTAGTGCTTGTTTACAATACCTATGCAATTTGTTTAAAATTGATTCGGGAGATTCCTACGTTTTTGTATATAAACAACGCTTGAAACCAAAAAATTAATCTCTACAATCTTTTCTATTTTCCATTTTTTTATATCTTTTGACTAAAAGGCAATGGTTAATGTCGTGAACAAGTAGATGCAGAAGAAAGCCAGAGAGGGTGGTTTGGGGGACACTGAACAAAACTATCGTGAATTTTCAAACATTTGCAAATTTTCTCTTAAATGCATGTATTTTGTTAATTTTCTGCTGCTTCCTTTGTGCTCAAGCTGATTTAGTTTCCCAATTATTTATTCCAAAGAAATTTCGTTTATTTCCACTTTACTGGGAAAGTAAAACTTATTCGTTTTGGAGCTTTTACGAAGCTCCTTTCTAATATAATACCCCGAGTTCCTTTTTTGCTTTCGACTTGCAGTTTTACCAGCAGATTCCTTCGTTGTAAGTCTTGTCGTCTGTCTTTGGTTTGAAAATGTCTACCTCGTCAGTGCTTATGAATTTTGTACCACTCTCTCCCTCAGAAGAACTTTCTGTGTCATCGGTAAATTTTATTTTCTTTTTTTTTTCCTTTCTTTTTTTTTAGTGTGGTACTTCAATGTCTATTTTCTCGGAAATATCAGTTATTATTCTGCACTTTCCAGGTTTCCTGCTAGCAATTTTTTTGTTATATGGAGCTGCTTTTGGAAAAAGCAAAATTATTTTGGCACTTATGATAGATTCTTGAAGAATTGATTTCGAGGGAGTTGGTGGTGTCTTTGGTTTCTACGGAAACTGTTGACGAAAATGATTAGATGTCTAGTATTTCAGGTGAGTGCGGAGATAGAAAATTCTGGTGGATCCCGATCAGTGACATAAGCACAAGAAATCATCATCTCCAAAAGTTTTTTCATTATGAATAAATACCAGTCGACCTGATAAGCTCTCAAGGTAGTTAGTTACATGCACTTGCGATTTGCGAAATGCGATTTTTGTTTTGATTGGTCAAATTTGAACGGAAATTTGAAATTTCATGATTTGATTGGTTGAAAAACAAAAATCGCATTCCGCAAATCGCAAGTGCATGTAACTAGCTTAATGATGTTTGAGGGATTATTGCCAATTAATCTGTGCCACGAATTTCACTTTTCCAATATACCTACCATCGGAAAGAGAACCATTTTTTAAGTATATTAAAAAAAAATTTACGGATTATCCATTAATTTTCGAGAAAACGGCATTTGAAAATCGAAATTTTTCATAAATTTTAACATGGAAGTACATAGAAATTGCAAGTAACGGGTTTTCTGTTGACGGTACGTGTGCTCTAATATAGTATTAAACGGTATAAGGGCCAATTCATTAACCCACCCAGATCGTTGTGGTCCGTCCACATCAAGCGTAATAACTATTCTCAATGCCAAAACTTCAATCGTCAGATGAAGAAGATTAAAGTGCCTCCGGCACTCCATGCTTCGCAAGCCATCATGCTACGCTACGGCCAATTCATTCACGTCTTGGTAAAGTGTCTGTTAACTATCTGTCCGACGTGGATAATCACGCCAGCGTAATTCCAAAGAATTTCATTGTCAACATTCCATCACCAGACGAAAAAGATCATAGTGCCTCCGGCACTCTATGCTTCGCATGCCAACCAGCTACGCTACGCACACACGTGTCGTACCTTGCCGAGTGCGGGCTTCCCTGAATAAGTCGGGCCTCCCAGTCGAGGTGGATTGATTTCAGGGATGCTTTAGAGCAAGTTAAGCGCCAGCCAAAACGGCTCAGAGCGCAGCGAAAGGCTGCGAGAGTCAGTTTTGGCTGGCGCAATCACAGCAAATCACGATTCCACCGTAAAATGAATTAATTACATTAAATTACTTTGGCTTCTCCTACTAATTCATGCATGTGATTTTATATGTAAAATTTTCGATTTTTAAATGCCGTTTTTTCGAAAACTAATGAATAATCCGCAAAAAAAAATTTTTTTAAGATGCTTAAATAATTGTCCTCTTTTCAATGGTATATAAGAAAAAGTGATATTTGTGGTACAGTTACACTGTGATAGTTCCCTTCCTCAAGCATCCATCAATTGATGGATGACTTTATTTTCTAGGGCCATATTTATCAAATGATTATCAAAAATCAACAACACATTTCTGTCTTTTGAAGGCCTTGCATACTGCAGGAAATGGTTGAAAAGTAGCAAGAAATTTTCGGTTGTCGTCCATCCACTTGGATGAGCTGAAAATTTGCAAACTGTTGGCAACAAGTTGAGGTAATACTCAACTTACCTTTTATCATACTTTCTCGAAAGTTTACTTTTGGAAATACGTAGAATGATGAAATAATTTGCTGATGCTACAGCAAACTGTGACTAATGTACAGCGTTCCCTTTATATCATTTGACCCACTTGTTTTGAAGCTTCACATTCAAATATCTTTAGGTCGAATATTTTTCTTCTCCATAATACCTTTTAAAATAGTATAAAATTTATCAACTAAGGGTAGTCAGTTAGCATTCCGAGAATAAAATCTTCGTAGCCAGTCCTTAGTACCAAATTCATTCTTGTTCCATGCTTTTGGATATTTTATATTATTGCATTTAGCAAAATTAAATTCCAGTTTTGATGCAACTTTACGATTTAGCCCATAGTGTAGTTTTAAGGCTTGGAAGAAATAATCCGCCAATATTTTTTCTTCCTCCCTCGACAAAATTTGATTGCGTGAATGTTTTGAAGAATAATTTTCCGTTTTGAATACATTGTTTCTGGATAATCGCAACAAAGTGCTCCTAGGAATGTTGTATTTTCGAGCCGAAGGTCAACTTATTCTTTTTCCTCCTTTTACTTCATTGATGGCCCCATTTATGATGTTTTGAAGAAATTTATTTCGATTGTGACCCAAGCCAACTCAGTTAAATCTGATACGATTCCTGTACATTAAAAAGAATATCAGAAGGTCATTACTTACGAAAATGGTTTTGAAACTGAAACTGAAAAACGCTTATATCTATATTGCATTAGCTGACAAAAATCAAGAAGTTATTAGCATTTCCAATTAAGTGCTAAGTGCAGCACGGAATGCTTGCGAAGAATTAAGTCTTTCTTGAGAAAAACAATTGATATAGTTGGGTTTCCTAATTTTGACTAAAAAGTAGGCTTTCATGTTTTACCTAAATATTTTAGCAAACATCCTAACTTATTCTTATATGCGGTTTTTCTTTTTTTCTTTGTTTTGAATATTTTCTTTTTCAACTATTAATGAAATCCAGTACATATCGAATCTATTGAACTTTTTTGTACTAAATAGGATAAATATTATATATTTTGTATAATAGCAGAAGTCTGTGTATTCAATGCCTTTCAAGATATATAACAGTGCTTTCAGCATTTTACGTACAACAGCGTTATCGTTCACAAAATCACTTTGTATAAAAAATATTTAGATCTGTAGGTCACTGTGTAACATACAATCCTATTATTTACATTGGCTAAACTATTACGATACGTAGCTATCGCTCAATCTCCGGTTCAAAAATTTGCATATCTGAATTACGAAGCATAAAAGATGTAGAAAAACAAAATACATATATTCTGGAAACTCATTTAATGAAAAAACTTTGTAGTAAAAGCAACAATAAATAATTTGAAACAAGCGATTTAGCTATCAATTTAAATTTTAAAATTTATTTTGTTAAAAACTATACTCATTAGTATGAATTAGAACTTTTCGCTTTTAAATCTTGAGCATAAAATTAATCAAAGACTTAGTCCAAACTAACTCACTCCAGTTACTTACTAATTATAGTATAACGCTGAAACTCTCAGAAAGGACTCCCAACGGTATTGAACATAGTAAATTTTCCCATCTTTCCCTTCCTGCCAAACTAATTGAGTTGTAAATAAACATTTCAGAAAAGCTAGCTTGAACAAAAATATGAAGTAACAGTTTTTGAAATTTAACACCTTTTCGAGAATAATTATTAGTAAAATATTTCGAGCGCAGAAAAATGAAAATGGAAGTGCTTTATAAAAATTTGCTTATTCCAAGCATAATCGTTACATTTTATTCCAGTCGGCAAGCCATTTCGAATAGGAATTGGTGAAGTTTCTTTCTAATTTTGTCTAATTATAATTTCTTTCAATAATTATAAAATTATTCAAATTTGACGATTAGAGATCGAACACTTCATCAAACATGTACATATCCTTTTGATAAAACTTCCTCGCGCTATAGTCTCACCAGCACAGAGAACATACCAAAAATTCGATCAAAAAAGCTGCAAATTTAATAAATTATGAAATCCGAATATGGGTTCGGTGACCAAAATTAATTGGGGACCGCTGCTTTAGAGATGCTTTTGAAATACTGTACATAGGTAATTGAAGGAAATTTACCAATCCATTCTCACAAAAATTGAACCCCGCTTTGATTGGATATGCAGTGTGATTGGTTTCAAAAACTTAATACTAGCACATTCCAATACAAAAATTAAAAAATAATAAAACCGGCTGCAATCTATAGTAAAATCAACGTTAGATTTCGATTGAGGCAGGTTTGATGTGGTAAAATTTAAAAAAGCTTCCATTATACTAGCATTGATAAGCACAAAAATTTTAGAATATATTTTTGCCAAATATAAGAATATTAATTTATCTCCTTACAAAGAGAAGTTTTCAGATTTGAGAAGAAAACTTACCTGAATTTGCGATTTACATTGAACAAACGCCACCACGCGGAAAAATATTAAGTTAATCTAATACGTATAGTCTATAGTTGGTATAGAAAGTTTTGCTTATAAACCAACCGTTTGCATTCTTTTGGTGTCCTATTTTCTGAATTATCATTTCACCGCGGTTTTACGATAAAATAATTCGGAATCAAACTCAAAATAACATCAAGTGTACGTAATAGAGCCATTATGTTGTTGACATTTGGTAACATCACGAGCGCTACCAATGGTAAGGTAAATCGCGAATAGATTGGTACTTACTCATATTAATATATTTCGTAAAATAGAAATCAATAATGCAATTAACGTTTTTTTTTGCTAAGTAAACCCCGATTGTTTAAATATGTCAACCTGCATGAAAGATTTTTGAAGATGGTACGATATACTTGAATTTATAAATTTTCTATTGAAATTCTGGTAAATTATTTACAAATCATTCAAAAATTCAGATAAAAAGAACATATTAAAACCGTAAAACATTAAAAACGGTTACTGTAGTAGTTGTTTCCATACGATTAGACTTACCCGAGATGTGTTTTTGTGTTTTACAAGTATTTTTGGGCAATAATTGCCCTCGAAAATTACAGATCTAGTTAGATGGTATATTTTTAAACCGTATCAAATATCTTATTATCTTTTAATAAATGGAGTTATGGAAGAATAGAATAATGTTTCATTAAAAACATCCCTGAGGCCGCTCCTACTCAAATATTACGGATCTA
The DNA here is from genome assembly GCA_949152465.1 of Cantharis flavilabris. NCBI lineage: Eukaryota > Metazoa > Arthropoda > Insecta > Coleoptera > Cantharidae > Cantharis > Cantharis flavilabris. Next base: position 25,827,336 of record OX424439.1, read on the forward strand.
GAAAGAATCTGATATTTGTTTTTAAGTTAAATTCGGCTATAATTAATAAAATCCAATTTAAAATAAATTTATGATATGATGTTACTGTTAACACACCCTAAAGCTGGCTTCTCTCACTAAAAAATACTGCTACGCCTATTTACGTCGAGCATACCTCAACAAAATGAGCAAATCGCTTTAAAATCGATTATTTTCTAAATTAATTGATATTAAAAGTTCTTCCATAGTTTAATCGCTTCATCTTAGGATTATTTATCAGATGCCGTCGTATTTTTGTAAATTGACCCAGATTATTATGTCTATTGAAATATGGCTTAGCTTTTCTTTCCTTTTTAATATTTATATAAAAATATATTATTTGACATGACTTGCAATGTTGAAGACCACTTCTTGTTTAACTAAGTACTGGATCAATCAGTGATGACAAATTTAGAGATTTTTCTGTACTATACATTATAGTTAATTGTGTATTGTATATTTGCGGTAAGGTAATCTGGGTCAAAAAAATACCTGCGAGTGGTAAACTGAGCCAAAAGCAAATTTCACCAAAATTTTAAAAATAATAAACTGGGCCGAAGGCAAATTTTACTAAAATTTTGGAAATGGTAAACTGGGCCAAAGGTAAAGGAAATTGTCTGAGAATTTCTGAGTTCTGACTATCACAGAGATGCGATTGAGTGGAGCGACTCGAAAATCCCGTTTTTCTAGATCTGTAATTTTCGAGTTAGCCGCTTTGGGTATGTTTTTAATGAGTGGAACAACTCGAAGCTTTCGTCTTCTTAAAATAAATTAATTTACAAATTTTATGTTTTCTTTTGGATGTATTACGTAAGAGTCATATAAACACAACATATAAACATAAATCTACCACTACTTCTATAGGAAATTAAACTACAAACTGATGTATGAATTTTTCTTCCTCTGGTGGGATTTCCATTAGGAATGGTGTGAAGACACTGCCAAGATGTTCCGCAAAAGTATTGACTTTTTCTTCATCTGTTCTGGCCCAGTTGCCATCCCGTGTTCGAATTGGTGGTCGTATATATTGGGGTTGTTTGATTTTTTTCGTAACTTTCCACAGGGAATAGTCTGTCGATTCTGTGGGTGAGAGATTTTCTAAGAATTTTTTAATAGCTTGATTTTTATTTTCGGTTAACATTACTTTTAATTGCCTATAGTAGAACGATTTAGATTTGTTTTATCTATCGGAGCATGAGTAGTCTGCTAGCGTTTTCTTAATCTTCTTTTTTCTTCAAGTTTATTCTTAATATGGTCGGGACAATATCCTGGCTGATCGATTTTCTGCTTCGATAGAGTAGCGGGGCACGCGGCTTGTGGTATTGTATGATTTAATTTTTCAACTGCTTCATCTACATCTTGTTCCGTTTTTAATCAGATATTCGTATTTAGTTTTTCTGAAAATATCTTACGAAATGCTTTTCAATCAGTATTTTTGCTTGACAGACTAGGTAGTGCAGAATTTTCAGTTACTTGACTTTCATAGGTGACTAGTAGAGGAGAATGATCCGACGAAAGGTCCAGGCAAGCTTCAATTTTTAAATAATTGCGTGCAATGCTTTTAGTGATGCAAAAGTCGATCACGTCGGGTAGGTGTTTACATCCGTTGGGCAGTAGGTTGGGTGTCCTGAGGAGAGTTGATGCAGATTTTTTCTCATCATTGCTTGATATAGTTGTCTATCAATCTGGAGCCCCAGTGGCAGTGTTTACCATTAAAATCTCCTTCAGCTATAAATCTGTATCCAAGGGTTTCAAAAAAAGATTCAAAGTTTTCTCTTTTGATGGTTATATTAGGAGGACAGTACACTGTTGCTAGGAATAGTTTACCATTCAAGTCTGATATTTCCACAACTGTGGCTTGAAGGCTGTTCGCTGTAACTAGTTATCTCATGGTGCTTGATGCTATTTTTGATAATGACTGCTGTTCCTCATCGAGCTCTTCCCCCAGGATGATTGGTGCAGTATATGTGTATTTTGGGATTTTTATATAACTTTTAGCAGTCATATGTGTTTCCGATATAAGCATAACATCCAGGTTGTGATTTGTAATAAAATATTTGATTTCTTGGCCATGATTTACCAAGCCCTTGGCGTTCCAAATCTAAATTTTAAGTTTAGGGTTACTCTCTATTACATCTTTTGAATCATGGTTATTAGGAGATTTTGTCCATTTTCTCCATCATTCTTGTTACCATTGTTAAAAATAATATAAGTTGCATTAGGCCAAAATTGTCAAATTGTTTTTATGTAGTCAAAATAAATAATACAATCAGTGTAATGAATTAATGTAGCTAAGGATTGGTGGATTTCCAACAAGTTATGGGTTTATTTAGCTATTAATTCATTTGATATTGGTATAAAGTTTTTTTAGAATGGCTGTGGATTTGAAATACAGCATCATGAAACTAAACAATAGTAATTATTTCAATTGGAGATACAAGATAAAAATGTTGCTAATTGAAGTCAGCAACTGCTGATAATGCACCGGATCCAATTACAAATGATTGGAAAACCAAAGATGACAGAGCACACACGACAATTGCATTAAATGTGGAAGATGACCAGATCCAACATATCAGAAATTGTAAAACAGCGAAGGGAGCATGGAATTGTTTAAAAGATTTCCATGAGAAAGATACCCCAAATAAGAAAGTTAGTATCTTGCGACAGTTAATGACAACACGTGTTAATGAAGATGGTGATTTTGAAGCTCATGTAACAAAAATGACGGAATTATTTCAACGTTTTTTGGCTTATGGTGATGATTTAAAACCAGATCTTATTCTGTGTGTTACAATACTAAGTTCATTACCAGAAAGCTATGACGTGTTAGTCACTACGTTAGAGAATCGCAAGGATGAATTAACATCGAGTGTTGTTTGTTCAGCTGTAATTGGTGAATACAAGAAACGTATTGAACGAAATCGTGACAATAATTCTGAATCTGTATTACGAGTTGGTTCATCATTGAAAGAATCAAGGAATTTGTCAAAGGTGAATTTGATATAAATAAATTAAAATGTCATTTCTGCAAGCGCAGTGGTCACTGGAAAAAGGATTGTTTAAAGTTTAAAGCGCATAAAGAGAAAAAGCAGAATCAAGTAAATTTGGTTGAGGATAATGACAACAATAAAAATTTTCAATGTTTGTTTGCATCTTTAAAGTCAAACAATGATGGTTGGTTGATTGATAGTGGAGCAACTAGTCATATGGCAAATAAACAAGAAATGTTCACTCATATGAAGAAAAATTTTGAAAGTGTCTACGTGGCAAATGGTAATAAAGTAAATGCAATTGGTATTGGAACAGTTATTGTAAATTTTGTAAATAAATTTGGAGACAGCTGTATTGTAAAGATTGAAAATGTTCTATATGTACCAAACCTAAAAGGAAACTTTATTTCTGTACGACGTTTGACCATACGAGGATACACAGTGATTTTCAATAAAGACGAATGTAATATAGTTCGTGCACATGATGGTATGCAAGTTGCTATGGGTCAAGCATATGGTAATTTGTATCAATTAAAGACATTAAATATGGTATGTTCAACTGAGAATTCGAAACCAGTTCAAAATTGTGTCCACAAATGGCATCAAGTTCTCGGTCATAGATATATTATAAATGTGGTAAAAACATTGCCTTCGAGTAATCTTGTAGATGGGGTTCAAATTGATGATTGTAATATAGAATGTAAAAATATTTTAAACTGTGAGGTATGTCTTCAAGGAAAAATGACTAGAATAAAATTTCCAAATTCTAATAATCGTGCAAAAGAAAGACTGGATTTGATTCATTCTGACGTTTGCGGACCGATGCAAACGAAAACGCCATCTGGAAAAGGATATATATCAACCTTTATTGATGATTTTTCCAAATTTTCTACTGTTTATCTACTTAAAGAAAAATCAGAAGTGTTTGGAAAATTTAAAGAATTTGTTGAAATGTGCAAGACAATGTTCAATCGTAAACCAAAAATGATTCGCTCAGATAGAAGAGGAGAATATATGGGCACTGAATTCATCAAGTTTGTGAATAATGAAGGCATTCAGTACCAGCGTACAGCACCATATATTCCGCAACAGAATGGTGTTGCTGACCGAAAGAATAGAACTCTTGTTAAAATGGCACGGTGTATGATCATAGAGGCTAAACTTGATAATAAGTTTTGGGGCGAAGCAGTAGTAATGTCAAATTATATACAAAATCGATTACCAGCCAAGGATATCATACAAACACCATTTCAAAATTGGTATGGATGTAGACCTAACATAAAATATTTTAGGCGTTTTGGATCAAAATGTTATGTACATGTACCTGATGAAAAACGAAGGAAACTCGATTCGAAAGCAATTGAGGCAATTTTTGTTGGATATGATGGAGTTTCAAAGGCATACAGATGCTATACACTGAATACTCAAAGAATTATCATTAGTCGTGATGTAAAATTTGTTCATAAAGATACTGATTTGAAACCAAACATTCAACAGATTCAGGAGAATGAAGTTACAGAAAGTGATGGAATGCATGAAGTTATTCAGTTAGCACCAGTCACTGACAATGATGAAGAGGATTCAAATAATGAAAAAAATGGCTCAGAAACGGCAATTCGTAAATCATCTAGATCAAATTTTGGTAAATCACCTTATCGATATATTGAGGAAATCAATATTATTAAAGGAATAATTGAACCAAAAACATACAGCCAGGCTATTCATTCTGAGCAAAAGGATGAATGGATTAAAGCAATGAAATCTATCAATGAAAATGAAACATGGGAACTGGTAGAACTACCAAATAATCGTCATGCTATTGGTTGTAAATGGATTTACAAAGTTAAAAACAATGGAGAAAATGAAATATTCAAGGCACGATTGGTAGCACAAGATTTTTCACAAAAGTATGGAATTGATTATGATGAAGTTTTTGCTCCAGTGGTAAAACATACAACTTATAGAATTTTACTCACTATAGCTGCTAAACACAAAATGAATGTTATTCATTTGGATGTCAAAACAGCATTTCTATATGGAAAATTAAACGAAACAATATTTATGAAACAACCTCCTGGTTTTATTGAAGATGGGAAAGAGAATCACGTTTGTCTCTTGAGGAGGAGTATATACGGATTAAAACAATCTGCTAGGATTTGGAATAAAGAACTTCATGAAGTTCTTATAGCGAACAAATACATTCAGAGCGAGAATGATCCATGTTTGTATATATTGAATATAAAAAATGCACTATGCTATGTTTTAATATATGTTGATGATATTATTTTAGCAAGCAATAGCAATGAATTGCTAGAAAATTGTGAAAAGGCATTGAATTCCAAATTTAAAATTAAAAATCTTGGAAAAATAGAAAATTATCTTGGTATAAAATTTAAACAAGATTTGAATGGTAATTTTGAAATAAATCAAAAGGAGTACATATTAAAAGTTCTGAATGATTTTGGAATGTTAGAAGCCAAGAAATCAAACGTGCCAATTAATTTATCATAATATGGGAAAGGTGAAATATCTGATATGTTAATCGACAATAATGAATATCGGCGATTGGTAGGATGCTTACTTTACATATCAGTCAATACTAGACCTGATATTTCAGCTAGTGTAGTAATAATGGCACAAAAGGTTACCGCTCCTACCCAAGAAGATTGGGTTGAATTAAAAAGGATTTTAAGATATCTTAAAGGAACTATTGATTTATCTTTGGTTCTTGGAGTTACGGACAGCAAAAACGGTCTTATGGGTTTTGCAGATGCCAATTGGGCAGAAGATATTGCACTGAAAAAACGCAAATCAACATCAGGCTATATATTTAAATACTTTGGCGGAATAATTAGTTGGTGCAGTAAAAGACAGACGTGTGTTGCTAAATCAAGCATTGAAGCCGAATATATGGCCCTCTCAGAAGCAAGTAGTGAAGCTATATGGATTCGATGTTTACTAAAGGATTTCAAACAACCAGAAAAAGAGGCAACTTTAATTTTTGAAGATAATCAAAGTTGTTTGAAATTTATTAAGGAAGAAAAAATATCAAACCGTTCAAAGCACATTGATGTACATGTCTATTTTGTAAAGGATCATGTTGATAAAGGAACAATCAAATTCGTATATTATCCAACGGAAGAAATGGTGGCTGATATGTTAACTAAACAATTGTTAGCCCATAGAATTATAAAATTAAGAAAATTATGCAATTTGTCCAATGAGGAGGAGTGTTAAAAATAATATAAGTTGCATTAGGCCAAAATTGTCAAATTGTTTTTATGTAGTCAAAATAAATAATACAATCAGTGTAATGAATTAATGTAGCTAAGGATTGGTGGATTTCCAACAACCATTTGCTCAAGATTATTTTGTGCTTGTTGTTGGATAACATAGGGCAACAGTGATTCTGCTGTCTGGGGTTTATGAGTCGATTTTAGGTAATTATGGTCTCCTAAATGCGAAAAATATTTCAGATTTGTCGAATTGACTCCAGTTTTTGAGATAAATACAACCCTTTTATATTGAAAATAAAATGAAAATATCTTTTTGAGATGTCCGCGGAGATTCGCTGTCAATGGCTCATTTCTTCATAAAAATTAATACAAATTTCACAGTATATTCTTCAAATGTCACTTTATTATGTACTAATTATAGAAATAAATATATATTAACTGTGTCGTCAAAAAAAATTATCGAAATATGCTGTTTTTGCTTAAATTTAACTTTACCCCCCACCCCCACTCCCTTTAACAAGAAAGCTAAAGTCAATTCGAACAAAATAACTACGTGCCGAGCGTGTTAGGATTGTATCCTAACACCACGGTGCCGAGTACTTTATAACAATCTTCTTTCTTCATCAGCCGTTTCTTGTCCACTGCTGAACGTAGGCCTCTTTCTCTGAGAGAAAGGTTATTTAAGCCCAACGGTTGCTTAATCCGGATTGGCGAATGCCTGTAACCCTGTTTTTAAAAGTTGATATGTGATATCGGCAAGTAGTACAACCTTAATGTATCTAAATTCACTCTAAATTCTAAAACCTAAGACCGCAGGAAAAAGTTTTTGTTTTGTTGCCCAGTGTAATCGGTACAATTTGACTTTGTTGCGGATTAACTATTAAGAAAGAAAAAAAATATCTATTTAATCTTCATAATCAACCTATTAATTATTAATTCTACTTCATCCAAATTTTTCTTCACTTTCACTCACGAATCTCTCACTCAAAATATGAATTTATTTCCAAAATACAAAATTTAAACCATAATTTAAACAAATTCCAGGAGGCAGAAATTATACTTGCCACTTCCCGAGACAATTTTGGCAAAAAGCTCCGTTTATCTCGTCGGTCGGCGACAGCTCTCTTAAAAGTGCGGTAAAGCAAAAAATTCAAAATATCGCAAACTTTAAAAACAAATACAATTTTGCAAACAAAAATACAAAATTCCCAAACCACATAAGAAAATTTCAATGAAGGATTTTGGAACATGAAAGGAGTAGCTATCTTTCGATAGATTTCACGATCGAAAATCTATTTTTTACTATTTTGAAAATTATAATAGTATAATATACTTAGTACAGAATTTTAGTGAAGGCTAAACCTTCCTTACTTTCTCTGACGAACCGCTTCTGTACACAATGTATGTATTTTATATTTGTTTTATCTTGATATTTAGTTTAAAAGTTACAACCACCGTTGAAAATATAAAATGTAATTTCTATGTCCTTGGGAAATTATTTGGTTATTCCTAGAAACTTTAACTTTGTACTAATTAAAGTCAATTTGAGGTGTAATTTTCTTGGGCCACTTATTTAAAAGTAAATAATTTATGATTTGCGTCTTCTGAAATAAATTTTCTTGTGAATCTAACCAAAAACGTAACAGAAAATTTGTGGGGGTGTCGTTGTTGATCTTCTCATCTGGACGCCCACGCTTGCGGAGGAGTTGACCTTGACAAGGACGCTAGAGGGATTATTATTCAATTTTCCTGTGTTACACCACATACTACATTCTTTCAACGATTACTTTTCACTTTCATTTATACTTAAATTCATAGAACAAAATTTAAAAAAATTCTATTTGTTGATAAGATCCGCGAAAAGACGGATCGATTCGCGTGCTGGTTGCCCTGGATACCAACGTCCCAGGCAAATCTACCTGTTTGAAGAAATACAAAACATTTATTACTTTTTTTGCAAATTTCAAGTTTCGCGAAATTTATTACAAAAATTACTTTTCTTATTTTAAAAACTTTTCAAATTTTATAATTTCATACAACTTCGAGTCACTGCTGAACTTACGCTATTGCCGAGTAACGCATTGTGTGAGTTGATTATTATTTGTATTTCTTTTATTTCTTGTTTAATAAAAGAACTTGGTTTTATTCTTTTTTTTTTAATTACGTAGATGCACAAAAGATGAGTTTTCGTGTAACGATGGGTCCTGTATATCGCTTAGTTGGAAATGTGATAAAGAAGAAGATTGTCCTGATGGATCTGATGAAATTGGATGTGGTAGGTTACACTAGCAAAATAATTAATTCAAATTGTGGTAACACAAAAATTACAGATATTGTGCCCATGATTTGCAACAACAATGAATTTCAATGCACTGATGGTACTTGTATTAAGATAGAATTTAAATGTGATGGTGATGACGACTGTGGAGATTGGAGTGATGAGGATGAATGCAATAAAAATCCAGGAAGCTGCGTTTCGGGAGAGTTTAAGTGATTTTTCACAAAATTATATTTTGTAAATTATTTAAACAAAATACTTTCAGGTGTAATAGCGGAAAATGTATTCCAAAAAGATGGAGATGCGACAAACAACAAGACTGTGAAGACAACGAAGACGAAATCAATTGCGACTACAGTAATACAAGAACTTGTTCACCTGATGAATATGCTTGTATAAACGGAGCTTGTATTTTGGTAAATTGCCATATTATAAAACTTAAAATTGTATTCAAAAATATTAATGCAATACCAAATTTTAGAATACTTGGGTTTGTGATGGATTTTCTGACTGTAATCAAGGAGAAGATGAAGATAAATGTGAAATAACTTGTGATGAATCGAAATTTGCTTGTTCTGGTTGGGATTCCAATGATACTTCTACGGAATTTTGTATTAATAAGAAAAATGTATGTGATGGACAAAGAGATTGCCCAAAAGGAGAAGACGAAACTAACTGTCCGTCAAAAAGAGAATGTGAGAACGGTACAACTTGTTCCCAGTTGTGTATTACGACAGTGGATGGTAAGAATGGATGCAGTTGCCGCCCAGGATATCGATTGTTACAAGATGGCAAAACGTAGGCAAACTTGTATTTTTATAATTCTTCAAATAATTTATAAACAAATTTAGGTGTGAAGATATCAACGAATGTTTATATGAAACTGATCCCGTTTGCTCACAAAAATGCAATAACACAGTTGGCAGTTTCAAATGCGGATGCATGACAGGATACATTTTAAGACCTGATCTACGCACTTGCAAGGCATTGGGAGCACCACCGACCCTTCTGTTTGCTAATAGAATGGATATCAGACAGGTACTTTATAAAGTCAATTTTTGCTTTTTCCAGAACTGAACTAAGCAAAAATTACTTGGAAGTTTAACGGGAGATCAAAAGATTCCCTGGTTTACTTTTTAAGCATAATTATATTTTTGTAGGTATCTTTGAGCAATACAAAGTATACAGCTATTTTAAAAGGACTTCATAACGCAATAGCTTTAGATTATCATTATGAAAAGGGCTTAATATTTTGGTCTGATGTTTCAACTGATGTTATAAGAAAAGCGTACTTAAATGGTAGTGGAATAGCAGGTACATAAAAGTATGCTAAATTAACTTACATCGCTGAATAAATATTATTTTCAGATGTTATTAAGTGGGGATTAGAATCGCCCAGCGGGGTTGCTTTAGATTGGGTTCACGATCTTTTATTTTGGACCGATTCTGGAACCAGAAGAATTGAAGTTGCTACACTTGATGGAAAACAAAGAGCAATCATAACTGCAGATGATCTTGACAAACCACGAGCAATCGTTGTTCATCCAGGCGAAGCGCTAGTTTTTTGGACAGATTGGGGCCCAACACCAAAAATTGAAAAGGCTGAAATGGATGGAAGTAATAGAAAAAGTATAGTTACCGAGTCAGTATTTTGGCCGAACGGACTTACTTTAGATTACACTTCCAATCGAATTTATTGGGCAGATGCCAAACATAACGTTATTGAATCAGCATTATATGATGGCAGTAATAGGAGGAAAGTTATTAGTAGAGGACTTCCCCATCCGTTTGCGTTGACCTTATTTGAAGATGCTCTTTATTGGACAGACTGGCACACAAAATCTATTTCCACTGCAAATAAAATAACAGGCGCAGGTTTACGTACAATTCATTCAAATTTACACTTTCCAATGGATATTCATAGTTATCATTCTCAGAGACAGCCTGAATACAAAAATCATTGTGGCGAAAATAATGGAGGTTGTGAACACATGTGTTTGCCTAATAAAAAATCTCTTTCGTGCGTTTGTCGTATGGGTCAGAAACTAAACTCAGATAAGAAAACGTGTCAACAACCAGATAAAATGTTGATATTCGCAAGAAAAAAAGACTTGAGAATAAAACATTTAGATAGAGACGCGGTTCATCAACATGAGATAGTTATACCAGTGGATGGTATTAAATCCGCTGTGGCTTTAGCTTGGGATTCAAAAACAAATTCTATATATTGGACAGATGTCGAAAGAGACACGATTAATAAAGCGCACTGGAACGGTAGCAACCAAGTAGTGCTTGTGCACACAAATATAATATCACCAGCCGGTTTAGCATTAGATTGGATTACTGATAAGCTGTATTGGACGGACGCAGGCACGGCAAGAATTGAAGTATCTAACAGTGACGGTTCTATGAGGGGTCTATTAATTTGGGATGGATTAGATAAACCACGCGATATCGTTGTTGATCCCTTAGGTGGTTACATGTACTGGTCTGATTGGGGAGAAAAACCAAAAATTGAGAGAGCTGCTATGGACGGTACGGAACGAATTGCCTTAATAAGTAACAACCTAACGTGGCCTAACGGATTGGCTATTGACCATGGAGCTGGTAAATTATATTGGGCAGATGGAGGAACAAAGGCCATTGAAGTTTCCAACTTAGATGGTTCAAATCGAAAAGTTTTAATAGGTAAACTAATAAATAATAATTAATTGTATATAATAAAACGTCATTTATTTAGGTGGATCGGCATTACCACACCCTTTTGGTTTGGATGTTTTTGATAATTCCATATACTGGACTGATTGGAGCACATCTAATATTGAAAGTGCAAACAAATTAACTGCCAAAGACAGAAAAATATTAGGTACAGGAATTAATGGCCTTATGGATGTTCGAGTATTTCATAGAAACAGAAAAGAAATCAAAACACCATGTAACATATCAAATGGTGGTTGCAGCCATTTGTGTCTACTAAAACCGAAAGGATATAGCTGTGCTTGCCCAATTGGGGTAAAATTAGGGGTAAGTGTTAAACTAAAATGTTTAATTATATAATCTTAAAATTTTATATTTAGGACGATGAAAAGACGTGTGCCGCGGGTCCCAAAAATTCATTAATATTCGCTCATCGAGTTGATATAAGACAAATTTCTCTAGATGTCCCTTATACTGTTGATGTTGTGCTACCGTTTCCTACGTTTAAAAATGTTCTATCAGTTGATGTGGATCGTAAAACAGGAGAAATTTATTGGACGGATACTGCTGAAGATGTGATTCTAAAAGGAACGTCAGATGGCAAACACATAAGATCCATAATTACGCACGAACTTGAAACGGCAGATGACCTAGCAATAGATTCTACTGGAAGAAAGGTAAAGTATGCTTAATGGTTATCATTAATAAAATTACTCTTTAATTTATACTAGATATACTGGACTGATGGTGAAAGAGATAGCATTGAGGTTAGTGAATTGGATGGATCGAATCGTAAACTATTGATATGGGAAAATTTAGATGCACCAAGAGCAATCGCCCTTCATTATCACCACGGATTGTTATTTTGGTCCGATTGGGGCATGAAACCAAAAATAGAAAGAGCGTACATGGACGGAACAAATAGGTATTGTCCATGGTGATTCTAACGTTTTCCTCCAATAATATTGAAATTATTTTATTGTAGGGTAACCATAATCGATAAAAATTTGAAGTGGGCTAATGGATTAGCTATAGATAGACCTGCAGAACGTCTTTATTGGTGTGATGCCAGTCGAAAAACTATCGAATCCAGTGATTTAAACGGAAAAGATCGTAAATTAATTATAGATAATATTCCATATCCATACGGATTAGTTGTTGTGGGTAACCATATGTATTGGACCGATTGGCAAACGCTTGCCCTACACAGAGCAGACAAAGTAAATGGCAGCGATCAAATAATAATCAGAGACAAATTGGAAGGTTTAATGAACGTTCGTTCGGTTCAAAGCGACAATATAGAAGAAAATGCATGCGGACACAATAATGGTGGTTGTTCTCATTTATGTTTAAGAAATCCTCTAGGCTTTTCTTGTCAATGCCCAACTGGAATTAAAATGTCGAAAGAAAATAATAAAATTTGCAACGCTCAGCCGTCTGCTTACATATTATTCTCTACCAGATCTGCTTTATCAAGAATTAGTTTGGAATCCAAAGAATTATGGGACACGACTTTGCCAATTCCCGGGATAGAGCATGTTATTGGTGTCGATTTTCATTGGAAAAAGCAGTTAATTTATTTTACCGATGTCGCCAAGGGCGCTATTAACAGTGTAAATATGAAAAATTTGTCCCAAGTTAACAATATAGCAACGCAAAATGTATCGTCGCCTAATGGAATAGCAGTGGACTGGATTGCAAATAATGTATATTGGGCAGATACAGGAAATAAAGTAATTGAAGTGTGCAAAACTGATGGAACATCAAGAAAAATAATTATAAAATCTGATGTCTTAGAGCCTAGATCTGTCGCTCTATATCCAAGACGAGGTTATTTATACTGGACGGATTGGGATCAAACACCTAAAATTGAACGTTGCTTTATGGACGGATCGTCACGAAAATCTATAGTAACCATGGATTTAGGCTTTCCAAATGGATTAGTTATTGATCATATAACCAAACGCTTATATTGGACAGATGCAAGATTGGACCGAATTGAAACATCAGATTTACATGGGCAAAATAGAATACAACTGGTGCATGTTGAACCAAATGTACCGGCAACTCATCCATTTAGTTTAGCTCAAGTAAGAAACTGCGGATTTATCTAAATTAAAAAATAAACTACATATTAATTTCTTATAGCTGGGAGAATACATATATTGGACGGATTGGTATTTAAAATCGGTAATTCGTGCCGATAAAGCTAGTGGCAAAGGAACTGCAATCATAAGAAAGAATTTGGATGGTGCTATGGGAATTACAATCGTAACTGAAAGTAGACAACAAGGATGGAATCCGTGTGCTGAAAATAATGGAGAATGCACTCATTTGTGTTTGTTTAAATTTAAAAATTATACGTGTGCTTGTCCCGATGTTCCTGACGGCAAGCCATGTCATACAGGCAAGTGCAAATAATATTATTTATGTAGGTAGGTACATATTGTAACGCACAAGTTTTTATAGAACCAAAAAGTTGGGTGTCTTTGAAACACCCAAATCAAGACTACGAAGAGGAAGATGAATATTACGATTTAAATAATGGTTTAACTGAAATGATGCCAGATTTACCTAGATCCGGCATATCGCACCGTATATTGTTATTTGTTTTAGTGACAATATTCAGTATAATTTTAATAACTGTAGTTCTGTTTTGCATGGCCCTACTCTATCGTAAACAAAAGAAAAAGTATTTATATTCTAATGGACGAAGCGTTATGACTTTTTCTAATCCGAACTATTACACATCCAATAACGAAAATGGTCCCCAAACGGTTTCTACTAACAATGATAAACGACCATTTATTTGGAAAAGACTGAAATATGATAAATCACAGGTAAGTTCATGTTATAATTTAAAGTACCTAAGCTACCTTTGCGGTGAATCTACCCCATATACATAATTCGAGTTGCATTTGAATCTTCTTCATTCTTCCTCTTGGTCTTTTAAATATGTAATGAAAGCACTAATTGTAAGCTACAATATTTCTATTATAATTCCATTAAAAATTTAAAAATAACAAAAATGAAATCATTCGCGTGGACCAAACAAAAAACCAACTTTTAATATTGAAACGGCTTCGAGTAGGTATGGTGGATTGCCATAATATCGATATAGTTCATATTTTCCCATCTAAATCGGTAAAGCCGTAAAACGGATACAAAATTTTGAAAAAAAAATTGAAGGGTAGAGGCTTGGTTGCATTTTAGAAAAAAATTTTTACAAAACTTTGTTAATTTAACGACGGAAACGAATTTTTATTATTTTATTTTTTCTTAGCGTAACAAAATCCGGGATAAAATCGCTTCAAAGAATCAATATTTAGAAAAGATAAGAAAAGAAAAGTAAAAATAATTTAAAATCCGTCAAATTAAGGGCGCAAATTTACTTCTTTGCACATAATTATTCGAGCGTAAATTTTCGTCCACCATCCTCTTGCCGGGTACCGTTCGACGCGGAAAACCTTGAGAAAGCTATTACACAGAAATCCGATGATTTGCATTTAGTACAATATATCCATCCTAATTTCGAAATTATTACTAACTAATTTTGTTCCAAATTTCCAAGTACTTGTAAGAGTTATTTAATGTGTAGAATAATAATTGTATAATTTAGGAACGTGTTTATGAAGAAAGAGCTGGTGGAAATAGCCCAGAAGTTGCCAGCTTAATACCGAATGTTTTGACACCGAGTAGCTCAAACTGTGAAGCTGTTACACCTGAATTACAGCATTCACCATCTATTACGCCATTACATCGAAGTGACTCAATACAACCCGTAGTTTAAAGAAAAATCCCGAAACGTAGTGTTAACGAGACCGAAATGAATAACCATCAAAAGATTAAATAACAGTTAATTAGTCACCTATTTAAATAAGTAAGAAGTTCTATGGCTTGAATATTACTTGTAAATAAAAAATGAAAGTCAAATTAAGGTGACTGACAATAAATTATATTATATTACTTGAAGGATATTATACAGGATGTTTCAATTTTGAAACACTTGATTCTCAATTCACACGGTTAAAAATTATCTAAAAATGTGCTGCAAGTAAAGTTATAAGTAATATTGGGAGTGAATAAGTAAAATTTTCTAAAATCAAAGGGTTTCGAAATTCAAACTTGTTGCACCTGTATAATGTTATACCTATGATACAATTATTAAAAAAACCAAAGATAAAGAAAACGCTAATAAACACGTTTGCGTTAATTTTGTAGGTTTGTAAAGTTTAATACTTTTCTAATTTTCAAATAATAATAAACTTTATTGCAGCACGGTTTTAGAAACTATTTAATGTAAAAATATTTTTTAAAACGCTTGATAAATCAAAATTGAACAAAGAATTATTAAAACTTTTAAAGATAGTTAAATTTCTATTTAAATTTTATTTTATACTACATACAACTGCTATAGTATTTTCGATAGATGTAACATATCTTGTTATGAGAAAAACAGCAGTACTATATTTACTCAATTTGGAAAAAAATATTTTCTGTATGTACGTATCTTCATATCAATGTTTCTCGTTTCAAAATTTATATTTATTGTTATTAATTATATTATTTAAATAATGAAAGAATGCAGTGTGTATAAAAATTTTTATTTATATTTGTGAATATGTGCGAGAGATTGTAATTAACATAGTAATATTTTTTTATATAAAAAATGAAGGTTTATAAAGACTGATTGTTAGGGTACGAGAAAGAAATATTTAATGTAAAATAATAATTAAATATTTCGCAAAAAAATAATTTTACCAAATATTTAATTTGTGCCAAAAATAAGATACGAAAGTAAAGTTCAAAATATTCATATTGTTCGATCACATGGCTCACGTGATCTAACAACTGTGAATCAATGTGATTGTTAATTGAAAACAGAAAGATTTTTCAAAAAATAAATTGCCAAATTTTTTAAATGTACCATCGTTAGACGTACTTAATTTTTATGATAATCATAACAGGTACCGAGGTACTGAGCTATTAAAAAAAATTGAATATACATTGAATATTGTATAATGTAATTTTAAAAAACTTCCATTAATTATTATTGTTCGTGACAGCAAGAAATATTTAGGATTTTTAATAATTAAATAAAATACTTATTCTGTTGTGATACGAATCATGAATAATTCTGAATAATACTAAATAATATAGCTCAACAATATTCAGAAATTCGCTCAAACTTGTATATTATTTCATTTTAATTTTACAAAATAAATTACATAATAACAAAAATATCACATTTCACCAAAATACGTTAATATTACATTTCAATAACAATTTAAAAAATTAAATAGATATGTATGTTTTAAATAAGTGTATAATATATGGAATATTTATAGTATTACGTTTATATATTCATGAGTCTTGTGGAGCCTCCAACAGGAAACATGTTGATAATAAACAATGTATTTTAAATGTTTAATTGTAGTTTTATTTATTCCCCTACACAGCAGTGCTTCTGACCATCAAATTAAATGCAAAATTGCCTTTTCCAATATGAAAAGCAAATCAATAAGAATTCTTAAAAATAATTATTAATTGATTCAACATTCGGGGATCGTATAGTGAAAGGGCATAGGAGGATAAGCATGGTAAAACTGCCCCTAGGGATTATGTAATCGCCACTTTGGGAATATGTAAGTACATATTAAGTACTAAAATACAGTCAGGGAAATATGAAAAGCCCGGTCGCGAAATTCTAATTAATTTGTTTTTTATTTCCTAATTATTAAAATTTGTAAAGTGTAAACAGAATTTTTTAAATGTTTATTATTATATTAATTATAATAATTTATAATATTAACAAATTTCATGTAATAAATTGTATAAAAACAGTAATATTTAATTCGCGAAAGAAAATTCACGTTTTTGGCAATATTGTTATTGCAATAATTTTGCATAATTTAATGTTAAAATAATTTTTATTGAAAAAATTTATATACACTATTAATAAAGGAGCACAAATTAAGTAATTAATATTTTGTATGGCCCCCTCTGCCCTTTATTACATCTTTTAAACGCTTAGGCATTGATGCAGTTAAGCTCGTCAGGTAGTCTGGTGTTAAACTATTGTTCCAGACAAAATTTAAGGATCGCTCTAGCTCTGACACATTCTTTGGGGATGTATTGACAACATGTCTTTTCATTATCGCCCATAAATTCTCTATCGGGTTAAGGTCAGGGGAATTTCCAGGCCAATCCAATGTAAAAATACCGTTTTGTACGAAGTATTCAGCTACCTATAGCACATAAACGAGATAATAATTAGATATTTTACAATAAATAGTTTTAAATATGTATAAGAAACATCATATGATCAATAACTTTCAAAAAAAAAAATTATTAAAAAAAATATTACTTACTTTTTTAGCCATATGGCAAGGAGCATTGTCTTGCTGAAAAATCCACTCTTCATTATCTGCGTATAATTGCTGAACAGATGGTCCTAAATTGTTTTCTAAAATTTCTATGTACCTGTCAGCATTAACGGTTCCTTTTACAATTTGTAGTTTCCCTAAACCGCGTTGTGAAAAACAACCCCAGACCATTAAGCCAATTCTGCCACGTGTTGTTTTAATCGTACATCGGTCACTCAATTTTTCATTTTGATAGCGCCGTACATATCGCTTGCCATCGGAGCCGTATAATAAAAATTTGGACTCATCAGAGAAGATTACACGACTCCAATCCTCGGCAGTCCAATTTGCGTATTTTTTTGCAAATTCAAGCCGCTTTTTTTTCATTGCTTTAGTTAGCATTGGTTTTTTAAGAGGCGAATATGCTCTTAAACCAAATTCATTGAGCCTATTTCCAATAGTTTTTACACTTACGTGTGCACCAGTTTGGTCCTTTAACTCATCTCTTAGCTGTCGACGGGTTTTAAAGCGATCCTTCATTGATAGTCGACGAAGAACGCGGTCCTGAGCTGGCGTTGTCTTCCTTGGCGGTCTTCCTTTTGCAAATGGCTTTGTAACGCCAGTTTTATCGAATTTTTGCAAAAAGCGGCTCACCGAACGTCTATTACATCCCACTATTTTGCTTATATAAGTAAAACTTTTGTTTTCGTTCCGCAAAGTCAAAATGGTTTGCTTTTCTGGTTCTGTCAAGTTACCTCTATTTGGCATTTTTACACAATTTTACTATAAATAACACAAAATATACAACTTGCAGACACTAAATAACAACTAAACCACTTAAAGATTATGTACCTTTTTCAAAAATTCCCCACCCTTCAATATGAAAATAATTCCAAGCAGATATTACCTGAAAACTACCCCGGGCTTTTCATATTGCCTTGACTGTATACCTACTAATGTAACAATGTAAAATCGTGTAAAAAATTAAAAAATACTAAACAATGTAACATATAAAACTAATTTTTGGTTTCTACACGTTTCTCGTTAAAAGAAATCAAAACACAATGTTTTATTGCGCATATAATTTCATATTTAGATTTTTACCGCATATATATTTAATTTACAATGCATATAACCGCATTCAATATTTTTTATTTTAATATTTAAATGAAACAAAAAATACTGTATTATGATGTTATAAATATCATAAAAGAAATTAATGTGTTTGAACTAACCGGACATCGCACAGAGAATCTAGACAAATTGTATAAAGCTATAATGCATTAAATGAAATAACAAATAATTTCTAATAAAAAATATTGTACTAAAAACTATAAATTTTTTTAATTTTTGTGGTTGCCATGATTTTGAAAATTAATTATTTTTAATTCATTAATTTTATTTAATTAATTATTTGTCAATTATTCAATTTTCAATATTTTGGAATGATTCTAGTTCATTCAATAGCCACAGCTTCA
Source organism: Cantharis flavilabris (assembly GCA_949152465.1). Lineage (NCBI taxonomy): Eukaryota > Metazoa > Arthropoda > Insecta > Coleoptera > Cantharidae > Cantharis > Cantharis flavilabris. The sequence goes on from OX424439.1 coordinate 25,846,401, forward strand.
CTGATTAAAATGCCGTTTAGTTTTTGATTTAAGATAAGCCGATCAGCCGGAATCATGGAGGCTAGTTTTTTCAACATGGGTGCCTTTCGAATGGCGCAATACACATTGTGATGAAGATTTTGGTCAGAAAATATTCAGATTTACTGTTGAAATGTCAATAAAAATATAATAAAAAGTTGAAATTTGTATATTTTTATTGTTCGTCAAAAAAAAAATTCCCAGAAAAGCTAAATAAACCGGCATTCACACGGGGTGACTCCCTTAAGTGTTCACAGATTAATTTTTCATTTTTTGTAGTCATTGGCAACACTGTTAGGTTTTTAGAAATATACCAATAATTATTATAACTAGAGACCGGATAAATAAGCACGGTTTTCTGAAAAATAAGTGCTTAAAAAAGCACGCTATTTTGCCAAAATAAGTTCGAATAATGCCAAAAAAAGTTATGGAAAAGTTCGTAATTATAACAAAAAAAGCTAAAAATGGGAGCTCAGGGAATATTATTAAGTGCACTTCTGCACATATTTATTTAATACAATAATATATATCTAATAATAAAAATTAAAATTGTTCAAAAGATAAAAAATAAAAAATATTAAAAATTAAATGAATAATAAATAAATAAATAAAGTAAGTCAAATACGGGTAAATAATTGAGAGTATAAGCTTAGCTTATACCACCCTATATTATACAGGGTGTCTCAAAAAAATTTCGCTAGTAAATATAATTACAGTCCCTGGCCATCGAATTAGGACCACTCATAATTTTTTATTAATTCGTGTTTTTTAGTAAAATTAAAAGACGGAAACAACTTCTATTGATATATTTATTTAAACAACATGTGTAGTACAAAATTACATTAATATTTTGTAATTCCACCTTTTGCCTTTATTACAGCGCTTATTCTTTCGGGCATGCTCCATATGCAACTCCGTATCATACGTTTTATGTCCTCATTATTTTGCCACACATCTTCAATTCTTGCTTTCAAATTGGTAATTGTTGTATTTGGGGACGAATAAACAAGCGATTTTAATAAAGTCCAAACATTTTCAATCGCGTTTAAATCTGGAGAATTGCCTGGCCATGGGAGTAAAGCTATCTTCTTCGATGCTAGGCGTTTTATTACAGATTTTGCTCTGTGGCATGGCGCTCCATCCTGCATATAGGTATATCTGGATTTCCGTGTTCCTAGAGATGCGTAATACGGAAAGAGAACAGTTTTTAAAACTTCCTGATACTGTTGGGCATTCATAGTTCCGTCAACGAAGTACACTGGACCTGGCCCTGTATTCGTAATGCACGACCAGATCATTACTGCTGGGGGATGTTTTACAGTTTGCACCACACAATCTGGATGAAATCGCTCTCGAGGCGTTCTTCTTACAAACTGAGCCCTCTCCGTAACCGCTTCTAACCGTGTTTCGTCGCTAAAGATCACCTATTGAAATTTAAAAAAATTGTGAAAATGCAAGAATGTGCCAGAACCATAAAATTTTAACTTTATGACTAAAAATAAATATAAATTACCTTTTCCCAATCTTTTACGGTTAGGTTACGATGTGCCTTTGCCCACTCCAATCGAGACTTTTTCATTTTTGGAGTCAACTTAGGTTTTCTAGCAGGCCGTCTACACTTAATGTTAGCTTCTTTAAGTCGTCTTCTTAATGTGCGCTCCGATATTTCCACTCCACGGTCTTCTAAACTTTCCACGAGTGCTCTGGCAGTTGAGCGACGGTTTTCTAATACCACTTGAATAATTTTTCGATCTGCCCGTGGTGTCGTTTTACGTTTACCACGACAAGACGATCGTTTGTTTGTAGTCGGCGATACATTTTCTTTCATATTTTTGGCGATTCTCATTACTGTTTGATGAGAAACGCCCTCATTTTTAGCGATTTGACGCTGGGATAAGTTTCCAGCTTTAAGAAGACCAGCAATATAAAATTTTTTTGAGTTAGCAATATCCTGTCTTTTGCCCATATTAAATTGTAATTAATACCAGTTTCCTATTACAAAAAAAAGATCAGAAATTTTTTAACACAAAATATAACATTCAAATACTTACAGAAAACTAAATTTGTTAAAAAAATTGATAAAACGACACTTTACTACATGAAACTCACAATTAGAGTGATTTAAATTTAAATAAGAAATGACCAAAAATCAAATAATGCCTTATTAGGGTAGCGGTAGGGTAGTTTGGAAGGGTAGTTCTATTGTATACCTAATCTTTTACATATTTTCTAAGAATTTGTGCAGGTAGAAATAGCGTAATATATATAAATCCAGTGTAGTACTTCGAACAATTAAAAATTGTATAGTGGTCCTAATTCGATGGCCAGGGACTGTAGATAAAAACACGTATCCATCGATTATTTTAACTGATTATCCAATTTAGTTAGTGAGGCACCCCTTTTTCTTACAAAAAATAAGAAAAACAAAACTTAGATTAATCATTTACAGTGATTCACAAAACTATTCGCATCGAGATACAAATTTTAAAGCCTCCAGGTTTTCTTCGGTGCACAAAAAAAATACCTATAGCATAAGGGTATCTAAACAAAATTCATAAAATGGGTAATTAATTTACTGACCCCTTTGTCCGATCTTTGAGTAGAAAATAGTTTATTGGCGTTGGCTTTTAATTAAACAACAATCAATAAAAAGCGAGGAGAGACTTTTTTTTCGTTGGGCTTTTTGAATTACTGTTCGACCATTATAAAAATTTATTTCCTTTGCAGTAATAATGGTATAAATTCTATTATTCATAGTTCACTTTCAAATCTGTATTTGTCAATGTCCAATTGCCTGATATCTCAAATTTTATTGTTTAGTATGTTAACTCATTCACAACAATATGAGGTCGACCTTAGAGCTTTAGTTTTTCATCGCTCTCAAATTATTTGTGCAATGGTTCGAATTTCACGTTAAACTATTCAATTTATTACTGCCAAAGATATGAGTAGTTTTGTGAATCTTTGTATGTATTGCACTGTCATTTGAATTTGAGTTATAAATAAAAATTAAATAAAACTTAATAGGAGAGCAACTTATGAAGGACTAAAGTATTTATTCATAAATTTTGGAATGTTAAGATTTTTATTAATTTTTATTTGTACTACTAATTGGATTAACTCCCACTTTATGTTGTTTTTTACTATTACGTTCTTATAATAAAGCACATCACACGTTAGCCTAAGACCTTTAAAATAATATCAATATGATAATAAAAATAAATAATATTACATTTAGTGAAATGTATAAAGGAAGTAAAATATTACATTTACTACTAATCACTTGATTTTTTTCATCAACAATGCTTCTACGTTGCTAAAAGTTAGGCCAAGTACCACATATCATTTTATTTACTACGCTTAATAATATTGCAAATAATTATCAATCCTAAAAAGCTATAAAACAAAATTACAACAATAATTATTTATTGTAATAGTAATGTTTAAGAATTGTTTTAAAAAAATAAATAACTTTGGTATCTAACTTCATCTTCTTTAAATAAACGGGTAATTGATCCACATAAAAATACTGATTAGTTACCACAATAGAAAACTATCTCGTAAGCTAACATTCCCTTAATTAGATATCAATTAAGTAGGTAAGTGATATAAAAAGTGTTAAATGTAATAAAAATAAATAGTTTTATATGAAATCTTACAGTTTAGTTATCTTGAAGTTTCAGTTCTGGAAAAATTTCACTTAAAGTGACTTCCAATAAATCCTAAAAAAATGTATACAATCAGTGAGAAAATGCACAACGTCGTAGCTGCCACTTACATAAAATAGTTGCTTATTCATAGTCTTGTCCTGTAAAGTATCAAAAACTTTTCTGGCTCCTAGTTTAGCAGCACTCGTACCTACCAATGTTGTTAAAACCTCTGGAACGTTTAATATAAACTGTTCTCTTGCATTCTTTTCTGTTTCTTTTATTAATTCTATTGATCTTGCGGGAGGTGGTTGAACAAGAACACCAGCAGACCACCAACTTTTAAGAATTAAAGAGATGTAGTAATGCAACATTTGTTCAGAAAAGCACCACGAAATTGTGTCTCTTATTTGTCTATTTATAGTTCTTCCATATGTAACTTGCACAAATGCAATCAATGTTTTCCTTAAATATCGAAATACTCCTCTCATATCGAATATTTCACTCATAAGGGAATAAAGAGGTTCCGCAATTGTATCTTTACTGTCATCTAACAATTTTGAAGGATTACCGTTAATTTTAGTGCCATCAAACTCTGTACCTCCAGGTGCATCCAAGCATTGTGAAATATCTTCGTCTGCACTTTCTCGGATTATAGATTGGCTGTCTTTTGAACTATGCTCACTGTTACTTTTAAATAAAGTAGAAAATGAAAATTTTGACTTTTTAGGCAATTCGGTTGTTTGTTTTAAGTGTTCTGAACTAGGACTTAAAAAAGAATAAATCGCTTCGCATTGATTCAAATGATCATCCTCCAGTACAAACTATAAAAAAACATGTAATCTATAATTAATTAAAAAATAATTAAACAAACCTCTAAATATTTTTGTATTTGAAATTTCGCTTTTCCTAATGAATTTTTGTCCAATTTTCCAAACAAAAATTTGAAAGATTGAGTAGGTAACTCTAGACTTTTTATATTTGAACACAAAGGCCTTAATTTTCTATGCAATTCTTGAAATTGAGGCAACGTACGTGATACAACCCAACCCGTACTAATACCTTCGTCCCCATCATTTGCATTGGATTCCAGCATATGTACAACAATTACAAACTGTGGTGGCTCCTTTTCATCGCTAGCCTAAATTTGCAACAGTTAATTTTAAATATACGCACAAATTGCTTACATTTACATCAGCACTTTGAACTACTGCACGCCATTTTCCTAAATTTTCACCCCAAACTTCAGTTCTGCTAATATGTGCCTCCAATTGTCGTTTTTCGCCTTCCAACCACTCTACCTCCTTTTCTAATATTTTCAAAACCCGCGATTCCGGCTTAAGAGAACTCCTTAGTGCTTGCAAAGCCTGCATTTTATTGTTTAATTTCTCCTGTAACTGATCCAACTTTCTTCTTGCATAATTGGAATGATCACCAACATGCAAAGAATTATCAAAACTAGACGATGCTTCCCCTGATAATTGTTTTTCTTCCACAGTTTCACTTGTATCTATTTCTGTTACGCCATCTTCATTAGTAATTGCTTTCAACATTTCCATATAAAAATCGCTTATTATAAAAGGTTGATAATATTTATCTTCTAATGTTTGTACAACTTGTTGTTGAACTTCGTAAAATACTTCTGGTCCCTTATCACCTGCAAATAATAAACAATAAACAAAATCAGAAAAATTAACAAACCTAAAAATTACCCAACAAAAATGCTTCCATTCGTTTCCGTGTGCTCTTGTCAACTTTAATTTCCCCCGTAGGATTTCTAATAAAAGTGTAAAATATTTCTGCCCCTAACTGATGCCTATTCTTACGTGAAGACATTCTCAATTCTTCAACTGCACTCCAATAGCCAATCAAACCCTGACTTGCTACAGTCTCCAAAAATTGTAATAAGAACTTCCTTCCTAATACATGCTCCAATATATGAGAAAGTGGCAACAACTATAACATGCTATGTTAGAAAAAAATCTGTAAAAGCAAAGGACTTACTTTGTGCGCATCATTTTGCATTTGAAAATTGATATCCCACCCTAAATCCGATAATCGTTTTTCACACTGAACTTTGGCATAAGTTAACTGATTGATATATCGTTTTAGTTTTCTTGCAGCATTAAGTTCAGATTTATTAATCGCACCAGAATTTGCATGTTTTTCGACATCGGGATCAACGCCTCGAGATCTGTTAATATTCTGCAGTGTCGTAGCTTGCATTATTTTAGTTACAATATCATATCTATAACCAAAAAATAATAGCTAAAGTTAGGGTACAGTGGGATAAGAGTTAAAGATATCGTAAAATTTATTAAGAATAGAAATTGATTTGTAAAAACTGATAGTGCTATTTTAATGGAAGGGATAGTTAAGAAAATAATTTAAAATTGCTTTCAAGATGATTGAAAATAAAAAACAAATAAATCACAGTCAACTCTTTCGTAGAGCTGATAAAATTTTCTAGAAACCAGTAATATACCTGTATCATATTTTGTTCGTTATATCTAAGTAAGATAGATTGAAGTTTTCGATATCCTTCTTGGCATTCAAGTAAGCTCTAACACAAAATGTTACCATAATTTTTCTACATCAATAAAAAACCCCAAGTCAATGCTAATTTTCAAATAAAAATAATATTGAAATTGTTGTAAACCAATGGTACAGCTATGGAGGCCCTTTTGGGGCTTCCACCACTGCACTTGGTAGTGGAAATAGAGTAGGGTTGCCATAATTGTGTAAGTACTGATCGGGACATTTCCTGCATGTATTTTAAAATGCATGCAGGAAATGGCTATAACTAAAATTAAAAAAGGCTCCTAAAATCCTAAATTAACTAAATACTCTGGGGGAGTATTCGAGGCAACTAAAAAAAACAAAGCTGCTCCTACTTAACGTTTAGTATTGTAAAAATAAAAAAAAAATTTTAATTGGAAAATACTTCAATACCGGGACATTTTGTAGATCAACCGGGACAGAAGTTCCTAAAAGGGAACATGTCCCGCTATACCGGGACGGATGGCAACACTAAAATAGAGGCTCTACTGGTGGCATAAAGGCTAGCTATTAATGATTGTGGAGGAGTGATCCCCAGAGAGGGATATCATACCAAGATATTCAACTTCATCAAGAGCAACATAGTATGCATGCAATCTGACAGAACTAGCCGAGGGGTAAATCACGGTCAAAAATCGTGTACACCAGACTTCCTGATACTTCGGTCTTCCCAAACTTCCCCGGACTTCCTCAGACTTCTGAATTTACTGATGCGACTATTGTTCTATTGATCTATCTGGAAAAACAGGTGAAAACCTAAAAAAAAAAAGGTTCCTCGTTTTCCCATGCACTGGTTTTTACTTCCTCATATTTTAGGACTTTCCCAGCCTTCCCCGAACTTCTCCGGACTTCCTCGGACTTCCCCAGACTTCCTCGGACTTCCTAAGACTTCCCCGGACTTCCCGGGACTTCCTACAAGCTGAACACCAGACTTCCCGGAAGATTTATCCCTCGGAACTAGCACTGTAAAGAACTTCCAATAACCATTTAGGGTCCGTCGTACCACAGAGGATCAACCTCGGATCAAAGTTGAACCAGGGTTAACTTTGACTTTGAGAACTCAGATTGGATCAACAGTGAGTTGATCCTGGTTTAACTTTTATCTGAGCTTTATACAACCAACCCTTAAGGTTATTAAGGAAACACCAAGCAGGAGCTGTGGATGTAAAACAGGAGACACCTGCATAAACCTGAGCTGCCACACTACCATGTTCCTGGCAGAAATACTGCAATAACAACCTGTGCAGAGGAAATGGCTTATGCAAATAAGCGGATTTGTATCATGATCATGACCAATAGCCAGGCAGCACTAAAGTGGCTGTGCCAGGACATGCTGGAATAAAAGACAACGAAAAAGCAGATGCCCTGCCAAGGCTGCTGTAAAACGATATTTAGTTTTTAGTAGAACCAAAACCAATTTCCTGGATAGTACATCTGACCGCAAAAAGGACTATAGAGGAACTACTAAGTAAACAATATTTTGCGTACTGGAGGAACATTCCGAGACTAAGGCAATCGCGGATGTTCATTGGTGGGCCCTCCTCCAATGACAAAAGAAAAGATGAAATCCTCAAGCTGAATTAATAGACCACAGCTGAGGAAAACAGTCGACACTGCTGTCTGAATAGAAACTTCAATATTGAGTTGTGAAGGATCCCACATGTAGAAAGTGTGAGGAAGAGGAAGAAATTCCATATCACATACTATGCGTATGTCCAGCCCTACCCTCATTGAGACTAAAAGCTGGAAAACTAATTTTCCAAAATCATTATAATATGTCAATCCTGTTGTACATAAATAGTGCTTCTTGGACCCAAAATTATTATTTTAACGATTGAAAAGACATAATATAGGTGAAATTTTATCGAGAATGGCACTTCTTGAGGGAAAGTACTGTTTTATGTCGGGTATCCTGCTGTTCCCTGCCAAACAGCATTCTGTGAGAGGATCCTCTTAAGAATTACCGGACTGTTCCCTCACGCAATGCTGTTACAACTGAAGATAACATTATTTTCAAATTCAAGTGTAGAATAGATGTTATTTTGAAGAAAGATAATTTGAGTCCAGTAATAATTTATTAGTAGTATACTATTTTGTTTTAGATGGATTCATGTTAAAAGAAAGTTAAAATCCCAAAATGGCTACGGAACCTACCTACATTTTCTCCTGCTGTTTGGTGACCTTCTTACTTTTGCTCTCCATTTTATATTACGGAAAAAAAGTAGCACTTAACTCAGAAATACTCTTTTTTATAATTATACCTGAATAACAGCAGACCCTACATAAAAAACTTTTAAAACCAAATCGCTTACCTTATACTTTTTAAAATTTCAATATCACTAGTTTTTTGCAGCATTTTCAAAAAATCCTCAAAACTGTTGGCATATTCAAATGTTTTACGATGCATTGCCGCTGCCACTTTTTGAGCCTCTATGTAAACAATAACGTTTTGATTAAAGTAATCGGGATCTGTCACGTGATCAACAAAGGGCTGTAACACTAAAAACCAAATGTTGTGTGATGCTACCAAAAACAGCATAATTATTACATACCTTTACATGCAAGAATCTCTTTGATAAAATATTTTCCAGGTGATAAGGAATAACTACGAGGTAGTAAAAACATGATGAGTATCTCACTAATATGTTGTAAATATTCCAACTCCCTCTGCGAATTCACAAGATGTGGAGACAATGTAAATAAAGGGGGATGATTGCTGTCGGCACTAAAAGGATTCTTAAATATTAACCCAGCTTTCTATAAAACTTCCACTTACACCAACTGTTTAGCATCACGAATTTTTTCAAAATGCAAAGTTATCTTGTTGACCAAATCACAAGCAATGAGTTTAGCAGTATCAAACCTTGACAATCTCTCATTTAAGTTTTGAATTGCACCCCATATATCCTCCCTACAACAGGTATTATAATGCCCACTCAGAAGTATGAAAAAAATTTAACTTACGTTAAATTATCAATTAAACTATTAGAATCGTAAGCGTAATCTGCAAGATAAACTTGCACAAAATCTCTTAAGACATACTCTATCAGTTGTTGTAACAAACTGTCCACTGTACGTCCATATATAACAGATAAATGACATTGTGGTGATTTAACAGTTTGCGTCAAATCAAAATCATTCTAAAAGAAATAGAAGTTTACTTCAGTAATTTATTTAATAATAAAAAAAAATAACCATAAGTTTGTTACGAAATTGTTCCAACTCTTTCTGAACGTGTTCTACTCCAATACCAGTTTTATGAGAAGAGGACAACAAAACGTGAACCACCACTACACCGCATACACCCAAACAAATTGCACTTATTGTTAAAAGACTAAATAACGAAAGTAGTAAACACAGTGGTGATAATATAAAAATTGCCAACAATCCTGGTAAAATTGAAATAGCAATTATTCGTATGTTCATCCTGAAATTTAAAAAAGAACAATTCAAATTCATGTAACCAGCTTTGTATACAAATTAATTTAACGAACAATTAACTTCTGATATATTGACACTTACTTATCGTATAAGCAAATTAGTGGTTTATCATCTATTGATAATTTTCGAATAAATCATAATGAGAAAAGATACAAAACTATTATTCTTATCTACAGCAATTAAATATGGCAATCAACGTCAAAACACTTGTCAACATATGTTTCTGACAGCTGTCAAATTTTTGTGATTATATACAGGATATTTTGCTCCTTTTCAGCCGCTTCCCACAGCTCAAAATAAATAAGTAAAATGAATAATTTTAAAAATAATAGAAATAAAAAATAAATATTAGTATAGGGTAGAGTATTAAAAAAAAAATTTTATTATAAATAAAAATTACAAGTTTTATTAAAATTACTTTGCAAGATTTAACAAAATTATTTACAACAAAATTAATTTAAATCAGTTTATTCGTACCACTTTTTTCTGTCTACGTTAGTATTAACTAACATCTTCTTATAGTTATTAACCGTTTTTGAAAAGTTATCGTCAAACATTAACTTCTTTTTGTTTTCCTGTTTTTCTTGTCTTACCACTTCCTTTAAGGCTTTCTTGGCAACACTGTTCTTTCTTTTTTGCTTTTTCAATTGCTCTCGATGTACAAGTGCTTGTACACGCAATTTAAAATTACCTCTAAGCTTCGTTTCTCCAGGTTTGCCTTTTGTACCAGAATAAGCAGGACGTTCGTCATCGTCCACAGTACTATTATTATTACTTTTAATATCTTCATTGTTTTTCATTTTCTGCTTTTTTTTGCTTTTTTGTGTTTTGTCTTTAGATTCAGGTTTTTCTTTATAATTTGGATTTTTTAATTTTGAATTAATTAACCTTTTTTCTTTGACACGCAATTTAGACCTGTCTTCAATTGAAAATGCAACTATTGGACGTTTATTGGCTGAAAAAATATTGGGATTGTTGTTTATCGATCGTAAAGCTTGGAGAGCCGCTTCGTGTGTGGTAAAAGTTACAAAACCAAATTCCTTCGACTGACCGAAACTTTGAGCATTGCCCCTCATATTTTTCATAATCCGTGCTTCTTTAATAACAGCATTAGGACCAGCAAATTTTTGAAATAATGTCCGCAGTTTAGAATCATTCCAACCTAAAGGTATATTGTGCACAACTAACCGTGTTTTAGCAACACACATACTGAGATTTTTTAACATATGTGTTTTATACTTTTCTAATTGAAGCCTTTTACCCATATCGGCTGCAGAAACATTATCTGCTGCTTTAGAACCTGCATACACCACACCCTCTTTTACAAGGTACAAATTACGAGAATCCGATTTCATGTTTTTATTGCTATTTTGATCATTAGATCTGCTTAATTCTTGTTTTGATAAAGCTACCTGGCAGTCTAATGTATGGCCCATTAAAACGATATCTTTTGTTGCTAAACACTTATCTGCGTCTTCCTTATTCTGAAAACAAAGTAAAATCAAAACAATTGCTAGCTTTATGAATTTAAATATTTACCACAAATTTAATAAAAGCGCTGCCCTTTGAATGCTCTGTCAAGTGATCCATGCACACCAGTGCATAATACAATGGACCAAACTTGGAAAAGCACTGTTTAATATCTTCGTTTGTTGCAGTAAATGGTGCATTTTTAATAAAAATCGTTTTTCCTTCAACTATATCATTAGAAAAGTGTTTCGGATTAGCTAGTTCTTCTTCTTCTTCTTCTTCGCTAAGCATATCATCTTCCTCGTCATTACTGCCATCATCAACACTTTCAACATCAGAATCATCCTCGTCACTGTCTTTTCCACTGTCATCTTGATCCTCATTTTCAATTTTTACTTCCTCTTTAATTTCAACCTCGTCTTCCTGCATAGGTTCTTCTTTAATTTCTACCTCAACTTTCTTTTGTTTTACATATTTGTCTTTAGCTACGGCCCAGTCACAATCAATAACTCGGTTCGACAATTTTATACCGTTTGAATAATGACGAGCTTTGGCAGCATTTTGTACAAGTTTAAATTGCACAAATCCGCAGCCAGTTAATTGTCCATCATCTTTCTTTAAAACTTTAACTTCGTCCACATCTCCAAAGCGTTCGAAATGTTCACGCAAATTTTCTTCTGTAGTCGAAAAGTCCAAGTTACGAATAATCAAACGAGCCCTTTGCTTGTTGTTTTTCTTCTTGCGAAATCTCTTCTTAATTTTACCTAAAGCCATACTTTTAATTTTTGAATTAGATATAGATAGAAGAACATTTATTTACCTGTCGAATCCATCTCTGCTTAAAACACTTTCAAATGGTTTGCTGTACAAATAACCTCAAAACTACACATGCACAGTTGTATTGATCGAATTTGAAATCAATTTATGTTGGTAGCCCTGGTGAGGCTTTTAAAGCTTTTAAAAAATCGCAATGTCACTGACTGAAGCTAACTTCGGTTTTGTGATCAAAAGTTTCTCATGTGATTCCGAAATTTCTTGATTATAAATGGTGAAAAGTAAAATTTGCAATCATATTGAAGTAATTAGTTAGTTTGATGTTGTAATGTTCACTTGAAATCATTTTTTTTTGCTGTTCAAAATGACTGCAGAAGTAGATCGGGTTAATTCCTTATTGGATAAATTAACACTTGAGGCTTTAATGTTGATGGAACATCATATACAAGCTAAAATAAGTTTAGAGAAAACAATGTCGGATGGTGAAAATCATTTAGTTAAATCTCGGTACATTATGGGTCATAGAAATGTATCGGCTCTTCAATTACCTACCGAAAGTGGCCCAGAATTTGATGCGATAGCAAAGGTACAAACTGTAGAAGATGAAAAATTATTTGGTCAAAAGGCGTTTGATGTTGAGTTTCAAAAGAAATTGTCAACTGATAATGACGAAAGTGTAAATTATCGTGATCCCATAAAGTGGTTTGGTGTTCTGGTTCCACAAGATATGCACAAAGCACAAGCAAAATATAAACAAGCAATTGTGGAATCTATCCGTAGTATTAATTTGCAAACCCAATTAAAAGAAACTTGTATTAAAATACAACAATTGAAAGACTATAAATTGCTTTTAAAAAACGAAGAATAAAAATCTCAAGAATTATTGCTTTTTAATGAATTTATTGTAATAAATTATAACATCGGTAATGTGACAGAAGGTAGAATTATAAATCCTAGGTTTTATAAAAAATATAACGGCAATTCATCTTAAATCTTTAGTGAAAATTTATAAAATAAATTAATCACTTGTCGAAAGTAGCTTTGTTTAACTTATAATGATTAACTGCCAATGTAAGTGCTTCATAAAATTCGTCAATATTAACTCGAGTCTTTTTTATAAAAAGAGAATGAGCAAGAAACGGCATTTTGCGCAAAGCTCGACCACTCAATCCGACACTCAATTTACTAATTTCATATAACTTTTTGCTAGTATCATAAAATTTGCAATTTTGCATGAGTTCAATATCGTGATAACTGGAAGGTAAGACAACTTTAGGAACAACTATTTCGGTTCTCATCAATTCCATAATGCAGGTGTGATAAATTTTATATATGGCTTCGGGTTCGGGTAATCCAATGAATTGAGTTATATCGGCTCGATCCATAAATGCCGAATCAATTGCCTGTGTTAAATTAGATGTCGACAATATAAGTACATTTGAATTTCTTTTGATTTTATCAATTTCCGTTAAAACTGCATTGACAACTCGAATAGCATCAGAAGGTTCGTTACCTTAAAATAAAAAATTTTAAGATTAAATAAAAACTTAATAGATTTTTACTAGTTACCAGAGCATTTATCTCTAGAATGGGTCAACGATTCCACTTCATCTATTAAAACAAAAACGATTGTCGATTTATCACTCACGTATTCAGTAATCCTTGCAAACATCTTCGATACCATTTTTCCACTCTAAAATATCAAGCTTATTTCTTTTATGAATTTGTCGACTTGTTTAACTTACTTCAGAAAAATATTTGGAAAATAAACTGTGGCTGTTAATTTCCATTAAAAATCCTCGTTTAAAGCGATGATTAAGACGTATAGTAAGTTTTTGTGCCAGTGCTTTACATAAAGAAGTTTTTCCAGTTCCGGGAGGTCCATGAAGTAAAATCACACGATTGCAACTAATAATATTTTCGTCGACATTCTTATCAGCATACATCAAGGCAGTTTTAGCATAATTAATCAACTAAAATTTGAATTTAGTTTTAATAATGGGTTAAAAATAAACTTAACAATATCACGTTTTTCTTAACATCGCTATCGTAAATTAAGTTTTCCCATAGGTTAAAATACTCAATTGCAGGTAATACATGAAGTGACGCTAAGTTAGTTTCGTTTCCACTCTCGTCTTCTTCACATTCTCGTTGTATACCATTCTCATCTAAGTGGTATGTGAACCAGGTAGGGTTGATATTGGCAAAATTTATTTCGCAATTTTTCTAAAATTAATCATATTCAAATTAAAAATTTTATAAAAAAAATTTATTAAACCAACAAATTCAGAATGTTCGCCGATAATGACATGCTCAACATTTTTAAATAAATCTAGATTTTCCTCTTGACTAAAGTGGGAAATTACAGTACCAGCCCAAACTCGAGTCGATTTTAAAAATTCCAAACACGAACTTTTTATAGTATTAGCAAGTTGTCTAGAAAATTAAATCGATCAATAAAATATTCATAATTATACGTAAATTAACTTACGAAACATTATATTTTAAGATAATTTCTACGTCGATAGTTTCGTTTTCTCCAATATCGGTCTCCATACTGTTAACTTAAATTAAGAAAAAATTATAATTACCAAGGGTTTTATTGCAATTTAAAACTTTTTAAGACTGGTGCTCATTTTAATCAACAGGCTAAGTTTTCACAAAATTATTTAGAAATTGGTTCCCTAACCACAAATAAAAATATTCCAACCTGCACAAATTAAAACGTCTAACAAAAATAAAAACAAACTTTTTATCGTTAAATAGAACTTTCCTATTTAAACAATTCAAATATTAATTTAATACGAGTACCTAATTATTAGATTTCGTTCTAATCATAAATATTCAAAAATTCAACAAGTCGTTATGAAAGTTTTGCGCACCGCTTGTGCGCCGCACAGAACAACCAACCAATACCAACATAAATGCAATAATTTGTTTTGTGATAAATATATTTCAAAATTATTCTTTATAAGTAGGCACTGGCCTCTTAATTGATTTCTAAAAACTTTGAAAAAATTCAAAATTCAAAAATTTACCACGTTTTAAAAAAAAGATTTTTATTTTGAGTTTTTTTTCTAGTTTTACGCCTCACGGTTAAAAAACGTGGTAAATTTTTGAATTTTAAATTTTTTCAAAGTGTTTAGAAATCAATTAAGAGGGCAGTGCCTTCGGATTTCACCCTAGCAGTGCTAGGTAAAAGAATTTCTTAGTTCAAATTATTTTTAAATTGTTCATACTTCATGTAACAAGCTCAGTTATGATAATTTTTTGGAGGTTATGGTAAGTCAATTTTGTACACGTTAATCTATATTTTTGTTTTGTTCGAAATTTTTTCTTATTTTTCAATTTAAACGATTGTGTGCAACTGAAGAGTGGAAATAACCATGAAATAACGTTATATTACGAATTTTTCATAATTTCAAATATTCTTAATTCGAACCTGTTATGTGTTAATTGTCTTTTTTTTAAATTTTTTGAATTTTGATTTTCTACGTATTCTTATATTTATTCTTATATTTTTTTTGAATTTATCTAAACTTTTTATAATTCAAAGTGACAAACGCTTCAATTTCTTGTGAAACGTATTTATTCCAAGTTCAATTGGAATTGTAAACATTAAAAATAAATAAGCATAATCCATTGTAGTAATAGTATATTAAGTATCTAGAACGGTATGTACAATTTACCGGTTGACGACAATGTTTGGAGACTGAGCGACGCGTAGCGGAGCGAAGTCTCCAATATTTTCGGAAACCGGTAAATTGCATACCGTTCGTGATGGTTATAACATTTTTTGCACGATCGAAATGATTATAAAAAATAATTAATTTTTTTTAAGTCAAATCTAAAGTGCATTGGCATTTGTAGCTATTTATGAAGTAGGTAAAAAATTTGAATTAATTCTGTTGCCGTGGTTTTATTTACAAAAGAAAAACAAATGGTGTCATTTGTAAAATTGTGAATATAGTATTATATCTACCGTATATTAAATAAATATTATTATAAAATCGAAATGAGTGATGCTGAAAGTGAAAATGGTGATATAGAAAAAGCTTGGAATATTGGACGTTCGGCAATAATTCCCGAAAAATCTAGGGAACGTTATGAAACGACATACAAAGTTTTCAAAACATGGTGTGAGGAAAAGAATCAAAATACGAGTGAAAAAATCTTGTTAGCGTATTTGGTCCAAAGAAACGGAAAATTGAAAGCTGCAGGTAGCTTATGGGCCGAATACTCAATGTTGAAAGCTACAATTTTTCTACACGAGTCTATTGATATTTCCAAGTTTTCCACATTAATTGCTTTTCTCAAGAGAAAAAATATTGGATATAAACCTAAAAAAGCCAGTGTTTTTACTAAGAATGAAATGTGTAAATTTTTAATTGAAGCACCAGATGAATTGTTTTTAATCCATAAGGTAAATTTAGATTACTTGTAAAATACGAGAATATGTTTGCGACTATGTATTTTTTTAGGTAGCAATGATATTAGGAGTAGCGGGAGCATGTCGAAGGGAAGAGAAATCGTGTTTTTATTTGAAATTTTATTTATTATACTTACCGTTTTAAAAACGGTAAGTAAATTACTTACCGTCGTTTTAGTCCTAGCAACCAGTAAAATCAACTTACTGTCATAGAATAGTATATTCTGAAACAAGTTTGGAATTAGGCATATTCCGCACGAGGGAAAAGTTTGTCACCCGAGCCGACAGGCGAGGGTGACGGTTCACGAGTGCGGAATAGCCATTCCAAACGTGTTTCAGACTATACTTTCTATACGACTATTAAAATAATAAGCTGTATAAGTTTTGACCGTAATTAGAACTTGTAAAACTGAGAAAAATTTTTTGTGCGCGATCGATCTGAATTTTTGCACATGCTTTCCTACCGATAATTCACAGGGGAGGAGTTGCAACGAGGGGGGGAGAAGTTTTTGCTCAGTTTTTCGATATCTAACGCCGTTTTCGAGTTATCGCTAATTCAAGTTTGAGTGGCGGAAACGCAGCAATAACTCAAGAACGGCGCTAGATATCGAGAAACTGAGCAAAAAATTGTCCCCCCCTCGTACACACCCTTTGTGAATTATCGGTAGAAAAATATGTGCAAAAATTCAGATTGATCGCACGCAAAAAGGTTTACTCATTTGACAAACTTGATTTTTGTTTATAAAATTTGTGAATTAAAAACAAAGACAAATTGACATAGGTTAAATCAATAGTAAATCAAGAGGTTAAATTAAATGATAAATTTAAATTTATCCGTCTTTTATAATACGCGAGTAAATTTTTAACTGTCTTTTATAAATTGTAATCCAGGCACTTAAATATAATATTTGTTATTAATTTGACAGATGTGTAAATAAATTGAGTTCAAAAATTTGGTAATAGATGTCACTTCAAATAGTAGTCTATTCTTTGCTCTAATTGGTCTAATCTGTGCGAGAATAATTATTCTTTGCTGTAATTGGTCTAATCTGTGCGAGAATAATTATTCTCGCACCGATAATCGGTGCGAGAAAAAAAAAAAGAAAGAATGTAGATATTCTGTATTTAAAAATAGAATCAGAATGCCCACATTCTATGATAGTCGTATAGAAACACTATTAGTAAATAAACAAAATAGTCCGATCGTGCAAAAAAAAAGCATTATTAAGCACAAAGTTGATAATCATGCAGAATACTACGAAAATAAGCAAAATTTTCTTATGAAAGGATTAATAAAATTTTACCACAGATTTGATGCTTTATTATGAATCACATTTGATGTTTTCTGATTTTCATTTGACAAATCTGAATTACAATTAACAATTAACGATTTCTGAATATCAGTTGACAAATCTGAATTATAATTGACGATTTCTGAATAGCAGTTGATCTTTTCTGAATTACAGTTGCAAAAGGTGTACGTTAGACTGGAAAGGATTGGAAATAAAATTATAAGAAAATACATGAATATGGAGATTGACATAGTGGACTTAGTTCAAAAGCGACAACTGACATATTATACTTCAGACATACAAAGAGAGTGGAAAAATAGATGGCTACAAAAAGTGTTAGAATGGATATCGCCGTCGGAGCGGAGTAAATGAGGCGATGAATTCAGATTCCTCAACTGCTTTTACGCCCACTCATAATAAGCTAAACTATGATTTAGCATGCAACCATGGTAAAGATCAACAATTGATGTTCAACAATTTGAACATCTAATTTGATTAAACTGATCTTTTTATCAGACCCATATTTTCATTCAAAATTCCAAAGGTGGTTTGCTCTTTACCTTAAGAGTTGAACTGTCAATGTTTATAAATAGCAGTAAATGTAGCCCCCTTGAAATTAAAATCAACCTGTCCAAGCGTTTTTCACTTTTTTATTCTTAAATGTCTTGAAATATCGTATTTATTTCGGAATTTTGCAGTTTCAATTTTTTTGTTGAATAATTGATAAAACTTCAAAAAAAATATTGTACTGAATTCAGGAAAGCAAGACCTTTCAAATGAGGTGTCACTTGTCATATCATTCTTATTAACATTTCAGGGGTTGTCATCACAGCGCGAAGGGATGAAACAATACGGAAGTGACATTAGTTGCAAAAGTAGTCCCCCTCAATGATAAAATGCATTTTTAAAATTGCATTTCTTGAAAAAGAAATTTTGCTGGCCACAATCTTGTCTGTTTCGTTTCCAGACTGCCACCCTGTTTATTAATTTATTTGTATGATTTAATAACATTTTGTTATTTCAGATTTTTTTTTTTTTGAATGAATGAATGAATAAATTAATTTTTCACCAAGGCAAAAACTATAAAAAGCAATAAGAGAAAAATATTTATAGAAAAACAATTTAGTACCTAACGATAGTTGTAACACCCTGTACTGTGATTTGATTTAACCATTCTAACCATGATACCGATGCAATGGGACGCAATTTACCCGTACCCTTGACCGTGGGACGCAATTTGTCGTCTCCGATTTGGCATATGCAGGGAATACTAAAGTCTTCATGGGCAAAGGTTTTTCAGTTTGTATGGAAATTATTAACTTTTTTTTTTTTTAATTTTGATTAACGTGCATCAACATCTAGGTTATTAGCACCTACATAATCTACATTATAGTTAATTCGTATATTACCCTCGTTTTAAATTTTTGTAATTATTTCAATATCCTTTAGATATTTTATTATATTAGCAACACTGCTTTCTTCAGGATTAAGTGCCTCTCTTAGTTGTTGGTGTATTCCATTTTCTTTTCTTTGTTGATCATATTCAGGACATTCAATTATTACATGTTCCACCGTTAGGCTGACTTGACATCTTATGCATTGTGGTGGTGGTTCTTTTGCTAATTTGTGGGTATGTGTCATTGCGGTGTGTCCCAGCCTTAATCTGGTCAGTGTGGTCTCCAGTGATCTAGTTTGTGGTTGAAAATTCCATGGCTTTATGGTCTTTTTTGTTTTATTTAATTTTTGGTTAGTTTCGTTCCATTCCTCTTGCCACCGCTGGTAAGATTTGTTGTTTAGAATCGATAATATGTCAGTATGGATCATGCGTTTTTTTATTTTTGCGTTATTGTTAGTTATTGCTTTCTTCGCTAGTCTATCCACTGCCTCGTTTCCTGGGATTCCTACGTGTGATGGAACCCATAGAAGAACGACGTTTTTTTTTTCTGATGTTATTTGTTGATAGATGTCTTGTATTCTTTTTGCTATGATGTTATTTGAATTGTCTTTACTAATTGTTTGTATTGCACTGCAGGAATCCGCGATAACTAAAAATTGCTTCTTGTGTTCGTTTTTTATGTATTTTAGGGCTTGATATATGGCGATAATTTCCGCTGTAAATATAGACGTGCTGTTGGTTAAACGGTATTGTCTATCCATGTCTTCATGTACAAAGGCACACCCCACCAGTTCGTCCTGCTTAGAAGCATCTGTATATATGCGCTCATACTGTTTGTATTTGTCCAATATTATGTTAAATTCGTTGCGATAGATGTGTTGATTCTCAGTTTGTTTTTTGTAGTTTGCCAATTCCATGTTGACCGTCACTGAATTTACTGTCCATGGTTCTGTCTTGTCTCTTTTATGCGTGTATATTTTTGGTAGTTCGTATTGTAGGTTTTGGAGGATTATTTGGAATCTTATATGGAATGGTTTAGGATAGTTAGAATAATGATTATATCTAAGGGCGTTTCTTCTAGATATTACGTTGGTGTACGCTGTGAAATTGACCATTTTTTATTAACAAAATTTGTGCATGAATCAATTTATTTCTCACGTAGCATATGCAATATTCGGCAATATTCCATGCTGGGACATATCGACGTCTGGTACCGAATAAGTGGTATTTATGCCGAGGGGTAAATCACGGTCAAAAATTGTGTACACCAGACTTTCTGCTACTTCGGACTTCCCAAACTTCCCCGGACTTTCTCAGACTTCCTCAGACTTCCCGGACTACTCCAGACTTCCCCAAACTTCCCGGACTTTCCCGGACTTCCCCAGACTTCTGAATTTACTGATGTGACTATTGTTCTATTGATCTATCTGGAAAGACAGGTAAAAACCTAAAAAAAAGGTCCCTCGTTTTCCCATGCACTGGTTTTTACTTCCTCATATTTCCTTAGACTTTCCCGAACTTCCTCAGACTTCCCCAGACTTCCCCGGTCTTCCCCAGACTTTCACGGACTTCCTAAGACTTCCCCGGACTTCCTCAAACTTCCCGGGACTTCTTACAAGCTGTACACCAGACTTCCCGGGAGATTTACCCCTCGATTTATGCTAAACCGACTGGTGCATAAGCAGTTAGATGGGCGCTTATAATTATACTCTGCTATTAAAACTTAGATACCTCATTTAATTAATCATTTCACAAGATCACAAGATCATTTAATTAATTTTTGTTCTTTATGTGACTAGAACAATATTAGACTCACACGAATGCAGCTGAGCAGTAGATGAACAAGCACAAGCAGCGGGACCGAAACAAAATGCTAATCTTGATTTAAAAAAAAAGGAAATAATAAAAACCAAGGAGATAAAGGATATAAATAAAAGGAAGAATTAGTCAGTCGTAATTTGAGAGCCCGAGAGGCAAGTCGGGTGTAGAGTTATAATTTGAGAGCCCGAGGGGCTAGTCGTGTAAAGGTATAAATTGAGAGCCCAAGTGGCAAGTTGTGTCGAAAGTCGTCACCAAAATAATTGTTGAAAGTTGAAGTGAAAGTTGGTGTTGAAGAGTTCAATCAAAAATAAAATTTATTGGGATTAAAAATGCAGAAGCCATTATTGAAGAATTTGATTACGGATTAATTAGCCCCGAATTGGAACAAATCGAGTATCCGAGGAAGGAGGTGGATCCAGGATCAGATATCCAAAGAAAGTTCTCCGAATTACGCGCTCAGCTAATTCCATGTGAGTCCTGTCTTTATTATTTTGTTTCTTTTGTTCAGGTTGCAAATAAATTGTTCTTTAAATCGTCAGTTTTTTATTGTTCTTCCATGTAACCATTTTTCGAGAACCAACGACCTATTTTAATAAGAGAGCGGAGTGAGAGCACTACAATATATGCATCATATTATAATAATCTATCGAAATAAAACAAAGTTACTCACTCAAATAAATCAATTTTTTCTCCAAACCAAACGAAAGTGCGCTGTTTTCCACGTAAGTTTTCCATTCGCTCGGAATCTGTCCATGCTAATAATTAATAAAATTGTTAAAAAGTTGTTATTAAGTTACTTAATTGGACTTTTTGCTTTTTGGGGTTTATTCAAAGATGTTTAGTGTTTAGCATTTGGTTGTATCCGCCCTCTTCCTGTTGGCGATAATTTTTATAGTTTTAGTTTTCAAATTTTTAAATTAATTTTGAGTTAGTTAGTCAGTGAAATTCAATAAACGCCGAACTCCGGCACTTGTAAATATAATTGTAAAATAAGTAGTAATTTTTATAAAACCATTCAAGTGTACACTGTATAAAATAATTATGCTAAAATGTCAAAATGCGAATAGATAAACAAAACAGTGTTAATTTAACACAGAAAAAAAAGATGAATTACCTTATATCTCATAATCTCAATTATGCTAAATTAGAAAATAGACAATTTTACTTCTTTTGTCTAAATTATTAGACAGAGCAAAAGTTTGTCTACAAAAGCAGAAGCATTAACATTTTGAAAAGTTAAGATGACTTTCTATTATATAAAACACAGTAATATGTAAGCTTTCAGGAATTTATTCGACCAGTTATGTTTATAAAATCGGCACGTTCTGGGGAATCGCAGTCATCATATCTTATAGTCAGGGCTCGGAAGTTATATGCACTTAAAAACACCAAAATTAGCGCTATAAATAGCACTAAAAAATGAAAAATATGCAAAATAAAACTGTCAATCAATTTTTTTACTTTTTTATAAAATAGTATATTTTGGGATCATGGGACTAAGGTGCTGCTTTTCATCCCGCGTGCAAAGGTTTTTGCACGAGGTGTTTTTGCCGAGTGCAAAAATCGCACACGGGATGAAAAGAACCTTAGTCCCAAGGTATATATACTATTTTTCACAATTTCGCTGATAATGCTGAATTACATTGGTTAATAAATAAATTTGAGATTTTGAAATTACAATAACTCGAAAACGGCGCTAGATATCGAAAACATGAACAAAAAATTTACCCCCGTTACATTAATCCCCAGCGATTTGTCGTAAGAAGCCATATGCAAAATTTCAGATCAATAGCGCGCAATAATGGCACATTGACGGACGTCACTGCTGCGTATTTAAAAAATACCAAGTTATTAAAATTTAAATCTTCAGGAAGACCATCTAAATTTCCGGATGTTTGTTCACCAGTTAGAATTTTTGATATTTATATTAGAGCTGAGAGACCAGGATTTTTTTCCAGTATTTGATTGAAGTTCTTTTCAACAGCTTTTCCATGATTTTCCATGAAATGATTTTTAAATATCTTGAACTGTTTTAATTGAATCTCATAATGGTACATATCGCTGTTGTAACAATTTTATAACATAATATAATTTGATTCAAATTTTCTTTTAAATAATATTTTGTTTATTTTTTTTTATTACCGTCAAACGGGGTGAAACGGATCAAAATTTTAGATTTTTTGTATTTTTTCATGCTTTTTAGGACAGAAAAAATTCTGGAAAAAATATATGTTAAAGATACATATCTGAGGCACAAATTACTGCAACATTTTTAAAAAATCACCAATTAGATTTTTTTATTTCTGTTTTTAAAAGGTGATCCGTTTCACCCCGTGGGTCGGGGTGAAACGGATCAGGTGTTTAAATGCCGTTATTTTGCTTTTCAACATCCTCAGAGGTGAAATGGATCACAAAATTTTTTTTTTCATGTTTTGCAAGCGGTTTTTATTGGATAGGTTGATAAATAAAATGCGTTTTTGGTTATATTTTTATTGAAAAAATATAAAAAAACTTAAACTAAGTAATAGAACAAAAGCTATAAAAAATATTACATAATAGGTAGGACATGATCTTAAAAGTAAATGTTCCGCTTCTTAGGGGGATTATAAATGAATTTTTTTTATAATTTGTTCTTGCTTGACCACTACATTATCATCAATTTCGGGATAGGCAAAAGTTATTTGTATTTTGACGACTTCTTCCTTAAACATTTTACTGTAGTCTCTTCGCCTAAAATTTCTTCAATTTTAGCGGAAAAAAATCAAACTCTTTTGTCTGTGACATATTTCACGATAACAAATTCTCCAAAGTGAAAATTTTCATCAATCCCCTCAGGTAAGTCGTCTGAAACGTTGTCGTCAATTTCCAATTCTGAAAAATTCATATTAGTGCCTTCTAACTCCTGCTCTTGCAAACTTTTATTTTTTTTCAAGGTCTTTCTAGAAACACTTTTTCCTGTTTTCCATTCACTTTTTTATCCCTCTTTGGATTTTCCCTTGAGCCCGTTCTTTGTTGTAATAGATGATCTGTTTCACCCCTTAAACTTGAAATTTTTTACTTAAAAAATTCTCAAACTTCAACCAAAAAAGATTTAAAAAATATTTTTATTTCCTGATGTACTCGACTAATTGGGTAACTCATAAAAACTTACCAGGAGTCTCCAACTTGTATAGCTTATTCTATGGATGTCAATCTTTTAACGCTTTGTAAAAACTAAGCAAGTATCACCTTTTGTTTTTTCGCCAATATCAACCATACGCAACGCGAGCCAGCTCTGTCTTCAGACTTTTTCCAACGACTGATCTTCCCAATTACATATTTTAACGTTTATTAGCCACAAATCGTACGCATACTACCAATTCTAAAAAGATTCCTTACAAAAACATCGGTGATCCGTTTCACCCCGTGTGATCCTTTTCACCCCGTTTGACGTATATAAAAATATGCCTGTAAATAGCACTTAAAACTCTAAAATAGCAAAATAGCAGTAATATTATCTTTATTATATAAAAATATTACTGGAAATAGCACTTAAAGCTCTAAAATAACAAAATAGCAGTAAAAACCGTCAATATGCAAAAATTAGCATTATAAAATTTCTCTATTTTTTTTTTATTGTAAAATTCTAAACGCAATTGCAGGCTTGCTTTTTACGATCCGAATACTCGAAGTGGATTTTTTCAAACCGATTACTATACACGTACGTCGTTCAATGCTTCTTTCGCCGAAGAAAAAAAAAATAACCAAAACCTCAGATATCCCGGGGACTGAAACTTCCGAAATTATAGGTAATGAACAAGAGATTTTAACCAAAAATTCTATTAATTTTCTAAATCATTGTTCAGAATCGAAGATATTAATGCCAAAATGTTTGAAACTTACAAATACCGAATAAAAAATCAAGGAAATATTTTAACTGAATTTCAACGACTTGTTGATTACTTTTGGACTAGTAATATTCTATAACATTAAAAAATTTGTCACTTTTTAAAAAAAACTTTAAATATTTTTAGGCAGATCAAGGATTTGAAATTATGATTCCAGGAAAAAGGTCACAAACTTTTAGACAGTTTTTTCTGCAAATTAAGTAAATTATTTGAAGTTATGAGTAATCAGAAGCAAATCCAACTTTCGATATTGACGAAGATGGACCTAATTGTACGTGATTAAGTTTTCATTTTATTTTATTTCTTTAACATCGTGTTCGTCAATTCACAGAATTTTTGTACTTCTTGTATAACGGCTCGAACGTCTCGAGGAGAGGTAAAACTACTAGGGATAGGCTCTCATAGGGATACGCTCGTGAATTGTTTTATCATAAATATGTAAACTTTTCAGGATTTTTGGACCAGGATAATTAATACAATGTAATTAAATTGTCGCCGTTTTAATTATCCTGGTCAAAAAATCCCGAAAAGTTTACGTATTTATATTTTTAAATTTGATATTTTTTTACTCAATAATTTAAACAAATCTACTTTATAGAATTAATAAAACGTCTTTAATCAGTAGACAAATTTATCTCAAAGTAAAGAAAACAACATTATAACTAAGACAAAATGACACCAAAGAAAAGAGTTATTACCTGCTCGAAAAGAGAAAAATTACTTTTATTACAGTTTCAAATTTACTTAATATTTAGTCAACTACAACTTAACATTTAGATAAAATTAATTATGTTACTATTTCATATTAATTGCAATAAAATCTCTACTCGAAATAGTAAAAATTTTAACATAACATTTAGAAATATAAATTACATTATTAAATATGGACAAAATAACACAAAAAAATAGTGGACTATATGAATTAACACTTTTTTCAAACAGTGAGTTATAATAAAAGTTGCCAAATACAGGTGACGGCTCCAATAAATTGGATTGGAGCTAGAAACAAAAACATCAAACAATCATCAAACAAAATCAAAATCGCAATCAAATTGTAAGGTACCAATATTTTTCCCAACCGCTTAAAAGCGACCATATTGTCGTCCGATGGCCTGGTTTCTCCCCATATAGCTGACGCAACATAAACTAGTTAGCGGGAAAACTAGAAAATTTTAAATTTACTTTATTTGAAGAGTGAAACATGCAAAAGGACTCTAAGTGTCAGATTTTCTAAAATAGAGATTAATGTAGTTTTTGGTTCTAACTCTAAGTGCAAAGAGTGCACGTTTTTTGAGTTTATTCTTCTCTTCATTTATAAAATTTATTATAAAATAAAAATTTTACAAAGAAAATATTAAATCTACAAAATAAAATTTTTAATTAATTAATAGAAGATATTTTGAAACGCGGCAACATGTATAGGTAGTATAGTAGCGTAACAAGCAGCTGAGACAAAAATAAAAGAAAATAATAAATAACTCATACAATATTACCATAATTCTAAGATAAAGAAATAACAAAACTAGATTAAGTGCCAAATTTCGAATAATCTGATAAACTTAGTATAACGTTATTCCTGGTATTACAATTATAGGGTTGCAGGGTTCCCACTTATTTGGAAAATCTGAAAAAGTCAGGGAATTTAAGATTTACGATAAACAATTTAATTAAATTTTTTTTAAATTTTAAAATTAATTAACCATATCAATATTTTCGAAATCCGAAAAAAATCGCCTGTTGCGATTCATCTTTCCTAGCTTGATGATTAGAGCTAGGCATTATAAGCACTGGGAACGCGATATCCAGTATGCGGCATACAATTTCTTAATTTCTTATTTCGTTTTTATGCCGCATACAAGATATCGGGTTCCCAGTGCTTATAATTCCTAACTCTACTGATGATGCCACAGTATGGCGAAAACCTTTGCGATAATTTATACTTAGTGTATTGTACATGCAGTGGCGCATGACGGTGATATCAATAAGCAAATGTAAGCAATGCTTAGGGGCCGGAGACAATAAGGAGCCCAGGACTATAAAGGGTAGTAAATCCCAAAAAAGAGATTTATAAATAACATACGAAATTCAAAATTAATACATTGTTTTTTAGGGGCCCGTTTTGTATATTTTCTCTAGGGGCCCTAGCTACTCTTGCACCGTCACTGGCTTCCGATGCAGCTGTCTCGATCGAATTCGTCTTGGAGACAGGATGGCCGCTGCATCGGAGGTAATACAATGGGTCCCATTTAGTGGCCTGCCCTATTTAAAATCCACAATCCAGAAGTGCACTGGGGGGTATTCTATACCCCCCGGATTACACCAATTATTTTGTGATTTAAATGATATGTTTAAACTTTTACTCCATGATGTGCAAAAATAAAATTACTTTTAGATTTAGCAGCGAAACGAGTTTTTTCCGATTCCTAAGCTCTAAACATATTATTTAAACCACAATACAATTGCAGTGGCGTAACTATGGGGGGTGCAGGAGGTGCATGGCACCCCGGCGCCGACCAGAAACCGTCGCCGACAGGCACCGAATAGGCGCCATGGTGTCGGCGCCGGTGCGTTTTTCAGGAATTCAAAAAAAAATCAAAAAATATGAAATAGGTACCTACGAGTAGAACACGTGCGATCAACAACCGTCCGCAGACTCAAGCATAAGTAGTAAAGTCTATTATTCCAATAAAGTCTAAAGGCATATCATGCCTTTAGAAGGCATCAATTCGTCTGTTTTTAGGAAACACGCTTTTTATATTTGATGGCGGGCGAGATAAACAATCAACAATCACAAGAAACTGACTCAAAGGCGCTTAGAGGAAGTTTAGAGGCGGCCTGGGGCGCCCGGATTTATTGATCTATTTCTTAGAACCATAACAATAATTATTAACTAATTACTAATAGTATGTAGAAGGTATTTACTAATAAATTGACCGTAACTTTAATTTTCGTTTTGAAATTAAATCTGGTTTGTGTCGACTATTGATGAAAAAAAGACTTATTATTGTCAACATTATTATTATCCGTGATAATTTTCGCCTGCGGCGCTGTGCCTCCCGGCCCCCACCCTTTGGTCTTCGCGTAGGCGCCACAAATTTTCATGCACCTCGGCGCCAACCAAAGTAGTTACGCCACTGTACAATTGGTGTAATCCGGGGGGTCTGGGGGGTATGGAATACCCTCCAGTGCACTCTTCCAGACTCTGAATTTTAGTAAGGAGGGCGGTGATATTAATAAGCGAATGCTTAGAGGCCCGGGACCATAAAGGGTAGTAAATCCCAAAAAAGATATTTTTAAATAATAAACGCAATTCAAAATTAATACATTGTTTTTTTTAGGGGTCCGTTTTGTATATTTGCTTACGGGCCTTAGCAACTCTTGCACCGCCACTGTTTACATGTGATACCTTAAAAAGATTTTAGTTCTTAAAAGTGTTTCGTGCATTTTTTTGAGATTTCTAAAATATTGATATGGTTTTCATTTTCTGATTTTTTTTGTCAGGGTTTGATTTGGAAAATCTTGTGGGAACACTGAATTATTATTAGTAATAATGGTAATACTAAGTCTAACTTGATACCAAGTTTATCCGACTATTATTGTAAAACCGGCCTTTATAGAATAAAAAATTCAGTAATTACAATTTTAGAAAAATTAAGAGTTAAAGTTTTTTTTCATCGACAAATACATCAATTATTTCGCCAATATCTAAATTTCAGATAACTTAATTTTCAATAGATAAACTGCTTAGCCTTCTATGAAGCTTCTTAAGTCTACTTCTATAGAAAAGTATATTTTTTAAGTGGCTTATGATTAACTTGAATTTTGAAAATGATTTTTCTGACAAAGCTGAAGTCACAAATCACTAAACAAAAAATTGTACTTGAAAAATGTACTTTCTTTACCTCAATAATGCCCATGGTTTCTGAAACCACAAACTATTTGGGGTTTCAGAAACCCGTCTTACTTTAACTTAAGATTAACTTTAACCTTCGATTAGCTATGTAGAGGATAACCAGAGATTTTCAGAAACCGAGCATAAGAGAAGACTACCAAAATATAATATTTCATTGTGAATATTAGAAATTAAATACTAATACTAGATTATTTAATTATATTTTTAATGGTTTTAAATTTTTTTTTAAAGATTGAGGAAGGTCACAGTAGAACTGGGGCCCTTTTGGCCGGGGGCCCGTGTGCGTCGCACCGACCGCACCCCGGTAGTTGCGCCATAGGTACTGATTAGTTATTACATTTTTCTTATTATTTGCACCCATCGTCGACGAAATGTCTAGTACGGCCGTAAGGCGGGATTTTAGCAGTTGAAAATATGTTGAAATCGATGCCAAATTTTAACGTTATTGCTGAAATTATCAGTTTCATTTTTTTACTAGACATTGAAAAGATGTTATTGTAAACTACTACGAAGAGATATTTGCATTTTTTTTGTTAGAAAACAGTTGAAAAAATTCACAAAATTCATGAAAATAAGCAATGTTTAAAATTTTACTGCGTAAGCATAAGTAAAATATTGAATAATCTGACTTCGTACAGCACTCAAGACAACCTTTAACTGCTAGGAAAAACATTTTCCTTTTTATCCGTTCCTTAATAATTGCGTATTTTATGTTAGAAAATGTCTTGTTTTAAAAATTATTTGCGTTATTTCTTATTCTTATACATTTTGAAATAAAACCAAAATTTAACATAAATATTTATTTTTGGTTCTTTGTATTTTAATTTAAAAAAATTGCCCCCCCCCCCCCCGAAAGTTTAATTAGCCCCTTAAATATAAGAAGATGAGTGAAGATACAAATATTCAAATGTTAGTTCTCTCCTCAGGTATATGAAAACCTAACAATCACGAAGAAAACCTGTCGCTCATATAAGTATGCGGCTTACCTCTAATCATCGTTTAGAATGTTAGGAATAATAAAAGAACATACACCGGAATTACACAGGTAATTGTCGATGAATGTCAAATTCTAAAAGCAGTACTTTTCAGGGGGGAAATACGTATGTTTACTTGTTTGGAAAACCCTTAGAGGCAGTTTTAAATTTAATTCCTATAAAGGCTTTATTTAAATTTTTGGATTGATACTGATATCGATACATTTACCTGTGTTATTTGTGATATAAGCAGAATGAAAATATAGATGGCGCTCTTAAAATTTTAGCTTACATTATAATAACTAGAAAATTATTTTATATTTTAGATCTAATTTGAAGTGGATTATAATTTGTTTACATGTTTGTGTTCCAAAATTTAATATTAAGCTGTAAAGAATGATTTGTTTAAACTATTGAGTGCAAAATAATGCGCTGGTAACGGCTAAATGCATCTGCCATGATAGATTGCGAAGCGTCTATAAATGTATAGGGGAGAATTTTGTTGTATAATGTGGATTTATTGTGCTTTTGTTAATAAGAAAGTGGTAAGTAGACATTCTTTTGTTATTAAAATACAAATTCGATTCAATCCACGTTGTGATAAGTGAATAATGTCAATAAATGTCAACTTGACGTGTAAGTTCAATGGCTACTTTAAAGTGCATCAATAAACATTTAAATATCAGAAAATTATAATTATTATGTTCATGGTTTTTTTATAAAACTTGTCAAATTGTACGATCCAAACAAATGAACGTAATTTTCATTAAAAAAATTATAAATTGCATATTGTCAACCAAGTGGGAGTGTCTTGTAAATTTTAATTAAAAAAAGAAACCAAATTCTTCTTTGTTGTCAGCCTGTTAATGACCTTGGCATTACCTGTAAAATTATGAAAAAAAAATGTTTTACACCCTTCGAAGTAACCGTTAAACGGTCGAATATTTAAATCGAAATTAAATGTTTATTGATTTTCAAAGTGTAATTTTGTTATATAACCTCACTTTTCTCTTACAGTAATCAGAATGGTTGTGGATGTATTACAAAAACCGCTTTCGTCCAAAATGCAACCTACGGGAATGTCCCCACAAGAGCTTTCAGATTTTGATGATCTGGCTACATCGTTGGTTTTGGACCCATACTTGGGTTTTACGACACATAAAATGAGTACTCAAAACAAAAACCCAAAAGTAAACTTCATCGAGATGAAGAACATTATCGAACATTTTATTACTAATCAAAATTATGAAAAAACTTATAAACAACTTGCTAGTGGCTCTTGGATGCCTCGAACCAAAACGAAACAACAACAGAAAAAATTAGAAGCACACGTAAGTTGGTTTTTTTTAAGTATTTATTTACTTATTAAATATACATTTCTGAGTTTATTTTTTAATAGTTGGCAATTTTTCAATTGCTCTATTTTCACTATTTTAAAAGAGATTACTGCATGTGAAATAATTTTCTTTCCTGTTTGTGTGCCAGTACAATTGTAGATGTGTTTCTCTACTTATCATAGAATAGAAATTTACGAAGTTCTTATGATTTTAGAAGTAACATAGCTATACTGCAGTTTTTAAAAGAGTGGTCATAACCATACACAACAAAATTATATATTAAAATAAAACTTATTTATTTAAAATATTTTGTTGACAAACTTGACTACGGAAGCAATGCCCAATAATGTTACTAAATTCACACTCAAATTTGACTTACCAAGAAAAACTAGTTGAAGGAATTTTAAAACTTAAAACAAAATTAAAATTATTTTGAAATCCTCAAATCATGTTGAACAGCTCTACATTAAATTGAAGTACCCAATATGTCAAAAGATGAAAGCAGATTTTATCTGTCTATAAAATCTGCTTGAATAATTCTACCAATGACGGCATAATGAAAACCAGTAGATGCACCCTTATGGGGGATCCCCTCCCAAATGGTAAAATTTTGTCCAAAATAAATAATGGAATTTTCCCTAAAAAAAAACTGTCTATGACACTGAATTGGTACATTGCATGCCGAGATGGAAAATGCTTTATTACAGCTGAGAGCTAAGATTGTTTACCAAAGCGCGAAGTTGTAATGAAGCTTAACACCAAGGTATGTATATTATTTTATTCGCTTTCGGTGAATATAACGACAGTTACAGTCTGCTCCTTAAGTGCGTCGAATACTAAGCAGAGTTGAAGTGGAGCAGTAACTGTATTCTAACCTTCCTCCCTCAGCGGGCAATGGCAACTTTTACTTTGCAGCGATAAGAAAAGGTTGTGAAAATTTATGGAAATTTGTTTGAATTATATAATTCATTTGTTTTTATATTAGTTGGGATTTATATTTATAATTTGCATATTTTATTCTATTTTAAATTGAGAAGTTTCTTATGATTTTGAGTAAAACTGTACTAATTTTATTGGGCATACAAAATGGGCTAAATTATCTCGAATCTCTCCAATTATATTTAAAAAAAAGAGGCTGTGCTTAGCCTGGTACATTAGCTGAATAACTGCAGCACTAAGGTACCCGGTTCGAATCCCAAAGGAGTCTAAAATTTCGTACTTGGAAGGATACGTAAAGCCAGCAGTGATAGCAATAAAAATCCAGGGTTACAGGCACATTTCAGACGAGCCTAGCAAGCTACCTCCAGATGTAAAACAATTCATATCCTCGCAGCACTAATAGTGACTTTGGAACAGATCTCAAGAAAGTTAAAGAATAACTTTCCTAATTTCATATAATAAGCTTAATTTTTGGTTAATTGTTAATAACTTGTTATTTCTGTTATTGTTAATAACAAAAGTATTGTTATTTAAAAATTGATATTGTTAATGATTAATTTCTTTGACTAACCCAGTGGTGAGACGCCAACCGAATTGGACTGAGAAGACAAGATCCTAATTTCCTAATCTACCCTAAAATCTTTGTTCCTGTGACTAACTGAAAAGCATCACAACCAGTAGCCGAACAGTCGTTTTGGCTTATTTTTACCCTTGACCCTTTTTTTTCAACAAAAAAAACACAAGAGATATGAGGTTCATGTGTACAATATTTGTTTATATATATTTGTGTCGCCATATCTCCCAAACAGAAGGTCGAATTTTGATGCGGTTTTCTTTAAACGACATCATCACTTTAATCCTTCCGCTTATCTTAGGGGATTTAAAAACGCCTGACTGTAAAAAGAAAAACATAATTTGAAAACTTCTGACTCCTTGTCTACATTTAAGATTTTGAGGTCAGGGGAAATCGAGAATTGTTAATACGGAATGTATAAACAGGTTTCATAAGTGGAATACGTTTCGCGGAATAATACGGAATCTATAAACAAAACAGGTTTCGTAAGTGAAACAATTCTCGATTTCCCCTGACGTCAAAATCTGAAATGTTGACTGAGGAGTCAGAAGTTCTCGAATTATTTTTTCCATTTTACAGTCAGGGTTTTTTAACATTTTTAATTTTTCTTTTTTACACTTTTTTTATCACAATTTAATTTTATCATAATTTTTATCAAAAATTTAAGTAAGAAGTATCACAAAATGATATACAGTAAGTTCGTAAACGTTTGAACAAAAATATTAAAAAATTATAATATGATCTTAGAAGGAAACGTTTTCAAGATAATTATTCCCAAAGTTTCAAATAGTATATTATAAGGGGTAAATATCTCGAAAATTTTGTGCACACTTGTTTGGAAATTCTTTGGAAATCGTTGGAATTCCTGGGAAATCAACTTCTTGAGTAGCGTCCATACTAACCAATGAAAAACGGAATAGTGGCACAAACGAAAATAAAAAGTACTTCAGGTTCCCGTTCATCAAGGGACTAACTGAAAAAATGCAACTCCTGTTGAGAGATCATTGTAAGTTTGGTATCTATAATCTCAAGAACAATAACGTCCTCTTGACTAGATTAAAAGATAACACCGAAAGAATGCCTATCGGAACTAATTTATGAGATCCCTTGTGGAATGTGTGACAAAACAGAATGGCTCGACACAAATATGATTGCAAGAGAAGCTCCCAAAAAAGATCAAAAAATAACAACAGTGATGCTGAGACTGAAATACTTGGTGTAGATAGTGCCGATACCAAGAATAAAACAGCTCTAGCTGTACACCATCAAGAAACAGGGCACGAATTCCAATTTGAAAATGTCCGAATATTAGATTTCGAATCAAACAACTTAAAAAGAAATATCGGCGAAATGTACTACATCAGGACGCATCATTGTGTCAATTTTAGAGAGGACGCCTTAAAACTGAGTAAAATTTCCAGTGGCATCATAGAATAGTTGAGCCTGGACACCATGTTTGCTAGGAGACATATCCTACTTGTTGATGCAACCCCCCATCATCCTTGACTCAAACCTCTTACTGGCTCGTAGAGGTGTGGTGCCTGCCTTACGGCTTGAATATGCGTGCGTTATCTTCACTTGTGTGATAACATTTTAATTTTCTAGTGTTTGGTATTGCAATTTTGCGTTGTTCAATTGATATTGTATTTTGGTGTTAGTTTTTTTTACATGTTTTACAGCTCTTTTGAGAATTTTGTATTTTACAGTAGTTTTTATTTATTTATTAAGTTCATGATCACGTGTGTTGTTTTGACTATGGTCACCAGTCTTCGGCAGCTCTGCTTGGTCCTACGCATTTTTTATTGGTGTGTAAATGTATTTTTAACTTAAGCTGAGTTTGTAGGTGACATTGATTATTATTACAGATCCTGAGGAAGAGGAAAAATAAAACCTCAAAACGTTGATCGATTAAAAACAAACCTGTGTTTTATTGACTGTCCAATTTCCCACTATTCCGTTTTTCCTAGGAAATCGTTGGAATTCTTGGAAATCTCTGGAATTCCGAGTCTTGTGTACAGTAATTTTACTAGATATTCACCCCTTGATATTATATATGAAAAATCGTACACGAAATTTTACAATTTCGCTGTCAATGATAAATTACATTGGTTAATAACCAAATTTGAGATTTTGAATTAAAAGTTTAGAATAGTTTAATATATAATTTATCATAATTTATCAAGGAGGTGCTGGAAGGAAAAGACTCTTTTGAAAATTAACAACTTGAATAAATGAAAAGAACTGAAGAGGTTCATTCCAAAAGTTGTTGCTTTATTCGCTGTTTATCAAAAATGAGTTATCTTTGGATTTCTTTAATAGTTTCGTAACAGATATAGTGGTACTTAATATTAATTAGTTTTTTAATAAAAGAATTTTATATAATTTTGTAAAGCTTGAAAAGAAATTTGTGACCATGATCAGAAATTCACCGAAATTAGTAAAATAATTATAATATTTAATAGAGAAGTGGTTAAATTATATAATATTTATTTATGTCATTAAACAACTATTTTATTTTGATTCCTCTTTTTATAATTTTTTATTTAAATACTATTACTAAAATTTTCTTATCTTGTGAAAATTGGCCTTACAAAGTCAACTGTCATTCTAAGAATTGTCTTTCCCAATGAATGTGTTTTGCCAATACTCGCTTTATACTAACAACCTATCAGCATCACAAGTTTTAGTCATGAAATTCCGTTCTACGATAACTCTTCAGATGAGTTTTTAAAAACAGTTTTTCATGTATTTTACAAAATTTAGTAAAACGGATAAGGCGAATAATTCTAGTAGGTATGTAGCTAATCAACAAAATCAAAGTAACTGTTTGAAATTATCCCCAATCACTAATTTGCAATATCCCATCTGCTGCTGAAACTTGTGTAGAACTTTTTTAATTTCATTTCCAATTCTATTCTTCATTTGTATATATTAAAAAGGTATTGCAGCATACAGATTGCATTATAGTAAAATAATTATTATGTACTTAAAATATAATATCTACTTAGGGTATGCCGCATCCCCATTGCTCTCCTAGTACCAGCTGCCGCTAATTATATAACATAATTATTACATTATTAAAAATTGTAATTAAATTATATTAAAAATAATCTTAAAAGTTAAAATGATAAATTTGTAATTATTACATTAATTTGTAAAATTTCTGTGGATTTCACGTGGTTAAATAAAATGATTATCGGATATCCCGATAATTTTTTTATTTGATTACTGCTTTGGATGAGAACTTTTTCCTTTACCTTTGTAATAGTGATTAATGATTTTTTTTTTAATTTGTTGCAGATATATCGCTATTTACGAGTTTTCGATAAGGAGTCGGGATTTATAATAAAGCCATGCTATCGATACTCCATGGAAGGACAAGTGGGAGCAAAAATTTCGTCTACAAAGAAGTGGTACAAAAACGAAAAAATCGAATGCCTAGTTGGATGTATAGCAGAACTGACGGAAAAGGAAGAAGCACTTTTATTGATTCCAGGGACAAACGACTTTTCTGTGATGTACAGTTGTAGAAAAAATTGTGCCCAATTATGGTTAGGACCTGCAGCTTATATAAATCATGACTGTAGAGCAAATTGTAAATTTGTTGCAACTGGTAGAGATACGGCTTGTGTAAAAGTATTGCGGGATATAGAAATCGGAGAAGAAATTACGTGTTTTTACGGGGAAGACTTTTTTGGGGATCAGAATTGCTACTGTGAATGTGAAACTTGCGAACGACGAGGTACGGGAGCATTTGCAAAACATAAAACGGAGGAGAAGGAAGAAAATGGATATCGTTTACGAGAGACAGATAATCGACTGAATCGTTTTAAAAAACAGTTAATTCAAAAACGGAGTCCCGAATTTAGCAACGGCCACAATCACAGCGAGGGTAATGGAAAAGTAGTGACGCCACTGAGTATAAGAGAATTACGGCAAAAAGGGCTGACAAAATACGACGCTGAGCTTCTTATTGCAGCACAAGGATGCAAATTCTCAGATTTAGAAGATTTTAAGGCTAAAAATTGTACTTTAACACAAGATAACATTTCTTCACATAATTTGAATAATAAAAAAGTTGATACGAATTCAACGACGAACGGAATGCATTTAAGTCCAAAAAGTTCACGAGCTTCCCGCTTGCAGCGAAGAAGAAATTTGCAAGCAAATCAAGAGCTTACACAAACTACAATGTCTAGATCAAATTTATTAGATGATTTGCAAAGCAACACTAGCTCGAGCACGGGATATTCGGATCACGAAGCTGCATGCGATGCAACACAAACGACTAAGACTTTTAACGACATCCACGAATCTGGAAAAGAGACCAACGTTGGAATTACACTTCGTAGCCAACGATGTCTGATGGATCCATTATTAGACACCAACAGTAGAATCACATTGACAGATGGTAATATAAATTCAAGTGCGAAATGTTCAAACGATAAAGTTAACACAAATAATTTAAAACGAAATTTACGTTCCAGTCGGCTTAATACGCGTCTTTCGTCTAGACTAACGAGGAGAAGCAGTAGTTTTGCATTATCCGAGGAAGTGGATGTAAAAAGTGAACAAAGTGAAAGTAATAAGGATGTTTATGAGTTTAATGACGATGATAATAAAGTTGATATATTACGCTTAAATAAATGTAAATATAAAAATCTTAGTGATAATTTAATAATTAAAAGTGATGCTAAAAATAGAAGATCTAGTGAAGACGAAATGAGAAATAAGGCTGAACACCTGATCGACGATAAGTGCAATGACAATATGTGTGTTAATCGTGATAATGGAGTATTAATAAATACAATGCCACAACCTGCACCTGTTGAAAGAACACCCGAAAAATGTGGAGGACTCAAATTGACTTTAAGAATGAAACGTAGTCCAGTTTTGGACGAGTGTATCGAATCTGGTAATAGTTTAAGTGAAGACAGTTTTAAACCACAATACGAAGTGTTGCGCGTCGAAGGTGTCGATCGACCTACTACTCATTCGCGACGGAAAAAACGACATAAAGCTAAAGAACATAAAAGAGAACGCAAATTTAGACACGAATACAGTGCGCCAAATCCTCCAATTAAAAAAATTAAATTAATAATTGGTAAAGAATGTCGTACTATTGATATCCCGTCCACAACTGCCAACTAAAATGTGTTGATTTAAATTTGTGATTGTTAAATATGTCAAGTCGGTGTTGTATTTTTAAATGTTTTAATTATTATTATTCATCAGTGTTGAGTATTCCCCGAGTGTTTTAGCTCTACCCATCCTTTAATTTCGTATAAATTAATTTCCATCACATTTCTGCACCTACTCACAAATTTTATTTCTTATCTTTACTCCTTATTACCTTGGAAATAATGACTTACAGGTATCATTCAATTTGAAGACTTCATAACAATAATTTTATCTTTCCAAAAAAATTGTTAATAAATTTAGTACCAGTTTTGAAAATTTAACTTAATTTTTTATTATTCCAAATATTCCAAATTCTAAATTTGCAAGCTATCAATAATTATTTTATAAAAGTAAATTCATTGAAATTTTTGTAAAATTTGGACCACAGAACTGGCCAAGCCAGTTATTGATCAGATAAAAAGAAATGACTATTTTAATATTTTACTACTCCAGTAGAACAAGATTATTTCCACAGTCAATAAAGATTTTTATTTTTTTGATAATGGATAATTACAGCATTTCTCTGAAGGTAACATAATATGTAAATAATTTAAAATTAAATTTTCTATTTTTATATAGGAATTACAATACGAAAGAAATTGCATGATTTATTTTGTAGAAAAATTTAAATATTATTTTAATAAAAATGTTTTTATTAAGTTTGAATTCTATATAATAATTTTAGATTGGATTTTTTTTATATTAATCTTTTTTTCAACTTGGTGTTTTCGTCTATTTCAAATTTAAAAAAATTTATTGATTTATGATTGAAATAATTTTTTGCGATCTACAAAGATTTAAAAATAATTCAAGCATAACTTGACGGAATTATCTTGAATAGCCCTGAACAATTGTGCAACCTTTCTTAAAAATTATACACTGCCCATTTTATTTCCTTACACGATTGAGTAAACAGTATTTTTATATTATATTTTAGAAATCTTGTTTTTACACAGCATTAGTTACACATAAAAAAAGTGACGGTATGTTACATTGGCTCAAAGTAATTCGTTGAGGGGAATTTGAATGTATAATATTCAATGTGATACCATTTCCCCTAAATCCTAGTTTATGAAAGCTGAAATACAACATCGATTTCTAAATGTTTTAATAATACAAAATTTAAGAATATGAAAGTGTTGAATGTATTTTTGTGTTAGCGTACCATAAATTGTTTTATGATTTTTTAAGCTTTAAATATTTTCGTGAAACGCTTTTTATGCTCTCGATTTACATTTTTAACTTTAACGAGAAGAAATCTTTTTTTTTCTAATTTTTAAAACCAATGAAAGGCAAGTTGTGCGTTGCGTAAGTTTTATAAAAACAAAAATACGTATGAATTTTCAAGTGTTTAGATTTTAATTGAACCGTAGACTGTAAATTTTATAAAATAATTTTAGAGACAAATAATTTTAATAGGCACTGTTGTTAAATTTTCTTGTTGATGGTACACGGTAAGTGTTTCACTTAAAAGTCTGTAAGTACTTTGATGTAATCAATCTTAATTTATTAATATTATGCAGAATACTTTCAAGTGTAACGCCCCCATATACCTAATAGTTAATGTAACATGCTGTACATGATTGTTAATATATGTAAAAAAAAACATTGATAAGATAAATTGTAAATATTGTGTAGTTATTATCACACATTGTTGTACAAGTAGGTTTCATTGTTTTTTGTAATTAATACTAAAATTATTTTTTCATACTGTAAGTATTCGTGAGGTAACAATATCGTTTGCCGTTACTGCGTGTTCACGATAAGGAATAATTTATTAACATAATGTAAAAAATTTCCAGTGAAGTTTTAGTAGAATTCTATATTTTTATTTAAAGAAAAGGGTATAATTGTGTTAATTTAAATTTATTCATAATGAAATCGTACATATGTAATATATTAATTTTTGTATTTCCAGAACTTGATAAGTTCCTAAATATTATTTTTTTTGTATTAGCATTTTATTCATAATATACATACATTTTCCACCTAATATATCAATAAGTTTTTGTTTACCAGAAAGTAATGTAACAATACCCCTAATACTTTTATACTAATTTATGATTCCTTTAATTTTATTATTTTACAAATCCGTAGGTTCTAAATTCTGAAACCTTTATGAATTATGAGATATAGGCCTATGTTTAAAGTTGGACGGTCTAGGCGGAAGTTCTATCGAAGATAGGTACTTCTTCATAACAAAATATATTGAAAGCTTAAAGCGAGACTACTACAGAAGCAGTTTTGTCAACGAATGCAACGATTCTCGAAGAATTCCAACAAGGGGGAGGTAACGGGGTAACTGTCTCCCCTCCCCATGACCCATCAAAACCAATAAAATTACTAAAATTTGAAAAATATACCTAAATTCTTATCAAAAAATAAGTATTTACCCTGTCCCAGCCAGGTTCACTTAACTCCATGAATTTTTTCTGAATCTGCTCTTATGTTCAAGTGAAGCAAAATTTGAGGAAATCCCAGGAAGTCTTAAGA
Source organism: Cantharis flavilabris (assembly GCA_949152465.1). Taxonomy (NCBI): domain Eukaryota; kingdom Metazoa; phylum Arthropoda; class Insecta; order Coleoptera; family Cantharidae; genus Cantharis; species Cantharis flavilabris. The sequence continues at coordinate 25,886,546 of OX424439.1, forward strand.
AATACAACGAAATCTTAAGAATACTATAGAGTATTTTTTGAGATTTCCTTGGCTTTATTATGATTTTCCGAGATATCTTGGAATTTTCTACATTTTTTCATATTTCTCATTTCCTAGAATTTCTTAATATCCCGAAATTTTCTAGAATTTTCTTTCTTTGGATTTTCAAAGATTTCCTAGAATAATTCGTTGGATTTTCTTGAATTTTTCTTTTTTCTAGATTTCTTAAGATAAGTATCCTAAAATGTCTAGGTTTCTTTAAATTTTCCTCTTCATTAAAATTTTCTTGAATTTCCCCGAATATCTTCAGATTTCTTTTCACTAGTCCACCGGAGTTTTCTAACGATTTCTCCCTAGTTTGTTGCTGGGAAACCGAAGAGAAATCGTGATTTACAAAAGTGAAGGAAAATTTTAGGAAGTTTTAAGAATCATCCAGATGAGCTTTACTTTTTAGCTTTTTAAATTTTCTGAGATGTCCTTGACTTTCGTAAAATGTTCTGAACATTCTAAATTTCTCATTTTCTAAGTTTGCTTGGCAAGGCGGGCTGGAAGGAGGGAGGATAACGGTGCATCTAACCCCCTCACGACAAAATTACTAAATTTTTTTAAATTTCAAAAATATACCTAAATAATTCATATCAAAATATCTTTATTTACTCTCTCCTCATCAGCCTCATTTACCCCCTACATGAACTTTGCCTGGATCCGCCCTTGATTTTTAAACTAGTTTTCCATGCTCAGATGCACACTGACTTTCAATAGTCTCTTTATCTGACAGGTGGGATGACTGCCATTGGATTTAGGATGCTTCTATGGCCTCCGGAATGGATAATGAGGAAAAGATAATCAGTTCATCATTTGTGAAATCCCGCGACAGCGGACCTGACGCGCCTGATATCCTGCCCGCCCTTTAAATTAAATTTAAAAAAATCTGATGTGGACACCACATAATTTCTTTGTAATTTTTATAATGATTGTACAAGAATCTCGTTAATCTATTTATGCGAGTCATGAATTACGACTTTTGGCACAGACAATCGCACCCAAAAATAGGATGTGCACAACAGGGCCGTAACTAGGTAAGGCTGCGCCCTTGGCAAAGCTGTAAAGTTGCGCCCCCCTCCCCAAACTCTGTGGTAATGGGCCGGCAGGGATGGTCCGGGTGTCGCCCCGGAAAAATTAATTAAACAATTGATTACTACGCAATTAATAACAGATTTAATTTCTTCAGTAAACATAATATGTATGTATTTTTTACAAATTAGAAAAATAATATTTTACAAAGATTTACAAATACAGTAGAATCCCCAGAATTCGACTCCCTCTAATTGGACAATTCTGAGAATTTCTTAATGTACAGATGCTTATGAGATTATGACTATCAAGTTACATGTTTTGATATTTATTTCAGTCTTTTATTATTAGACACATTCAGTATAGGACAGGAATTGGGCCCGTTTATGTCGGATTATAGAGAATCCACTTTACAAATATTTAACGTTAAAACTGTTAAAACTGCACTTTTCTTGCTTTCATCAATGCAAACTCATCGATAATGTCGTCAAATTTAAGTATTGAACAACATTCAATGTACAGAATAGCTAAGTTGGTCAACCTGTTCTAACTCATACTTGACCGCAAATAGTTTTTTATTATCTTAAGTTTGCTGAAGGAACGCTCACAAGATGCCACACTAACGGGCATTGTTAAAAATATCCTCAATGCAATTTCAATGTTAGGATAAGCGTCTTTTAGTCCATATTTTGAAATTACTTTTAGAATATCAAAATGAGAGGCCTTATCGATGTTCTTTATTAGTTCTTTGGCGTGGAATTTGAAAGCAGCTACTTCGCTGACAAGCTCAAGCTTATCAATATCCCTGCTATACATCTCACCAAGGTCACTGCACACTTTTCAAGAAACGAAACAGAACTTTCACTTACAGCCATATTCATAGACGATGCGTTACTTATACTTAAAACGCTGTCATTAAAAATGACCCTTACCGACCGAGTAAACAAGGTTGCCATAAAAACAAATTCGACCTTATTGGTATTACTTAGCACTTATTACTTGTATATGAATCTCGGCGTTAAAGACTTTCCTGACAAAAAATTAAAGTCAGATGAAATTTTATGATATATGTGCGCCCTCTTGTCTATTTCGCTTAAAATTCGGTCAAACACAACAAAGCACTCTCTTTCAAAAGACTTCTCTGGACTTATCAAGTTTGCCTCGTCTTCAGCTGTCTCCCCAGCCATTCTCTTAACTTTTTTCAGCCTCTTAGCTGCAAAAGAACTTGAGATTTGCATGGTTTCACACACTACTTTAGCTTTTTCCATGTACTTTTTAGTTCCTTCTTTACGTAGATTTTCAATTTTCCTAGCTAAACCTGAAAGCAAATTTGATGCAACGTCAAGAGTGATCGACTTTCCTTGAAGTGACTTGTTGGTGCAATCCAAGCTGACCAACACATCCGACCACATCTCTAGAAGATACATGAATTCGTAGTCAGTTTGCTTAAGAAGTTTCATTGCACCAGAAACTGTGTCCGTGTTCCAATCGTTATCTCTATCAGCCATATTCTGTAAAATTTTGTGTACAGATGTTAAATTATTCTTTAGAGCTGTCATGGATTGACGCCTTGAAGACCATCTAGTATCACAATGTCTTTTAAGGGTGGTTTTCAGAGATTCCAGCAGAGCCTCCCATCTTAAGGTGGAGCTGCTGAAGAAGTTGAAAAACTCTAATACTTTTCCAAAAAAGTTTATCATCAGAACTGAAACTTCTGCAGCGTGCACGCCAACAAGGTTCAGACTGTGCGCTGCACAAGGCACAAATTTAGCTAGGTCGTTTTTTTGGAATATGTGAGCTTGAACGCCTTCATATTTTTCTGCCATATTTGAGCCGTTGTCAAGTCCTTGACCACGACAGTTCTGAATATCCAATTCATCAGTTTCAAGCTTTTGCAAATTTTCTTCTGATAATCCTCTTCCACTTTTCTGGTGACTTACGATGAAGTCCACAAAACTTTCTTCAACTGAGCATTTCCAATCCTTAATGATAACATACCTGACAAGAAAAACAAGAAACGGAACACGTAGACGTGCCAGAATCCAGGAGATAAATAGAGAAAGGGTAAAAGTAAATCCAGAATCAAATATATGAGGCAAACCTGATGAAGGTAGGATTGGAATTTTGATGTAGGAGGGAGATCTTCGAGATAACTTATTCGTATGAAATCTGAATTCCAAAATAAGACCAAAAAAACAAATAATAGAAGAAAAAGATAAACAGATTTAAAAAAAAGCACGAGAAACGGAAAGGAAATACGTACCTTACTCACAGGCAGACACAGGAGGAGAAAAAGAAACAGAGAAATAGATTCAAAAAAGAGTCAAGATTCAAGAATAAACACCTGAACTATATAGGTATACCGATTAAAACATCTTAGGCCCAATTTTACAATTTATTATTGTGAGTTAACCCAAGTCATAGATGTTAATATAGAAGGTCTTCTATTAAATATATCTATGACCCAAGTTCAAGGTTTAACCCACGGTTTAACCTAGGTTTATGACCAATCAGAATTTGTCATAAACATAGGTGAACCCATAGTGGGTGAACCTGTTGAACCTTATATTTATGTGTTGAACTGAACTTAATATTAAAACTCTAAAACTCCTGCAACCTGCAGTGAGAAACTGGACCTTTACACCTTATTAGCCTGTTTATCTTCAGTCATTCTGAAAGAATGTTTTAATGAGTTACGGAATGTTTATAAACCGAACTGAATGATTGAAAAAATAATGTTCGTAGTCTTCGTAGTAAACAAAGTCTTTGTTTACTATAATTTATTATAAAATTTACCTGTGGTACAATTGAAATATTTTGAGAGATCAAGGTTGTGTTAAATTTAAAACAAAACGTCGAAGTAAACGTCAACATGTTGTAACCTATAATCGAATGAGCGCACACACATAAGTATAAGTAATTTATGAAAATAAATATGGCAATTAATAGTAATTTACTTAATTAATTTGGTGCATTTGTTAAATAGTTACAACGGTTGCCTATTTATTACGCCGCTATGACCTTGGTACAGTTGGAACCGAGTGTGGCTGAGAAATGTCAAAAGAAAAATAAATAAAATCATATAATGATAATAAATGTATTGCCGATATTAGTACAATTTTAAATTTTACACCGACAAGTCAGATTTTAATGTTAACTCATGTAAATTTATTATGAATTTTAGAAGATTTACTTTTTGGTTAGTTTTTATATGTTATTGGTGTAATGGAAGTGCTATTGAAGAGGAAACATTAGAAAATGAGCGTAATCAAGACAATACAAGACAAACTGTAAAAAGTACTTATTCTTTACTTAGCCAATCTATTTCACAAGCATTCAAGGAAGAGAGTAAGTTTGATCTTGAAACTCAAGAATTCTTTGCACCAACGGGTTTCCTTTTTTCTAATTTTAGACTTCGAAACTTGTAGTAGCGATGATGTTACCTGTTTCTCTATGGATACTCAGGATAAACTGGGTTTGGAAGCCATTGCGGCTTTGCATCATCAATTAGACGACGATAGAAATGGAAACGTTGATCTCACCGAAACCGACGATGTATGCATTATTTTTTAGATTTTATTACCCTTACTTTATTTTTGTTTACAGTTTCTTCGAGAAGAACTAAAATATGATTCGGGTTACGAAAAGCGGCAAAAGGCCTTTCATCGAAATGACGATACACACATTTCGGTGAAAGAATTGTGGGATGCGTGGTTAAGATCAGAAGTTCATAATTGGACGGCTCAACAGACTTCCGAATGGCTAGCAACCAATGTCGAATTACCGCAATATGTTAATAATTTTTTACATCACAAAATTACTGGTTCAATGTTGCCCAGGTAGGTACATTTTTAATTTTCTCATTTATTTTTAATATTACTTTTATTGATTTTAATAGATTAGCAGTCGATAATATTAAATTATTGAGCACTCTTGGCATTAAGGATCCTATACATAAGCAAAAAATAGCACTGAAAGCTATGGATGTCGTTTTGTTTGGACCACCTAAAGGTAAAAACTTTTAGATCAATCATTTATTTAATTATGAAAGTTATTAATTAAGTTAAATTCAACTTCATTTTAAAATTAACTATGGTTTTCTAAGTAATCCTTTAATACCATATAATTGTTTTACTAAAAATCTATCATTGTAATTATTTTATCAAACTGCAAATCATGTTTTTTTTATTGTAAACATAATCACTTCCATTTCAGTTTAGCACAAAAAGTGTAATTCACCTGTTTTCTCTATCATGTTATATAATTTTTTTTAACAGTAATTTATTCATATCAAAATATATGGATGTGATTACGGAAGGTTGAATTATTGTAATATTTTAATTATTCAACATTTTACTTTTGTTTTTACAGATCATCACCCCCATTGGAAAGATTTGACATTAATTATTTTAATTGTGGGTGTTTGTGTCGGTATGTGGTACGCATATCAACAGAATAATAAATTTAAAAACCACTTTAATCGAATGAATAAAGACATGGAAAGTTTGCAACATGCTGAAAGTGCTTTAGAAAATTTACAAAAAGAACTCGAATTGGCCTTGCAAGCGAGAGAAAATGTGGTTACGGAAAAACAACATTTAGAAAAGAAATTACAAGAAGTTGGTGCCGAATCAAATAGTTTACATAATTCTTATTCAGATTTAGAAGTTTCTCAGCTTAAAGCAGAAATCGAGGTATTTTTTTACTAATTCGAGTGGTACCAAATCTTTTATTTTTTAATTTAGACTTTAAGAAGCGAACTTGAAATAGCAGAAGGCGAACTAAAGGATCGTTGCTGGTCACCACCTTTAGTCTTGCAGCAGTGGTTACAATTAACGCACGAAATAGAAAATAAATCATATGTTAAGAAAAAAATGTTAGCCGAAAAACAACTACAACAGGCAAGAGATGCCGTAAGTTTTCTCTTATTTGCTAAGTGCATCTTCTTGAAATTTTTGTGTTATTTAGTGTGAAAAACTTCGTAAAAAACGATCAAGTTTCGTTGGTGCTTTTGTTTCGACTCATGGAAAATCTATCGACGATGTTGATCGTAGCATTGTGGAAGCTCGTACATCATTAAATGAGGTAACCCATGAATTACAAGAACGTGTCCATCGTTGGAAACAGATAGAAATGCTGTGCGGTTTTAATATTATAAATAATAGTGGCTTACAACAATTAGAAAGTGTTCTGTACAGAAATGCTAATATAAATAGCCGTTACTCACTTGGAATGAAAGGTATACAAATTACGATAACCTGATCGTGAGAAGATTCTAATTTTCTTCTTGAATTACAGGAAGAATGAGCAGTGTGGATGATTTAGATGACGATACTAGTTCCATTTGTACTGGTGCAACAGGTAAGAGCAACTCTTGTGATGATGTGCACGATTTTTTTTGAGTGATTCAACCTCACCTTTCCTTTCATCTATGAAGATATTTGTAGGGTGTAGAACTGTAGAGAATCATTTGTAGATCTTTTATATGCATTTATATGATTGAGTAAGTACAATGCATTTTATTTATTAGCACAATTCATTACAAAATATTTTTAGTACAAATAGAAAATAAATTATAAATAAATATTTAAAAATGGTGATAATTAAATTATGTTTGGGTTTCTGGAACTTGGGCAGTTCAATTTACATAACATTTTCTAAAGAATGTCTGCTTTTTTAAACTTGGTTTATACCTGTTGGTCCTCCTTAACCTCACTTAACCAGCCCAGATAGCAGGCCATGACCCCAATTGTGTACTTGTTTCAATATTTACAATGTAGACATTCCATGCGCCGTTATTAAGGATGTATAGGAGACAAAAATAAAACTCAAAAATATAAGATATCGATGAAAATTGGTACACATGTCATCATTGACTTTGCGATGAAATAAAAAAAATTTCAAATCGATTCACTACACAGTTCAATAGTTCTTGCAGTTTTAATTTGATGTTGACTTTTTGTTAAAATTCAAGAAAATCACATCTATGGTTTTGCTTAAGAGTCTGCTTTTAGGGAAAATCGCAAGGTGTTAAACAGTACAATACTTGTCTAAATAAAAATCCGAAGCTAAATCTTAAAAAATCCTAAAACAATTATATAATTTAAAAGTCATTTTATGAAAAACAACATTTTATTGAATATATTAGCTTAAAATATATGATCAAAATATAAGAATTTTTTTAAATTTTCTGTAGTTATAGCTTGTAAATAGAAGAAAATTTTAGCAAAATTTCATCACGGTTTACTACCTCGTTCTTGAGAAATTAATTAGTAATTGAACAACCAATATAGAGTCGTCACGTTCAATTCTCTAAAAATAATATAAATTTCGACGTAAAAAGAACCCTAAACATATTTAACACTTGTTGGTATTATAAATATTATGTAAATCTCGGTTTTTATTAGTTTTAACAACAAATATCAATTTTTACTCATAAAAATTATTACATTTTTTATTTAGATAGGTTGGATTGCAGGGATAGTCACTAATAAAAATTTTATTATGTCAAATTTAATATTTGTAATTTCAGAAAATAAACTGATTTAAACGAAAACAACTTTTCTTCATACAACATACATTAAAAAGTATTTTACTACACACATAAGACCAATATTCGTGAAATTCAAATTAACTATACTTTTGTCTCCGATTGTATCTCCTATACATCCTTCATCTATTTGTATAGAAAAATTACCAAAGAAATCGAAAAGGATGGTAACGTTTAATCCGGAAATATCTTTTTCTTGCTTTAAAAATTTATTGCATTTGCCATTAAGTTACATAACGACACCTTCAATGTCAAATTCAAATAGATCAAAATTGTTATTTTATTTTACAAAATTAACTTAACAGTGTTCATGCAATATCACGTTTTTCTTTTTGTAATTTTAACTTTTAAAGAACAACACGTTTTGTTATGTTCTTAAACTTCAAATGCAATTATCAACACAGTGTCATTTATTAACAACTTAAATTAACAATTTCAATATTAGTTTTGTTATTGAAAATTCTATAGATTTTAAACGCCATTTCAAATCTAATAACTTGCAACTAATAATTGATTGCATTATGAACAGTCAAGAAGCAGAGTAGAGAGAAATTTGTTTTATACTAATAATTGAAAATTATTAAAATTTTTATTATAAGTATAAAAGTTATTTACAATAAACTAAAATTATAATTTTTCGAAAGCTCGTTTATAAAAGTGTTTTATTGTGTCTTTAGCTCACTATTGATAATCTTAATTTATAAAATTATGATAAGCAACGTCAGGATTTAGATGTTTTGGACATCTTATTTTCCAATATAAGAAAATATAAACTTTGTGTTGGTTTGGATCTGGCCTTGATAAATAAATTATTACTTCCAAGTAATATTTCTAAAACGCAAATATTATTTTATTTTAATTTATTGCTTGTGAAAATTATTATTACATTAAAAATTAATAAGCAATAAGAAGAAATGACCTATTGCTGAAAGCTTAAGAACTAATTTGAAGTTTATTGTGCTAGCTTGTTAGTTTTTTAATTTTATTCAAACAATTGTGTGATAATACATAATTTTCTTGTTTTAAACAGAATGTAGTACGTAGATATATTGTTCTTTTTACTTTATCATACGAAATATGAAAATAACAATAAATTAAAAAAAAAAATTAAAATAATTGTAAAAACAATATTTAAAAAAATACGATATTTACACGATTATTGATTAATGCTCTTTTAATATTATTATAGAGCAGAATATAATAAAAAAATAAAATTTTAAAAATAGGTATGAAAACAATAATTTTTTTAATTTACCCAATATTACATTTTTCTGTTTCCGTGTACCGATTTTAAAGAAAATCTAATCAGCTCTAACTATAAGTCTCAATATTTATGTACTAAATGTACTAAAAAGTCTGGAATTTAAATTCATTAAAATCTCAATTTTTTTTTCTGCACGATTACAATAATTCATACTTTGTATGATAAAGTAATAAAAAAAAAATAGATAGTCTGAATATTAATATCAAAGATCATTGATTGAAAATAGTATATTAAACAACAAGTTTAGTAAAGCAAAGTTTTACTAAACGAATTTAGCCTTTGAGTACGAGCGAGCGCAGCGAGCGAGTAACTTAAAAGCTAATGAGTTTAGTAAAAATGCTTTACTTACAAGGTTTGTTTATACTATTTTTTCGGATTTTGTGCAATATCTAGTGCCGTTTTTGAGTTATTGCTAATTCAAAATATTTCATAGTAGGTACTTGTGTAGGTTGTTTATTGACAGTGACATTACTATATAGTAAAGTGACTTTTCTATGTGGTAAAGTGCCACTTTAATAAATGATTTTGAATTGAATCCGAAAAAATCTTTTTCCTAGTTATACAATAAGAAACCCTTTGAATTTTAGTATAAAAATTTAATTTCTAACAAAAATTGGGAAAATTTGTCGTGAGAGGCTTGAATATTATATTCAGCTTAAAAACGGCTTGATTAATTAACGTAAAATTTTATAATGTTTGATTTCATAAAACTTAACGGGTCGTTAAATTTAACTAACCAATGGAAATTATTCCTTAGCGCTAACTTTAACGGCTGTTAAAAGTTTTATGAAATCAGGCATAAGTGTTCTGTAAGCACCTAATGTGAGATTGAGATGATTTTTCATCTTAGGTGGCAATATAATTGATATTGCTTAACTTTTTTTTATCAAAAAATGGCTAAACCCATTACTAGTTCTGTTTTGTTCCTTGCTCTTAAATTAGAGTTGATATCGTACCATATGGTATCGTTTATACCCAATTATTTAGGTTATTGTTTCATTTTCTTTTATTTTTTATCAATTTTACATAAAAATATTTTTAAAAACCTCGTCAATCACCTTTGCTGTGTTTTTAGAATTGAGAAGTTTTAAATTTAAGAAATCTGATTATACTTGGAATTCACTAGCATTAATATCAATATTTTTTTGTTAGCTAAACATCAAAATTAGTTATATTTCTTTCAACAATTTACACTACTCTAATTAGCATTTTATAAATAGACAAGTTTATTTATTTTAATTCTTATTAATAATTGCGTGGGAATATTTAACATTTCAATGATTTCATTACATGTAATTTGAAATGTTTTAAATTTATTGCAGTATTTTTCTAAAGAATTGTGCAATTATTATTATTTTAAGGTCACAAAAATTGCATTCTTACCAACAGAAACAAATTTAAATTCGATATGTAAAAAGAAAATTTCCAAAGCTTGAACATCAAGAATTTTGAAAATATATATTTTCTAAAATAAAATTTTTTGTTTTTAAAACAAAAATTCCAATATTAATTGCGGTTGCTAATGCTTACGTTTAAATATTAACTTCACGAAATGCTTTAAATATTTATGCTGGCTTCTCATCACAAGTTTCACTTTGAATCTCATGACGTACCATCTTTTTCTTACTAAATACCTATCTGCTGGCCCCAGGTAGCATTATACACTACCTATAAATACTTACTTTCCTTTTGGAAGTTAGATGTCAAAAGACGAATCGCGACTTATTCATAGATAAGTAGATTAAACTACAAGTAGTATAATTCCTGGCCGACGAAGTATTAATTAAATACTTAAAATTGTTATATTATTAAAGGTTGCAATGATAACCTGAGAATTTCATGTGGGTTTATTTTTTTAAATTTTTAGAATTTGGAAAAGAATTATCTAAATTTTAAGCATGAATTGAAATTGAACTTAATTATTGAACCTTACATTAATAAAATGATAGCAGACCTAGTTAAACATTTATTCCAATTTAGATAAATGAGAAGTTATATAATCCTGTGATTTTATTTATAAAAGTTCTTAAATCTGATCAAATGCGACTTATGCTATTAAAAAAATTGTACATAAGGAAATTTAGCATCTGTATAATGGATGTTTTAATATTTATTGACCATTTTGTACTTGAATATGCTGTATATGTGATAAATTTGTATAGAACATGACAATTAAACTTTATTACTACTTATTAAGAGTTAATGAATCCTCAACAAAGACAAAATATTTCGATTAGAAATAAAATATTAATGAATTGTGATAATAAACAAAATTTTCTGAATTTACGAAAAAGGTGCTCAATTTTTTCGTAATATATAGGTAGTTTATTTTGTAAATGTTTTAAATTGTACTCCAATTTTGTTATCGAATTCCAGTAAAAAATAAATTTAAAAAAGCGCATTAAGAATTATTGATTCTCTTAATATTTTAGCATGTTTTATTTAAGTTATTTTAATTAATACAATTAATACATAAATGAATATACAATTCGGAAGATACTTCAATAGCAACGCTTTCTTTAACATTTTAATGTATTTTGCGCTTTTATATACCTATTTTAATCACTTTTTCCAAGGACAAGTGCTTAAATCTTTTTATATCAATATTAAATATACATATCATAGATCTTAGTATGTATAATTTTTATTATATAGATAAAAAATATTTAAAAACATATAATTTTATTTTTATTTTCTTTATGTAACTGCTCTCTATTAAATTTTCACTTTCCGGGACTTTCTTTTTTGCAAAATTTTCTTGGTAGCTGTTTGTTTTTTTATCTACTTTGTGGCGCACTTTTTAAAGGTAAGCATTATATTTTTATGGCTTGTTAAATGCACAAAGTAGTTGTTGCCGCCTATGTTAAATACTACTTACTTTAATAGCTGCTTAATAACTTCTAATTATAAACAAATATAAATGGCTTGCTCTTAATTGCTTTGTTTTTATGCCGACGTTACATAATTCGAAATTTAAACTGGATCAATAATAATTATATTGCTTTCAATATTTCTCAATTGTCTGATATCTTATAATTCTTAATAGAACAAAAATATCAAAAACCAAAATCAACTTGAAAAACTAAATATTGCATAATTTCTTTTTAAATAAGATAGGAAGGGTTCGATCTTGTATTTGAGAAGGAAGGGGAATTCACAGAAACAATGAATTTTGAATCTATGGTAGCTTGCATTGCATTGTTTGTATAGAACTAATAAGGTTTGACTTAGTTAAATAGGTAGATGTTTAAATTAAAAAACTTTTGTTTGCATGCTTGGATTGATTAATAAGGTGTAAGATGGTGCTCTCTCTGCAGGATATACGGACATCGTTTGGAAAGAAGCAGATTCTTCCGAAAGTGAAGCAAGCAAACATGATGATGAATTGGCCATAGAATCTCGTTCAAATGTTCCTCAAAAAAATGTTGTTCATTTTGTAGTTGGTGATTCGTAAGTATTTATAAATAAATTTCCTTTATAATCGTACTACAGTCATTAGGTAAATTATTCATTGAACATGAGAAATGCATCATCTTTGGTAGATTTATAGTTTTTATGTAAGGAACAATATCTCGACTTTTGCTTGGAAGCTACACCTATTTTTATCTTAACAGATACTCTGTTTATCAACAGAAAACTCCCAAATGACTTTTATTATTAGCCGCAGTGGTCTTATAAATGTCGATGTATTTTGTTAGGAATATAATAAAATAGGTTGCTCAACTTTTGGTCTCATTATCCTATTTGCTATTAGCCTATAAAATAACAAAAGTATTGTCAAATTGAAATTTTAAAATTAACGAAGTTTAAGAAAACAAATAAAATTTTAATTCAATGTTAATTTTTCAAATTGAAATTTATACATTTTACGTAACTTGATTATGTACAGATACTTTAAACCAAAGTTTGCTAAAATCCTCGAAGCATAACATAATAAAATGACGATTTCAAGGTACACACTACATGGCAATTCACAATATGAGTATTAAGTGCATCATGTTTTTTTTTTTATATATTACTGATTTTTTTTTTTACTGTTTTTATTACTGAAATATTTTGGTTGCCGTAAACCCTTAAAATTGCAAAAAATGCCTCACATTGCAAAGCAAATATGACCTTCACACGAAAACAAAAGACAATAAAATTGAAATAATGGTCATTTAGTACTACTAGCATGTTAAGATGTTTTCATATTACCTGCTATGAAACTGAGTGTTTCATTGCATGTTGAGACAGTCGAAACACGACAATTGCAGATCAACGCGACTGTTGGTCAGAATCTAATTGGTTTCTTCCCTAGGACAGAAACCGTCAAGTTTTTTCTCACTTACTTAGTTGTAAATCTATAGTTTTAACCGTCAACTAATCATCTGACAGTGACAGTTCTTATATTTTTATGAAGGTTTGTTTAGTTAATGAATCTCTCAGATTCATTACAGGTAATATGAAAAATAGTGTGTATGGCATGGGATGAAACACGATTTCAGACTTGGGGTGATCCCTAGCCAAACAATATACTATTTCACAAAAAAAATCAATTTTTTTTTAGAATGGTTGAACGACAAGGCTGGCCTACTTGATATGGAATGACCCAAAAAGTAAATTTATTTTAATGTTATTATTGAAAGGATACAAAAATCTAAAATTTCATAATAAAAGAACCTAGTTTTATTTGATTTTAAAACCATTTTAAGTATAATTGTAAAAAAGTATAGAAAAACAGAAGGTTTTTTATTATTGCTCTTCAATTATTTATATCAAACTAAATTTTGGTACTTTATAAGACCGTATTTTATTTTCTCAACATGAGGAAGCATAAAAGTATTGTTCCTTACATAAAATTCTACAAATTGACTCTTAAAAATGATATAGTTCTCGTTTTGAAAGGTAATTCCTGGCGAATGGGCTATCCAGTCAAATCATGCATTTTTAAATAGGGATCTGTAACATCTATCTTTGCTTGTTAATGTTTAACAAAATTTTCAAATTCTTTCTACGTGCATCCACTTAAAGTTTTGATAACAGTTTTCTAAAACACTTCTAGAGCTTTTAACTCAGTGGATGTTGATATTGATTTGGATTATTAAGATTGTACTGTAATGAAAATAATATTAATTCTAATGCACTAAGAGCTGGTTCTACAATAGTTGAATAAACCTCATAGAATGGCATAAAGTTGTAATCACGGAACTTCAATTCTAATTGCGTAGAGATGACATGATATTTTATTTCTATTTTTGTTACACATATCGTTTATATTTGTTATTGCAAATAATCAGTTGTCTGAGCTACATTCATTTTAGCACATTCAGCTTAGAGAAGACTTGAAGTTACGTGATTACATAATAAACATACATAATAAACATTAGTTTTATTCGACTATTGTAATATTGACCCTAAATGACAAAAATAATTAATAACAAAATACTAACTACATTTTCCTGCTTTCATATTTACGAGTATAATAGCATGAATCAATTTGTAAGAATCACCTGATCTAAGACATTCGAATATTGTTATCTTTATAATTCGCTTGGCGTTTATCAATAGGCAATTTTTTGGTAAAATATGTACTAGGTAAAACAATTTTTGCGTAACAGTGATTTCTTTAGATCCCACTTAACACTTATGTCCTTGATATCCACGAGCTTATATTTATGTTGTAGGTACTGTGCTATTTAACCGATCTTTAGGCAGTTAAAAAATTCATTAGAAAAAAAAGGTAGCAAAATGGAAGTTTTTAACACAAGAATAATATATCTACGTAGGGACATTTTGACGCTGACACTAAATTTGAATTTAATATTGTTATGGTTGGTAATACAATGGTGGTTATTTCTGATCGTTTCTCCTTGAAAAGCAAAATATTGAAATGCAACCCACTTGTTGTATATAACACATCGCTCAATAAGTCCGTAGGATGACATATAGATGGCAACACAAATACAGAATACTTATGATTTTTAGAAAGTGGCAACCTTCAAACGATAACCTGTCAAAATTTCATGACATTCGGACTATTATTTACCAAGTTACAGTGTGAACAATTAAATCAACTTTTGTGAATTGAAAAAAATGGAAAAATCTGAATTTCGTGTGCTCATTAAGCATTGCTTTTTGATGGGAAAAAATACGGTGCAAACTAAACAGTGGCTTGACAAATGTTATCCGGACTCTGCTCCATCGAGGCAAATGGTTGAGAAGTGGTTTGGTGACTTTAAACGTGGTCGTACGAGCACCGATGATGCTGAACGTTCCGGTCGCCCAAATTCGGCAGTTACTGAAGAAAACATACAAAAAGTCCACAAAATCGTCTTATCCGACCGCAAATTGAAATTGAAGGAGATTGCTGAGGCCGTAAAGATATCTGAAGGCAGTGTGTTTACCATTTTGCATGAACATTTGGGTATGCGGAAGCTTTGTTCGAAATGGGTGCCGCGTTTGCTAACACCCGACCAAAAACAACAACGAATCGATGATTCTGAGGCATGTTTGGCCCTATTTAACCGTGATAAAAAGGATTTTTTGCGTCGCTATGTCACAATGGACGAAACATGGATCCACCACTTCAATCCTGAGTCAAGTCGGCAGTCGGCTGAGTGGACATCAGCCGGTGAAAGCCGCCCAAAGCGCCCAAAGACTCAAATCTCTGCTGGCAAGGTTATGGCCTCCGTATTCTGGGATAGTCATGGTATATTGTTCATAGACTATCTTGAGAAAGGTAAAACAATCAACAGCGAATATTACATGGCATTATTGGAACGATTGAAGGCTGAAATCGACGCAAAACGACCGCACATGAAGAAGAAAAAAATTCTCTTTCATCAAGACAATGCACCATGTCACAAGTCGATGAAAACGATGGTGAAAATGAATGAATTGCACTTCGAATTGTTGCCCCATCCACCGTACTCGCCAGATTTGGCCCCCAGCGATTATTGGCTGTTCTCGGATCTCAAAAGGATGCTCCAGGGAAAGAGATTTGGATCGAATGATGAGGTCATCGCCGAAACTGAGGCTTATTTTGAAGGGAAAGATAAATCGTTCTACAAACATGGTATCGAAAAGTTAGAGAAGCGTTGGACTGACTGTATCGCCTCAAAAGGAAACTATATTGATGAATAAATTCAAATTATGTCAAAATATTGTTGTTTTATTAGCTATCCTACGGACTTATTGAGCGATGTGTTACAGACATAGGATAGGTCACATACGCATGCATCCGAAGAAGAAGATGAATCAAAGATAATAGTGATTGTTGTTTTTTAGAACCTTAGAATTTTTTTTGTCAACAATAAATTCCACCTGGATATCTATGAGGCCATACAAATTAGGAAAAATAAATAGAAATATTTAATTTTGTCATAATTACTGTTAAATGATATTTAAGAGTATTTCTGAGTGATAAACAAATCATAGGTAAAATTCGAGTCACCACTTTTGGGTAACGAAGATTAAATGTATTAATTGTGGTATCGAACAGAATAGAAGTTTATAAACATAAAATTTTGCAAGGTTAATAAAACCTCAATTGACTGAACTATCATGAGCTATAAACTAAAGACAAATTGCCAGTATGGTTTTGTAAAGCTGAAACGTACAAGGTAAACCTGTCAACCTCGGATGTGTCCCCCTAATGCATAATTTGATTGAAATATTCAGGGTTAGATTTTCAAAACATATACATATTTACTTGGGTAAAAAAAATAAATTACTTTTTTTTTTATAAACATAGAACATACGAAGAGACTTCTGTAATGGTACAAAAACAGCCGAGAATGTTATCTCATCCATCTTCGCTAAGAAGTATTAGTAATAATAATATATTAGTTAATATAAAACCTGGTGGAAATATGGTCAGATCATTTTCCCAAGATGTTAGCCCGTCTTCCGATAATGTTTTACTAAATCCTAAGGCTGCACAATCAGAAACTTCGTTAGATCGCGCTGTGAAACTGAAAAATATGAAACCACAAACAATCAAAGAACAGCCATCAATTTCCAATGAGGATGATCTTTATTTAACCGATTCGTCAGCAGCAGAAGAAGAAATTAAAAAAAGAAAGAGGAAATTATTTGGTTTTTCGAAAAAGAATAAAACCAAAGGCGATTGAACTACTTTAATTAAATAATTTATTTTAGTGCAATTTGGTTGGTTCTGGTATTACGCTTTGAAATAGATTTTTATTTCAATTTCACGTATATACAAGTTTATTATTTACAGATTTTAAGATGGCACTTATTTTTTGCTGTTTATATAATACTGTTTAATTGGAAAGTGATATGTATATTAAATATTAGAATATTTCTAATAAATAATGGCTCAGGTGTTGGTCTTTCATACTGATAAGAATATTGCTAGAACGAAAACAACCTTGTACAGTCGGTATAGTAAACATTTGATAAAAAATACTTTGTGATAAATTTTATAACTAAGAAGTATTTGTACATATTAAAATCTGGCATGTACTATTAATTTTAAAAGTAGGTAATTGTACAAAGGATATGTTTTACATTAGATGCGAAACGGCATCGACTATGAAACTGACACTGGAATGTTATAATTCCTAATTTAAACTTTAAGCTGTTATTTAAGGCATTATTATTGTGTTCATGTAAAACCATCATTGATCTAACCATGTCTCATGTCCTTGGAATTTTATTTCATTAAGATTTTCCACTTTTGGAAAATTTGCTGGTGTCAAAAGTTATTTAGGTTTTATTTCGATGGTTTGCATAATAAAATATACAAATGCCAACTTTATTTCCCTGTGTGTTGAAAATATCAAATGATGAGAATAAGTTACTCTAGTAGAAATCTCACGATATTTTTATAATATCCCAGTAAGGCATAGTTACTTATCTAGTACCAACTTAATTTATTAAAATGTATATTAGTTGCACATATTCCAGACTGATTTTCAAAACCGCAAGTGTACTTTTACCCCTTTTAAAAATAAAAAGTAGGGGTTTATTTTTTTACAAGTGACTCGACAATATTTTGCAAGTAAAATGTGATAAATTTTATCTCCAATACATGTCTCTATGTTCTCTATTTAATTTATTTTATGTATAAATTTAAATTATCGAGACAAGAAGTAGTATAAATGCACTCCTACTTATGGAATCGCCATTTTTCTCTCTCACCTTTGATGAGTAGTTGGTTGTCATTCCTTTAAAGTTCTTAAAAAACAGAACCTTAGTGTTTTAAAATTATAATTAAGTAATATTTTAATTTATTAAGATTTTGTTTTATTTTAATTGTGCACTTTTTAAAATTACTATTTTCTTTTAAAAAATATTTTTATTGTTTTATTATTAATTATTATACCTGTAATAATAATAATAACAAGCTTTTACCATTGAATAATTGTTTTATTTATTCGAGATATTTTATTAATTATTTAATTTTTATACAAAATTAGTTAAAACAATATACAAGGCGGCGCCTTGAGAGCGGTACTATAACATAAGTGTGATAATAACTACTGCAAGAGTAAATTGATTTTCTATTTTTTTTTTTTCAATATTGGTGAAAAGTTGTTTATTTTAGTGACCAAACTAAGGATTTTCCTCTACCAACAAAGTATAACGAAGCAGTTTATTCCAAATTACTAATTGCTTTAAAATTGGACATAGTCGTGTACTGACAATGACAATATAATTTTCAAGTTTCAACAAACAAAAAAACCAGTCGGGCAAAACTTTTGAAAACAAAATCTTCTTTGTGCATTCCATAGGATGAATTAATGAAAAACAACTACATTACATACTAATGATACTACAAGAGTATCACAAGTGTTGGTTGATATCTAATACATAGGTCCCATTCAAGAATCAACATTAATTTAATTAATTGCCTCTAGCCAGTAAGACCTACTTGGCATGTAGGTCTACACTTTTCCAACATCAACATCGGAAAAATAGTGTACATAAACATAACTTGTTGGAAAGTGTTTTCCATGCATTTGGAATTATTAATAAAATCCTTATACATTATATGTAGTAGGTACATGGCGATATCTTTAAAATTTTCATCGTCTACAGTATTTGAATAAGTTAACCCGTGTAGGACTGGCGTTGCCATATGGCAACAGATTTAATGGTTTTTGATTTTCTTGAATAACATAAAAAAAATTATCATAAGAAAACTAAATTATAAAAATTATTCTCGTCCTTGATGAGTTAAGGTAGGTACATATCAGTAGTAGTATGGCGATACACCGTTGTGATCTAAAGGCTCACAATTGATCTGTGGACTAAAGATGAAGGCAATGGAAAATCACCTCATTAATTATATTTCCTAGTTGGATTTGGCCAATTTTTTTATAGTCAAAGCACATAGGCACTGATTGAAGGTAGACTTTATTTTTCATAGGCCTTAGCTTAGAGATATTCCTCAGAAAATTTTTTTACCATTGTGTTAAATTATACCACAGTTGCTAAAGTTAAAAAATAAATATTAATTTATACGATTTATTGCAAAAAAATGCTCTTTTCAACAATCATTATCCTGCAAATATTTTTCATACTGATTATTGAACATTTTTTCTGTAAAATTATCAAGCCGAAGTATGTTGACAAAATAATTTAACGCTTTTGCTTGGCATTTCCCGATATACCAATGCATTGTCCACCAATTTTCATGATTTGAATCTTGAGATGTAGGCGTTTCGCAGTCGTATACCAATTTACTATGTACGTGATATGAATTTTTGTGTACCGCTTCGCAAACAAAACATTCAAATGCAGGAATCGTAAAGTCTTGATCATACTTGATGCCATAATTGCCTTTACCAAGTTCGCTTTTTAAAAATGAATTTGATATTTTATTTTCAATTTTATGCAACATGTGTTGGTTATATAAATCATCGTTTTTATTTATTTCGTTGATATGGTTAGCCAATTGTGATATGTCTTTATAATTTTGTACCAAAATTGCTGAATTATTATTCGGCAACCAATCCTGCAATTACAAAATTTAAATTCATATATTATGTAGATTAGTTTTTCAGTATCTTTTACCTGTACACTTGGAGAACCTAAATATATTGGTATAGATCCTGCCATTAAAGGTCTCCATAATTTTTCAGTGATATAATCATCACATTTTGCATTTTCTATAGCTATCGTAAACTTATATTGAGCAACAAATTTTGTGAAGTCGCTATTGTATACATCTTCAAGAACTGCATTAATGGAATACCTGAAATTATGCACGTGTTATGTTTTATTTATTTATGATAGGATCTACCTATCGTTCATCAATCCGGTTTTTTATGCGATATATGGGCTTCAACCAACTTCTTAGCTAACTATACACTAGTCATTTAACACATGCAGCTGATGTAAACAGTGATCAGTGCCTGTCCTGTAGGTGATTGCATTATGTTCAATTGCGATTGGATGCTCATAATGTTGTCAAGACAACCCCATATACCGTCCGTACTTACAGTTTTTCATTGTAAGTAGGTGCATATAATTTTCACCTGGCGTTTGAATTTGTAAAAATACAAGGCAACCTAGATTAGTACCTCCAAATACATTAAACTAATAATACGTACAACTTCGCGGGTTGTCAAGCATTTTTTGGGTATCAGGCTCTTTCGCACCACCTACCATGCGAGTTGGAAGGTTGGAACTTAACGTTCTCTCTCTAACTCATTGGCCCATAGGTTTAAATAAATTTTAAATATAAATTTTGTGAAGTCGCTATTGTATACATCTTCAAGAACTGCATTAATGGAATACCTGAAATTATGCACGTGTTATGTTTTATTTATTTATGATAGGATCTACCTATCGTTCATCAATCCGGTTTTTTATGCGATATATGGGCTTCAACCAACTTCTTAGCTAACTATACACTAGTCATTTAACACATGCAGCTGATGTAAACAGTGATCAGTGCCTGTCCTGTAGGTGATTGCATTATGTTCAATTGCGATTGGATGCTCATAATGTTGTCAAGACAACCCCATATACCGTCCGTACTTACAGTTTTTCATTGTAAGTAGGTGCATATAATTTTCACCTGGCGTTTGAATTTGTAAAAATACAAGGCAACCTAGATTAGTACCTCCAAATACATTAAACTAATAATACGTACAACTTCGCGGGTTGTCAAGCATTTTTTGGGTATCAGGCTCTTTCGCACCACCTACCATGCGAGTTGGAAGGTTGGAACTTAACGTTCTCTCTCTAACTCATTGGCCCATAGGTTTAAATAAATTTTAAATATAAATTTTGTGAAGTCGCTATTGTATACATCTTCAAGAACTGCATTAATGGAATACCTGAAATTATGCACGTGTTATGTTTTATTTATTTATGATAGGATCTACCTATCGTTCATCAATCCGGTTTTTTATGCGATATATGGGCTTCAACCAACTTCTTAGCTAACTATACACTAGTCATTTAACACATGCAGCTGATGTAAACAGTGATCAGTGCCTGTCCTGTAGGTGATTGCATTATGTTCAATTGCGATTGGATGCTCATAATGTTGTCAAGACAACCCCATATACCGTCCGTACTTACAGTTTTTCATTGTAAGTAGGTGCATATAATTTTCACCTGGCGTTTGAATTTGTAAAAATACAAGGCAACCTAGATTAGTACCTCCAAATACATTAAACTAATAATACGTACAACTTCGCGGGTTGTCAAGCATTTTTTGGGTATCAGGCTCTTTCGCACCACCTACCATGCGAGTTGGAAGGTTGGAACTTAACGTTCTCTCTCTAACTCATTGGCCCATAGGTTTGCGGTAATGTATCTATCTAGTGACTGTATATTTGTTTTCATTAAGGACGTTCATGCGCTTCGCTTGAGTCAAACGAGTACTAACATTTTCAAAATTTATTCAGAACTTGAACAAAATTTAAAACTATATCAATAATCATGCAATAATTTATAATGTATTATTATTCTTCCCGAATACTTTTTAGTAGTTTATTGTAAAATATCAGTTAATATAAATAAGTCATTAAGGCCCTAGGGGTATAAGCATGGTGATTCGGCCCCGGAAAGATATTTAAACAATATTCAGAGGATATGTTGGTACTAATAAAATAATAAGATCCTGAAAGTTTCAGATCGCTAACTCAATTGGTTTTCGAGAAAAAGCAAAAAATGAAAAAAAAATTTTTTCTCTGGAATGGCTGAATCGATTGATCTAAAAATTTAATATGATTAAAATACTCACTTTTCTGGCAAATGTTTATTATTCAAGCATGCTCCATATGAATCCACGTCAACATATTTCATAAGTTCCTTAACAATTAAATCTCTTTGTAAAGGTGTATCACAGTCTGACTGAACATATAAGACGGGCGCAATATTGTTCAAAAATTCATTTTTCTTATTTACAGGTACATAGTAGGTCCTATCTGAAAAATTCAATTAGTAATGAAATTCTTAAAGATAGGGTTTAAAATTCAAATTGAATACCTAAAATCACATCAAGATTGGGTAAAAATTGTAAAGGCACTGGAAAATCACTATTCCGGCTAAATGTCGAAGAAATATTGAATAAATTTTGACCAACAGAATTCAAAAATAATGCCAAATTTTTTGGTGACTCTTCATGAAAAATTGCCCAAGGAATGTGCGTTTTTGGTAATGGTAAATCGTTAAAATCGAAATTACTCCCATAAAATAAATAAGCCTGAAAATACAACAAATACTTAGTATAATTACTCTTTGTATTGGTTAGTAGTTCTATTTAGTTAGTATCTCTGATTTTTACTTTCCCCATACGTATACGTATGTATAAGGGAAAGTATTGTAATCCACTCAAAAATCGAAATTTTTGCATTAAAATGTTCCTTATCATGTCCTGATAAGTTTTTGATGAATTTTAGTTGGATGTTCGTCTGTATGTCTGTCTGTCTGTATGTGGTTACGAGATCATGAAATGAAATAGTATCAATTGCACAGGTTAAACCACGCAACCAAATGTCAAAAAATTTGGCATAAATGTACATCATAGTTAAACTTAGAGGCCAGCTGAAAATGATGAAAATTTGTTGAAAATTTTCGGAAATTAATTCAAGTTTGACGTTTATGAAATTTTGATGTTTTCGGATTTTACACCCCGCGTAGCGCGATTTTTGAGCCCCGCAGATGCGACCTGTCGTTTCCTTGAGGTCTTGCACATCGAACGGTACATTTCAAGAAGGTGGCGAACGAAAATTTACTCTAATTAAGTGTGCAAAGAAGTAAATCTGCACCTTTAATTAAACTGGTTTTCAAATTTTTCAACTTTTTGACTCGAATGGTACCCAGAAAGAGGAGGTTGAACGATAATTTTTATACCCCTTAATGGGGAAAGTTATGCAATGTTTACATAGCCAATTTTTTAGTATGTTGTTTAGACCCATTAGAGTAGGACATACCCAAGTTTGCAACTTTGTAAAAGTTGTGGAAAACGTGTAGCACACGAAAAACCGCGAAATTTTAAGACTTTTTCTAGTTTTTGCTCTATATCTCCTAAACTATGCATTTTTCGAGAAAAGCGATTATATACATTTTTGAAGATAATTAAATTTGTGACAATTTAGGCCCAACCAGAGCTCTGTAGGTCAATTAGTTACCAAATTACGGCACTTTGAAAATTAGCCATTTTTTCCATAAAGTGAAAATTTTAGATTTAGACCCTCTTTAGACCGAAATTGCGGCTAAATCATTGATCCTACGAGTAGAACTCATAAAATAGAAGTTGTAGGAATGGAAAAAATGGTATATTTTCAAATTGCCGTAATTCGGTAACTAATTGACCTACAGAGCTCCGGTTGGATCTAAATTGTCACAAATCTAATCCTCTTCAAAACCGTATATAGTCACATTCGCCGAAGAATGCATAGTTTAGAGCAAAAACTAAAAAAAATTCTAAAATTTTTGCTGTTTTTCGTACCTATGCTACACTTTTTTCACAACTTTTAGAGAGTTGCAAACTTGGGTATACACTACCCTAATGAGTCCAAACAACATACTAAAAAAGCAGAGAAACATCATGTTTTTAGAATTTAGCGATTTCTAGTGTCGATTTTGACTGGCCTATACATAGAATTCCCACAGGTATTTTTTCAAAGTTACTTTCTCCACATATACCTATCTGACAGGCTAAAGCCTAAAGGAAGACTAAAGCCCACCCCGCTCGCACGACGCTTGTTTTGCTGATAAATTGCTTGCTTATTTTGCTGCTGGGTTCCTAGCAGCTGGGTGGTGTAATGGTTTCAGTGCGTTGTTGGTTTCTCATACACGCACCTTGTGGTTTCAATGCGCGCGCAAGCAGGTAGTGAAACTCGATATTTCTCGATAGCACTCGTGTTTACGAACACGACGAGGCTTTTTCATTGGTTAGAGCTGAAATTCATCACATAAACCATCAACAAAAATAGCACGGGATCTACCACGACCACAGAAATCCAACACGGAAACAAGCAAGCAAGCCAGCAGTGACGTCATTTTCCATCAGGGCAACCAGCACCGTTGCCATCAAGCAATCCATCAGCAAAACAAGCGTCGTATTAGATGGGCTTAATCCTTGATAGATTTTAATATTAGCCGATTGTAATTTGTCTTTGTAATAATAATTACTATACCATCTACTTTTTAGAGACTCATATGTTTCACTATATCCTCGCCATTCATTTATCTTACAATCTCATGGTTTATCAGAGGTTTGGGTTCATTGTTCTCGTTTTTTTTGGTCCTATGGTATTGCGCTATATTTTTGTTTCGAACGTTTTCAATGCTTCATATCCAGGTAGTATACTTTGTTTCCATCTTTTTCTTATTTCTTCATCTCTTTCACAGTTCCTACTTCCTATCTGTGTGTATTCTTAAGTAGTTAAAGCTATACTTACTCTTCTTACTTCTTCGAAGGAGAGGTCATCTATGGTCTTTAAATCTCTATTTTAGGTTTGAATCGTTTGAGTTTGCGCTTGTCTGGTTGAACTTTCATCATGCTTAGTTGATTTGGATGTACATTAAGTCTGCTCTTATATCTGTCACTAAAAGCGACGATTTCTTCTTTCGCCATAGGTATAGCAAGATTTATGAATTTGTATATTTAGTTGTTTTCTTTTTGTCTAAATGTGGGTTTTCCATGTTAGGCGTCGGTCCAAGTGCATGCTCGACAACTTCTGTTTTTTAGAACCTGCTTGCCATTTAAAGTTACATGAGGCAGGTGCATGTGCAGATTTTGACTTTATTCTCCACGTCTTCAACCATTTTTCTATTTTGCTTCAACTGACATTTCACAAGGAAGTGTCTATTGCTGATATAAGATTTAATTAGGTAGTTGGTATAAATCATAGAGGAGCATATTTTTAAATTTATACAGCAATCCTAGGTGCCAGACCTTTCAAATGCCTACGATATACCCCTGAACAATATATCTTTTTTCTTCCAGGTCCATACTGATTTTTATAACCAATCTATGGACTTGCTCTAAATCCAAATTGATGGTCAGGTATAAGCTTCTTTGTATGTAAAATTGTCTTTAATCGTTTTGTCAATAGTTTTTCAAACGCTTTCGGTCTGTAAGATGTCACATCTTCTGATTGTTTTTCTGGTTTTGGGATCATAATTATTTGTGCTACTTTCCATTGCAGAGAAAAGTAGCTAAGTCTTAATGAAGAATTAAACAATGTGGTGATTAATTTTATTTCTTTCATTGGTAGTTTTTCCAAAATTCTACCAGTTATTAAGTCGTAGCCTGGTGATTTTTTGTGATTAATTTCCTTTAGTATAATGTTCTTTACTTCTTTTGTTCAGAATTTTTTTATAGAAAAATCCATTTGGTGAGGCACTTCTAGAAATTCGGTGATTTTAATTTCCTCTTCGCTACTTATTTCAGATAAAGGTTTTTTAGATGTTCTGCAAATATTTTTGCCTTTTCCTCATCAGTTCTGGCCAGGGATGGGCTGGAGCCGGCTCGGTCCGGATCGCGCGAGCCGGTTGTTAAAATTTTTGAAACTCGGCGAGCCGCTTGTTAAGTATGTTAAATTTGGAATTTATCATTTTTTTGTGCAATAAATGTTTTGTTTTGTTATATGTTATATATTTTACTTTATTTATATATTTTATTTTAGAAAATAAATGTCATTTACCTTTTTTTTTTTTTGAAAAAATAGCGAGCCGGTTGTTCAAAATTCTTCAGCCCACCCCTGGTTCTGGCCCATTTTCCATCTTCTAATCTGATTGGGGAAATATGAGTTTGCGGTTGTTTATTCGTCTAAGTCGTTCTCCATAAGGAATATTCGGTGGCTTCTGTTGTTGTTAAATAGAAAACAATATCGCATCATGTGCAAGGTATGTAGTTTAAAAACCAAAAATTTGTTGTTGTTAGTTCTTCTAGGTATTGTTGAATAGCTACATTTTTTTATTTATTAGGTTTTTAAGTTCTTTAATGGCTTTGTTCTTGAGATCTTGTTGTTTGCCAGATCTTTCGCAGCTGACGTTTTTCTACAATTTTATCTTTAACAGTAGTTGTAGTGCAAGTCGGGGTTTTTCTCCTTGTTTCAAATTTAGGAGTGGCCTCCAATGCGGCTTCCTGTATCTTTCTATTGAGATTTTCTATTGATGTTTTACATCACATATTGATCATGGAATGATCAACATATGGAGGGAATTCTTATCTACAGTAATCTTCTACTTCTAGTCTTTATCATTTCATCCAAAGTCATGGAGGCCTCATCATAGGCCTCTTAACCTCGTAGTCTTCTTCTTTTAATATAAAAAGACTAAAAAGTAATTCAAAGGTTATAATATGTCGATGCGGCCTTTAGGCTGCACAACCTGGGTAATTTAGTAACCAAAGATTTTGATAAGGTATTTTTGCAAGGGGAGAATTGCTGGGGAAATCTGGGGTAGTGTAGGAAATTCAAGGCAATCTTAGGAATACTATAGACCAGGCGTCGGTCGGCATCCTCGTTTGTTGTGGGTCAAAAACAATCAAACTGTGAACTATTAAGAGACGGTTCAGGTCAATAAGTATACATACATCTTGAAGTAATGTCAGTTATAATTTACTTGTATCATCATAATCAGCCCTTCAGTCCACTCCAGGACCATTGGCCTCTTTCTCTTTCAAGAAAGGTTACGGATTTAAGACCCCTCGGCTGCTTAAACCGGATTGGGGAATGACTGTAACCCTGTTTTTAATAATTGATGGCGGCAATCATCAACCCAGGGGGACCACCGGCTTTATGTTCTCTCCGAAGTACGGAAACGGTCATATATGAAAGTTTTATTCGAACCAAGTACCTTCGAGTCAGCAGTTGTTCAGCTAACCTACTAATGTCCGATTTCTTCACTTAGAGATATCCACCCGACAAGTATAAACATACCGATAACCAATCAAAACGGTTGTCTGTTTGGTCACTTGATTAATTTGATAGGTTGTCGGTATGTTTATACTTGTCGGGCGGATATCTCTAAGTGAAGAAATCGGACATAAGCTAATAACCGTCTCTTATTTGTTTATCTTATACTTATTTGTAAAACTCAATGGGTTACTTGAAATTATCAAATGGGTCACTTGGTGACCTGTGGGTCATAGATTGCCGACACCTGCTATAGACCACTGTTTTTTCTCTTTTTTCAACGTTTTCGAAAAAAAAATCATAAGGAAATCTGGGAAAATTTTCTTACCTAGTGTATAAAAATGATTCGCCTCTTGGTTCGTATCGATTTTACGAGAGAGGTAACCTTTTGAATAGAGGTATTGTGCCTCTATTCAAACAGAAGGGTACGATAATTCTGCACAAAAAAGATTTTAGAAAGTTTTTCTTTCCGAGCAATACTTTTGAGACGTTATTGGAGGCACCAACATATGTATAAAAAAAAAATTAATATATAATTATTCCATATCAAGACATATTTTGTGACTAATTTCAGTGGACGAATTGCAATTTGTAAGCAGTTGTTGAGAAACTTTCAATAATAGCAATAATACTAATGATTAGTACGCCCCTGGTTACCTGACAGTTGTGACGTCATTGTAATTGATGAATTTCTATGGCAACTAAACTTACCGCTAAATTTGGATTATTCTGAAATTCTGTTCTATCTTTGGTTAAAATACATTTGAATGTATTTTGGCAATTGATTGTCTTTTTGGATTCCACTATGAATGGCGTCCACCACATAAGAACGGGCAAATTGGATCCATCAGCAATATTATCAATTGATAAGAGAATGTAATGCTAAAAAATACTTCCATTAGTAAGTTAATTATTGTCTTGCAAAACTATTTCATTTTTTACAATGAGAAGGACGCCAGTTGCGAAAACTATGCTGCTGGTTATTAACAAGAAAGTTGCCGTTTTAACCCGAATTTTTAAAATACAATTTAACATAATTATTTAAATATCAATGCACAAGTAACACACAACACTAACATGTTGATTATCAATTTGTTTATCTTGTCCGTTTGTTATGAATCACACATGACTTATAAATGTTGATAAGTGGGACAGGGTCGGAATTACCTTTGTTAAAAAAATTACCCGTTGACCTTAAATGGCGCAGCATATTTTCATATTTTATAATATAAATATGTAATCTGCTGATCATTTTGAATACTAATACTAATTACTAATTAGGATCATGAAATTTGAAATATTGTAAATAAAATCCCCACCGATATACTTAAACAAAATAACAAAAACCTAAAAATTTAATTATACTCAATTTATTTTGGTAAATAAAAACAATATCTATTGAAATAATTAAAGCAATCACGGAGCTTGATTTAAAAGTGCCGCTTTTCTTATCTTGGTGGCGCTTATCGGAAGCATCCCAAATATCCCCAACTGGCTGACGAACATCCATCTTTTCGTTGGCTGACAAGCGGTAAAAGGTACACGTTTTTAATTTTTTAATTTAAAATTTATTTAAGAATTTTGCTACTACGTCTTGATGGAATATTTTTAAAAATATAAATTTTTGGGCGGCCAAGAAATCTTTGTTTATTATATTTTGTTTTAATTACATTTAAACTCGTAATTTTAGTGTCAAATTTTAATCTCTTTATACACGTGCGAATGGCGCCTCATTTTTAACCGGTTTTAAGTTTTCTTTTCGTTCAATACTATTTGTATTTGTTTATAGACGATTGATACCAAAATTCAGATTTTTAGTGAGTTATGGCTGCTGAAACGGATCACGTTGGAGATTGTCCAGAAGACTTGGAATCTGCGGACGAAGAAGAACAAATCGTTTTGGGCGATCAAGTTTTCAAATATCCCGACGTTTTAGCAGTGTTACAAGGCCATCGTAACACAGATGTATTGACGAACCTTCCACCAGCTGTTAAACGAAGAATTAAGGCACTCAAAAAACTTCAGTTTGAAGCCACCAATATAGAAGCCAAATTTTTCGAAGAAGTACACGCCATCGAATGTAAATATCACAATTTGTATACTCCACTTTATCAAAAACGCAGCACCATTGTGACTGGCGAATACGAACCAAACGATGACGAATCTCAATGGGCTTCCGATGAAGAAGAAGAAATTAGTAAAGATCTTAAAGAAAAGGTTAAAGTTGAAGATACAAAGGAACCAAAAAAAGAAGAACCTGAGGCTAAAGGAATCCCTGAATTTTGGTTAACAATTTTTAAGAACGTTGGTCTATTATCCGAAATGGTCCAAGATCACGATGAACCAATTTTAAAGCATCTTAAAGATATTCAAGTCAAGTTTATAGAAAAGCCCATGGTAGGTTTATTAATTTTTCTTATTTCTACTAATTAATTTTGTCTGTTTATCTTATAGGGCTTTGTTTTGGAATTTCATTTTGAACCCAATGAATACTTCACCAATACTATTTTGACCAAAGAATATGATATGAAATGCATGCCAGATGAAGAGGATCCCTTTGGTTTTGAAGGCCCAGAAATTTATAAATGTCGTGGTTGTTCGATCAATTGGAATAAGGGTAAAAATGTGACTCTTAAAACCGTTAAAAAGAAGCAGAAGCATAAGAGCAGAGGTTTGGTCCGGACCGTAACGAAGATGGTTCAAAATGATTCCTTTTTCAACTTCTTTTCTCCTGCTGCTAGTGAGTAATTTTTATCTTGTAATTTAATTCATTGGCGGTAGCATTACAACCCAGGGTGGGCTTTCATAGCAGATTAATTGGGTTGTTTGCCATTGCCTATCGAGGGAGGACTGCTTTTTGCTTAAACCAGATCTCTTAATTTAATCTATTGCAAGTGTCAGCTGGTATATTGTGTTTTTAACAAGTACTTTCCTAGAAGCTTGCTAGAAAAACCGGACTGTTTGAGGCAATTGCACTTAATTTTATGCAGATGCTATAGAAAGTTTCGGACATTTAATTTTAAAGTAGCTTATTTTTATTTATGATTATTAAAATATTGTTGCTTGATTAGTTCCAGATGATTCCAATGGTGCGGAAGTTGACGAAGAAACTCGTAATTTATTGACTTCTGACTTTGAAATTGGCCATTACATACGTGAACGTATTGTACCTCGTGCTGTTTTATACTTCACTGGTGAAGGTATCGAAGATGAAGAAGACTATGAAGAGGAGGAAGATGATGAAGAAGAAGAGGAGGAAGATTCTGACCATAAAGAAAGCAACAGTCCTGTTAAACCTGTTGATCAAAACTGCAAACAGCAATAATAAATTAATTAATAAATGAAGGATTACCGAGCAAGTGTGTGCGCCCTTTAATTGACATTGTTTTTAAACAAAAAAATTTTTGTATATCAAAATATTCAAAAGTGCGAGTGGATCATCTTTTTATTAGCATTAAAACACTTGCTCGTTTTCAGCAGCTTGTTGCCACCATTTTTAAATTATTCCATAATTACTGAAAAGTTCGTTACTAGCTCAAATCGTTTTTTGTAATATTTTGCTTGTGTTGTTTTACAAATTGTTGTAAACATGTACACATTTAAAAAATAAAGTATTTCTTATATAATTTTGATTACTCTTACTATCATTGCAAGCACCCTCTTCTTTTTTTCTTCAACTGTTGGGTAAATGAAAGTTTTATATGGTTTTTGGCCTAGGGAAGAAACCAATTAGTTTCTGACCAGCAGTTGCGTTGATCTGCAATTGTCGTGTTTCGACTGTCTTAACATGCCATGAAACTCACAGTTTCATAGTACGTAATATGTAAATGCGTATAATCCAGCATCAAAACCTTTTTAAAATATTAAACATTACATATCCATCTGTGGGTATGTAAATCTTTAATTATAATTTGTACAAAATATAAAACTTGTGTCTGATCATTATTCCCGTGTACTCTTCATATGTTAACATTTAGAGAAATGACAACTTGCCAATTACCGAAAATTATTGGGAGGGGGTGACTCTCCTCCAGGGAGAGTTTCATCCATTAGGGTACGTTTATGTTGGAGCTGTAAGCAGCGATAGTTGTAGTGATTCTTGTGAAGCAGTGATTTGTAATGCATTGATTCTTATGCGACCGTTTATGTTGAAGCAGCCCGCAAGTCAATGTTAATTTGTAGAACAGCGATTAGAGCGAAACAATTTCTTCGCTTTATCAGTTATCACAGCTCCAACATAAACGTAGCAAAAGTTCTAATTATAATTCTAATAAAACATGTAACATAAATAAAATTTTAAGTAAGTTCTTAACTCTCCGAGTTAACATTTTTTTTGCTAATAAATATACTATGCTGTAACAATAATTTCAAATTTTTATGTTATAAGGGGTAGCAAAAAAAATGCCTTAAAGCGCCCCTGCTCTCCCCCTTGGGCATGTTCCTGAATTTCCACCTACCGGTCTATAATCTCACTTCAGTATTATTTTCTTTCAAAAACCTTGTTGTCAGTTTTCACCGGTACATTTGCGCTTAAAATAAGAATTGGCAACGCTGCTCTATGAGAATTTTGTTATCATTTCAGCTGTCATTCGATTCTCCTGTCATCAATGTTCTTGACAGATGTACGCAAATCTGTAGCTCGATTGACAAGTGAAATAATGTAATTCGATGTTGTTTTCAAATTTCGATTATAGATTAAGTAATTTAAGATACAAATGTAAAAGATGTTTAAGCATTCAGTGTTGGGTTGTATTGTCGTCTTAACCCTGTTTGATGAATTTGTTAAAACTCATCTCACCATACACGACACTAATCATGGTTCGTATTTTTAAACTTATATAGACATTTTATAACATTATAACATTTTCAGGATTGGTTTCCAATAATCATGAGAAATACTTGGTTGACGAGATTTCTTCATTTCACGAGGTAACATTTATCGATACATTATTTAGAATTTAATGTTTAATTTTGATTTTTTTAGGAACTATCATCGTCTGTTAGGTAAGTACTATAAAAAAATTAATTATTAGCTAGGTAACCTTTGTAACATTGCAGAAGTTCCACCGTTAATAACATTAATGTCAACATGTTGAGGTTTGAGCCTGAATTTCTTGACTTTCGACAAAGGTAAGTTGGTTCATTTTAAAGTTACCGTCTTTTAAGATGTTTTCTTTTAGACCCTTAGGTGTTCCGCATTTAGAAAAAGTTACACTTTTTAATGTTGATTCTAATAAAAGCATCGATATGACTTCTATTTCTGGTAGTACTGTCCACTTTCATAGTTCATTTTTTGAAGACAAAGTGAGTATACATTTTCAAAATTTTAATGAGTGCTTAATCAATTGCATTTTAGAAAATTCCTCCATTGGGAAACACTTCCTTTAATGTAATTTTTTTGGGACGGGAAGAAGGGGTTATAGAAAGTAATTTATTTATTCACACAACCGAAGGGCACTTTAAGTATCAAGTAAGTCTTTAATAGTTATTTAGCTAGACTAAAAATTAAATTTTTTTATTATGTGACAGGTAAAGGGTGCAAGTATTTCTAGTCCATATAGGTTAAGACCGATTGTGGGAGTTAAACTTCCTTTAAATTCTACTTTTTCTCCACTTATTCGTATGTATAATCCTTATTCAGAACCCATACAGGTAACTTTTTGTGCTAATTTGAATAAAGAAATATAATAAAGTTTATGTAATTCATTTAGATAGTTGAAATCTACAGTAGCGGAGGTGACTTTCACTTGGAGTTACCTAGTGGCGAATTAGAAGGACCTAAAAATATGTGGGAAATACCACCGTTACAAACAAAAGCCATTATAAGGGTTCGGTTTTCTGCCCAGAGTGAACAAAATCATACTGCTTACGTAAGGTAAACTGTTACATATTTGGTGTAAAAGGGTCTTTATCAATATTTGTTTGTGATTCTCTTACTCACTAAAACTTCTAGGATAAAATTAAATAACACCGAAGATATTTTGGTAGTACCGTTAGAAGTTGAAGTTACGTCCACTGCGGGCGTTTATGTTCCCCAAGGTTTCATTGATTTTGGCATCGGTGGAACCTTGGATTCCATAAGAAATATGGATTTATTTGTGTTCAATTATTTAAAAAGATCTGTTAAAATTCAAAATATTTCGACCACATCTAAGTCGGTAAAAATAGATTATGAAAACGTTAAACTACCATCCGATGTAAATCCAAAAGATAAACCAACACCGATCAAGATTGCATCTTTAAAATTAAATTGTAAGTTTTTCATTCTAGATCTACTCTTATTAATTTATTCCTTATTTAGGGAAAGTTGCATTTGAAAATAAGGAATCGTCAGGAAAGATAGTAATAAAATATAAAAATAAAAAGACCCAGACAGAATTACCATTTTATATAACGGCTTTAAAAGGTGGTCTTTTATTTAATTCAACCATGACCAGTTATTTTATAAACGAGTCACCTAAACAATTCGTATCCAGAAATGTTAATATAAAAAATAAATTTTTATTTCCTCTTGCAATTACTAATGCATCTTTAGCTTCAGAAGCACAAAATTATTTTAATGTGAGTATGATGTGGTTTTTAATATGGGTCATCTTCTAAGTTAAAAGTTGTTTTAGATACGTAATTTTAAACCTTCGATTTTAAAACCCGAAGAAGAATCGACTATTTTTAGTCTTAATTTAAAAAGTCAGTCAGTAGCATCTAATGTAAAACTGAATTCATTCATCACATTATACACAAATGTATCCACATTGAAATTACCACTTTTAAGTTATAATGGTAAACTTAAAGTGGTAAGTAAACTTTTCTATTAATCTTTTTGCCATTTTCTTATTGGGTAACAAATTTCAGAAATTTCCGTATAAAAGTAAGGATAACTCTTTGGATCTTGGACTGCTAAGTTTAGACACGGTGAAGGACGTCCATTTTCTTGTTTTAAATAAAAATCCAGTTATTGTAAATCTCCACAAAGTTACAGCATCATTACCTTCCAGTAGAGCTAGAGTGGTAGGATGTAGTAAAGGGAATTATACCCTTGCACTTTCACTTGATTTGTATAGAAATATGACAAAATGTGTAAGTACCTCTTTGTTGTAGTTACAACATTTTCTAACTAAAAACTAATTTTGTTTTAGGGGAGTTTGAGCATGAACGAGTTTGCAATCATTCGTTTGAGTGTGTTGTCTCCCCGATCTGAAGGCCAAGTTTGGGGAGATGTAACTATTGAAACTCAATTTGAACGGTTTTCGGTGCCCATACACTATCGAGTAGCACAGGGAAAACTTGAAATTGGGCCAGACAGACTTGTCTTTGATCAATGTTTTCCCGTAAGTTTATTTTATGCATTTCAATTTTTTTTTATTAATAGGAACTTTTACAGGGTAAAATTTGTTCCCATCCTTTAAAAATTCATTCTACATTTAACGAACCAATGGTGATTGAAAATGTTATTGGTATACCACCCGATTCTCGTTTGAGTACCAAACAGTTAAGCCATATCATGGCTAAATCGACTAAAATTGTAGGACATCTTTATTTGGATCCCAGTGTTGTGTGCAAAAATGAATGCTATTCCAGTTTAAATGCAGATGATAGAGGTAAGAAGTTTTGTAACATTTTTCAAATTTTACTGAAATTATGTTCAGAAATTGTTTATTTTGAATTTGAAGTGGGATGTTTTACGAAGGTTGTCTTTTATGTTTTGGGATTAAAGAACAAAAACAAATATTTATCATCTAAAATTGCTTTATTGTTTTTCAAAATATTCTCCATGTTTTTTAACCAATTTTTAAACCTCTTTTTAGTCGACTGTTGTTATTATTATAACTTAAGGTTTGCAAATTTTACTTGATAGACTTAATTTGTTCATAAATTTTTCATTTTTGTAAACTTCTATATGTGCGTGGATCTTAACCTTCCCGCAGGTTAAGCTTATGGCCTTGCTGCGGGCTCCCTTCTGAGTAGAAACTTTCAGATTATGTCAAATTACTTAAGTTACATAGCTGTTTTTGATAGGATATATTGCAAGAATTTTTTGTGACGATTTTGAAGTTTTACTTATATTGAAAGCGTAAAAAAATTAGTACCAAGTCATTTGGTTTAAAAGGTTTGTCCTGTTTACAACCCCCTGAGTTATTGAAATCTTAAAAGAAAAAAAATAGGAAATTTTTTATGAAAATACGTATAAATTTTTTTAATTTATATTCAACAATAATTGTATAAGATTTTTAAATTATTAACCAACGAAATTAATATTAGATTAACTGGCTAAATCCACAGTAAAAATCGAAATTTATTCATAACCTTTTAGCATTGGTTTGATCCAACATTTCATGTTTTAATCTGAAATAACCGATATCAATAAACCATTAGTGATAGCTTATGAACGCATTTATATGTTTATTATTTATTTAACCAGCAACTCGATTAAAAAAAACTTACTAAATAAATAAATCAGCAAGAAAAACATCCAATTTGGAGTGTATTTTAGGGTTAATAAATGATTCAAATACAATAATATCTATATTTGCAGTAAATCAATAATAAATTAACAAACAATTTCATTCTTTACCGAGATAGAATTGAAATGGAAATAATTCAGCATTTTTATTGGTGGATTATAACGGGCGTTTATTAATCAAGCTAATAGTATATAGCTTCAAAATCAGCTTTGTAACTATTCAAGCCATCAAAATTACACTTGCATAATCGTAGTGAGAAATATATCTTTTCAGTGCAATCATGGAAAGATTGACCAAATACTTAGTTTTGATGGAATAAATTACTTCTTATTCTTATTACTTCTTATTATCTTAGTCGTACAGACACAGTGGATTTTGGCCAGTAATTTTGAATAAAACTACTCAGTAACTCGTCTAATTTTTTACTGTTACCTACTGTGAGTAGGTTAATCGACTAAATTAATTTAGATGCACGAGAGGCCACTTATTCATAAAAGACTCTTAAATATAATATAGCAGTAAATTATAATTGATCTTGATTTAGACTTTTAACCCTCCGTTAGGCGCGCTATTTTAAGCTCCGTAAGAAATACATCTACAATCGTAGACCACGCGCCTAACCGAGGGTTAATATGTTAATTAGTGCAAAAATTCAACCCGATTGTATTTTTAAAATTTTTACTAATTCATTTATTTTTACAGAACACTGGCTGAACACTTTAACTTTACCCAGTACAACTCCAGAACTTGATTTAAGTTTGGTTAACGTATTTTACAATCGTTACTTAAACGAAACAGCAAATGGTTTAAAAAGGTGGCAAAACCTGACTATAAGATTGGACACATCAAAAGTTAAATTACGGATATTTAAAACACGAGTCAAAATGAGTTGGCCATCTTTAGTCGTTAATGATCATTCCTCTAATGGAACGATTATAAAATTTCCTCTAACTCAAGTTGGCAACATATCTTATCGTAATATAACCGTTCGCAATCCTTCCAGTTTCAACTTAATTGTTCAGTTGGTCTTACATCACAATTACGCAGGTTATGAAAATTTGAACGAAGGTTTGCCTCCCAACTTTATTCCTGGGTACTCTAATTACGAGTTTCTTAGCAAGGAAGGTGTGTTTTTCTTTCGTGAAAACCTTGAAGCTCATAACGAAGCCTTCAAAAATCGACTTCATTTAAAAATACACGAGTCAAGTTTATCTGTAATATTAAAACCAGGCGAAAATTTCACGTTTACCTTGGGCTTTAAATCTCAAAATGCTATTTTAAATTCTGCATTTTTGTATATAAGAAATAATTTGACAGTTATGGAAGTCCTTCAATTAAATGGACAAGGGGCAATACCAAGTTTCAAGTTTGGTAACCGTAAACCCGGCGCTCCACAACCACTATTGTTTGAATTAACAGATAAACATTTAAAAGATTGTGAGCATAAAAAGTACACTTCTTCAAGTTTAACAGTAAAACGTACATTTACCGCCCGTAATATGGGCGATGTAACAATT
Source organism: Cantharis flavilabris (assembly GCA_949152465.1). Lineage (NCBI taxonomy): Eukaryota > Metazoa > Arthropoda > Insecta > Coleoptera > Cantharidae > Cantharis > Cantharis flavilabris. The sequence continues at coordinate 25,923,751 of OX424439.1, forward strand.
TTAGTTCATCAATTTTTTATTAATGATCACGCTTGTGAGGGATTTGGATTTAAAATATTAAACTGCGAATCATTTTTACTTTTACCAAACAGTACCAAAAAAATTGATATTGCATTTACTCCCGATTTTACATCATCCAAAGTGGTACGAATGCTAAGTTTAGAAACGAGTTTAAATTATCCCGTTAATTACACATTATTTACTACAATTCCGACTACTTACTTAACTACATGTTCTACTGCTATAATACGTCCTTCTTTTGAACCTTACATGTACTACACCGTTATCTGTTTGATACTTATACTGCTAGTCGTGACCATCGTACTGATAATATTAGAAGCCGAACAAATTGTACAAGAAGTTAAAATGTATGGTGCTAAGGAACATTCTAACGTACAAGCAACATTTGATTTACGTTCTATCGGGAATCAAACTAGAGATGAAATTCGTTCCAAAGTTGAAGAACCTCCGACCCTACCTGCTTTATCTACAGATAAAAATGCAGAAGAAGGCATTAAAGAAAATGGAGTTGCTCAATCGATAGACCTTAATAGTACTAAACCAGCCAAACAAGAAGGAGAAAAGTACACCGCCGTTATTCCAATTGTAGGTAGAACTAAAAAGAATAAACTACTTAAAAAGTCCGAAATCCCCGAAGATGTTCCTAAAAAAATTGAAGCAAAACATAAAAACAAAACACATAACATAAGCAACAACAATGACCAAGACCTTCCTCAAAACAGCAAGAAAAGAGAATCAAATGAATCAAATAAAGAATCTAAAAAAGCATCGTTGAAAAAACTGAATAATAGAACTGAAACTCTTATAGTTGAAGATGAATTCGTTTCCCAAACTATAAATGAAAATAATAACGTTGAAGATAACGAGAAAGAGGTAAAACATCTTAAAAAACCTCCGACACTTAAATTAGCTAGTTTCATGTCTACCAAATTTCAATCAAATGATTGCCCTAAGCCTGAAATAAAGAAAACTAAGAAGTTTTCACAAGAAAGGCTCAAGAAAGATAAAGAGCTCCATGAAAATAAAACTGATTCCAAACCAATTAATGAGCATAAACCGAAAGCTAATAAAAATAATAATACAAAAGAGTTTAAAGAAAAGCAACTTTTATCAAAAAAAGCATCTGTCGAAAGAAAATTATCTTCAGACAATCACGCCGCTAATAATGGTAACACAGTAAACCGTGTTAGTCCGATTTCATACAACAGCGTCTGGAATAATGAAAATAAACTAACATTCAGTGATGTTGTTGCCAGGAGTGAAAATACGCCCACGAATGTAATCCAATCAAGGTCCACTTCAAATCCTTCTCATGTTCAAACTAGCAAGCCATTCATGTTAGTGGAACCGTACAAGCAAACTCCTATAGATTTAGGTCCGATAGGTTCCACCAGAAAAATCGATTATCATGCTGAAACTTACACGCGCAATATTCTTGAACATCAACCTAATTCGATATCCAACAGCTTTTTCAGCGATTCTCACAACATTTTACCTGAAAGTTCAAACACCTTCTTAAGCAATTGGGGGCGCAATTCGCCACAAAGAATTAATCCATTACAAACGAATCTGGCATATAACAGTACACCTGTTAATACACCTAATACAGGTAAGTTGTTTGTTAAATCTTATCAGATCTGTAATATGATATGGCCATTGTATTACATGCTACTGATGAGTTGCAAAAATAGTAAAACTTATATAATGACCGTATCACATTAAGCAATATATTGTACAACTCCTGCTCAGAATATATAACATACAGTGTGTCCCCGGATACACCTTACATATCTTAAGTGGTGATAGAAGACACTTTTCTAAGAAAAATATTTAACAAATTTTTTTTCTAAATACAAGCCTTCGAGAGTTAGGCCACTTTAAAGCATTTTTCTTTAATTTCCACCTTCACATGCCCATAGCGCCAAAAATATTGATTTTTTAGTAAAAATGGCTTGGTACTTATTTAAAGAGTGTGAAATAATCTACAAACTAGATTCAAACCTTTTATTGTCTAAAATCAACGGCTTTCGAGTTATGAATTAAAGTAAAAAAAATTTTGAAAAATTCTAACTTTCTGTTTTTTTTAAAACTATTACATTATTAACGACCACCCTCAGTTTCACTGCGTACATTTTGGGTTTCAAGTAAATAATTCTTTAAATGGATCGGAAAAGGAGGAACTATTAATTGGCCCACAAGATCCCCAGGTTTAATTCCTCTGGATTATTTTTTATGGGGTGCTGTTAAAGCGTTGGTGTACATCAACAGAAGAACGCCCCCGATACCAAAGAGGAATTAATGGAAAGAGTATGTAATGCTATAGTGACTATACAAAAGATGAAATCTTATAAATAATACTATATAACATTTTTTAAAACGATCACTACTGTGTATTGAAAGTGAGGGTGGTTATTTTGAACATTTATGTAAATAATATAATAGTTGAACGTTAATTATTAAAATAATTTTTCAATAAAAATTTTATGAATTTAATTTTTTGCTTTGTAACTGTAATGACCGAAGAGACGATCATTAGCCTGGTATGTTAGCTGAATAACTGCTGACACTAAGGTACCCAGGTTGAATTTGGAAAGAGTTTAAAATTTCTTATAATCGTCTCCATGCTTCGGAGGGCACGATTTGCCCTCATCAACAAAAATACAGGGTTACAAGCACATCTGAGACGAGCCCAGCAAGCTGCCTCAGATGTAAAGCCATTAATATGCTCATAGACTTGTGACTTCGGCTCTGTCTTCGATAGAAGACAGCCCGAGGTCAAGGCAAACATGATTTATCCTAGCCTAAAGTAGAAGTGAAGTTTTGTAGCTGTCTTGTTTATTATTTTCTGTGAAATACATTGGTTTTTAAAAAAAAATTACAAGACAAAAGTTGTAGTCTGTTAAATTTCCTATCCGAAATGGGGCTTCAGATTTTTTGTCAGCTGTTTCGTTTAAAAGATACAGGGTTTTAAAAAAAAACAAAATAAAAAAAAGCTCAGATTTTTCAACATTTTTGTACTTTAATTCATAACTGAAAAGCTGTTAATTTTAAACAATGAAAGGTTCAATTCATGTGAAGGTAGAAATTAAAAAAATTCTTTAAAGTGGCCTAACTCTCGAGGGTTTGAATTTAGAAACTTAGAAAAGTGTCTTCTATCACCACCTAAGTAATACGGCCATTATTGTGTTATTTTCAAATTTAGATTCTTGGGGACAGCAAAATATGAACGTAAATGGAGTTTGGAATGCACAAAATACTTTAACAGACTTTAACACTACATCTTCACAAATAAATCAAGAAAGTCGTTATTTGTGGGGATCATCTACGGTTTGGCAACCTCCCTCTCAAACACCGAGAACCCCTACGAGAACTCCACCTGGATTTCAAAGCAATCGCGAGATTGAAGATGTAATATTTATATAAGCTTTTAAAATTATTGTTTTTGACTTGAAATAACTTATAGCGTTACCAACAGCAGCACAATCAGCAGTACGATCTTTTTGGAATGACCAGCATGTGGACACGCCAGTATCCAAATCCGTGGAATCCCCCACAAGATCAGTAAAACTTTTCAATTTATGGACCCTTTAACCATTCTAAGACTGTTTTCCTCAAACTATAATACTCATATATCTCTTCAAACCACTGTACAACAAAAATCTATACTTAAAAATAGGTTAATTATTGTTCAAGTGTTGTAGATGGTCTGAATGTTAAGATGTGTTTTAAAAACTTTTGACCAGTTTTAAATCATTAAAACAATTATATGTGGCAACTCAGTTGTTTTATTTTATGAAATAATTATTAAAATAATTTAGCAGAAAAAGTAAAGTAAACAACGATTGAAATTTAAATGTGACAACACTATTGAAATTTATACAAATCTTGTTTTTAATGACCATATTTTTGAAATTCCCATTCCCTGTTGTCTAACGGACAAACTTGACGTGTCTTCAACCATCGAGAGATACAATGGAAGTGAAAAGCATGCTAAAAGAAATGTCAATAATTATTTGGATCGACATAACAAATAATGTAAAACTTACGTTGCATACACCCCATGCTACAGTGCATTCTTCACTAGTTGCCGATGCTTGATTTGCTTGACATTCGATACAAAGATCCATTATATGGTTACGACATATAGCGCAGTTATCCACAACAATATCTTAATTTCAAAAATAAATACTTATTAATACAACTAATAAAGTAATTTTTCAACAACTTACCCCATGCCCACAGAGCAACTGCGTTCCACTAAAATAATAAAAAACACAATAAATATATTTGTAGGTTATGTTTACAAAGATGATATTACTTTTTTAACTTCGAACCTCTTTTTTTCTCCCTTTGAACTGCTAGAAGTCGGAGCCTCAACTTCCTCGTCGTCGATATCCATTGCAGATGCCATTTTCAAAAATAAGTTGAGTTATAAAAACGAAATTTCACTTTTTACGACAAAGAATGACAGGAATAAATGCCAAATAATGTGTAATGTACGAAACAGTACGAAATTGTACGAAACTAAATAAAGAGGAACTGTCAAGTTTTTAGTTCTAAACACGATACACTTATACCGGTATGCTCTTACGCATCTTCGCTCTATCTCTCTCGCACTATGTTGACGCTGTGTGACGTCACTTGGATTACAAACGAAAGTTGTTTCAATAGGTTTTATGAACAAAAATTGACTTATAAGGTCCAAAAAGGTTTAATTACTTAAATAATTTTAATATTTTTAATTATTAGTACTTATTGCTTTATTAGACTGTCTTAATAATTGCAAAATTTTATAATTATAACATTTTATATCAAATATTCAAAGGGCGTATAAAATGAAAAGAAACTATTTTTGAAAATGAAGGCATAATATTGAAATAATTGAATTATATTTTTATTTAGTTGAGTCACAAAAGACAGAATAAATTGAAAATAATTTTACACGAAATTTTATTTCATAAAATATGTCAAATTATTTCCTAATTTATCGAATTTTCGTATGGTATTCGATTAAATACCTTTAGCAAGTAATCAGGAAGGCTTTTTCAATACCAAATTTGTATTTTATACAACAGACGTCAAATGAAAAAAATGTGTTGATATTCAAAAACAAAAAGGCACAGTCTCCCGGCAATAATGTAAGTAGATTATTTCAGCTAGTATATTGTTTTGATTGGTAACTTTGACTAAAATTGAAAGTTTCTATTATAGTTTTCAAACATGAAAAATAAAAAAAAGGTTTCATAAAATTAAACATGAATTTACAAGAATCATTTATTTATTATACAAAGTAAAGTTTAAAGTATACAACAAAAAACAAAAAAAAACGTTTATTTTTTAAAATTAGTAAACTTGGATAATTTTCTGTTAAGTTTCCTTTGATGGTTATCGAAACTAATTTTACGGTTTAACTCTCGTAGTCTAATATATGTACGAGTTCTACTAAGAAAATGGTTTTAATTATTATTTCTTAATTATAGTTTCTAAATGGCAACTAAAAACTAAAAAGGTACCTATTTAAAAAAATTTTAATATCTTGAAATTTAAATATTTGTTTTACCGTTATATTTTTAATAAATAAATTTACCATTTTTTATGTTTATCTTCTCATTGACAAAGAACAGTGCGAAGAACAATACTAGAAGTTCAAAAATTATTAAAATAAACACAGAAACAAAAATCAGCTTTGGTTAACCGTGTAACATAATATCATCCATTTGAATTTTGTCATCCGCGTGACGTCATGCGCAAAAATTGTTCATTTTGGTTACGCTCTGTAGCATACCGGTATAAGTGTATCGTGGTTCTAAAGGTTCTAAATTTACGTACGCATGCGTGAAAAAGAGCGGACTGACCGGATCGAAGCGGACAAAGGACATTGGTGGATTATGATGCATAGATGAATATGATGGTAAAAACCACCCAGACCGCCGCGCCGACTTATGCAATGCAAATATTGTAAATAAAATGTATAAGACATTCTGGTATAGAATAAAGATCAGTGAGTTTTATAACAGCAATACTTAATTTTTATTATGAAACATAGAAACCAAGATAATTGCGAAATACCTATATGGTGCGAAAGCGGTTTGGCGGAACTAAATACATTTTTCACTTAGTATGCGTCGTATCTTCAAAACCGTTAGGCGTACAACTTTTATAATAGGTGTTGTTCCCATTTGGGCCATAAAAACTGAGTTAATCCAGAATGTGTCGTTTCAACGACCTTCCGAAACGATTTTCTCGAATTCCTCCAGGTGTATCGTGGCGTAACTACCAAGTGTTATTCAAGACAGTAAAAACAAATATTAATTGTCCGACGTTTCGGGTTCTTTTATTGACCCATTTTCAAGGCAGATGGAAAAAATGTTATGAAATAAAATGAGACATCCTTCCGTTTTTTGGCTGCGTTTGATCACGCTTCGACCAGCCACATGGTGTTTTGTTTAAATACAAATACAAAAACAACTCTAACCCAGAGGGATGATTAGTTCAAACTGAGTTCAACTTTTCCATCTGCCTTGAAAATGGGTCAATAAAAGAACCCGAAACGTCGGACAATTAATATTTGTTTTTACTGACCTCAAACTCAACAATCTCTAATTATTACAATGAAAGGTCAACTATATTTAAACAATTGTTATTCAAGACCTCCAAATAAACATAATAAAAAAAAATTTTTTTGTAGGGCACGAATTTAGCAGCAAAAGTCTAAAACGCCTGGACTATTAAGAGATCTAGGTTTTTAATTTTAACTTTTTTTTATAAATTTTTTTATTTTTGAACTTGGAAGACGGGCCCCTCTGGATAAACCGGCGCTGCAGATGAAGAAGATTCGCATGTCACTCAGCTACGCTACGCTACGCGATGGTAGAAAAGGTATAGATTAGAGTTGGATAAAGTACGGCTCGCAAAGGCGAGATTTTTTACATATTTTTCAAAAAAAATGTATTTTTTAAAATTTAACCAATTTGGATGGATGATCGACGACGACGTTTGCCAAAAAGTGCATTGAAGTATGATCCAAGGGGGAAAAGAGATGTTGGACGTCCAAGGAAGAGATGGGTTGATAAGAAATCGGAACAGGCCTAAGGCGTACACCGTTTTCATCAATGAAATGATGGAGTAATCTACTGGGACTTAGACCACAGCGGTGGCTTGATGTGATCACTAGTTAAAATTATGAGCGGATATTCTTGGTTCAAACTGAGAATCGAAATACTTATAACTTTCCTTTTAACACCTCAATGGAAAAACGTAGTAAAATAAGTCTAGTAGAGTTTCGTAGTACAAAGTGGGCCTTTGAACCACTACCCGTGCAGCGATTGATTTTCAATTATAAACTTATCCTATTTTTAGTTTACAGTGTCGAGGTCGACTATATTTTGAGAAATAATAAATTATTATCTAGTAATAAATTATTTATTCAATAATCAAGAAATTAAAAAAAAATAGTGAATCGCCATTTACCATGGTTACGCATGTAAATAATTCAATCTATGAACAGTCAAATCAAATAAAAGCTTGTGTAAATAAGTGCTCAGTATGTCTAAATGTGATAACATAGAAAATAATGTTAAATTGGCTAAGATTAAGAAAAATGACAATAATAACATTGCTACAGTGAAACCAACAACTAAAAAATTAGCAAGTAGCATCAATAAATCACCTAGTACATCGTCGGAAACATCATCAGAAGATGGTGAATCAAGTGATAGCAGTTACGACGACTCAACTGATGATAGTAAGCAAGAAGAATATTCACAAGTATTTGAATCCGATGAAGATAGTGATGCCGATACAGAATTACTTTCTGAAGCTTTAGAAAAAACTACAATGACAAGACAGAACAAAACGTTTAGCGATCACAAAATAAGAGAGATCGAACATGGAAATTCGGTGTTAATGAAAAAACTTGTGTCAAATTGTAACAGACGAAGTCAATATACAGCTACACCAACAATCACTACAAAGTTGGCTAGCTCTGCTATTAATAGAAAAAAGAAGCAAACTCAAATAGATCGGGATAATTTAGTAAGTTGCTTTAATGTATTTTTTCAAATTTATAGATTTCCAAAAATGTCATTGCTAATTTTTTCGGCATTGCCTTCCATCTTCCAATATTGTCCAGAACAAAACTCCTTATGTCCGATTTCTTCACTTAAAGATATCCACCCGACAAGTATAAACATACCGATAACCAATCAAAACTGTTGTCTGTTTGGTCACTTGATTAATTTGATTGGTTATCGGTATGTTTATACTTGTCAAGTGGATATCTCTAAGTGAAGAAATCGGACATTAGTATGACTGGTTTTCTGTTCATTTTCGGGTCAAACTGTAGTATATCGTGAACTTCGAAAAATTTGCTGACGGCAACTTGGAAGCAAAATCGTAAACTAACTGCCCAGTCAGAATCACGTTAATGTTAACGAACGGGAGCTGTGGATTGGTAGATCAGCAGAAACATGGCTTTTGATTGGAGCATTTGTTAACATTACGTTAACGTTAACATGATTCTAACAGGGCAGTTAATCCTAAGCAAAATCGCATAACGTAAACTGCACTTTATGCAATGGCCACATCAGATTTTATGTTTTTCATCGTAAAATATTTTTTTTCAAGCAACAAGAAAAACTTAGTTGAGTCTATATTAAATTCTTGGCTAAAATTAATTATTATTTGTCATACCAACATTTTTATGAGTGTAAAAAATATGTTTACCATTTAGATCCAATTTAATTATTGTAATTTCTTGTTTTAGGTTTTATTACGAAAACTACGAACTGTGAAGCCTGCTGTACAACACAAACAAATTTAAAAATTATTTTTATATTTACCCATCATTTACCTGTAGCTTATTGTTTATAAAATAAAGGAACTATTTTAGATTATTAATGTATTGATTCCAGGCTTGTCTGATGAGAATTAGAAAATGGGTATATGTTTCGAGTAGCACAAAACTAAGAAGAATCTAGCAGAATCATTATCAACCATCTTTATTAGAGAAGGTATTTGAAGAGTGTTGGGAAATGCATACATAAATATTATAAAAAAGTTTATTACAAAATTTCTTGTAAATATTACACTTAATTTGTAAAAATTAGATAGGATTAATTCAACTTTTTAATTATTAATATATCTAACACCTTCTCCTTATTGAAACTATTAGGTCTGTTTGGTAACTGCACTAATGCAGCATTCCAAAGAGACCTTGTGTTGGCAGCCAGCATGAATATAAAACATGCCTGACTAGATAATATAAACAATATCATAAGCTTGGTATTTATTTTTTTAAAGTATAGGTATGTTACAAATATAATTTATTATTAAATAAATAAAAACACTCGTAAAATATTATGTCGAAATAATATCATTAGGTTTAAAATAAATTAATATTTTTAAACACAGGCACATGGTTACTCTGAATAAGCCAGAATATTAAAAAAAAAAATAGGAAAAAATTCGAAATGGCATACTGTACAAATTTTAATGAATATTATTAACTACATCATTACTATTTATAAAAAATTTCAGTTCAATTTCATCTTTCAACAAAGAAATTTACAACAGACAAAATTTGGTAGCAAAAATTATTTTAAACATCATCACAACAAAAATATTTATTTCAATATATTAGTTTTATTTAAATAAAATTTGGGTATAATTAGGAACTCTCTCAAAACGGAGAGATTTTCTTTTAAATCTCAAATTTGAATATTACAAAAAAATGCGATTTATTCGTTATTAGATTATGGTAAGAAAATATAATGTGCGTATCCTATATTAAATATATTACAATAAGGCACATTAATCTTGAAAGATTGTCGATTTGTCAAAAATCGTTATCAAAATCTACTTTGCTCACAGGACGACTCGTCTGACGATAATTCAACGTTTTACTAAAAAAGATTTCAATATAAATTAATATTATTGCAAATTAGTTTGTTGTAAAGTCGTAATATTATGAAATACTCAGTTACTTACTTGTCTGTCCGTAAACCTGGTATTCTTGAAGCTGCAGGTCTAGGAATTGAAGAAATAGGCCTCGGTAATCCACTAGCTCTTGGTATGCTTTTCGGTGGTGGCATTTTGGAAGCTATTTTTGGAATGTCTCTCAAAGTTGGAGCAACCTGTAACAAAATTTGTTTCCATCAATTTTTTACTAAATGTAAAAATAATGCTTACTTGAGCAATTCTTCCTTTGGCATCCGATAGCTGCTTAGGTACACTCATCGTGGGTTGCTTCGTAATAGTCGTATTGGCTTTCGTAATTGTTTCATTGACATCGGCACGTGGAAGATTGGTAAATACAGGTTTAAGCTGAGTGTAAGAAGCTTTAAGATTGCTGCTGAGGGTTTGAAGGTTCGAATATGATCCTTTTGTGCTTTTACTTATTTGGGTAATATTGGAATAAGACCCTCGACCGATACCAGATTTAAGGTTTGTATAGGAACCTTTCAAACCTGTTCCGATAGTTTTCAAATTATTATAAGATCCGCTGTAAGTGTTTTCAGGTTTTCTAGTAGGTACAATTTTTGAGGGTACGGCATTAAGGCTTTTGGGATGATATGGTTTTTGAATTTCTACTGCAGAAAGCATATTTTCTAAACTACTGCTGGACGTTTTCAAATTTGCATCAGATTCATATGGTGTAGTGCGAGAACTGTTTGATCCAACTGTTAGAAAGTCATCGTTAGATGAATCGGAGTCTGACAACTCATGATTATCGTTTACTGGTACAATTGGTGAAATTATGTCATTTTCCCATAATTTCGACATTCTGCTGGAAGGCTTTGGTGTCGACATAACTTGTAAACCTAGAAAAAAACTATTAAGATTGAATTTAAATATTTTTTCAAGTCCAACTTACTTTGTTCCTGTTGCAATACAAGTGCGTCAACCTCAGCCATATTCAACATTTTGTTCGAACCTTTGCTGCTGTTTGATAAACTGCTAACATAATCCAAACTATCACAAGATCCACCAGAACAACCAACAGAATTTCGCTTTATACTCATCAAAACTTCCGAGTCACTGCTACGATTGTCTATAATATAACTACGTCTTTTAATATTATTTATGTGATTTGTTGTATCAACAATTGTAACTGTTCTGTTTAAATCATTGCTAAGTTGTTCGCTACTATTGCTATGTAATGATTTATCGTATGTTGTGTTTAGTTTTGAACTTTTTCTGAATGTACCATTCAGTGTGGTCGGCGATGCACCGTATGTAAATGTTGAATCTAAATTTGAATTTTTCAAATTTTGCTGTTGAGGAGTAATTTTAGTTGCCTGTATGTTTGTTCCTGTTAAATAGTTAAAAAAATTTAATATAAATGCTTAAAAGGTAATAAACAAGGGGCAAATATCTCGAAAATTTTGGGTATACTTATTTGGAATTCTCTTGGAAATTATAGAAATTCTTTAGATTGGAACTAGTTTGGAAATCAAAGGAAGATCCAGGCAAAGTTCATAGAGAGAATTAAATATATTTTGATAAGAATTTGGGTATAGTTTTGAAATTACAAAAAAAAATTAGTAGATTTCATTGGTTTTTGCGAGTCATGAGAAGAGGGTTAGATAGCCCCGTTACCCTCCCCCCCTACCAAACATTTTTGGTGGGTAAAATCAGAATATGAGAAATTCTAGAAAATTCTATTATTTTAGGAAATCGAGAAAATCTTAGGAAAGCCAAGGAAATCTCAGAAAATTGAAAAACCAAAAAAAATAATACTTCTCTCAATCATTCTTAAGATTTCCTAATATCATAAGATTTTCCTTCACTTTTGTATTTTACGATTCCCCTCGGCTTTCCAGCAACAAACTATGGAGAAATCATCTGAAGATATTTGAGGAAATTTCAAAAAATCTCAAAAAGTTTTACAATCTTAGAAAATTTCAAGATAATCTCAAGAAATTCTAGGACATTTTAGTAAATAGGAAATCCAAAGAAATGTAAAATATCCTAAAAAATTTTAAGAAATTCTTGAGAAAGAGAAATATCAAAATAAAACTTTTTTTTTCAAATTTCCCCATTAGCTTTGTATATGACGATTTCCAGTTGGTTTTCCACTTAGTTAAAATCAAGGGGAAAATCTGGAGTACAAGTGAAAGGAAATCTACAGAAAACCGAAAAAATGTTAAGAAATCCCAGGAAATCCAAGAAAATCTTTGAAAATTCAAGGAAATGTAGGAAATCCTAGGATATCTTTAGAACTCTAGAAAATCTAAAGAAATCTAGAAAGTTTCGGGATCTTAGGACATCTTGTAAAATGGAAAATCCCAGAAAATTCTAGGATATATAAAGAAATCCAGAAAATCACAAAAAATTGAAAAAATAAAAAAGCTCACCTATAGTATTCTTAAGATTATCTAATTTCTTTGTATTTCCTATTTTTTAAGACTTCCTTTTCCTGTTAGTTCCTGTTACAAGAGCAGATTCAGGAGAAATTCATGGGTGAGGTAAATGAGGCTGGGGAGGGTAAATCCATAGTTTTTTGATAAGAATTTAGATATAATTTTTAAGTTTTAACAAAATTTAGTAATTTTATAGGTTTTGATGGGTCATGGGAGTAGGAAACAGTTACCCCCTTACCTCCCCTTGTTGGAAATCATTAGAATTCAGAGTCCGGCGTACAAAATTATTTTCAGATATTTGCTCTTTGGTAATAAACATGTAAATTTTTTGAATCTAAATCACTGGTGAAATCTGGAGATATACAAGAAGTGCGCGAAAATTCAAGGTAATCTTAGGAAATGCAAGAAAATGTAGAAAATCGTAAAATATCCCAGGAAATCTAAGACAAATTAGAAGGAAATCTGAGAAAATCTTTCAGTAATGTTTGATATTCAGAAATATTGATGATTATATCGATTAGGCAATGATATTTACGAGTTAAAACAAACCCGCAGATTCAAGTCTAGAAGACAGTACAGTATTACTTTACAATAAAAAAGTGCAAATGAAAAGTTTTGGTCTTCGATCGTTAGAAACCGTTAGATCATCAATAGGTCCAAGTCTCTTGTTAAGGTATTATTAATAGACTTTTACTAACACTGCCAAAATTAATATCATGCCAGACATAAGCAAAAATTTTTCGACCCCCCCCTCCACCCTGTTGAGATGTCGTGAGATTTGGCTAGACCCCCCCCCTAATCTCACGTGAGATTGTTTGTTTACCTACTTAATTTAACCCAGTTCTTTCGTAATTTTACAGTTTCTTGGAGAAAAAAAATTTATGTGAAATTTACCGAGACCCCCCAGTGAGATTCTACTCAACTCCCTCCTAAACGCCTTGACGTCCCCTGAGGTCAAGTCAAAATATCATTACAAAAATGATAAAGAAAACTTACCTTTATTTATACAAACATCATTAGAACTGAGGTCGGTGGAAGAATCTTTAGAATACGTGCAATCTAAACCGGCATTATTAACAAACGTAGTATTCATTACTAAACTGTTGTCATTATTAATAAAGGTATTATTTAAGATGTTCTCTTTGTCATTTAAAATACTTTTCTTGTAAATTTTCCTAAACGTACTATCGGCAGATCTCATTAGAAAACCTTCAGGAGTGTCCGAGTTTATGCTGGTACAACTATCGGTAAGAGATTTAAAAAGTGGTGGTTCATCTTGTAGCATGGCTTCTGTTAACTCAGAATCCCTAATTTCTCTCAAAACAGGATCATTTTGTATGTAACTATTTTCCATTAAATTAGCAAAGGTGGAGGAACACATAGAGTTAACCAAACTAGGAGGAGACATATTTTGAAAAGAATCGACTTCTTGAACATTAGCAGCCAACTTATCAAAAGAAATATTTACAGGCTGAGTTAAATCGAACTCAAGAGGCTTCTTTAAAAATGTATCATCCATTTTAGGCTTTTCGGAAAAATTATCTTCAATTTTATTGTCACTCTTATTCATTTTAAAATAACCATCGTTGTAGGCTTCAATACTGGGACGGCTAATACGTTTTTTGGGTCTAGTAAATGTGCGTGAATCAACCACTTTTTCAGAATCCATTTTAGTTAACTCCCGTATCAACGATAATCTTCGGGTGTGGAACTCGATATCCTTCAATTCACTTAAGTCTTGATATAACCACTTTTTCAGATCATCAACATCTGATTTACAGTCGCACTCGTATAACCTAAAACATAATAAACCAATTCAATTTGAGACTTGGCAACGGTAGTACAAAAACTTACCATGTTTCTTCGTTATCAAAATTTAATTGAATAATATTGACCAGTTCATCGTGCATGTTACCAAAATGATCTGATATTTTATTACTGCACATAGATTCGTTACTCTCTTTTACCATTACTCTAATGTTATTTAAAACTTCATGATAATCTTTTGACACTTCCATTTTATTTCAATTTCAACAGCTGATCTGGGACAATATAAAACAAATAACCTCAAATTGCACTAATTCATTAATGTTCGTTTTTTGTATTAACGAAAAAATTATTAAATAATAAACACGAACAACACTCTAAATTTTCTAATTACTTGTTAACATTTCACCTACTTTTTAACGAGTTTCTATTCTATTATTGGGAGATTGCCAACAAAATATCGTTACGTTGTTTTGGTTGTGTTTCAAATTTTAAGTTTGGTAATTCGTAAATAACAAGGCCATTCGAAATTTTCCTAAAACTAGTGAATTAGAGAAAATCACTGTCTAAAACCCTAAAACTGACAGCAGCGACGAACTGTCATGTGAGTTCTAACCTAAAAAATTTTGTTTTTGTGTTGTGATGCTAAAATGTCTGATAAATGGTTTGTAACGCATCATTTATCCAACATAAATGCAATAATTAAGCGTCCTTTACAGTCAAGTCAACGTATAAAAGTAGTACATCTTTTTTAAATGATGACATTTACGTTTTAAAATAATTTACTTTTAGTTTACTTGCTTCGATGTGTCTTCCAATTTCATCGTTTTTGGTGCAACCAGTGGAAGTTTGTATGTGTTCAATCGTAAACCATGTACGTTTATTAAAATTATTCCATGCAAGGTAATAATTTTCAAGTTACTGTAAATTTTATAATCTATTGACATTTTCTTAATTAAATAGCAAGGTTCTGCTACACAAATTTCTATCTCACCAAATGAAAAAAATATTGCCGTAGCTAGTTTGAAAGGTTCGATAATCCTATTACAAAATTGTTTTATGGAATGTGACGTACAGCAGCAAGTGTTTACCGAGCATATTGGAAATTTGATTACTACATGTAAATGGCATTTAAACGAATTATACTGTGGAGACAGTAAAGGAAAAATTACGTTAATTACAATACCAAACGTACTTGTAAGTTTATTTTGCAATTTTTTAAATGTCTAATAATTTTGTTTTAAAAATCCTATCAATACTAAAAATTTTGTTGGCAGTCAAAAACCATCCTTCATCCGCCCTGTGCTTCATTAATGCAACTGGATTCCAGTGTTGTTCAAATTGACTGCTATTCGATTTATTTATTAATATCAACAAATTCTAGAACATACATTTGCAATACGGAAAAAGAACAATATAGACAAATAGGAAAGCAATTGCGGGATTCACCTATAGGTGCATGTATGATTTCAAACAGTGTAGATGTTGAAAATGCAACAATTTATACTAAATTAACCGACGGTTTGTTTAAAAATATTAAAGACGACGAAAGTTTTATTAGTACACAATTAAACGATAATTTAAAATTTTATTGTGGACGACCTAGTGCACGGTTATGGGAAGCTAAAATGGACGGTACCGTCTCTCATACTCACCACGTTAAAAGTTTTTTAAAAAACAATCAAATCAACCTAATACATTTGGACGATAAACCTGAGTCTCGCTTAATTATTTCACTCAAACAAAATGATTTTAAAAATTTAACTTTTACCAAAGTTTATAGGTTGGAAAATTTTATATTTACGTTTAATTCCGAAGGGTTTTACATTTTTAACCCCGAAACGGCTGCCGTCATTTGTGGTTGTAATCATTTTAAGTACATACGAGATGTTAAAATTGTGGAAGATTTAATTTATATTTGGAATGAAAATGAGGAAATGAGTGTGGTCGGCGTGTACGATTTAGAAAAAATTGTGATTAAAACTTTGTTAGAAAGGAAGTTTGTTGCTTGCGGAGAATTATGTTTAAAGTTTCTAGATAACCTGTTACCGTTAGTCGAAAAGTCGAATAAACTACATTTAGTGATGATTTTAAAAGAAAAGCTTTACGAATCGTCGAGTGATCTGTTGGAAAAATTAATACCACTATTTAAGGCTCTGGAAGAATTTTCTAATAAAAAGTTTTTTGAAAAACCAACTTCGGGAATTGTTTCCGTAAATAATATGTATCATGCTAGAAATGCTGGCACTGAAGGTTCAAGTAAAATTATACCTCCAAATGAGGAGGCTGTTGATAGTAACGAAACTTTAGTTGACGATAAAGCAGAATTGAATCTCATATTGAAAATTTTTAATCAACGCTTTGACTTGAGTAAAATTAATAATAAAGTAGAAATGGTGAAATTTGACAATCTTTTAACTTCAAATACGGTGGATATTTCTTTAGAACTTTTTGTAGAATTTAATAAATTTATGGTCGAAAAAGGACAAGATGAAGACTTTATGCAGCTATGGTGCTTTCGATATTATTTAAAATATTTTTCCAAGTGTAATTTTGTTGAAGAACTTGAACTGAGGACCTCGGAAAATCCAGTGGTTAAATTTGTTTACAATGCTTTTTGTATGCTAAATAACATGGAGGAATACAGTTGCAATTGTTCTTATCCTTTGCCTTTAGCAAAAAATCATGCTCCCAAGTTTTACGATATAGGATGCGAATTACTAAAAAAGTTCTATATCACATCTAACGAGCATTTTGAAGAACTTCATAAAAAAGTGCCCTTCATGTGGAAGTACATAATTACACATTTAAAATGCGACCATGACGTTGATTCTCTCTTGCCTTTACTTATACAATTTGGAGATGAAGATATTTTGCTAACATTTTTGACTAAATTTAAGTACGATACCTGGGATAGAGCAGTACAATTGATAATTAATCTAAATAAGCAGAAATGTATAAATTGTGACAATAACTTTCAGCAAAACTGTGATATTGTAAGTTGGAAAAAATTTGCAATTTTAATGGTGCAATCCATGGGTGCACCAAATACCTTAAATTTACTCACCCGGTATGCTTCGTTTATTTCATCACAGGAATTAGATGCTAACTTCTTTCAAACTTGCATTTTTTCTGCTTTAATTGAAAATTCGCATGCAGAATCAAGGTGCGAAAGCATTAATTTGGTTGAAAATCTTCACTCGAATAAAATTACAGCTATAAAGGTAAGTTAAGAAAAGCATTCTATTAATGTTTGCATTTTGAATTAAATTTGTTTTTAGTTTGAAAAATTGCTGGGTACATTTTTACAAGATAAATCTACAAGGAAAGCTTCAACTTGCTTTATCAATTCGATGTCACAAATTCACAAGTCTGGTTTGAAATGCTCTTTCTGTGAGTTACCAATTAGTGTTCCAATTTTAGGTAATGAAATTCAATTGAATTGTAAACACTTCTTTCACGAAATTTGTTTACAATTTAACAATAATTTATGCATTAATTGTAAATAATACAATCTTTGTGATTATTTTTATTAATCCTACTACAATGTTTACCAAAGATGTAATTAATTTGTTCAAAAATTCTATTTTAGAATTACATTAATTATTTTATGTAATAAAGTTGTGAGAATATTATAGCAATAAATAAATATTAATTTTTTGAGGATAAATGAGTTACGTTTTAACCCTATATTGCACCTTGTTCCCATATGGGAACACAAGCATTATATTTTTCTAAATATTTCTTACCTACGTGAAAAATAAACTTTCTATGCACAATGTTCCTATCCAGGAACATCCTTCTTCAAGTTAGACAGGCTACCAATAGATTGTAACACATAACATATCGATAATGAAGATAATCAGCTACTGATGTTGAAATTGTTGAAGTTATGTTTTTTCACGTTTTTAATAAAGTGTGTCATATTGTTAGAGTGCCGAAAGCTGTTGCTCCTGCTATTTCTACTACAGCATGTTATATTTTTGGTTAGAAAAATTCGAAGACGCAGACATGATTATTGAGAAGAAAACCAAAGAGGAGTAATGGGAAAACAAAGAGAATGACGAAGCAGCAGCAATTAGAGCGGCGTGTCTTGATAACCTGCCAGCGCTTTGAGAACACGAGAGACCGTGGTGGCCAAATCGATCGACTGGTTTACCCCATACACAAATGTGGTCTTGACACATCTTAGCTCCAACTCGAAGACTTACACAAATTCTAAGAGAAACTTTATCTAGAAGTGTACCTAAATGAGATGATGGATACGCTTCTTTCGCTTTCGGATTCTTTTTCTGAAACAGCTGGTATGCGTGCACGATCAATGTCTATCGCATTATTAATAAACTTGAAAAAATTTGTTTGGAAATTGGAAGATCCCACTTGGATTGAAAAAAATTTAAAGATGGTAAAATTTCCGAAGGACATGTCTGCCAAGCCATTACTGCTTTTTGTAAATGAGAGACCTCAAAATCTGGTAAAAATGGACCAAGGATAGAACCAATCTTAATTGGTCTGAGACTGAGACCTTAGTCTCAGTAGTATAAATAGAAGAAATAAAGGCTGGAAGAGCCACATCTGCAGTTTGCCTAATACCCAAACCACCGAAGCGTATTTGTAGAGTAACTTGTCGGAAAGAAGAGTCTTCAAATTTAATATTCAATAATTTTTCTAATTGGGTCCTTATTAAAAGATCGATAGAAGATATTAAAGGTGCATGTTTCCATATTGGACTTGTGCGTAAATTATACATTAAGTTTGGAATAAAACCACAATGTTTTTTTTATAATTATTCTAAAATTAATATTGTGTTCAATAATTATGTATGTTAGTAATATTAAGTAGTGTTAATAACGCATTGTTGATGCACACTTTTGTTTGTTCAACTTTATTTTGTACTTATTTCTGATAATAAAAAAAAAAAATTTTTACGACCGACTGTCGGACAGACTGACAAGTTATATTCTACCATTAATGTAACCATGTAAAATTGTAACTTTGATTATAATGGAGGAGTTTCCTACTTTTTTTTTATTTTTTTATTCGAAAGTAGAGATCAAACGGAGCCTTCAGTTTTTTTTGAGTGCGTTAAGTATCAGAAAAAAATTAATGAAATTTGAAATTGTTAGGGTTATGACGTCATAACCCTTGTTTGGGTGGGAATGGATAAACCCTCAGACTAAATATACCTAGACAGAACATATACAAACGTAACTTGAAGCAAATTTTTCTATTTGTTTACATATCTGGTGTTTACCGAGTCCCGAGTTGTAATTGGTCAAAAATGCGCACCACTTGTTGTGGTTAAAATACGAAATATTTTTTTAAACATAGTGAATTAATTATTTTAGTTATTGAGTCGTGTGTGGAATTTATAATTTAAAAAATGGGCAAGCAATGCATTGTGTGTGGTGGAGTGTATCAAAAATCTTTAAAACATAAGTAAGTAAAATTTAACCTATAAAAATTCATAGGCGTAACCACTGGACGTTGTTTAATAACAAGTAATGTTTACCAACAGTGATGCTTAAAATTTGCTTCAAAACAAACCTGTGTGTTAGCATAGCTATGCTCTGTCTAGTAAATAGTTAGTCTGAGGATAAACCTATAGGATTTTAGACAACTGTACTATGTTGTCGTACTTTCTTGTATTAAAATGTGTGTAGATGCCTACCTGATGACAAGTAATGGCCGCCGTGTATTTCGTGGTTACTTTTTTATTTTATATGAGTGATTATGGATTACTTAGATTCACAATTTTTATTTAATGAAAACAAATACTTTAGTTTTACAAAGATCTCGACAACTTAAAAGAGCTTTGAATCCACAGTTTAAGATATTTTAAATGCCACACTTAAACGGCTTTTCGCCTTCTGGCGATATTCATCAAATTAACCCCGTTTGTAGAGTTTTTCAAAAATAGAACAGATTTTGTTAGTGAATTGGTTTAACATTCATTCTTAACGTAATATTTGAAGTTTGTTACATTTGGTTATTCTGTTGTGTTATAATTTGTTGATCGGTTGTGCTTCGGTCAGATTCACATGTCGACAATGTTTCATTATTTATTTACAAACAAGATAATTCTTTGTATATTTTACATAAAGATATTATATGAATCATTTAAAACATCAATAATACTTTTACAAGAGCTTTGCATCCACAGTTTAAGATATTTTAAATGCCACACTTATATGGCTTTTCGCCAGAAGCTACCATCCAGCTTATAGAGTTCTTAACAAGAGTGCACCAATTTTGTCAGTTAAAACATTGATCAGCATTGATGTGACGAAATAATCAATAGCATTAAATGAGAAAATAAAGAATTTTAATTAACATATGATAGCTGTCAATAATAACCCAATTAAGAACTGACAACATCGGACGGCCATGTTTAAATCTTATTGGTTAGCTATGGCGGGCAGATTAAATATTTTTTTGAAATTCAAAAATTTTTTTTAAATTGTACGCTGAGTTTTAAGACCAACCAATTACATCAACATGCGGCATTTTTATTACAGTTTCATGTTTATATATTATTTCAAAAAATTATTTCTAAGGAAACTCCCCCATTGGTAATAATGTGTAGCAGTGATGTAATATGCAATTCTGCATTTCACACAGGTTCAAATAACTCTTGATTTTTAATATGTTTTCCGGAAATATGAAGAGTTGCCGATAAGAAGGATCATTAGTTCATAGACAGTAGTCTAGATTAGTCAACAGTAGTTGTTAGATGTTAAATTAGTTAAGTTTTATTTTGTAGTGTTGTTCTGCAATTGCCATATAATTGAAATAAATTTTTCACAATTCCGGGAGTAAAGTGCTCACTTTACTCCCGCCTTTGCGGGACTAAAGTAATACTTTTTTTCCCGCGCCATTATTGCGCGCTATTGATCTGAAACTTTGCATATGGCTTCTTACGACAAATCGCTGGGGGGTTACTGTAACGGGGGTAAATTTTTTGTTCAGTTTTTCGATATCTAGCGCCTTTCTCGAGTTATTGCAATTTCAAAATTAGTTATTAACCCATGTAATTCAGCATTTTCAGCGAAATTGTGAAAAATAGTATATACACCTGGGGACTAAGGTTCTTTTCATCCCGTGTGCGATTTTTGCACTCGGCTAACACCTCTTGCAAAAACCTTCGCACGCGGGATTAAAAGTAGCAGCTTAGTCCCATGATGTATAATATACTATTATAATCATTTTAAAAAAAAGTTATTATTAAAGTAAATTTAACTCGACATAGAAATTTTTTTTAATTATTTGTAAAACTACGTTTCTGAACATGGTGATCTCCAAAATGTAACAAAAAATTTTAATTTTTTCTCGATTACCTTACCTCTAAAAAATTTTTTTTTTTATTTGAGGTAAATCATTAAATATTGATATTTGCATAACATCTCTTTTACACAAAATTCATATAATTGTGTTGAATATATCGCACCCTGAGATAAGAAGTGTCGTAACTTAATAAAAAATTTTTTTTTGTTTTTGATAGATTCTTATGTATATTTTAATGCTCTTTTCAATGGAATCAAAAACAAAATTTTTCTTTTTTGGAAGTTACGACACTTCTCGTCTCAGGGTGCGATATAGCAAAACAAAAGGGTGATATAGTATAGAATAAATCAGCAAAGGGTGCAGAGAATAAAGTGAAAGTGATTCAGAAGCACAGGGTGCTGAATTAGAAGTGAAACTCCAATCAAGTGAGCAAATTGATCGAATTAGTAAAGATAGGAAAGTTCGGTTTTACAAGAAGAAGATTTCGAAGTGTTGAACCCAAGCGAATCTTGAACGCGAAAGGTAACACAACAAGCACAATAAAGAAGGGAGAAATCATTCAAGACATCGTAAGAGTGAGAAACCATTTGCAGTGAATAGAAGAAGTTTATACAATGAGCGATAAAAAGAAAGAAACTATAACGGCTGGTTTTTTTGAGCTTAGTACGATCCTGCAGGGTGTGTACAAATTGCTAGATGGTTAATTTCTGAAAATTGAAGGAAACAGAGAGATACTTTTGAAGATGACCGAAGTATAAGGAGTGAGAGATATACGGAACAGAAAAAGTGTGGAAGAAAAGACAATCAAGAACGTGAAGAAGCAAATACAAATAGTTTGGTTATTTGAAATAAAAGCTTTATTTTGAAGGTGTGCTAGTAGTGCGAGTGCTTCTTAAGGGTCGCCTGGGCTCTCGTACTGACGCTGACAACATATACATAACATTAGGAAAATAAATAAAATAATTATACGCCAATTTGAAATAAAAATTTCCACAAACTTTGGTTGCCTATGTACCAACAAACAAAATTAAATGAGTAATTTAAAACAACCCAACAGAGAAAGAGCAAACAGCGTGACGACGTTAAAAGAATACTTCGAAAGGGGAAGAAAAGTAATAGATACAAGTAGAGAGGAAGAAGAAGTCTTCAGAAGAAGTAAGAAAACACTAAAATCACCAAAGCAAGTAGCCGAGGAAGTAAAGAGGGAAGAAACCATGGATGAATTGAAAGAGATGATGTCATCTTGGTCAAGATGGTTACCGATGGCAATAAAGTCAACATGGAAATAAAAGAAAAACTGAACACGATGGAAACAAATTGGAATGTCAAGGTCCACGAAATGGAACAGGTGATTGGGAATTTAGCAGTAAAAGCAAGTGAGCAAGATGAAAAAATAGCTCTTCTGGAAGAACAACTTGAAAGATATGAAAAGGATAGAAGACGGAAAAATATAATTATAAAAAATCTAGTAACGGATGGAATAGTAACCCCTAGAAAAGTTGAGGATTTCCTGAACAACAGACGCATGTTGAGGTTGTGGATGCCTTTAAGATTGGAAGAAATGCCGAAGAAATGGCACAACTGAAAAACATCGGAAACAGATAATAGAAAACAAAAACAAGCTTAGGGGAACCAGCACTTACATTGAGAATGACATGACCAGCAAAGAAAAGGAGATCCAAAACCAAATATGGTCCTTGGCTAAAATCGAATAGCAAAATCAATTTCCTATGTTAATTTGCTATGTTCAGATGGTCGACCTGTCACCCTGTATATACAGTGGAGTAAGTAAAGACTCGAGAGCCAAAAGAGGGATATCTATTGCATTACACAAAAACCTTAGAAACAGAATAAAGAGCTGGGAGGAGGAGGAGATAGGCAAGGAGGAGGCAAATAATAAAGCTGGAAATAAATAAAAATTGCCACAATATTGCAGTTATTGGGACTTACGCGTGAAGTGAGGACTCTGATAAAAGTAGATAAGGATAAGTATTACGAGCAACTGCAAAAAGTTCTGTCCGAAATAAAAAGAGACAACGAAATATACCTCCTCGGAGACTTTAACGGAAGAGTGAGGCAAGAGGAGAATCACCCAGTGGTCGGAATGTATGGTGAAATAACAACAAATAATAATGGGATGCGTTTGAAAGATTTATGCGAAAGTATGTCGTTAAGAATTATGAACGGGTTCTTCTCACATAAGGACATTCATAAATTCACGTGGGAGCAGCCAACCAGAAAAATCAAAACGATAATTGACTATATAATCCAACGTCAAGATTCAAAATTAATAACTACGGATATACCGGGGTCCAGATTGTGGGACAGACCAATATTTAATATGGTACAGGTTATAGTTAACTACAGAAAGACAGATGTAAGAAATGGGTTACAGGAACGAGAACAAAACGAAGGAAAAAGAATACAAAGCTGCAAGTACAACATAGAAAGCCTTCACGGATTCTTATCCGTGAAGTTTCTATATAAACTCCGGTTAGCGAATAAATTGCAGAAACTTAACATAAAAACAGTGAACGCAGAAAGAATGTACCAGCAAGTAAAAGCATGTGTACAAGAAGCAGCAAATGAAGCCCTAGGATGTGAAGAAATGGTAAATAAACAAGCCTGAATGGTTTTCCGAAAAATTGAAAAAACTAGTAGATCAGAAAAAGAGGACTTATGGAAGTGGCCGAACTCACAGAGTGATGAAGACAAAGAGGTTTACATGCAATGGAACAGAGCAGTAAAGAAAGAAGTAACAAGAGAAAAGAACGAAATATGGGAAAATTTGTCCACTCATTTGGTATTCATAGATCTCGAAAAGGCCTACAATTCTGTTCCAATTAAAAAACTTTTTGAAAGTATGACGAAAGTTGGCTTTAATGAGATTTATATCCGATCGATCTGGAACATCTATCGGAATGCAAGACTCCATTTACGCTCGTCGTCGCGGATGATCAGGTCATAATAGCTGCTGATAGATTGCGGAGATGCCGCTGGATGCCAGCCAACTAAAATAATACACAAAAGTAAAAGAAATGAAATTTTTATTTAGTTGGCAAAGAGAAAGAATAAGAAAAAAACAAACCTCCTTGAAAACATCTATCTTTTAGAAGGTGCATTCAGAATTAGTATGCTCAACTAACAAATGTTCTGGGATAGTTATACCAGAACTTTAAGCTTAAGCTTCAGTGCAGTGGGTGTCTACGAACTACGAACCACGAAGAAAGTCAACTTGACTTAAAACATAATACTAATGCTCATATATAATCGATACATCGGCAGATCTCGGACTTGATTTTGACTTAAGTACAAAATTGACCAATCAAAATAAACAATTTCATACTTAAGTCGTGCTCAAGTTTTGCTGGAACCAAGCATCGACTATAGGTACGGTCATAAATGAATGATTGATGAAAAAAAACAAAAGAATTTTATGCAAGTTAGTGGAAATCGTTCGTGAAACCTGTACTTATAATTTATTGTAACAAACTGGGTCAATATAAAATTAAATACTACATATTTTAAAAAGAAAATATATAATTAACTTAGTACCCAAAGAAGAACATAACCTGCTAATTGGTTAAATAAATATCGAGTCTCTACTTTAGGTATAATAAATAGGACACCAAAAATAAAAATTTTAATACCAAGGTTGAACAGACTATAGTCTAATAAGAAACAAATATATTACAATTAGTATTTATTACAAAATTGCGTTTTTATATTTAAGACCTTCATCTATGTTGAAAGTGCATCAGTTAAAATATTATAAAATCAATTATCGATATTGTGGGTTTCAATACGTGAATTTAATTTTTTGAAATTACTCTTAGGTGCAGTACTTGATACTTACATCATTTATTGCATAAGTTTAAAATTATCCAATTTACCTACCTAATAAATAATTTTAAACTTGACCTTTCTCTGGATGCGTTGTGATTAAGCGAAAGTTGTCTGCTACAGTTGTTGTTTAGAAAGTTAGTTGCTCAAATTGGGTATAACGGGTAAAATCTCATTATTTGTAACACGCGCGTTCTTAAGAAGACGTTTAACCTTCATTTCTTAATTGAAATGCTGACTATTATTTATTGAGCTTATTGATATTTTCAAATATTATTAGTAAAAAAAATGTTGATCGACAGTTTTCTGCAAATGTGCGTGAAGTTTCTTTACAACTTGAATAAATTGGAGTAAGCTTATGGAGTGGGAAAATTTATCCGATACGAAAAAAGTTAAGTGGGATATTTTAAAAACAAGAATATAGTGAACGATACACTCTAGTACAATACATAAGATTTTTGTGTTTGATAAAAATTAAACTTAAAAAAAATGAGAAAATTTACGTTAAGTGGCATCGGGTGTCAAAAGCGGTATTATTCGAGTGTCATAAATTTTCCCGAAACGGAAAAGTTTCAAAATGAAGTGTCTTGTAATATGAAAAGTGCTATACCTTTTAAAAATATCCCAGGACCTAAACCTCTGCCAGTCGTTGGAAATAATTGGAGATTTATTCCATATATTGGTAAAAAATTAAAAAGTTTTAATGTTAATTAACTGCTAGTGAAATTTCTCCAACATTTTTTTATTAACTTTTACTTAATTATTGCAATATTACCTATAGGTAATATAAAATTTACATTTTAAATACTTACGTACCTTCAGCACTAGTTTTAAATTTAAAGAGTAGTAATAGGCTTATAAAGTTTTTTGGAATTAAAATGATAAAATTGATTTAATCAAAAAAATAAATGAAAAGTCAATTTTTGGTTCTTGAAGATCTATCATAAAAGATAGATACTCTTCTCATAATAAATTTTTCAATGAGTAACGAAAAGCCAAAAACATAGAGGTTTAGGCATCACATAAATCGTAAGATTTTATTGCACAATCGATGGTTTCGAGATTACTCTGAAGAGATATGTCCTCATCAGGTACGAATTAACCTGAAAGTAGCAATGCATAACCGTAAATCTTCGGTTAAAAGTGTTAAACTGCTAACTCCTAAAAGTGAAATTTTTCTAGAGACAACTAAAAACTATAAACAAAATTTCTATTATCGCATGGCATTAAAAACCATATTAGTACAAAAAGTGGAGTTAGCAGTATAACACTCTTAACCGTCGATATCTGCATGCCGTTAAAAGCATACATTTATATGCTTAATCTTCTTTTTACATGCGTAATTTTTATATGCTGCTTTTGCAATGGCTTCACGTTACTATAATAAAATGTATTGTGAGAGAAGTACTTATACTACATATCTTTTGTGATAGATCTATACGACCAAAAATCCATATATGTACTTTTTACCTCCATTCAAAAAAAATAATTTTTTTTTGAGGTAATATTGATTTGTTATGAAAATTATGGTTAAATCTAGCTAGATTTTGCCCTCGCTTAGAAATAATTCTACTTTCTTTATCGTCAATTTATTGCAAATCGGGGAAGAGCTTTTGCCACTCCCATAGTACTTATTTAGAGATCAAAAAAAAAAACACTCAGCATATTTTGTAGTTCAAACAATGCAGTATAAAACGATGACGTAAGTCAAGTGGGTCAGTTGAAATTATTATTCCAAGTATCTCCTAAATCCAGAACAAGAAGCTTCAATCTATAGTTGCAAAGAAAAGATTCTCGAAAGTAGTCTGTTTAGCATAAAAACTACGTAACTATTGTTAAGCAATATTGATTTGGTAATTAAAGTATTTAATGATGGTGAATGAACTTCATTCACGCATTGATCACAAAAGCCGTAATTTATTCTACTTTTTAGGAAGCGGAAATATACAAAATAACTAATTTTGTTATAAATGCAACCCTATTGCAGAATAATTATAAAATAAGCTTAACATTTTAAAAATTTGATGTACACTTGTGATCCGGAAATCGGTAAATCCGTACAATTATTTAATCAGATTGTTATAAAACTGTTTTGGCAGTAGCCTGAAGTCTAGTTTTCCGGTTTATGCACAACGCCGTCAAACACGTCTAGTTAATTAGCGACGCGACGTGACGCTACAGTAAAGGGTTAAAAGAAGAAATTTACATAATAGTAGTTTATGTAAAATTTAAATCAATTAAGTTTTTATTTATTAAATTTAAATAAAGTTAAGAATAGAACGTAAAAATCAATAATTCAAAAAATCCAAAAAGGTATAATTATCACATTATCACAGGTCTGAATTTGGTCTGCAATATTTGAAAATATGAAAAATTCATAATACGTTATAAGGTTTTTATTTCAAGGTTATTTCCTATCATCAGTCGTATATAATGAAGAAAAATTATAGAAATAAAAAAAATATTCGAACCAAACAAACAACCCTAGAAAAATTTGAACAGTGATTTTCCTAATTAGCACTGCTAGTGTGAAATCAGAAAGCACTGGCCCCCTAAATTGATTTCGAAAAACTTGGAAAAATTTAAAATTCAAAAAATGATTGTCCAGTAGGCTTCGAATCAAATTGAAGAACACCGGAAAATCGCTAACAATAAACCTGATTAAAAGTAGTGATTTGAACAGCTGGTGAATTTACATGTTTTGGCTTACAGTAATAAAAATTGCATGAAACCTTTGCCAATGTAAATCCTAACTTTACTAGTCATAAACGTAGTTAAACTGGGTTTTAAGTCACTTATTTTAGTGACGAAAAGTCCCTTTTTGCCAAACTCCGTATTTGCAAAATTTTTAAGGCCGGGACTGTTATTTTCCCGGCCGCAAAAAATAGACCACAGTGGTGGCTTGATGTGATCGCTAGTTGAGTTATAAGCGGAAATTCTGTGTTTAAATCCCGGACTCCCGGATTGTACTATCGTATTACGAGTTTTTCATAATTCTTAATTCAAACCTGTTATGTGATAATTGTCTCTTTTTTAATTTTTTGAATTTTGATTTTCTACGTATTGTATTATTCTTATATTTTTTAAATTTATTGCATAACTTTCTCCATTAAATTTGGGTATAAAAATTATCGTTCAACCTCCACTTTCTGGGTACCATTCGACGAAAAAGACCGCGAGAGAGCTACATCAAAAAGTTAAAAAGTTGAAAGCCAGTTAAATTAAAGGTGCAGATTTATTTCTTTGCACACATAATTAGAGGGTAAATTTTCATTCGCCACCCTCTTGCAAGGTACCGTTCGACGCGGAAGACCTTAAGGAAGCGACAGGTCGCATCTGTGTGGCTCAAAAATCGTGCTATGCTGGACACGGGAGGGAAACCGTGGTCCAAAAGTAATTGACACTTGAAAATTTTTATATTTTCTTTATCATTTCCGCAATTTTCAACTACACCATTTTCATCTGGCCTCTAAGTTTAACTATGATGTCACCATTGACTGTCACGTCTGCCTTTACGCTACGTTCTACAGCAATGACTTCTTCTGTACGCCCTGTACGACGTCTCTGTGGATGCGTATTATCATTTAGAGTACACGTGGTGCGAAAACGTTCCATACTTAATCGAAGTAATTGCTCTGATGGACGATTATGTTGACCGTAAAATGGACGTAGTGCGCGATACGTATTTCGAACAGCGTCATGATTTTCAAAATATGATTTGCACAATTTGGTAGCGTTGTTCGGGCGTCAGTCTATTCATGTTGAAATGCCAAACCAAACTAAAAATAAATCACTTGACAGCTGACAAAATAGCCGTCAGTTAAAATAGTGTTGCCAACTTAAAGTTCTATACCTCTAAAAAAAACACCCTCTACATAGGTATACGGATGGGGAAAGTAAAAAATTACTAATAGAATATTTTACGTCGAGTGAAGTATGCTATAAATTAATATATAAATAGTACGACTTCGCAAATATCTTTTATTTTTAATTCTTTAAAAATTATCACATGCTTCGTATGAAGAATCATACATCTTCAGGTGTCTAATTAAATTTAAAATGAAATTATTTTGTAATAATGTATAAACCAAATAGACCATGTGCTGAACCTTCTGCAAAGGCAAAGATGGAAATTTGATTGGGTTAACAGAGGAGGTGATAGAAAGATGGGTGGAATATTTTCAAGAACTCTTAAACAAACAGGAAGAAAATGGTGAAGAGAAGCCTATGAAATACAATGAAATGGAATTCGGGACTTGCGATATAGAGGTACCAACAAAGGACGAAATCTTAGCAGTAATACAAAACATGAAAAATAATAGAGCTGCGGAAGAAGACGAAATACAGGCGGAAATGATTAAATATGGGGGAGAGAAATTAAAAGAAACGATTATAACATTAATCCAGCAGATTTTGAGAAAAGAAGAGATGCCGCCGATCCTGGCCACCTGTATAAAAGATAAATTGCGACTTTATACGGAAGAGATAATAGGTGAATACCAAAGTGGGTTTAGAAAGGATAGATCTGTGACAGACCAGATTTTTGTTATAAGAGAGATCCAAGCAACAAGCCACGAATATGGTTTGAATACGCATGCACTGTTTTTGGATTTCAGACAAGCCTACGATAGTATCATATACGAGAAGAACTCTCCAAAGCAATGTATGATATGGGAACCAGTAAAGTTCATTAGGCTGGTAAAAATGATACTGAATGGTACACAGAATAAGGTGAAAATAGATGGATATATATCCAGAGGCTTTGAAGTAGAAGTAGGATTGAAACTGGGGGACCCACTATCGTCACTTTTATTTAACGTTGCGCTAGAAAAAGTGATAAGAGAAGCAAAAATCAATAGATCTGGAACAATTTACCAGCGAAAACCCCAGTGTCTGGTTTTTGTAGATGACCTGACGATATTGACGAGAACAAAAAGTGTACTGCAAGAAACTACAAAAAGGTTGTTAAGAGCAGCTAGGACAATTGGGCTAGATCGGGTAAATGAGAACAAGACCAAATATATGGTATGAGAAAAGAAGCCTTTTGAGACGAATAAAACATTGAGTATTCAAATTAACCAGGACAAAGTATTAACCTTTGAGGAAGCAGAGTTTATCACGTATTTAGGTACAGTCATTTAAAAAAAAAAAACAGGTAACGAGGTCGAAGTGAAGGCAAGATTGGCGGCAGGAACAAGAAGTGCATTTGCGATCAAGTCAATACTAAATGGTAAAATTTTCTCTCGGTCATTGAAGCTGTACAAGACTGTAATAAGACCGACAGTGATTTATGGTTGCGAAGTATGGACGCTGAGGAATCAGGAAAAAATGATGTTGGAGGTATGGAAGAGAAAGATCCTGAGAAAGATTTTTGGAGGAAAACAAGTACAAGACAAATGGTTGAGAAGAACAAACAACGAACTAATGGATTTGTATGGCGAACCAAATATCGTGAACGTAGTGAAGACGCAGAGGATTAAATGGCTAGGTCATTTAGTGAGAATGGGTGAAGGAAGAACTCCAAAGAGTGTGTGGAAATCTGATTTCGTTGGTGTAAGAAGCAGGGGAAGACCGAGAAACAGGTGGAGTAGAGAAGTGGAGGAAGACTTGTCTGAATTAAATGTGAGAGAGTGGGAAGAGAAGGCAAAAGACAGGAAGAAATGGAACCAGGTGATACAAGCCATGGGCCTACCAGGCCTGTAGTGCTGATGTATATATATTACTTTTTTTTTTACATCCTCTTATTATTTTCATCTGTCCCACTTTTCAATAATTTATTTTTTAAATCCTTTATCGTGTTAATGTAATCATGAGCGTTACTTTTTTTATTATTTCACTTTCAATATAAATAAAAATTTATTTTTCACATTTTCACTGTGCCAATCATTCTGTTTCATTATTTCCTTCTTTTATAGCTTTCGATGAGCTTTCTATTTTATTTTTAAAGCCTGTACTTAGTTAATGCAATCATTCGAGTCACTATTCTACTATTTCACTTTAATTTGTATTTAATACTTTTGGATTTGTTACGTGTGGATAAGCTTACATAGTAACGCAAATATTAAATCCTTGATTATGAACAGATTATGTACCAATCATTCGAGAATCTATTATATAAAAGTTGTACTTGATATTAAAAATAAACTTTTAACAACTTAACATTACATGTGTTCTTTTAATCGTATCATTTTCAGAATTCTCCTAGTTACTACTACTTACATACTATAAATATAAGTTCACTTACGAAAGTATTTTGTAATTAAAAAGTTGATT
The DNA here is from genome assembly GCA_949152465.1 of Cantharis flavilabris. NCBI lineage: Eukaryota > Metazoa > Arthropoda > Insecta > Coleoptera > Cantharidae > Cantharis > Cantharis flavilabris. The sequence continues at coordinate 25,955,301 of OX424439.1, forward strand.
ATATCCGCACCGTCATCAATCTTCATATAATATTTTTCCTAAGTTTAGAAACGCAACTTTTTGCCCAAAATATTTTCTTTTTTTCCAAAATTTTGAATATTATAGAAAATAATTTGTGATAAAGTAATTAAAATTTTTAATTCTATGAATAATTTTAGCTAATTTTTGACGTTGAATAAGTTTTCATTATATATTCAATAAAGAAAGTTGATTTTAATGTGGTTGTAACTTGAGGTTTATTGTAGGTATGTGCTGATGATGACGTAAGTTGAAAACGGTTCATTATCCCAATATATCTTGAGGAAAGTGTTTGATTTTTTTTTTTTTTATATTGATAAATAAGTGATAATTAACTGATAATCATATCTGCAATATAATAATTCAACAAATATTTTCTTTGCATTGAGTTAGTTTTTCGTTTCATGTAGCTAAATCAGTTTTTGTTTAATAAAAGGATAATGTGAATTTGAATTAAAAAAAATATTTACTAAATTTTAAATTTATTTCAACAGGTGGTTATGAAATTGAACGCTTGGATAAATTGGCTCAAAATTTAAACAAAGAATATGGGAATATAGTGAAAATGGATGGTCTCTTAGGAAGACCAGATATGCTATTTTTATTTGATCCAGATGAAATAGAAAAAGTTTTCAGACAAGAGGATTATCTGCCACTACGTCCATCGGTGCGTTCGGTTAGCTATTACAAACGGGTACACAAAAAGGAATTTTTTCAAGATAATGCTGGAGTGATAGCTGTGTACGTACAATTAGATTTTTTAAATCAATAAGTATATTAATAACGGATTAATATTTTAGCCATGGACAAGAGTGGCAAAATTTTAGATCGAAGGTTAACCAAGTAATGCTTCAACCAAGGGTGGCAAAAATGTATATAAAATCTATTGAACAAACGGCAACTGAATTTGTTAGCAGGTATGGTAAACCATTTTTTTAATTGACTGTTAACAACCTTAAACGTGAAAGTGATTATTTTGTTTCGCTTTCTGACATATGCATATAAATAAATTACAATATTATGCATTCCTATACAGAATAATATCTCTAAGTAATAAAAATTTAAATTTGTAAAACAAATAAAGTGCATTTTCTTGAATAAAAATTATATTAGTATTTTATTAACGAATATCAAATTTTACTTTATTCATAATAGTTGACTGATATGTGGTTTAAAGTAATTAATAAATTTTAAAAATTGCACAAAACACTTTTCAGAACTAAAATGTTTTTAAGTTATCATTATCACAAATAAAATACACAGTTAATATAAGTTTGCAAACGTTTTAAATTTTTTTATACTTACAGTGTATTTTATTTGTAATAACTTAAAAACATTTTTGTTCTGAAAAGTGTTTTGTGCATTTTTTGAGTTTTTTAAAATATTGATAATATGGTTTATTCATGTAAAATAATAATTTGCATACTTGTAGAAATTTCACTTTACGTTTAACTATTTCGTCATTTTTGGAATCATTGATCGGTAATAGTAAGTCAATATCCGCTACAATAGCGAAATTTGCGTAAAAAACGTGTTTTACCTGATTTGTTATTATAAAATTTCTTTTTCGATTTCCTATATTTAAGTTAGAAATGAATTATTATTAACATCTTTTCTTTCACGCTAAATATGAAAGTTAAAATTTTGTATATTAAAAGATAGACAATAATGAAAAATACTATGTGCAGAATTGGAACATTGAGAAATGAAGAGAACGACGTACCAGCCGATTTCTTAAACGAGATTCATAAATGGTCATTAGAATGTGAGTAATTTATCATAATATGTAATTTGTTATATCAACTACATAATATGTAATTTACTGATTTATCCTCGTAGCTATTGCAAGGATTGCATTAGATGTTCGACTGGGATGTCTCGATGTTAATGCAGAACACGACACACAAAGATTAATCAATGCCGTTAATACAGTTTTTGCAACTGTTCCTATTTTAGAATTAAAATTTCCTTTTTGGAGATTTTTTTCGACACCAACTTTTAGAAAATACATCAATGCCTTAGACACAATTAATAGGTGAGTTATCTAACCCAAAATTTAATAAATTATAAATTATTTCCTGTAAATCAGCTTCCCAACGATTAAAAAGTCTTAATTAATCTTATAATACCTAACCTAACCCATAGTACCTTACTTCGGTACTTAATTGAAAAGTTGACCTAATAACTTAGTACCTAACTATTATAACTAACAGCATGAGTTGTGCAATGAGTTGTGTAACACTGGTAATGTACACCAAATAAGTACAAGCAATATAATTAATAATCAGGTTCACGTAAAATTTTTTCAATTGCAAGATAAAATGTAAATTTTCGAAACTTAAATTTATTATTTTTTAGCATTACAATCACGCATGTTAACAATGCATTGGAAAACTTACATAAAAGGAAAAAGCACGAAGAACCATCATTGTTGCAACGGCTACTTGAAATGGAAGGAAATACAAAAACATCCATTATTTTGGCATTGGATTTGTTCCTAGTAGGAATTGATACGGTATTGTAAATTTTAATAAATATTGTGAAATTCACAAGCTCATAAGCGAACGTTTTGTTACGCTATAAAAGTTTTTAAATTCTTAAAAACCAAATACACATAACTAAATTTCGAAAAACGAAAAGCAATAAGTCAGTGTGGTGTGTTTGGAATGCTAAGATAATTAAAGACAAAAGTTGGTAAATTGAATTATTCGAGCATCAAACAACTTAACTACAAACATAGCACAAAAAATATATAAATAATCGAGCTTGGATCCAGCTTACTAACAATCATAAAACAAAATTTAACAAATACAAAAATCTTACTTTACTGAGTCACAAGTTTTATATTTTGCACAAATTACAATTAAAGATTTACATACCCATAGATGGGGTATGTAATGTTTAATATTTAAAAAATGTTTTGACGCTGGATCAGGAGCGGAACTACCGGGGTACGCACGCGGGCCCCCTACTAAAAGGGCCTCCAGTTGTACCGTGACCTTTTCTATCTTAAAAAAAAATTAATTAATTAAAAAAAAATATAATAAGATAATCTAGTATTTCGATAAATCAGAAAACAAGAAGGCAAACAAAGCTTAATTTTAAAATTAAATTAAAATCAGTAATTTTAAAATTAAATTAAAATTAGTAATTTTAAAATTAAGTTAAAATCAGTAATTTTAATTAAAATTAAATTAATCAAAATTTAATTAAATTTTTAAATTAAATTTTTTTTTTAAATTTAAAATGGGTTGATATCCCGTTGTATCTGCCTTTACTAAGCAATCTTAGAAAAGGAGAAATTTAGAATATTATAGAAAATCCTATGATAGCCAATAGACAAGAAAATCTAAGAAAATTGAAAAAGGGAATAAAAGAATTAATCTATGGAAGAATATTAAAGATATCCTAAATTTTCAAAGAATTCCTTGGGAAGAAAATGGCATTCTTAAGTTTTACTAAGATTTTATAGAATTTCCTAATTTACCCCAAAATTTGCTTGGATTTCTTTTCACTTTTGTATGTTACGATTTTTCCTTCGATTTTCCAGTTAGTACAAAACTAAATGAAATTGCCGGAAAAATTGTGTGTACTAGTGAAGGGAAATTTGAAGAAATTCTGGAAAATTCCAAGACATCTTAACAAACCGATTATTAGAAAATTTGTAAAAATATAGAAGATCTCAAGAAATCCATAGAAATTTCAAGAAAATTTCAGGAAACTCGAGAAAATTTCTTGTTGTTTTTCAAAAATCTCGCGTATTTCTTCCTCTGGAGGAGCCTGTCAACAATTGTATCTGGATAGTGATTCTGACGAGCGATACTTTTTCTGATCTTAATTTCCTCTTCAAAATCTGTCTTACTGAGAGGCAAACTTAAGGCTCTATTTATGAAGTGTTGAAAAACTGCCAATTTATGTTCAATTGGATGAAAAGAGTTGTTATGAATAATTTGGCCTGTATACGTAGGCTTTCTGTAGACCTTGAAGCTATGTCTACCCTCAAGTATACTGATGTTAACATCCAGAAAGTTTATAGAGCCCCTTTCACCAATTTCTAGCGTGAACTCGATGTTGTTGTGAAGAGCATTTATGTATGATACAAAACTATGAAGCTCGCTCACCATATTAAACAACTTCGTTGCACTTGACGTTGGTGGGAATGAGACGAAGGAGCCGTTCTACGCCATTACTTATGTTGGAGATGGATTGTCCACGAAACTTGAAAACATCTTTAAGCCATTAAATCTTAGGATTGCCTTCAAGAACAATAGAACTTTTAATTTATTTAACGGTGGAGATGAGGTGGAAAGAATGTCGAGAACAGGCGTTTACCAACTCTCGTGTGGTAGATGCAATTGTTTTTATGTAGGAAGAACCGCAAGATCGTTCCAGGTGAAGCTCAAGGAACATTTGACGTGCTGGTTCAAAAACAAGAAGCAGTCCATCTTTGCAAACCACATTCTCGATACCGGACACTACTACGTAATGGAAACAGGCTTTAAGGTGTTAAAGACAGGAAAGGGAGGCGCAGTGCTTAACAGCCTCGAGGAAATAGAAATCTTAAAAGCGCAGAAGCTGCACCCCTCCGATAATTTGAGATAATTGAGCGAGCACTTATGATGTTAAGTTTCGCGCAAACCTGTTCCGCTTAATTCTGTAGGTGAATTCTTAACCCAATTGGGTACACTTAAATGGGTTGTGGGTACTTCTTCTTCTCTCCCACGTTAAAAAAAAGGAACGGTCCTCTCTAATTTCAAATGAATTTCTACTCCACTACTCCTTCCAAGTTATTCTTCCAAAAAGGTGAACCGCTGGTCCTCGTCTAAAAATTGAATTTATTTTTATTTGTTTGAAAAGTTTAATTTAAATTCACTTAGTGTATGCTTTGGTTTTCTAAACAAACACATGCACAAAGTCTCTTTCGAGAGCTATGGTCAAACTCGACACGACCTTCCCCTTTCAATTGTAAACTTTAAACACGACCGTCTCCGTTGGGATTCAATCGCAGACTCGACACGACCTTCCCCGTCGGGATTCAGTCGCGAACTAATTTATTTATACTTGTTATCTGTAGATTGATAAAGAATCAATCTGTTACCCAGACAATTCAATTTTTTTCGTTCAATTTTTCAAATCAATGCGTGTTATCTGATAACGCGAATTTTTAATAATAAGTTTGTCCGCACGCGCTCACTGTTGGCAATATTTTGTTTTATACACACTTGGAGTTTTCCAATTTTTGCTTGTTTACTTAAATTATAAAATTTGATTTGTCATTTTTTTATACATTTATCAGAATGTCAGGTTTTCCTTATTACGAATTAATCTTTTGATTAATAAAGCTTTTTCAACCGCCCAGGTTCGATTGGTTGCTTTTCTTTTAAAACTGTAAAGACTTATTTATCCGACTTCCAGGACCCTCTGCACAAAATTGCAGGGCCATGGAAATCTTCTACGTCTGCTGGCTTCGAACGCTCCACGTGTTTCATCGCAATGTATTGTAGTGATATTTTGTGAAAAAATTAATTTTTCACAAAACTACCCTTACTCTTGTTTTGCACCGGGTAGCTCAGTTTGATTTACAATATTAGTGTAAATCGTAATTTTAACTTCGTAATAATATAATGGAAAAATCGTTGTCGTTCTCATGTGGTGATAATCGGCCAGACCACACTATCTATCCCACACTATCACGTTCCCTTGAACTTATTTTTAACTTTCCAAAAATTTAAAACATTCCAATTTCCAGCATCCGATCCAGTTAATCAAAATCCAAATTAACCAACATCCAAACTTATTAAACAATATCCAATTTAAATAATTAATAACATCCAAATCTTCCAAAATTTGGATAAATTGCTCAAATCAAAATAACAAAAATAATTCTTACCAAAACAAATTTATTCTTCCAAATATCAATACTAATCATAAATTATAAAAACATTTCAAAACTTTGGCCAAAATAGTCAAAATTTTGGGAGCGTAACGGAACTCGTCCGCTCTCGACACGCACGCCTACAAAAAGTCCCTACTCTTCCAAAAATTCCGCGCATAATTACAAAAATTCAAAATTTATTTTACAAAGTCGAACGAAATTTACAACATAAATAAAAATAAACAAATTCATATTAAACCAATAAAAAAAATCAAAATTGATTTTTGAAACACCACAGTATATAAGTTATTTATTATTTTCTTTTATTGTTGATTCTTATAAAAGTAGGGCCCCCGTTAACAACTTCGCTCACGGGTCCCTCATCTGCTTGTTACGCCACTGCGCTGGATTAAAATCTTTTTACTTCCTTGTAAAACAAGGAAGTATTGTGATACCGATTTTTTTCGATTTCCAGATTTTGACGGAAATATCCGTTTTGACCTTCTCTGAATCCATTTTGACTATTTTCGTTGTGACGTCTGTACGTACGTATGTATGTACGGACGTTTGTATGTCGCATAACTCAAATACGGTAGGTCGTAGAAAGTTGAAATTTTGGATTTGAGACACTTATAGCATCTAGTTGTGCACCTCCTATTTTTGGTTGCGATTGTCCGTCCCAAAAGTTGTAATTAATGACGCGCATGAATAGATTAACGAGATTCCTGTCCAATTATTATAAAAATTACAAGGAAGTTATGTGGTGTCCACATCAGATTTTTATATTATGTGTTTACTAGGAGATACCTACCATTACAATCTGTCAGATGACATTAATAGTTTATTTTTCAGAATAATTGAACCCTGATCGTAATTCCCCCGTATACTCTTCATATATTGACCCAAAATTTGTCGCAGGAAAGAATTCTTTATTATTCTTCCCAAATAATGCTGAACGTCGATTCGTACGATTCATAATTTATTTTATTCAGTAAAAATCTAAAATTACTATATTTATTTATTATTAAATTATTATATTTCAAATAAAAAATATTTAAAAGGAAGAAAATTCATTTACCTTTGTAACGCTTGAAAATAGGCAACTTATTCGACATTGAAACAATAAATTTGTGATTTAGGTTATGTCACCAATTTGTAGCATTAAAATTTTGATTTATTATGCAGTAATTAATCTATGATTTTTAGACTTCACATGCAGTTGCATCAGTCTTATATCAACTTGCATTAAATCCGAAGAAGCAAGAAAAACTAAGACAAGAAATAAACCAATATTTACCACATGAAGAATCTCATTTAAACAGTAATATATTAGATTCGCTGACATATTTAAAAGCTTGCATTAGAGAAGTGATGAGGTAGGTACCTATATAGAATATTATTTTATATTATATTTTTTGGGATGGTTTGATGCGTTTAAGCAAACAGATTGTTTTGCCTTCAGGTGCAATGCCGAGTATTGTATAAATACAGGAAAAATATTTCTGGCAATTTCTGTTATCAATTTATTGTTTTCAATTTGCATTACTATTTCCTTTGTTTTAATTACCTTATTTTACTATGGAATTCATAAACGTTCCAGTTTATTCATATTTAAAAAATTACTTATTTCTATAATATGTTTGCACGTTTTTTGCTCCAATCTGCAACCAACTCCAATTCAGAATGCAACTATATTCTCAAAGGTTACAGTTTGAACAGAAAAATTATTCGAATATTATTGGCAGACAATTTTGAGTAACTCTAGGAATACTAATTCTGATACGCATTCGATCACCTTTGCTGAAAGATAAATTATAGATAAGAGGGGCTTTCCTTGGCGAGACATCGCAGAATCTGGATATCTGATTCTCTGTACTTATTTTTTAAGGTTCATCTTACTCAAGTCTGTAAACTTTTAAACCCGATTTACTCACGCACGCAGACATATGCAATAAAATGGAAACCGAGACCTCGCAATTTGTTTATGTTTCTACGAGTTCATTTTTTTATTGATTTAGTATATTAAATTTTTTTTAAATTAAATTACTCTAATAATTTCTAAGAAAAATATAATTAATTACAGAATGTACCCTGTAATAATATTAAATGGACGGCAACTATCGAGTGACTGCATAATTGGAGGCTACCACGTACCAAAAGGAGTATGAAATTTCGATATAAGTTCAATATTCTTTATAAATCTTTTAATCTTTAGGTTCAAGTAATATTTCATCATTACGCCATTTCAAATTTAGATAAATATTTCCCGAAAAGTGATCAGTTTATACCAGAGAGATGGTTAAAAGATTGTCCATATGAAGCTGAAGTCGGTAGAAATCATCATCCATTTGCTTCTGTTCCATATGGGTACGGAAAACGTATGTGTCTTGGTCGCAGATTTGCTGATCTTGAAATTCAAACAATAGTAGCAAAGGTAATTTTTTAGAAGCCCAATTCCTTGGCGTATTAATAATTTTAAAAATTTAAGATTCTCCAAAAATATAAAGTGGAATATCATCATGAAAAATTAGAATATCGAGTTCATCCCACATATGGACCGAATGGACCATTAAAATTACGATTTGTAAATTATTAGTTCTTTTACACTATTAGCTATTACAGTTAAACTTGGTTAATTCGAACGTTTTTATTTCAAATTTGTCATTAAGTCGGAAATTTGCTTTGTCTCTCGAACTTAAAATTATATAAGTTTGAGTGCGTACTTATAATTGATAATATCGATGGTTTAATGCATAGGTATTTTATGTCCAAAGTAGCAAGTCCTGAAATAATAGCTTTACAATTTTTAATAAAATAATCATATTTAGCAAAATACACAGTTTTGAACTTGGAAAATGATCTGGCAAAAGTTAGGCCATAAAAATATTCTGAAACAAATTCATTTCGTTGCAAAATACAGTTTAGCCATCTATTAAAATCTATGTATTAAGCCATCATATTTATATTCTAGTATATTAACACTATGTTAATGAATGAACTAGATACTAGAATAAGAAGAAACTTTAAGAAATGTCATTACAAAATTTGATATACTTTAAGCTAATTCAAAATTTTTGTATATTATCTTAAGGTTTAAATGTAAGCACTTGTAATTATGTAAGACAAATATTGTAAGGAACTTGAGAAAATAAATTAATTATTAATTAATTAAGGCTGCAGGTAAATAAGCTTTCTATAGTTTTTATTGTTTTTTTCCTCCCTAGTTTTCCAGTCCAGTACGAACCAACAAAATTTGCAATTTTAGGAGTTGAGAAGCAGTTTAAAATTGATTCCAGTTTTAAAACAGCCAGTGCGAACAGGCTTGATTAGAATGCTATGTTCTAAGCTTATATTACAATAGATTTCTATGTAATTATTTTAAAAGTTTCATTTATAAAAAATAGATGTCTTGAATACTATACTATTATTTAAAAAAGTAGCACTATATTTTATAATTTTAATAATTGGACCTTTCTTTATTAAAACTCTGTGTAAAGGTCCAAACTCCCGAAAAAGAAAAGAAATATATTAAAATATAGACGAAAATAAAATTTGGGAAATAAATATTACTATTTAAGGTTGTAGTCTGATGTGTTGGTTTGGAAAAAATCAATTTTTTTATAATTTATTTTGAAAGAAATTTCAAACCGAACGTCAAAATATTAAGAAAGTTATAGGAAATATATTCGTTAGCTTAACAAAACCTGTTACTCAAACTTTTAAGGCGATTTTCTCGAAACAACATTTTTCCGATCAGCCCAGGCAAAAAAAATCTACCAAACAGATTGGGCTGAAATTTGAATATGTTATTCTAAACATCAATGGCTATCGCAGGCAGCAGAATTGTTAATTTTTCTATTTTTTACCCCAAATTTTTAAGAAAAAAATCGGGTTTTTTGATTTTCTTCTTTCACAAGTCCGTAATTTATTTATTTTTTCTTTTAAATGTTTAAATCTGTTGCGATAACGACAAGCTTACAGAACAATAATTTTTTTGAATTTTTTGTTTATGATCCCCTGTATCGACGCTACCGCCTGAGCCAGTCACATGCCTTTTCTTAGGTGTGGGCTTTGACTATATTAAGCATTAAGGGAAGGTGGGGCAAGTGCTACCCAAAAAATGAAAAGTTAGTTTTAGAATCGCTTAAGATACTTGTTAAGTTTGCCTAAAAAAAGGTTTCTCTTGCCAGTCTATTAGCTTGGAGTATAATCTACATGATACAATATATTTGGATTGATAAAATGTAATAGATTTCGAAAAAAATTTTTTTTAATTTTTAACCGCTATGGGCGCACTTGCCCCACCAATACGGGGCAAGAGCGGACAAGGCATTCTTATGTTGATACAATACTTCTATCAAGAGACAATATAAGAGCAATACAACTTAAATCATATTCTGTATAGTTCACTAAAAAAAATAAATCAAAGTTTGCAAGAATCAGAAACTAATAAAAATAATAATTTTATTCCACCATTTCTTCATTTCCTGTGTTATGCGAATTGTAGTCTTGATAATTCGTTTCTTCATCACTTTCAGGCTCTGATACATCATCGAACTCTGTTAATCTATCTTCACTGAGATCGCTTTTCCAAGATTCTACATCACTTTCGTCTGAACTGTTTATCTTTCTACGGTCTACACTTTCCTCATAGAAATAAGCAGTACTAGCCCCAGTAGACAAAATTGAAGGGGCAAGTGCAGCCCATCAACAAAAATATAGTTGACGATAAAATGAACAAAATTAACGTTATTAAGATGATTGATTATATTGTAAAAACATACCGGGTGCTGAATGAGTAGCCGAACATAGGAAATTAACATTGACAAATTGAAGTTTTGTGTTTGATTTGAAAATCCTAACCAACCTGTAATTCCTTTAATATTATCAAAATTTTGGGTGAGATTCTTATCTACTTATAGGAAATTAACATGTTAAACATATTTATGCAAATTCCTGCTTCCCTAATTATTTTAGAGAAAAAATGAAAGACACAAAAATAATGCAGAAATATAAACTACGAATGATAAGAGCATTAGATTTCATCTAACTTTTACTTAAAAATCCAAAAAATGCTTTTGAAATTGTTAAAAGTGTCATTTATCGAACTTGCCATGAAAGTTTCCATGGTAATTATTTTGGAAAATATCAATTAAATTGAATTTATTACATGGCCAGTGCGATAAATGGAAATTTTAACAATTTCGAAAGCAATTTTTGACCTTTTAAGTAAAAGTTAGATGAAATCTAATGGTCTTATCATTTGTAGTTTATATTTCTGAATTACTTTTATGTCTTTCATTTTTTCTCTAAAATAATTAGGGAAGCAGGAATTTGCATAAATAAGTTTTTGCATGTTAATTTCCTATGTTCGGCTAACTCATTCAGCACCCGGTATACATATACCAAATACCGCAACGAAAACTCAAAAGATAGCCAATCTATTCACAGATAACAAAACACACATCATCTCGTTACTTAACCACAAATACGACTAATGTTTAAATACGCTTCATTTTCAAAATTAACGGTTGCATACTATCTTTAGTGCGTAAGTTATGGAATATATGTTAATTGTGTGTAACATTCACAGATGGCAGATTAATTTAATCAACTATTTCAAAATTATTAGCAAATACTGCACCTGCCCCGGAAATGCACTTGCCCCATCTTACCTTATATAAATATAATAAAATTAACTTTAAAAATTTTTTTCGTGAAATTAAAGAAGACAATAATCACATACAAAATTTGAAATGATTGGATTTTCAATTAATTAAGAATATCGATAATGAGCTAAAAGACACAAATAAAACGCTTTCATTAACGAGCTTTCGAAAAATGATTTTTTCTTTGTCAAGTTTAGTATAAAATGAAAAACAAAAACAATTACAACAATTACAAAACAACTTTTAAAATACTTTTAATTATTGACATTTATCCGACAACTTCCCGGTATCCCGGGAATGAAAAACGAATGTATTAATAATTCTAATAAGTTGTCGTGGATTAAGAAAAACCAATGGTGAAAAACTTAACCCCAATATTCGAATAAAAGGTTAAGTAAGTAATGGACTGTAAATGCTACTCAGTCCCTTGATAGCAGTCTTTGTGTTCATTGAGTTCCTATCTTTCTTTATCTCAATCATCTCATGCAAAATACGTTCTTTGCATTGACGGAATTGACTTCAGTATAGTGGTGTTTTCAAAGTCGATGTTATGGCCATCTTCTAGCACATGTTCGGCAGCTGCTGTGGACTCGGCTTTGTTACATCTTATTGAAGAGATGTGTCCACTTATTCTTTTTTTCAGCCATTGGTTTGTTTGTCCGATGTAGGTTAGATGTCAATCCTTGCAATCAACTTTGTACACCACACCCGATTTCTTCTCATGAGGGATCAGATCTTTAAGTTTTGAGAAATGAACACCCAGGTTATTGTATTTTCAAGAGATAATAATTTTAATTAATGATTGGATTTTCATTTTGTAGTAAGAAGAAATTACAATTACATACAATTATTAATTTATAACAGTAACAAGTACAAGTAAGAAATGGGAACAGGAAAAAGTTAAAACATATGTATTCGGGTGGCTCCATTTACAACAGCGTCGCTTCCAAAAATTGCAGCGGAATAAAATAACAGTTAAAAAACATAAATAAAAAGGAGTGTATTAGTGGGGGGTGAATGTAAACTGGGCCAATGGTAAACTGGGCCAAATTTAAAAAATGGTAAACTGGGCCAAACACACTTTTAACTAAATTTATGAAAATTGTAAACTGGGCCAAAGGCTCTTTCAAGTAACATTTTGAAAGTGGTAAACTGGGCCAAAATTAAATTTAAGGTAAAAGAAGGGGTGGAGGCAGGGTGTGCCGGTCTGAATTCTTTTTTGTTATTATATAAAAAAAAAATATCAGAAGCTAACTGTAACCTACTGACCGATCTACATCCTCGCGCCCGATCTACCTTTTCGCGCTGATTTGTTTGTTTTCAGCTTTAGTTTAATTTCTTATAGAAATAGTGGGAAATTTATGTTTATAGTTAACAATTTTCGACAAAAATTTACGGATAGTAAAATTAATATCTTCGGGTTGACTTCCGACTTTTACGGAATACATACCAACAAAACATGAAATTTGTAAATTACCTATTTTTATTTTTTATTTTTATTTATACACATTATATAACAAAAAACGAAATGTATTTAAAGTAACCGAGGAGTACTGTAAAAAGAGACCGTCTTCAGAAGCTCGAACCGCGATATTTCTTGTGTACTGTATTTTTGCAGCAGTTTCTCAACAAGTGACTGCCTTAGTTCAGAATTAGCGTTTCGAATCGGCGGTTTATGAATACTGTTCAAAGCTACTTATACTTTGTTTTGTTCCTGTTTAAGAGCATCAACAAATTTGTAAATATTGGGGTGGCCAGAGTTAAAATTTTGTTTAAATGCAGCATGAAATGATTCGCCAGCATTAGTTGTCGAAATTAAATCTGCAGAAGCCTTAGCCCAAACCACCGGAGGAAACACAGCTGACCCTGCCACATAGTAAGTGCATAAATACTCACAGAACTTGTTGAGATTAGCATTATTCGGTTTGGTTTCTATCAAATCATTGTAACCCCCCAAAACGTCGTCCGCTGCCAAAAACTTTAATCCAAAGCAATACCGTAACCATGTGCCAACTTCAGAATCGACATTTTGGTAGTCTGAAGCCAAGCCGTATCTCTGGAGAGCTCGGTACCACGCCTGTCCAAGATGAAACCTGCAACCTTCAACATTTGCTTCCGGCCACTGGGTAGTATACGCAATTCTCATCGCAACCTCAAAATCAGTAACAATTCTAGGTATTTGAAACATTTAAAAACTTTCGAAAAAACTGTCGTCAATCAAGGAAGAACAACCTAGACTACATATTTCTTTAAAACAATTTAGATACGTAGCTTGTTTTTTATCCGGTAACAAACAAAAAAACAGCGGAACATAATGGCCATTAAAAAGTCCATGGATGGTAAATAATTGATAAAAAAACTTCGCACAATATTCAAATGTACCATCCATGTAGATGGCTTCGGCCGCCGTCAAAGCACTTAAATTTGTAGTGCAGAAAAATATGACAATGTTTGAATCGGGATTGTTAAGTGTAAGAAAATTTTCTCCTTGGCCGGTTTTTACTTCCATTGCTGCCAACTTCTGATGCACTTCTGCAATATTGTTCGGTAGAGTACCTATACTTTTACGCCGTAGGTTATAAACATTCTTTTTAGCACACATTGCAAATCGGATTTTTCCAAAACCTTGGTAGAAGACGGTTTCTGATCCAAACACGTTTGCATAAGTCGTTGCGGTGTTTCTAATGGTTGTTCCGTAGCTTTCAGTTACATTCGACTCGTCAAATCTGGTCTGTTTAAAAGGCTCTCATCACATACAATATGTGTGTGGTTTGCTCGAACAGAGGTAATCTGCATATCCGCTTCGCAGGTTCCCAACACTTTAACAAACGCCGTACAGCTTCTGTTACAACACCTCCATTTTTGTTCGCCCGTCGTTGACATATGCCGTTGAAAAGAAAACTTATTTTTTTCATAAATCATTAACCGATTTTCTCGCTGACCCGTTGTAAATGTAATCTGACTCATTTTCCAGCTTCCTCAGTAATTTTGGATGTATTATCTTTGTAAATAAGCAATTTTTCTTTTGTACCATCATATGAAATGAAAATAATATAATGAAATAAAATATTTTTTTAATTACCACCAAAAAAATTGATTTTTAAAAATTCTGCTTAGTACCTAAAAAATTCTGCCTTTGGCCGAGTTTACCATTTTCAAAATTTTAGTGAAATTTGCTTTTGGCCTAGTTTACCACTTTCAGGTAGTTTTTTGGCCCAGTTTACATTACCCCTTAGTGGGCGCCGTTTAAAGAATTAATTTTTGAAACCATTTTTGTAAATGAATATTTACTAAAATTACACCTATTCTCAAAGTGTGAAATATTTTATAGTTTATTTTTACTATTACTATTAATTTCATATTCAAAAATATGAGCTTTTAAATTATTGTTTATCTCCGGCTCATGCAATTTCCAAAGTTTCAGATATTTGACCACTTTTTGAGAATTCTGTGGCCAAAAATACATTTTGTCAACTTAACAGTTTTGTAACAAGATTCAGTAATATATCTTTAGAGGAAACATCGGTACTCTTTTTCGTAGAATAGAAGAAATATTTCTGCTTGTTAGAGCGATGTAATCATCGCCCTCCATTAATCGCTGATTTGAGTATAGCATTTCGCTCCGTGCGACACAAAATTTTGACGAGTTATTGTACGGATTTAATAGAAAAGATCTTGAAATGAAAATTCTAAGACAATAAAATAGTGCATTAATTGAATACATAGCTTAATTCCGGGAACTGTTCGATATAGAAAATCTCATGCAATTCTCCAACTTTGTGTGAACTAGTTGAAAAATGGAACTCAAACTTGCTATAACTTTATCAGAAACCATTTCTTAGAACTCAGAACACATCCCTGAGGTCTCAATTTTGTTTTTATACTGTCACTGTATTGAATCTAATCAAATTAGATGTTCAACAATTAGATTAAACTGATCTTTTTATCAGACCCATCTTTTCATTCAAAATTCCAAGGGTGGTTTGCTCTTTACCTTAAGGGTTGAAATGTCAATGTTTATGAATAGCACTAAATGTATCCCCTTGAAATTAAAATCAACCTGTCCAAGCGTTTTTCACTTTTTTATTCTTAAATGTCTTGAAATATCGTATTCACTTCAAAAAAATTATTGGATTTAACCCATTAAGTACCAACGTCCTCATTTGAGGACAGTAACTTATTATTACCTTAACGAAATATATAACAATTATTCTTTTAATTAAAATTTATGTCTAATTTCGTAAAATATGCTTGGTACTTAATGGGTTAATATAAAATATTAAAGTTTATTGTCATATCATTATGTTTTTCTCTTTTGTTATAGCTTTGCTAATTTTCTACCATAATGGTTCTAATTTTAGTGTACCTACATGTTTGCATGGACAGTGGTCACTAATTTTTTAAATTCCACCACACTGCCTTAATGATTACAAATTCAATTTTATTTTCGTATACATTTTACTACGACTTCTAATAATTTAGAATTTATTTTTAATGGAAAGTTAGCTCTTTACTTTATGGTTGTTAACATCGTTATTACAGTTTCTTTTAGAAACTAATAATAAGAAGAGACTTGACCGTTTTTGCAAAATAAAGTAATAATAAGTACAAAAGGAAATATGAATATTATACTAGGAACTAACGGAAAACTGGAAAATCTCATCAATTAGATTATGAAAATGGTTTTCAATTAATCCATATATTCTAGTATAGGTAAACAATCCTCATTTTAATTTTAAATTTTTTAAATTTTTTAAAATTTTAAATTCAAATTAGTTAAAATTTATGCTAATAATGTAATTACGCATAGGTATAATTTATTACATTCAGTTTAATAATTTAGATCTTTACAAACTCTAATTCTAAATCAATTTCAATTTAAAATTTTTTATTTCTCACTTAACTTTAAACTCTAATTTTAATTAAACTAAAATTTCTACAAAAATTGCTGAACCGAAAATTATGTTCTTTTTTTTTTCTTTTATAAATATTGAATTTAATTACATCATTAGAATTAATTTACTGATAAAAAAAATAAAAATAATACTTATAGTACTTAGTTGAAATTTAAACTTTACTTGGAGTAAGTGCAATAAATAATTACTAGGAACAACAAATATTGAAAATGTTGAAATTTTTTAGCAATTTTTAAATGGTACAATGCAAATAATAGGTACTTAGGTAAAATTAATATTTGTGTTCCTTAACTAAACGACAGCTTTCTATTTAATTTACGTATAAAAACAATTATAATCAAATTTAGTTCAAGACGAGCTCTAACGAGCCTATTTCAATGTTTTGCGTGTTTTACGCTTTGTTATTACTTGACAATTGAAAGGATATGGTAGAAGGGAGCATAATTTCTATACTTCGCATTTTATAATTTTTAAAGATTAGTCAGTTTTAGAATGAAAACTTTAAAAGGTATAAGCCAATGCAAACGATTCTATTATCCAGAATCCTCTGTATTAAATATTCCCGAAATTAACAAGTTAAAACGCGACAGTGTTTCTAAAGAAGCTTTACCTTACGAATGCATTCCGGGTCCTAAACCTATTCCTATTTTAGGAAATACCTGGAGGTTTTTACCGTACATTGGTTTGTTCGATGAAAAATTTTGAAATTCAAGACTGAAAAATTTTTTGTAGGAGATTATCAAATTCAACATGTAGATAAAGTATCTAAAAAGCTGCACGAAAAATATGGAAATGTTGTTAAAATCGGAGGATTGCTGGGAAAACCAGATTTATTATTTTTATTTGATCCCGCGGAAATTGAAAAAGTTTTCAGGCAAGAAGATATTATGCCCTTACGGCCTTCCATGCCATCGCTAAATTATTATAAACATGTTTACAAAAAAGATTTCTTCAATGGCAGCAATGCAGGAATTATTGCCGTGTAAGTATTAATTTAACTTTAACCTTTTTAATAATTAATAACCAACTTTTGTTTTAAAAGACATGGAGAAAATTGGCAAAAATTTCGGTCAAAAGTTACTCAAATAATGTTGCAACCAAGAATTGCTAAGATGTACGTAAAACCGATAGAAGAAACCGCCATTGAATTTGTCAGCAAGTAAGTTGTTTTTAGTAAAAATCTCTTGTTTCAAAATAGCTATTACCTACTCATGGCACAAACTAATATTAAAATAATATTTTAGAATTCAAAAACTCAAAGATGATGTAAGCGAAATGCCAGATGATTTTCTAAACGAAATACATAAATGGTCTTTAGAAGGTTGTTTATCTGCTTGAATTTATGTTATTTTTTCTAAACTAAAAGTTTTCAGCAATTGCACGAATTGCATTGGACGTTCGATTGGGTTGTTTGGATGATAACGCAAATCCAGATACACAAAAGCTAATCGATGCTTTAACAACATTTTTTATGAATGTACCTATACTCGAACTGAAGTTTCCTTTGTGGAAACTTTTCAATACGCCAACGTTTAAGAAATACATACAAGCACTTGACACCATAACAGAGTAAGTATGACAAATCATTTCAAGAATTTCAAAAATTAAACTCAATAAAAATATAATATTTTCAGAATCACTTTGGGTCACGTCAACAAAGCTCTGAATAATTTATCAAAATCGGAATCGATAGAAAATGCATCCATTCTTCAACGGATTCTTCAAATGGAGAATGATACCAAAACAGCTACTGTTTTAGCATTAGATATGTTCCTTGTTGGGATTGATACGGTAAGTACGTACATAACTATTTTTATTATTAAAATTATTTTTTTAAATATTTAAGTAAAAAAAAAATTCAGAAATTTAGCGAAAGTGCCCTTCCAAATTTTTTAGATCCTTATTTCAATAATAATTTTTTAGCTTATTTATAAATTTTGTGTTCCCCTGTCCACCCCAAATATATTGGAGCCAATTTGCTGACGCCGTTACTGAATACCAACAAAAATAGACATCATGTATAACAAGTTGCATAAATAACCAATATCCATTTACGTATGTATTTCAGCAATTATTATTATTTATAATCTCAGCTTAATTTTGGCCACATCTTCAATCTTCTATTACAATTATTTATTTTTTGTAAACTAATGAAAACCTTAGATTAAAGTCGCACAATCAAGAGATCAACAAATATGTAATACCTACCTGTAAGATAAAAATAATATTATAATAATTAATTAATTGCAATTAATATTGCAAATTTTGCATTTGCAAAAAAACAAAATTGGATTGTTTTTATCAATTCAGTTGGTTCATTGGCGACGTCTGAAGAATTTAGATAACAAGGCATGAGAAGGTGTGGTACTGTATACTCCCCTAATTAAAGCCAGAAATACTTTTCAAAAATAATATTTTGTCTCTTTTTCTGTCTGCCAAAAACAACACTCATATAAACGACATTTAAATTAACATCTGAATAGTTAGTACTCGTTAGACCGAGTTGTTTTTTTAGCCTATTTGTACTTTATTTGGAATCTCAAAGTTTCCTATAAATAAAATAAAAATTTTTTTCAGACATCTAATGCGGTAGCTTCTATTTTGTATCAACTTGCATTAAACCAAGATAAACAGGAAAATCTCTACCAAGAAATTAATAAAACTTTTAATAATAAAGAAGATGCATTTTGCACCGAAAAATTAGAGACCATGGTCTACTTAAAAGGTTGCATTAAAGAAACCATGAGGTATAAAATAAATTTTATATTATAAAAGTTTTTTTTTAAGTATTTTAAATTTTAGATTGTATCCAGTTGTAATAGGAAATGGTCGTTGCATTTCTCGCGATTGCGTGATTGGTGGCTACAATGTACCCAAAGGAGTAAGTATTTATTTTTTAAAATAAGCTATTTCTCAATTCATTTCAGGCCCTTTTTGTTCTGGGCCCTGTGAGATTGCATCTGTTGTATCTGCCTAGTTACGGCACTGACTGTTTGAATGTTTCAACTGGCCCCCTCACACGTACTTGAACCTATTAAATACTTTTGTTAATTAAACTTTCAATAGTCATTGTTGTTATTCAAAACATCAACCGAGAGTGAAATTTCAAATAATGTCGTTACATTTTCGAATAAATTTTTTATATTCTTACTTATTTTATTAATTATTTTTATTTATACAACGATCGTTTATCTTTTACTTAAGTTAAAATTTATTATTGGTGTAGGTTCAAGTTGTTTTTCAACATTGCGTTATTAGCAACTTGGAAAAATACTTTCACAATAGCAAAGAGTTCCTACCGGAACGGTGGTTGAAATCGAGTAACGAATATGAAGAAAATCAGAAAAAATTTCACCCCTTTACGTCTTTACCATTTGGTTTTGGTAAGAGAATGTGTCTTGGAAGAAGATTTAGTGAATTGGAAATCCAAATCCTAATAGCTAAAGTAATTTCTAAAAAAATAAAATATTTTTTAATTTATTTAAAAATGCATATTTTACAGATAATTCAGTCTTATAAAGTGGAATACCATCACAAACCATTAGATTATTACGTCCATCCCATGTATACGCCAAATGGATCTTTAAAGTTAAAGTTCATCAACAGATGAAAAATATTTCCGACGAAAAAGGAACATAAATAACAAATTATAATGTAAAATATCACCAAATTAAATATACATAATTCACGATTTGAATCTTTTACTTAATTAACTAAGCGAAACAACTTCTTTGCTAAATATATCAAAAAAAATCACTTGATGATAACTACATAGTTTGATGGAAAAATCATTTTGTTCACCAATATGATTAACCATTTTTTTTCAGTGTTGAGAAGAAAAGATCACGTTTGAACAGTAGGTATTTCTAAAATAATAAGAAACAATATCTTGATTTATGAATTGTCATTTTATCAACTTTATTTTTATTATAGAAAAAATTATTTAAATTTTTTACGTAGAATTGTGAACAAAAAGAAACCGTCTTACATTCAGCAAGATTTTTTGAAATTCATAATTTTTTTGTTAGTTTTTCATTCAGTAAATTTTTCGTCGCTTGATCACAAGGTTTTCAGTATGTACCCACTGTCACACAGTGATTCATTTTAAAGTTTAGTCACTAAAATAAAACTTGAAAATATACAAGCAAATATGATTTTCTTTCTAAAATCTGCAATATGCATCAAAATGCTGTATGGGCTTAATTTCAATTAGGGCCACTTGTATAGTACGAGTTTAACAGCCGATCAAAGTTAAACCAAGATTAACTTACTTTTAAACCAATCAGAACGCTCAATTTCATAGTTAATCTTGGTTTAACTTTGATCGGTTGTTAAACTCTCACTATACAAATGGCCCTTAGTGGCTGCAGCTTCAGAAGATTATAATTTTTGTTTTTGTTTCTTTGTTATTATAAATAAAAACAGTCATAGTATAATATAAATCAAAAATGTTGTTTAATTTTTTATTCTTTAAAATGCCACACAATAATAACAATAATATTTTTCAAATTTCATCTTTTGAACCATTTCTGGCCATTGCAGAACAATCAGCCCCTTTCTCTGAGAGAAAGGTTTAAGCATTTAGATCCCACAGTTGCTTTATTCGGATTGGGGAATGCCTGTAACCCTGCTTTTGCTAGTAACAGGTCAGTCCGGCTAAACTGTTAACGAATGAACAGTTTAGCCTTCTCTCCAAGTACCACAAAAGTAATAAATTACATTTACGTGTTTTCGGGGTGTTAGAATGATCGAATAAAACCAAAAATTTAAATTCGTAAATATTTCAAATAAATTTTTTTACGTAGACATCTAATAAGGTGTTATTTAGGTTACGGATAAAAGAAAATAATGAATTGTCTAATTCGGATTAAGAGTGAATCTTTGTTTGACACGAAATTTTTGCATTTCCTAGGAAGAGCGCCAATGGATTATAGCGAATGCAATAATTTCTCGTCAAACAAAGACACTTTTAATCCTAATAAGACTTACCACTTCTTCTCCAACCAAAAGTTCAATACTACATGATTTATATTGTGAAATATTTCAAAATTTATGTTACATACAGTAGCGCTACAACCCAAAGTAGGTTTTTACATTAAAGACAAGAAAAGCATTCTTCAGAAAATTTCAGATTTGCTTTTCTTCATTTTCCTCTTTGCGTAGGAGTCATGGTCGAAACTTGGCTGAAGCCAAGATGACGTACTTGGGAATTTGAATTAATGGGGTGATTTCCCGTTGCCTGCCCCATAGCCCACATATATATTTTGGGCTTTTAGATCACAGCAGTGTATTCAATGAGACCAGGATTTGAACCGCGGTTGCCCGCTTCCCAGTTGCCCGGTGTAGGCTTTACGATATATACTGCTGGTTGCTCTATTATGGAAAAAATCACTAGCTGGAATTGATATGTTTCACATTTAAGAATTATTTTGAGTTAATTCAATTGATTGATATTTTTCATTCTTCCATTCTAAACTTTTATTAATTTTACATATTACCTACTATGAAACTGAGAGTTACATTGCATGTTGAGACAGTCGACTGCTGGTCAGAAACGAATTGGTTTCTTCCCTAGGACAGAAACCGACAAGTTTCTTCCCGTTTACTCAGTTATAAATCTATCGTTTTAACCGACAGTGACAATTTTTATAATTTATGAAGGTTAGGTTAGTTAATGAAACTCTCAGATTCATTGCAGGTAATATGTAAAATAATGTGTATGGCACAGGATGAAACACGATTTCAGACCAGGGTGTTGCCAGCCGTCGCTATCGCTAGGATTTCATCCCTAGCCAAACAATATACTAGTTCTTAAAAATCCATGGTTTACAAACTACTCTGATCTAAAATTTTTAGTTTTTCAATGGTACTACTGTGTTGGAATGTTGATGTAATATTAAAATTTTAAATTGAAGAAGAGTCTAAAATTTCTTATGATCGTCACCGTGCTTCGGGGGGCACGTAAAGCCGGCGGTCCCCCTGGGTTGATGATTTGCCGTCATCAACAAAAAAAACAGGGTTACGGGCACATCTGAGACAAGCCTAGCAAGCTACCTCAGATGTAAAACAAATAATATGCTCACAGTAATAGTGACTTCGGCTGCTCTTCTATAGAAGACAGCCAGAAGTCAAGGCAAACAGGAGCTATCCTAGCCAAAAGTGGAAGAAGAAGAAGCAATTGAAGAGAACCTCATGCTATCAATCGAACTTATATAGAAACAATCTACTGCAGAATATTAATTTTTTAACGGTTCCGAGCTCATGTATATCTATAGTTAACCTTGAATTAAAGCCAATTTTTCTCAACTTGGAAAATCTTTTGCTAAAAAAATAAATAATAAAAACAAAAATTAATATAGGGAGACCATTGATTTTCAAGATCTTCCTTGAGGTTTCTGATGGATTTTTAATGAATCATGTGATACGACCAAGTATTGTTCACTATGCTGTAATCATCTTCAGGGCAACAATTTTTATGTCAAAATAATATTTTTTATTTTTATTATTGTACTACCTGCAGTGGTTTATATTTTATTTAAATAAATTAAAGTTTCTAATTATTATGCGTATCACATGATTCATTAAGAATACATAGGAAATCCATCAGAAGCCACAAGTGAGACCTTGAAAATCAATTATTCCCCTATTACTTTCTATTTTTTATTATTTATTGTTTTAGCCAAAATTTTCAAAGTTGACAAAAATTGGTTTTAATTGAAGGTTAATACGATACAAATGAGCTCAGAACCGTTCTAAGATATTTGGAGTCTGTAGGCCAGTAATAATAATGCGTCCCTCTTCATAAAAAAATACGCTGGAGAACAGAATAATACAAATTAACTGATCAAGCGAGATTGCCACCATAAAATGTTGGTGCATGAGTCAAAAAGCAAAATTATTTACTAACACCGTTCAAAATTATTAATTCTTTTAGAAATCTATTTCCCAAAAAATATATTATTTTGTCCCAAATTTTCTAAGCATCTTTTGTTTATCTATGATTAATCGTCAAGCAGAAAAGGTCAGACAATGAATAATGGATTTTTTTTTTCGCTAGTCCACTCAAGTATAATATTGTGCAATTTAAAGCTTTTTAGTGTTAATAATTTGCACGCTGTGTAAACGTTCCATTGTTTATGGTACCAATAACGCGATTTTAATTTCATAAAACATCCTGAAATTAAATATAATCATTGTGACAGTAAATTTCTATGTAGACTAATACAGTCTAGTACACCGACACAATATTAATTTAAAACAAATAGAACATACTAGAAAGTAGAAGTAACTCAAATTTAATAAAAATAATTTTCATAAGTAACTGTTCAAGTTCACAGCACAAGTAAATTTTCATGTCGCGAATTCAATCAATATATAAATTTAATTTGCTATAATTAACATTAAGCAGGTATAAATAATATGGTTTTTTCCCAACTTACACCGTTTATAGATGCCTATGTGTCTGAAAGCATATTGTAAAAAATATGTGATACTTAAATCAATTTTATACATTTACATCATTTTTTATGTTATCTGGTTCCAGCAGGTAGATAACCATTTTTCTTTATAAAACAAAATATTTTAAAAATAGATAAAAACCTGAATCAATATTAAAAAGAAATTGTTTATTATGCATGATAAAGACACCCAAAACAATACAAGGGTGGTGTAAACCTGAAAAAATGTGCAGATTTTAAAAATTTATATATTACAATACACACAAGAAAGGCGGTTCTATTAGCCAACGGAAGCAATAAATTTCATAAAATCAAGAATGCAGAATTCGTTTGAGCAACCCAAAATTACGAATTTAACAAATTGATAAATGAAACTTCTAAGCATATTTCAACCTTTTAAGTTAAAAGCTAGATGAAGTCTAATAGTGTTATCATTCGTAGTTTATATTTATGCATTATATTTGTGTCTTCATTTTTTCTCTAAAATAATTAGAGAAGCAGGAATTTGCATATATAAGTTTTTACATGTTAATTTCCTATGTTCGGCTAACTCATTGAGCACCCGGTATACGAGGCAGTCTGATAAGCCCCTGAATAATGTACACGGAAACATTTTTTTGGCCAAATTCGGTTTTATTTCTCAAAATACTTTTTTTTTTAGGTCGATACAATAAGTTCAACAATTTTCTGACTTTTTTATATCGTTCAAATAGTAGTCGATTGGAAGTAGCTCAAAAGAGGTCTCAGTTTCAGCTATCAGTTCTTCATTTCAGTAAATATGCTTACCGGTGGGCCATCTCTTCAAATTTGGAAACAGGTTGAAGTCGTTGGGGGCCAGGTCTAGCAAACACGGTGGTGGAAGAATCTAAAATCTCGGAGGAGAGAGATTTTAAGAGTTGGGCTGACTTCTGAGCGTTGGCAGCCTCACCAATGAATTTTTAGGCTTGGATTCTCAGAAAGTCGCCGTGGTGTAGAATAAAACACGATCGGTTTTAGACTATGTTTATTTGGTGGATCGTCCGCTTTTTATTTACAAATTTTGCTTACATTTCATTTATTATTTCCGTTTAAAAGTTAATTATATAAAAAAGTGCTGATAAGTTTATGTTACCTACTTAATGGTCTGTAATTGCAATTGTTGCAGGACATTATTTTGCATACCTATTAAATAGTTAAACTTAACATATATACAGTATGGTTTTCTTTAATATACTACATTTAATATCATACAAAAAATTTTTATGTTTAACGTGGTTAAACACAGTTCAATCCCGATTTCGTGCAATTTTGCATGTGCAACTAACGATGAATGAGCAGGCGCATTATCGTAATGATTTTTACTTCTTTAAATACGGCCGTTTTTTGGCGAGTTTGGCGAATGTCAATACCGGAGGGCCATAATCTTTCCATTCCATTATTGCGGACGCTTTGGGGCACTTTCACCTGGAGAAACCAATTGTTTTGACTATTGCATAGACTCTGGAGTACACTAAAAGTTCCTTGGAATCGGCGCACAAAGTTTTTCGGATTACACGTAAGCATGGTCAAATTCTGCTGGGAAGTTGTAACATGATTTCGTTTTTGGTCGACTGTGAGCTAACGCGGCACCCAACGCGCGCAAAGCTTCTTCATGCCTAAAAACGCATGTATGATGTTGCCCACACGTTCCATAGATATGCCTACAGCCTCAGCTAGCTCCCTAAATTTTGCTTTGAGGGTATTCAACATCATATCATCGATTTTTTCGATGTTTTCAGGCGTAGTGACCTAATTCGGCCGTCCAGAACGTTCAGCATCATCGGTGCTAGTAAGTCCAAAAAGAAAATAGTAAACCACTTATGAATCGTTGCAATCGACGGAGCAGAGTCCGGGTAATACTTATCCAGTTTGGCTTTGGTCTCGATTATCGTTTTCCTGAGAAAATAATTGCTATTGAACTATGATAAAAATTCTCACACCACTTGCATAAAATTTGAAATTAATAATACACAATTGAGGCAAAGAGCGATAGACACATGTACTGCTTCTTCTACTTCCTAGTCATCACACTATGACATGTGTTTCTGACTAGGAAGTCGAAGAAGCAGTACATGTGTCTATCGCTCTTTGCCTTAATTGTGTTGTATTAATATCATAATTGCTATTCTTTATACGGAGAAACGTATAAATGTTAAATATATGTTCCTGATTGAAGTGCATTGCCATTTTGCTGTTCCTTCTAGTATTCTAGGCGGGTTTAGGGGGGGGGCACGGCGGCACGTGCCCCTCCCAGACGCTTAAAAATAACAAGGAAACAACAAGACAATCCCAAATCTGAGAACATTTTTTGCCCGTCTCGAGCCCCCAGAAAAAATTTCTGGATAGTATTTATTCCATTTTATCCATTTTAGCCTTTAACGTCATTGACCGGCTACAGACGTAAATATTACAATCATATGAAAATATTTAGATCATTGCTCACCGTTAACGGGCGATGACGAAAATGGCCAGCGTAAACGATCATTGTACGGCCATTGACGTTAATGCCCAATTTAAGTCATTGACCATAACATATATTTAATATACGTTGTAAATAATAGTATATTATTAAAGAAGAGGTTTAAATGGCTTATTAAACGCGAGGTGGATCGGATGTCACGAGGCGCAGCCGAGTGTTATACATACAATCCACACGAGCGTTTAATAAGCAGTTTAAACTTGAGTTTTAATATACTATTTTATTCGCACCTGTAGACGTAATAAGCAAATTAACAAATTAATGGGCTATAACAAAAAAATTCGTGGAATAAAATAACAGTTGAAATATAATTTATTGCTCGTAGCAAAGAGTACTCTTTGCTCGTAGGTAAGCTTTGCGAAGTAAGTAATTCAATATACTGATATACACTTATGCTTACTTATGCAGTATAAGCAAAAAGGCTAACCTGAGAATAATATTACGCATAAAATTACGTTTAATGTAGTTGAAATGCGTGGGCAAATTATATCTTAAAGTAGGTAACTTTATATTTTATCAGGGTCGTGTTTAATTGTCAACTTTTAGAGTAAGTGTTAATTTGCTTATTACGTATGCAGGTGCAAATAATATATTTTTTAAAATCTTTTTCGATCGAAAACAACGAATACCAATAGTTGCGCTACTGTATAGACCTGCGAACTTTTAAGTTTTTCGCATATCTACAACTTTTATTATAAAAACAACAGCGCAACAATTTATTTTAATCAATGAGCAATTTAACAAAAATGTTATAATAGTCTATACAATTAAGTATTCAATAACTGTTGCCTTTATTCTGAATGAAGAATATAAATTCGCAAATTTGAATATTTAAATAATTCTAGTTGAATTATTTTTTGGGTATTTTGGATAGACCCATCTAACTTTGGAATAAGGTCGAAACTCAAAACTCCATCTAGGTAATACGATCCTTGTTTTTGTTCCAAAAATTTTGTGTGCTAGTATTTGTTCGACAAATAAAGACAGCATTTTTGTTCGACATGGAATTCTATTCGACATGACCATTTGTTCAGCATGGAATTTCAATTACAATTGGATCTTGAGAATCTACGGTTCAATCCGTAGCTCATTTAAAGTTTGCTAGCGTTTTATAGCAGTTACAAACTTCCATATAATGTTAGGATGTTCGGCCGAAATTTTGGAAACCATGATTTTCTTTAAGTTATTTACTTGAGGAGAGAATTTATTTATTAACTTAAAGTACAGAACTTTAAACTAATTACTTCAATTCTTTAAGTAATTCACTTGAAGATGAAACTTAAATTGATAACTTAAAATACAGAACTTTAAACTAATTATTCTATTATTCTATAAGTTATTTACTTGACAATGATAATTAATAAGATAACTTGGAGATCTACATTGATTACGTCGACTAGGACGACCAATTCAGTCAGGGTCTAGTTTTAACTGAGTTAGGCACTAGGCTCTAGCAAATTTTCTGGTTCCTTATATTCGAGTATAACTAGTAGCATCGAATACCCAATTTTTGGTTTACTTTATCCAGTATTTAATTTTTATTTTACGATTTTATGTTCTTTCTTTTCGGGCCCCTCTGGCCATTGGGCCCTAGGCACGTTCCTAATGCGCATGATGGTAAAATAAGCCCCGAATTCAGTTCTTTTCAAAGTAAGTTGATTGTGTTAATCATAAATTCAAAGAGACTGGCGGTTTTACGTATTCTTCGAAGCACGGAGACGGTTTTAAGACAGCTAGAATAGACGGTTAGTGTTAGATCTCAGATTTGAACTTTGCATTAGTAGTTGATCACGGTAATAGCCGAATATAGAGATAACGATTATTATAATGGGATGCTTTAATTCATAATATATTGTGAAAATGATAATAATGATTTTAAGAAGATTTATAACAATACATTTTTAAAATATAAATTTCTGCGGTATGCGTAACTATCTTAATAGTTATATTTCTATGGTATGTTCGGGTGTAATCGGTAAAATTTGTTTTGCTGTTTTCACGCAGGTATTGTTTAAGCATATCGTTTAATTTTCAAATTGTTAAGTACAACATTTATACCAAATTGCATCACACTATTTGAAAACTTAATTCAAACTTAAGTTAAATGTATAGATGTGTTCTGGAAAACGGCAAATGCCACGCATCCCATTCTTTTCTTTTGAACTCTTTAAGCGAGACGAGCGGTCGCTCTAGGCGCCAGATTGCAAGGAGCGCCAAAATGCAAAAAGCTCTGATATAAGCTTAAACTTTTCAGGACTAAAGTAAAACAATTGTTTTCTTAAAAAGTAAAGCTTTTAAAGAAATTTAATGATAATAAAGTTTCAAAAAAATTTATTATTCTTTTAAAAGAAAAATTAACCCTACAATGCATGACATTTTATTTTGTAAAATAAACTTTAAAAACTAAGAAGAAATAATGATTACATTACGGGAAAAATACAAAAAAAAATATATTTTTAAATTTTCATAGTTTTTTATTAAAAATATTGGGCGATGTAAATTTGCATCCCTATGCTGTAGGGCATGAAATAATAGTAATATTTAACTTTTATGAAAATTTTTAGAACAGTTTTGATTGCCGTTAAAAACAAAGAAGTAAAAAATATACATACCTTTAATACATAACAGGCTTTATCATTTTACAAAATAGCACAAAATAGCTGGAATTCATATATTCGTACATCGCACGTTCGAATGGTCATAAATTGGTTGTAATTTCATTATTTTTGTGTTTTCATGTTTTCATTAGGAGGCTACTGGTTGACATTAGATACAGCATGCATTTGCGACATAAAATGTTTTCAAAACAAATTTATATAAGCCTAAATGCAAGTGATGCATATATGCATCACTATGCATTGTAGGGTTAAACTTTTTACTACGGGCGGATAGTATTGCCTGTTGCCAACATTAAAGTAAAATAAAAATCTGCCAGGGGCACTAACCACTAAAGTACTTTTAAAAAAAATATTTTATAAGTAAAAACAAATTTTTTGTAATTATTTTGTCATTAAATTTATACTATTAGAAAGTGCGTAAAGAAATTTCGAATGACTAAAAATATAGAAGAAATTGACTTTGTAATCCAGTTGTTTATGCTAATATTCAAATTTATACCAACAAATTTACTAGAAAGTTATACCTATAGTAAGAGTAAACAAAATGCTGCAATAATGCCGTAATTTGAAATAATTATAATCAAATAACAATTTTTATCGATCCAAATATTAATTACCAGTGTTCTTTGAAACTAATTTTTAACAAACTTATACGCAATAAATAAAAAAGAAAAATTGATAAAAGTTAAATCCAAAAATCGGAATAAACATGATCAGAGCAACAATTTTAAAAATGTATACAAATATTAAAAGTTGTCAAATATTAAGCAATTAAATATTTATTAATAACATGAAGTAAATGTTATGGTATGTATACAGCTTTCATAAATAATTTCATAATTTAAAAATAATTGTGTGTAAGTATGTTACCTACCTGCTATTATTGCATTGCATGCCTAGAACACTGGCAAATTATATTTAGTATTATATTCTAATTAAAAAAAATTAAAATTTAAATCTGATGTGCCGGGCAGTACCTCTTTACGGATTTACTTATTAAACAAAATAATATAAGAACAATATTTTATTATTGGTTATTGAAAAATATAATTTTAAAAATAAATAAACATTTTAAATTAAAAAAAATAATTATTAATATTTTATTAAATTAATATTAAATATTAAAAAATGTTTAAAAATTGTTTAATTTGCCCTTTTGGTTAGTCTAAATTTAAGTTCGCCTTCGGGTGCATACATAAACGTGACTTTATAATCCAATGGTTTATGCAAATATTCCAATTTGTACGAACGAATCAACTAGAAAGTTATAGGCAATAGCAAAAAAAAATTATGTAATATGACAGCCGCCTTACTTTGGCTAACATCACTTGAATTTCAAGATCAGCAAATCGTCTCCCCAGGCACATTCTGGCACCAAAACCATAAGGTAACGAAGCGAACGGGTGAACTGCGTAATCTTTCTTTTTGTCGATCCATCGTTCTGGTTTGAATTCACTTGCATTTTTCACATATTCTTCCATATTTCCAGTAATTAAATTAGGAAACACAACTTGAACCTTAAATTAAAGCACATCATTGAGTCACAAATAATTGCTTTGTTTAAAATTTACTTACCCCTTTGGGTACCCGATATCCCATAATAGTAGTTTCTTTTTGTAAGGTGCGACCATTACCAATAACAGTTGAATAAACACTAAAATGAATTTTTTAAGTAGTACTAAACATAAAAGTTGCTTACATGTTTTTTACCGAAAAACTTCTTTTACAAACGCTTTGAGGTAAACCATATCGTCCAGTAATTTATTATTCAATGGAGTTTCACTGTTGGGCAAAATTCGTTTTAATTCTTCGTGCAACTTTTCTTGTTCCTCTGGTCTTGTCGCTAATTGATACAAAATTGAACAAATTGCCATTGAAATCTTAAATGTAAATTAAAAATTGTTTGGCCCTATAGGGATTCCATAATAAAACTTACAGTATCTATTCCAACCAAAATTAAATCTAATGCTAAAATTGTCGCAATTTTCGGATCGGGTTCTTTTGCCAAAATTCTTTCAATCAACGATAAATCTTTTTCCTGACGTAGTGTCTTGGAATTTAACCTTGTTGTTGCTTGGTCGATATATTTGCAGCAAATTCTAAAAACCTATTTAATTTAATGAAAAAATGATTCAAAAAACTTACTCGGTGAAATAATTCATATTGGCTATATACTTATTCCAGAGTTTGGTTGGAAAGTAACGCCAAAATGGATATTTAAGTTCTAAAACTGCAACACTCCTAAGGGCATATTTTGCACATTCTATAATTTTTTGGGGTTCCGAATCCGGTGGTAAAT
The DNA here is from genome assembly GCA_949152465.1 of Cantharis flavilabris. Classification (NCBI taxonomy): domain Eukaryota; kingdom Metazoa; phylum Arthropoda; class Insecta; order Coleoptera; family Cantharidae; genus Cantharis; species Cantharis flavilabris. The sequence goes on from OX424439.1 coordinate 25,986,650, forward strand.
TGGGATCTAAGCAACCTAAACGCACATCTAGTGCAACTCGACCGATACCTAAAAAAGTTGAATAAATGAAAATTGAAAACCTAATTTTTCTCTTAAAAAATAATATATGAAGATGTACATTCTAAAGCCCATTTGTGAATTTCGTTATCAAAATCGGACGGCATTTCATTATTATCATCTCTCATTTCCATCATTCTAAAGGTTAAGAAAAACATGAATCAGTAATGTAATTATAAAATTATTATAAAATGGGTTATAACCTTGTAATAAAAAAATTTGTTACATTTTCTATAGGTTCGATATATTTATTCACAGTTTGAATTTGCAAAATTGGTTGTTGCACTTTTGACCTAAATTTTTTCCACTGTTCACCATGACTAAAAACTTACAATAAAAAAAAACGAATATCTGATTTCAAGACTTACACTCCAACAACTCCAGGTAATTCACCAAAAAAGTCACCACGAACTTCACTTTTGTATTTCACCAAACATGGCATTGCTGGTCTGTACGGCGTTGGTCCTTCGTCGCGGTAAATTTTTTTAATTTCATCTGGATCGTAAACAAAAAGTAAATCTGCTCTACCCAAAAGACCAGAAAGTTTAACAATTTTTCCGTATTTTTCGTAAAACAATTTAGATAATTTCGCCGTATCCGATATTTCATACTGGCCTATAATGGGCATTAATCTCCAAGTGTTTCCTAATATTGGAATAGGTTTTGGACCAGGAATCATAGAATATGGTTTTAAATCTTCACAAGCTTTTTGGTCCGAATAAATATCATCTATATTTGTAACCACACACTGCGAACGATTACGTTCAAAATTTACAATTGATGTTTTTGATAATTTTTCAAAATTCAAAATTGATCGCGAAAATTGCAACATTTTGAAGTATCCACACAATAAATTTTTTATTTCGGTAAAAATATTTTATTTTTAAATGTACAACACCATTGTACATTACTTTCTTGATAAATGATTTGCTTTGTGGTCGCGATGTTTATAAAAGCTCCTACCACTAAAAGAACAAGTCCTTGTGAAACAAATTTATAAGTAATATACCCACGTCAAGTTCTTCTTTAACATTACAAATGCGTATCAAGCATTTGAACGAAGCTTAATGATTTATTAAGTGTTCGTATTACAAGTATAAATTTCTCATTTTTCCTAAAAATTTAAATGCTGATACACAGTAAAACGTTTTTCTTTAAATAAAAAATCATTTTGTTTCAATAATTTTATTTACAGCAAACATAAAACATTTCTTGAAATAAAAAATTTTTTTTTTGTTTGGCTAAAATTTTTAGTTAACCTGAATAAAAATATTAATTATTTTTGATTCAAACAAATTTTTGTTTGACGAAAATTTTGAAAAAAAATAACATTGATTTTTTACTGTTTTATTAATTTAGGAAAGTGGCATATCATTTTTATTTATTGTTTAATTATATATTATGCAACATAGAAGATTTAAATTAAATAAATTATTTATAAAATATACAAAAAGAATAATTAACTTGTAATAGTTAATAATATAAGGTATATGTAAGTGAATGGCCGAGCAGTTGACATGTTAGTACCGTCACTTATCAAATTGTTTCACAGGTTCAACTTCCGTGATTTACTATTCATAGTAATACTTTTCACTCACTAAACAATTTCTACGTGCAGGCTTTAAAATGACCCAAATGTCTTTTAAAAAATGCAATTAAAACATTTTAAAACTTCTTGCACCATAAGCTTCTAGGCGCTGCCGTTTGGGTGCTTGCTACAAACAGCTCCAGAGACCCACGGCAATCAGTCTGCATTCCAGACTGATGAAAAGTAGCCGACATCATCATGATCAAAAACCTAACCAAAATTCCAGAAACCCCGCTCTTATCGTGCGTTCTATCTGAATTGGATGTGAAGAGCAAACCGAAGTTTGCTTGCACTCAGGCCACAAAACGGACCCATTATGCTATCTCCGATTGTTATAGCAGTCCACCTTCCCATCTATTCCCCGAGCCATCACAACTTAAGATTAACTCGAGTACTTTAGAGGGCGGTGTGCCGCTAATACTGGCCATGTTAGGCCAAAAGTTCCCCAACATGGATCCTCTTTTTGACGCTAACGATGGGCAGTTGCAAAGCACAAAGAACGTATTGTCGCCCGCGCCTATCGGCATCCAATCAATCACATTCGCCCATTTTTCTGCATGAAGTTTATGTGTTTCCTTCTTTATGACGGCATCTAAGGTCTTAACGGCCGGTGTAATAAAGGGCTCGGGACCCCAGGGTGTGTTACCCGAACCTAGCCTCGCCAACTTATCAGCCCTCCCGTTGCCCTCATTACCTTTGTGCTCTTTTACCCAACTAAGAGTTAGAGCATTGTGTTCACAGTGTTCACATTCAGTGCCCGGATACATTGCAGAGATGACCTTATGACGACCAAGTGCCATAAAAGCAGCTCTGCTGTTTGTGTATATTTGAATTGTTTTGCCCCGGATATCCCTTTCCTGGATTGTTTCCGCACACTGTAGTATACCCATAAGCTCCGTTTGGAAGCCGGAGGCATATCTACCTAGCGTTAGACTTATATCAATCTGAAGTTCAGAGTAGAAAATCTCCGCCCCTGAGCCAGTATTGCTTTTGGAACCATCCATGTACAGACATATGTCCGATCCGTGATCCGTCAGTTCCTATTACGTCTGGCAAGATGTTAAACTTCCTGTCAAACACATATATTTCGGAGAAATTCTGTCGGTATCTAGACCCAAAAGAGACAAAATTTTTTAGCATTTCTCAAGGATCCGTACATGTCCACTAACTCCCTGTCTATCAGTCAAAAGACCCCATACCCTCACCCTAAGAGCAGCTCTCACCGCCTGCTCTTCCACATAGAAATCCAGCGGAGTCGCCAAGGCTACAGTCGGTGCCGTTTGCATCACTCTCCTACAGCCAGGCAGACCGATCTCTACAGTCAGCGTCCGTTCTATCAGCCTACTCCTCTCTCTTTACAAACTCTGTAAACGGATTATTCTGAAAAGGGTAAACGCAACCACAATGGGAAAACAGCTCATCCCAAATAAACAATTTGGGTTCCGACCAGACCATTCCACAATCACAGAACATTTAACCGAAAACTGAAATAAAAAACAATTTTCTTCGGAAATTTTTTTTTCTGAATAGGTATTGCTAAACCTTTTGATAAAGTATGACATCAAGGTCTGCTTATCAAAATGTTCGAAGTATAATAATGTAGGTAAATAATATCGAAAAACGTATTATGATCCTGTGTTACAAAAAAATATATTTCAAACATATTAAAAAATACTCGTATCATTTTATAAGCGAAAAATTCAATTTTCACTTTTCAACAGAATTTAGAAAATGTGATTATAATTGTTTTTTTACATTCTTGGAAGATCACATTTTTACAAAACAAGTTGTTTTTAGTAGTACCTATTATATGTTTATATTTTCAAATATTATTTTCTTTATAAATATTTGTGTATTGCATGGACTGAGAGGTTTCACCCGCCCGACAGAGGGTTAACATTTCCTTTCGAAAAAGTTGAAAAAGCAAAAAAAGCTCATCTATAATAATTATGATTTCCTAATTTACTTGAATTTCCTAAAATGTTCTAGGATTTTAGATCTACTATATTTCATCGAATTTCCTTAGTTTCACTCCACTTCTACATCAGTATTTTCTAATGATTCCCCCCTCGTTGCAAGTGATTCACCTAAAAACCAAAAGGGTACATCTAGAAAAGTGCGCCTTCTAAAGAAAAACTCAAAATTTCATTTATTTCGAGTGGAAATCTTCCATGTTAAGCGTCCTCTATATAAAGGTACAAAAACTTTTCAAATTAACCTCAAAATTAACACATGGTACTTAATGAAAGTTTAACTAGATGGGGTTGTTTTCGAAATACTTTTAAATCTACAATTTTTTTAAAACATGGTTTTAGTTTAGTAGATATTTAAATTGTTCACATCATTTCCAATTAAATATCCTGGTTTATTTGCTTTGAAAAAGAAATAAAGAGGCTAGAATCTTATTTACAGTTGTTGTTAAGACAATAAGGTGGTTAAGTTGCGCTGTCTCGTGTAAGGTGTAAAGTGGAAGGTGGAAGGGTTGTTTTAATCAATAATTTCAATTTTCTTATTTAAATTTGCGGTTATTACAGTTTATTATTTCTAAATAATTAATATTACATCTAACTAACTTAATTATTTATTTGACGACATAACCTTACACTACCAGGTGTTTTTTTTCTAAACATGAGTGAAATTGAAAGTGAGTTTACAAAAAAAGTATAGTTAATAACATAATTTATAATTAATCGTAGATAACCCTCTTTCGTGCGAACACGACGACGAAGATGACGATTCTGATGGTTGGGATGAAATGGAGCTTTCTGGAGAACACACGCAGACTACGTGCTTGTTTTGCCCATTACAGTTTCTTACCATTGCTGTTGCATTGGACCACTGTCGGACCGAACATAAATTTGACCTTTTAGAATTGAAACATAAGTATAATATGGATTGTTACTCGTTTCTAAAAATGATCAACTATATTCGATTGCATAAACCCGATCCTAAAATTATCACCGAATCTTGTGTGGCATTATGGGACGACGAAGTTTATTTAAAACCTGGAGATATGGAAACTTGGTTGATGTATGATTTTGACGATTTGGGTAGTACACCCTCAACTCCACATTATGCCATCGACGGCAAAACACCAATAAGCAATAATGTCAGCCATTTACAGAAACAAATATATGAATTAACTCTCGAATTACGTCAGAAGGATAATCTTTTGAAAACCGCAATGCAGGATATGGCTAAAATGCGTGAAGTGACCAAATCTATAATCGAACATCAAGACTGTGGCGAAACTTTGATTCCAAAAGATGTTGCCTCTTTACCTTTAAGTTATGACAGTGAATATTTTAATTCGTATTCGCATTATGGAATACATTTAGAAATGTTGAGTGTAAGTTTTCAGTTTCTAATATTTTTTATTTACTAAAAGTTCTGATCGTAGGATACCGTGCGAACCTCAAGTTATAGAGACGCAATTTTGAATAACAAGGATTCGTTTAAAGAAAAAATTGTTTTGGATGTTGGTTGCGGAACTTCTATATTATCCATGTTTGCTGCTGAAGCAGGAGCTGCACAAGTTTATGGTATTGATCAATCTGAGGTGGTTTATAAGGCAATGGAAATTGTTCGAGATAATAACATCAATAACATAAGTTTGATTCGAGGAAGAATTGAAAACACAAATCTACCTGTTGATAAGGTGGATATTCTGATATCAGAGTGGATGGGATATTTTCTATTTTTTGAGGGAATGCTGGATAGCATTGTGTACGCTAGAAATCTTTATTTAAAAGAGGATGGTTTAATTCTTCCCAGTAGGTGCAACGTAAGCTTAATAGGTGTTAGTGACATTGAAGGATACAATACAAGAGTAGCATTTTGGGAAAATGTTTATGGTTACAGTATGAAATGCATGAAATCAGAGGTGATCAAAGAGCCAAATGTGGAAACAGTATCAAATGATAAAATAATAACAAATCCAAGTTTGTTGTATGAAATTGATTTAAAAACCTGTTCGATTAGCACAGTCGAGTTTAATTCGAATTTTAAATTGAATATTCTCAAAAGTGGTACCCTTACCGCTCTTGCCGGATATTTTGATACATTTTTTGATCTGAATAATCCAATTGAATTTTCTACTGGACCACATACCACCAAAACACATTGGCAACAAACTTTGTTTTACTTAAAGAAAACAATCGAAGTTAAAGAAGGTTCGTACAATTATTTATTTTGTTTTTTTTAAAGTTAGTAATCCCGGGGGTAGTTGCAAAGATAGGCAAATTTTTGTGCACTAAATTTCCATCGACAAAATTTCCTAGGATTACCTTAAAATTTTCTTCCAAAAAAGTTGAAAAAGCAAAAACAAAAGCTTATCTATAGTATTCCTAAGATTTTCTAATTTCTTGGGATTTCCCGAGATTTCTTAGGCATTTTTACAAGAGGTAAATATCTTAAAATAATTTTGTATGTGGGACTCGGAATTCCAATGATTTCCAACAAGGGGGAAGTAACGGTGTAACTATACCTTTCCCCCATGACCCATCAAAACTAATAAAATTACTAAATTTTGTTAAAATTTGAAAAATATACCTAAATTCTTATCAAAAAATATGTATTTACCGTCTCCCAGCCAGCCTCGCTTACCTCCATGAATTTTTTCTGAATGTGAGGAAATCTTAAGAAATAGGAAATTCAAGGAAATCTTAAGAATACTATTGATGGGCTTTTATTAATTGAAAAATTAATTAAAAATGAAAGTCATATATGGTGAATATTTTTCATAGCATTTTTTATGGTAAAATTAGAACAAAAAATTATTGAGTTTGTTAAGTACTAACCTATATATAATTTGTTTATGCAGTGTTCCATCAACAAATGCTTTCTTAAATTTTCACGCCTCTCAATTCCTCAAGAATTTAAAGCACTGACTGGTTGATAATATAATTCAACCACCTCATCGAGATCTCAAAATTTAAGTTTCTTAAATATTGGAATATTTAAAAAAATGCAAATTAACCCTTTCAGACACGAATTATGAAGGGGTTGCAGGAAAATATTCAAACTCAGTATGTGAACACGTTTAATTTTTTGAAGATTTTTCATTTTTGTTAGATTACCCTAAGGTTCCTGAGTGCTCAGATACCAACTGTCCTCTGTGTAGTGGACATGGTGATTTTCCGATCACGTTTATCGAAAATTTGAAAGATTCTATGAAAAACAAAATTATTTTATTAAATGCACACAACATTATACAAAGTAGAAAAAATATTGCGTACTTAAAAAGTATTAAATTCCAGAAGAAAATTAAACACAAAAAACTCTAACACAATTACGTGCTCTCAGGTTCAAAACATAAGACAAAATAAACTTATTAAAGGATAACAATAAGTCCCACAAATTATGCAATCTTTCAGCAGCCAAACTGACTAGTCCTCGGAGCAGATCAACTTGATTGGCATTCTCCATATAGTTACTATTAGCCATAATTTTGCATTAAACTTATGTCCTCTCTACAGGACGCTGTGTCTGAAAGGGTTAATCAATTCTTCGTCGGACAGGTGAGGCTTCTCATGCCTCACCGTCATGTGTAGTATACCAACTGTATACCTTTTGTAGCCTGTTTCACAAATTTTTATTTAACCCTTTCAGACACGAATTATGAAAAAAACGAAAAATAATTTTAAACTCAACATGTAAATTTGTTTGATTTTTGAAGATACTACACAAAAATATTATTAACAAAATTTCAGGAAGAAATATAAACGATCCTCGCATAAATTATTTATTTTAAGTGCTGACCGGTTTCGTGAAACTAATTCACATCATCAGAGCCTTCTATAAGAAATCACACAAAAATATACCCTAAGCCTATGTCCTTACGATAGGACGTTGTGTCTGAAAGGATTAAGAGGGAAGCATTTATTAAGAAAGAAGGAATCGGCTTAAAGATAGAAATATTGTAAATTTTTCTTAGATTTAGTAAATTGATTATTATAATTTGAGGGTTGGTAGTTTGCTAGTCCAGCCAAAAGCGGATGTTTCAACACCATTTGAAGTAATACTTACGTATCCCAATGGCAAAAATGCCGTCCTGTCCCTTTTTGATATTATATGCCCATATTGTAGATACTTTACTCTAGTGTCATTAAAATATTCATAATTTGATAGTTATTACATGGTAACTTTTACTCAATGGCTTTTTAATTCAATAGGTTTTGATATTCCATTTCCGAATACCACCAGATAGATTACGGGGAAGTTATAGGAAGAGTAAACCATAAGTAAATTAGAAATTATGCCAGATTTCAACCTCTCTTGGGAAATTTAATGCCCACCAATGATCAACTATGGGAAACTTGATAATTATAATTAAATGAAATAATAAGGTTTATAAAATATATAAGAGATATTTTTCACAAAACATTTTGTAAACCAAAAATAAATGGGCCACCCTGTATCCAATTTTCTTATTACTATTTTTTAAATATAACTATACTATATTATTATACTATACTATATATTTAGTATATTAATATACTATATTTTTTTACTAAAACAAAATTATGTAATTTGCTGCACCCATTATGAGTTGAAGTGCTTTAAATACTTTCACGTTAAATTACCATATTAGACATGATTCCACATTTTTTAAAATTTTCACTTTTTATAATTCTATAAATTTTTAGGTGAAGTGCTCGAAGGAAATTTGCGTTGCAAAAGGATAAAACGTAACATTAGAGGACTTCAAGTGACAATTACAGTAGGAAAAGAAGTACAAGAGTATTTATTAGATTAGAAAAATTTATTTACATACTTTACGTGTATAAAAGGTTTTTTTTAATTTTACAACTTGTACGTCAGAAACAATCATGTGATTATAAATTATATCTTATAAAAATAAACTAAGATCTATGGCAATCACTCATTTTTATTTTCAGTTGAATTGTAGTTTTATTTAATTTATTTAAACACCATAGGAAAATCCACCATTAGTACGGACCTTGAATACTTGATTTAATGGATTATATGGTGTTTTCTGTGTTGATGCAAATGGTGTCCTTCTATTAATATCGGGTTGAACGTCTCCTCTTAATATCACAACTCCTACAATCATATAATTATAATCAGTTAATGTCCAACAAAACTTTCGTTTTCATTCTAACCTGATGGATTCACTTTTACTTTAATTTTAGTTTGTGGACTCAAAATACCATAATCAACGTCTTCGTAAAGATCCTAAAATAAACATCAAGTAATCAAGGTAAAAGGAAATATAATATAGGTACTACGTACCTCCACTCTATAACCGGTGGGCGATACCAAACCCAATTCTTTAAGGGTAACTGCTACATCAGATGGAGTTCCATCTGTTCTTCTGTTAACAAACGCTATGGCATAAGAAAAATAATTTTGAAATAATGGGGTGATGGGTCTTGACCATATTTCAATTCCTTTATGCTTGAAAAGATCAAATCAATTAAATACACATCTTGTCCTGATAAAAAATGTTTTATAAGCGAATAATTACCTTATATATTCGTCTTCCTTGTATACCCAAAGGATCCTGATCTACTCCTATGATCTTTTTGTTTTGTAAAATTGCTTTATATTCGGGCCTAATCGTTCGTAGATCTACAGACATTAGAAGAGGGGCAGCCAAAATAGCCCAAAGTGCCATTTGAGTTTTACTTTGTTCGTAACTTAAACCAAAATTTCCAATAATCAACTGAAAATAAATAAATCTTGAATGCAAAAGTTACAAATTTCATTTAAATAAAAATCTTCCTATTTTTATAAAAGTTGAAAATATAATTTTCCGGTGAAAGTATTTTTCGTAATTAATTGATATTCAAATTTTAAATGATTTTAATATCAAATTAATATTAGATAAATCTATCACATTGATTATTCATAACAGCTGTTAATCTAAACTTTTATAAATATTTATCAAAATTCCCGGTTAAAAGAGAAATCTAGATAATTTATATTAACTTTAGTTTTTAAAATCTCGTTGACCTTGAAAAACGTAGGAAAAAATTTAATTTTCACAAGTTTTTGTGGGTTATTCGCCCACTGCATTGTTTATGGTTCAAGTTTTAATGCGAGGTGTCTGTCTGGAATTATTATTACAACTACCTATTGCAATATATAATTTTGTTTGTTTTTTGTTCCAAAAAAGTTCTCACGGATTCAAATTGTTGATTAATTCATACAATGGTACTTTATTTATTCAACACAAAACACTTCTTATTGAGGTTTACGTAATTAAAAAGCGACATCACTCTATTTAATTATTGTGTTCTATAGGAGATAATAAAATACTGCATACTGCAAAAGTGAAGACATTTAATCGCCGGTACCATCAGAATGAGATTGTAAAGCTGTGTTTCAAAATTCAAATATTTGTGTTCCAAAGGAAATGACAAAACTGATACGACAGGAGTAGACTTCGTTCAATTTAAAATTTTTTATCAAAAGATGGTCCGAAGGAACTATGTGAACTCCAGCCCAAACACTGCATCATCACTCTTTGGAAGGTCTGGACCAGTAGTTCCGGTGGAATGCATAACAAGGATATTAGTAGAAAAACTTCAATAAATTCGAATAATTATTAGTATTGCTTTTTAAGCCTTGTCTTGAGAGAATGTTTTATCAATTTTGTAGGCACTTTTACAAAAAAAAAGCCACGTCAACCATACAATCAACAATTCAACTACAGCAACTTTTCTGACAGTGCTACAGCATGGTGATCGGTTTCATCTTGTGGTACTTAGTAGCTTACAAGATAAGTTTGGAAAGGTATAGTGTATTGAACAAGTTGACAATTCCTTAATAATGCGTCACTTACAACATGTTATGTACAGGACCGGCATCTTTTAGATTTGTCGTATGGTGCTCACATAATATTATGTGATGTTAACAGTTAAAAATTATGACATTTTCTAGAAAAAACGCGAAAAAGCTAAAAAAAAAAGCTTATTGGCATATTGCGAGGAACAATATCGTTGGCAATTTCACGTAAAATTATTTACTGTTTTGTACTTTCCCGTGTGGTGCTCAGAATCCGTGGTGTGGTGCCGGAGCACTCTGGTTATGTAATATCGTAGGAAATCTTTTACAAAAATGAAATTCTAAAAAAGTTTGGGAAAATGGGATATCCCGAGGATACACATCTATCTCGAATTTAATCTTTGAACATCACCATACACCGAAGATAATATGCATGAGGAACTTTAAAGAAAAATTTATGGGAAAGCTAATTTTGTGTAAAATATTGCAAAAGAAAAATATTAGAAATAATCAAATCAGAATTGCACAAACAATGTTGCGGAAGTTGGTCTTTGTAGCTGCAATACCAATTATTAGATGGACACAAACCCTGGAAATGCAACTTGATCCACGGCTTATGAATCCTAATCGAACCCATTGTTGTTGATCGCGGTGCATTTAAATGTTTTACTTTAGTTGCTTTTGTATTGTATTTTATTTGAATTTTGTAAATAGTTGTAATATGTATTAAAAGGATAATTTAATTTTGTACAATAATTATATGCAAAACTTGTACTACTGCAGGATTAATTAAAACAGGATTTATCGGTAAAAAACCTGTTTTTCTCATTGTAATCTTCAGTTGAATAAATAAATATTGGAATATTTTTTAAAACAGCAAAAAAATAGCCATTATTCTGAGCAGACTGTTATGTAATCTTCACTAAAATTCAAAATTTAATCCGTAAAGGTTTCGACCTTTGAAATTAACGTAAATACCAGTTTTTAGAGCAATACATAATATAAGTAAGGCATTAAAAACGAATACTATACATTTTTAATAAACGTGAAATCTTGAAAAACATCCTGGTGTAAAATTTGTAAATTTTTATATAATAATCAAATAATAAATTACATATTATAAGATATCAGTAAATTGACTGAAGAAAAATTATACAATAAACAGTCAATTCTAAATACCGATGCAGCATTGCAGTTTTGGATGAAAGGTGATAAATATTACTCCTACCTTTTTCAAAATAATTTCTCAACGGTTAATCCTATGACAAAAATGCATAGGAACAAATTTGAAGAATACAACATTTCTTCTACGAGTACATATAAATTATGTTTGTTTATAGGTACCTAAGTCTAATATGTAACTAGAACAATGCCGAAAGTACGAAATCCTCAAATAGCATATTAAGAAACTAGTTTCATAAGCATCGTTTTTATCGGGTCCGTAAACATGCCGCGAGATTGAAGTTTTCCGGTTAATTCGGATGTAAAGATAAGTACTATGTATTTATTACAAGTCTGGAGTGAGACATTTTTAAGTGCCACTTATGAGGTGTTGATGCCGGCTAATTAGATGCCGGTTGAACGCGAATTGACTACGCAAATATTGTTAATGATGTTTCAAAAAGGCAAGAAAAATAGTTTTTAAATAAGCCAACTTACGTGGCTTATCCGTTAAAAGCTAAAACATCCACTTTTCCAAAATAAAATAAAATTATATCGAATTTTCAGCTATTATTTTTTTTTGCTGTAAGCGCAAATATTTTTCTCTCCCGTTCGCAAACTATGACCATTTGAAAGTGGGTACTGGTGAAACCAGGAGGAATATTAATTGCGAAGGATAAATTCATTGCGAGCGGAGCGAGAAAAAATAGCACCACAAGCGAATTTTTTAAGTAAGCGTATTATATACATTTTACGAAGAAATGAGATTTCACCCCCGGTAAAAAAAATTTTTAAATGTATTTTATATTTATGTAAAGTGCATTTACATTTACATAATGTGTTTAATAATTTATTACAGATTATACAAATAATGTATTGCAACATAATATCTTTAATAACCGCAATTATTTAATGAAATCAATAAGCATATTATATTGAGCATATCAAAGGTTCATCTCTTCCTTTTTCTATAGTTCTTTGAACAATTTAATATGGGATTTCATGCAGAAAATCACCATCAATCCTGATATTCCTTATTATATCTAGTATCTCTTAATCTTTCGTTTCGAATTTCGGATTCTCATCAGGCAAACCTGATGATAATGCTTAATAAAAATCCGAAATTCTAAAAACTATGATCATTCAATTATATATTTTTGATCTAATAATAATGGATGCTATAAGAAACTATAATTATAATACAAATAAGTTTTATTTAAAAAACCTTTGCAAGTTTTATGGGTTAAAATATGACACAATTTTTTATGGGTGGTATAATTTTTTACAATATCACGAAAATTGAGAAACGTGTTAGTGCAACATTCTAAAAATTGAAGGGCATTTTCTGATTTCAACAATGGCATTCTATTTCTCAATTAAAGATGTAAACTGGGTTCTGCCTTTTCGTAAGCATGACAATGAAAGGAAAGGAAAGAAACATTGGCAATCGCCGATAGTGAGTAATCTTTTATCAACAAAAAAATATAAATATATGCACTATGATATGAACTTCCTCCAAAAGCAAGCGAGGTCATCTTTTAAAGTTTATTTTAATTAGGCTCTAATTAAAAGCACAACTCCATTATACAAATTCCATAATTACAATAAAAACAAATTGATTGATAGAAGTGAGCGATTTAAAATTTGAGGAATGTTAATGGCTTCATATGCCAAAGAGGTCAATCAAATGTTAAAAATATATAGGAGAGTCCAAACAAAGACTAAACAATTTAAAACGTGATAAAAAAACAGCTACTCCTGTCGATTCTAAAATAATTGACATCGAAAGAATACCTTGGTCGATCAACATAACATCGCTTTAACAATATAATTTATTGTTCTTATAAATAACATGCAATTATTTGTGCGAATTTATTATTTAATTTAACTTTTTCGAGAGGTAAGTACCCAACAAAACGTTTTAGTCTGCAATTCGTAAAGATCATAAATTTATGATTTCAATGGTTATGTTGTGCTGTACGTGATTGTCCAAATATAATTTGAAGCAGAGAAAGTGAAAATTGTCGCCAATATACTTTTTAAATTGAAAAAAATTCGTACCAAAGGAACTTTCTAAACGTTGTCAACTTCTATTTCATATTGTTTGCTAACGTGTGAATTTTAACAATGAATTCAAAATGAGCTAATCAAACTCTTACTTACCATATCAGGATCATTCCAATGGCCAGGGCCGCTATTGGGAACTACGGCATCTTGATTATTTCCATAATAATCGATAATACTTTGTACACTATCCCAAGAATCTTGAATATCATCAAAATTTCTCCATAAGTTACAATGATGTATAATGGCACTATAGTTTGGTTGCATTCCCGCATATATTTGATAGACTGGCCAACTGCACGAATAAACCATTGGTTTACCGGTTAAGTTCAAAAAATATCCGAATTCGGGATAACCACGATCCATTTCGCTTGGATGAGCATAACATCCATCCAATTTAACATAATCCACATCCCAATTTGCAAAGGTATCAGCATCGGTTTGTAAATGTCCCAAAATACCCGGATAGCCCGCACAAGTGTAATTTCCAAAATCTTGATATATTCCAAATTTTAATCCTTTATCGTGAACCTGAAGAATTAAATATTTTACAAGATAAATAAAATAAATACAATCTTACATAATCTGATAATGCTTTCATTCCGCTGGGAAATCTTTGACGATCCGGTACTAATTGTCCACTAGAACTTCGTTCTTTTTCTAACCAACAGTCATCCACATTTATGTATTCATAACCTGCTGCTGCATATCCTTGCGATACCACAAGATCGGTCATTGTCCGAAACAGTTGCTCACTAAAAATTTCCAAAAATTAAAATTACACAGCTTGCAATTCAAGTAAGTTTCGTTATATTAATGAACAAATTCATAAATAGAATAAATTTTTTCATAAATAATATGAAGTTTGTTCATCGGCAAAGAATTATGAATTATTTCTTGCGGTATATTAGTTTCAGTTAGACTAGAAATAGATGTGGTTCTAACTGTGAAACTCTGAATGTAACAAGATAACGAGCATGATTAATAAGAATATAAGTAGAAACCAAAAAAAGACGACGAAAGAACCAAACTAAAAAATTAAGACCTAGAAGAAAAAGCAAAAAAAACAAAACAAACAAAGGCAAAACAAACTTAGAAACTTGAAATTTTTTAAAATTTGTTCTAACATAATAACTTTTAAACATCGATTATACGGTCAATTCTTACTTAACTTGTTCCGATGCTTTTTTTTTTTTCCTAATGTGTCAGAATTAGATCGCAATCGCGATATAAATCGCGGTGTGTGCAGCCATTCAATCGCCACCGCGATCGCTACCTCCACCGCGATCGCTGTGGTGTGTGGGATAGGGACGCCTCGCTCCCACCGTTTAGCCCCCGCCGATTCGCCCCCGGCGCTGATTCGCCCCCAGCCGTTTAACCCCCCCAGTTTTGCCTCCGCCGTTTGGCCTCCGTCCGTTTCGCCCCTGACCGTTTAGCCTCCGTCCGTTTCGCCCCTGACCGTTTTGCCCCTGACCGTTTCGCCCCCATTTCTCCCCGTATGGGGCCATCCATAAATTACGTCACACTTAGGGGGTAGGGGGTTATCTTAGATTTGTGACAAAAATGTATCAGGGGGTCCGGGGGAGTTTCAAATGTTGTGATGTCAAATTTTTAAAAATATATTTTTTGGATCCATGGATTGGTTGTATGGTGCGGCCGAAAAAAAAATTAAAAAATAGTTTAATAAATATTAATTTTAAATTATCTGACTTTCAATTTATTTAATACTAGATGGCCCGACAGACGTCCTGTCCAAATTTCAATAAATACACAATTGGCTCATTCTGGAGAACCGTCTATTACTTAAGTGGAGTCCATACTGGACTCCATTATTTACGTAAAGACGATTCTTCTCATTTTTTAGCTCCCCCTCCCCTGTGTAGGTACGTAATATTTTGGCCCCCCCTCATTTTACGTATAAATTAATTAAAAACGGTGGGGACTAAACGGTGGTGGTGAAACGGTCGGGGGCGAAATATCCCGGGGCGAAACGGCGGGGGTGAAACGGTACGGGGGCGAAACATCCCGGGGCTAAAAGGTCGGGGCGAAACGGTACGGGGGTGAAACATCCCGAGGCGAAACGGCGGGGGCGGAACGGTGGGGGCTAAACGGCGGGGGCGAAACGTCATATAACCGTGGTGTGTTCGACGCTTCTACGAACACATTAAATAGTAGATTTATTTATTGCAATTACAGTAGAATCAGCTTAATGTGATCACGGATAATGTTATCAGTCGGTTATTGTGATCATTTTTTTTGGAAACCGGCCACTTTTTCTTTTTTTTTTTTCCATTTTTGTCCTAATCCAAGTCTTCTAAAATTCGCTTTTTTCTAAATTTTGCTAATTGTTATCAGTTATCAGTTAATATTATTGAAATGACCTTGGCCCAAAGTGATCACATTAAGCGAATTCTACTGTACTTATTGGATAAGTTTAATTTCTTCATTACATTGAGAACATGGAAGAATTGATACACTTACAATAGTAATATTTATTTTTGCATAACTACGTCAAGTCTAGTTATGTATTGTATATATTATACAAAAAATGGTAAGTTAATACCCCGAGTAATATGAATAATTATTCATGTAATGGGTAATACATTTGTGGACCTTTCACTGCGTTCAATTAATTTTGTTCGTTTTTTCATGTTAAGCGTATCATAACTCCCTAATCTCACTTGTATGTTACTATACTATATTGTCATGATAAACCCGTCGTAGTCTTGGGAGTAAACAAATTTTTTCTTATAATTGGTTTAATTAAACTCCAATTTTATTTTTAATTTTTGTGTACTACGCAAAAAGTTGTGAATTAAACTCACTTTCAACGCATAAAATATATCTCCAGGCTATCAAATTGTCCTGAATTAGAAACCTCTAAACAGAATGTTTGCTCGCCAAGTAGGTAAGCATCCTGCGTTTATTTATCAACATGAAAGAATAGTTTCTCTTATACAGTTCATTTCCATTTAAATATATATCTTTTGAAGCAGTGCTCCATGGAATAACGAAATGGGATCAAATACTAACATTTCTTTATTACGATATGCTGTTTATTGATGTTCGAAATAATCGTATTGCATCCGAATTGACCCTGCCCTATTACATGTTTTAGAAAGTGTAATAACTTCCGCAAAACGGTTATCTAAAGTGTAATTATTGCTCTCAGCACATCTCTCAGCACGATTGTACGAGTACTTCTAAACCAAAACTAACTCACGCACTTATACGCCAATAACAAATAGAAATTATTATAATTTTTCAACCTGATGTTGAATGTTATAGAATATTCTATTGGAACATCGTGTTTCCTTATAACTTCCGAAGAGGGACTCTATTTTTTACTAGTTTTTATATTATAATATAAAAAAAGTATTGTTTTCGGTGATCCTTTAGTGATCTATTGCCATACTATAAACGAAGTAAAAAACTACTGAGAAATACCCCATTGTTTAACATAATATCCTGAGGCAATTTCAATTTCATTGACTTCGATAACCAAAAAACATAAAGCAGGTAAAAGGGTTTATGCGCAGTTTTTGAAGCAACCGTGAGATATTATTTTTTCTACGGTCAGATAGCTACAAAAACTTCATTAATATTTTATAACAGCCTATATCCAGTTTAAAAGAAATTCAGACACGGTTTTATTGCTATAAATATAAAAACTGTTTAATATCCTGGCCACCGAATAGTTAAGCTATTTATTCCGCGAATTCCAGTATTCCAACCTAGATTCTCGTTACCCCGTTCCTGCGCATCACTGATTAAACTACAATATTTTTATCATTGAGTGGTAAAATAAAACACATATTCGCTACGGTTTTCGTCCTACAATAATGCATACATATTATGTTTTTTTTCTCTACCGCACATTTCTCCCCATCGCTAAAGTTGAGGATAGAGGATCCGTAACTTAAAAAAACTTCCTACTTACTCATGATTTCAAAGTATGTGGTTTTTTTTTACTGAAATGTAATTAAGTACCTAATTACAAAAAATAAAGTTTTAATTTTCAGGACAAAAAAAAGTTAAAAAACCACTTAGTACAAAATCAAAGATGCAACAACCGGACTTGGTTTTCTACTAAAGATTTTAGAATTGGTTCTAGATTTCCATAAAGTCTGGTCAAATGAAAAAGCGTTTAGATCAAAAAAAAAGAAAAAAATGCGGTCAACATGTCTAGTTTTTTATGACAATGTTGACAAATTTCATTTGAAGTTGATTTCACCTGCGGTAGATTTTTAATAATAATCGAAATTTGTATTCTCACCGGAATACATAGATTAGCTTGCACGAAATGTAACTCGATTAAATTTTATTTATAACAACTTCTATTTTACTTGGTATGACCGCAATCAGTCTTCGTTTAACTAATTTCCCTACATCTTAGAGAGCTAAAATTTGATACACAGCTTCATTTCTTGGACATTTCTAATAGCCAATTGCACCAACCTCATTTATTTACAACAGATTAGCAGGAGTTAAAACAAGTTGATGTACCTAATTAATTTTTAAATTACCACATAATTAAATTTAATTAAGTTAACAATAAATTAACATTAAATCAAGTTTAAGGATTAAATCGAAAAGTTAAATGTACCTGTTGAATTGTTAAAGAAATGAGGTTGGTGCAACCGGCCATGAGTGAATCAAGGAAAAAGAAGTAAGAACAAAATAAAAACCATTCTACCTACTTAAATAAAAAAAGGGGTTTAAATTGCAGTTTTTTGTTTGTTTTTCGCCTTTGTCTTATAGAACAAAAGATGAGTCGATATTAAACAAAAAAGCAAAAAAAAAACAAAAAAGTTTTAATTCAAATCTCTTTCATGGATTTTACTAGATCTTTTTGTTTTGTGACATAGCATCTTAGTTGAACCAATTTAAAAAATTTTTTTTCGAATATTTATAAACCTTGTAAATATTATACAAGAAAATTTGGTGTTACAGGTGTTTTCAGGTATACCAACTAAAATATCTAAAATTTTAACTCTTATTAGTTGGAACTAGTGGTAAAGGCAGTTCTTCGAACATTTTTGAATCGCAATGTTGTTAATCCGCTCATGACTGTCGTCATGGGAAAATAAAAAAACAGAACTTTTTAAGTTAAATCATCGCGGTTCGAAGTCAACCTAAGAACGTCAGTCAACCCGGGTGACACACATACAAATTAGGGATTTCAATAATTATATAAGATTTGGTAATAAAATTTATTTCATGTTCAACGAAACATTGCATATTTATGTATTCGGTAAAAGCAGCTTTTTAATCTCAATTTATATATAAACATCGATATGGATGTGCTTCCTGGAGCATGTCTCCCGTTTCCAGGAAATGTAATTTTCGGACCAAGTTCGAAAAAACCTCGAGCATATAAATTATCAAACGACGGTGATTTTCAACAAATTTCCAATTTTTTCACATATACTTTTTTTTATACATACAGGGTGCTGAATGAGTTAGCTGAACATGGGAAATTAAAATGTAAAACTTTATTTATGCATTCCCTAATTATTCCCTAAGTATTTCAGAGAAAAAATGAAAGAAATAATGCAGAAATATAAACTACGGAAGATAAGATCATTAGATTTCATCTAACTTTTACTTAAATGGTCAAAAACTGCTTTTAAAATTGTTAAAAGTTTCATTTATCAGACTGGCCATGTAAGTTTCCATGGCAATTATTTTTGAAAATATAAATTAAATTAAATTTATTTTCTTTCCGTTAAACATACTAGTCTCTGTTGAAATCTATTGCGCTCGAACCGCCATCTTAGAAAGAAGGTACACTTTTTCAGTTTATGGCCTATATCTCGGTAAATTTTGATGATGAAAAAAAAAATTGTGCAGATAAAAATTGTAGTTTCTTAAATTTTCTATACATTTTTTTTGTATCTTATATACCTTAGCTGTAATCTGACGTTGCATACAGAAGGTCTTTTTGATCGACAGCAAAAATATAAATAATTTTGCTATTCAACGTTCTAATCCGACGATCTTCCGTATGCAAGGTCAGATTACAGCTAAAGTATATAAGATACAAAAAAATGTATACTTGTCAACTTTTTGAAGCAGATTTAATAAACTACAATTTTTATTTAAACACCCTTAAAAAAGGGTACCTTCTCCAAGATGGTGTCTCGAGCGCAACTGATTTTGACTGGGACTTTTAGTATGTTTAACGAGAAGCCGTAATAAAAATAAATACCAAAATTCAGATCTTTACCGATTAATGTTTTTATTTTTTCTAATTTTACTAACTAAACAAAAAGTTGTCAAAAAGCAATCTTAATCTGATGAACTAGCTAGATCTTGGCTCTCGTTTTTATTTTAGCTATCAGTCTGGCCCTTAGACTAAAAAGTTTGGAGACATACGGAGACATTTGAAATCATGAAAAATATCCCTCAAACCGCCCCAATTCGAAAATTACGGATCTAAACGTGAATCTTTGTTTTAAGAATTTAACTGAAGGCAGTATTTTAAAAATTCGAAATAAATTTTGAGTACTAACTATTTATTGTTGTAATTAGGCAATAAACGACATTTTTCATTTCACTTCATCAAACAGCTAATATAATTCACAAAAACCTTCTTGGGAAGGTTGTTGCAGTATCACGTATGTCCAAAAGTTTTCTATTTCACAACCACCACAAATGTGGTACATTCGTTATTTTGGTTTGAGTATTAAAATAAATTATGCGGAAAATACCACATTCACCCTTTTTACAAGTTACCTTGTGTGACTTGCGAGAGTCTTTGCTTTGCAAGCAACTGCACTAGCAGCACCGCTAACCTTATGTAACTACTCTTATGTAATATCTGCTATGTGACTTGCTAGACCAGTAGTTCTCAACCGACATCCGCGGAACACTGTGTTCCGAATATATGTCTTGTGTTCCGCGACTTTTCCATAGTTGTCAAAAGTGTTCCGCGTCCACAAATAGGTTGGGAACCACTGTGCTAAAAGATGCAATTATAGCCTAGCACTTCAGGGGCCCATAACTAATCTGCTACTACTCTTCCGACAATTAACATCTTTGGTATCGAATGAAACGAAAGAGAAAAGATGTGCTAATCATATCAGTTCTTGTATATTACTTCAGTCAGAATGATGCCGGGCAGAGGTGGAGGTCAGCAAATAATTCAATTTTTGTAGGGATGAACATCTAAAAATCCAAACTATTGATAACAAATTTTTTCAGGCTGGACGTACTGAAATGAAGTACCACTCAATCCATTCCAAAATTGCACGAAAATCCGGTATGTACACCTGAAGATTGGACACAATTAAATCGAGATTCAAGAAAAAATCCATCTTTTGTAGTAGGGATAATAATATGATGTTTGAAGACTTTTGTGACTTCAAGATATACTTTAACATCACTGTCCAAGAAATTCTATGGCGAAAAGTAGCTGGTTGCATGATGGAAGTGGCTGCACCAAATGAATTTTTTTATAAAACCATCTTTAAGGAAGAAATCTTTATTTAAATTAAGGCGGAAACCAAAATCAAGATAATAATATTTCCAAAAAGTCTATCAGAAAAAACTGATTTGAATCCCCAAAACTTAAAAACAATGTGCAAAGATGTAAATACATATAACCAAAAGCTATAATTTTTACAATTTGAAAGCCAAAAGTACGAATGTGTAAAATATGCTAAAATATGTAAAATTCTGAATTACAAAAATACTCAGTTAAAGGGCACCGAGAAAAGCAATAAATAAGAAAAAAGTATTTGTAACTTTAAATCTTGATTATTATTCATGAAGTCTTGAATATTCAAATTGAATTATTTCAAAACTACACATTTGCACATGCTTTGTTTTGGCACTAATGTAAATTCTGCATTCAAAAAACCATATAATCAACAATAATTTAACTAACTGCTTTCTTTAGTAGAAATTTAATGAGGGATTGTTACACTGCATTGGAAACGTAATAGTTATTTATAACGGTAATCATAATCAGGTAAGTTCTATATATTTTTTCAAATTACCAACATTAATTTGTCCGGAAAAATAAATTATATCTACAGAAACGCAAAAATTAATTCGACCTGTATTGAACGATATTTTATTTAGATCAAATATTACAAAAGGCCCGAGTTATTTTTATATTCTATTAAATTCAGACCTTAAGCCGGCCCAGCATCAAAATAGAGTACTGTCAAAAAACAAACTTCAAATTTAAAAAGTAAAAACACATAACCTCAAATTTGTGTAATCTATAGCGGATTTTGTGGAAGAACATTTTTATTATGTAGAAAATACCTACCGAATGTTAATTTTAAAATTATTAAATATTGTGTTGGATTATTAATTAACGTAAGTATTATTTAAAATAAATCTAACCTTATGCAATTATCGGGATCATTTTTGCAATCCGTATTACACCGGAAACGTTCCCATGCTAACCATCCCATGGGTGGTGTCCTGGCTAAACCATTTTCTAGTAAATGCACACAATTTGTTAAATAACAAATCACAACCGCGAATAATAGCCATAACTGACACATTTCATTAACCTAATCGATAGAAGTAAATAACCTGAAAACATAAATGGGTAGCCGTTAAGCAGTTGCAGAGAATTGGCCAAAATTAATATTTAACCGACCGTAAAAGTGCTGTTTATATCATCATTATAAAATTTTTGAAATTTTTTGCGGTTATTTTAAACAACAAAATGAACGTAAGTAAAATTTAAAATTTTGAAAAACGCATTCGCCATTCACTCTCGTTCGTGCAAAAACCAAAACTGACAACTTTTACAGTGGTAGCTTACTGCCACTTCCTATAGACCACTTTTTATCTTGTTTTTTTACACCTGTGCACAATCAAGCTCACTTTCACCCAATGCCCCATTTATTACACAAAACGCACCGACTTATTTACCAGTTTAAATTACACCTTTTACTACATTATAAGTCGTGTACGAAATTCACGCGACTAACGGCACTGGTCATTATTTTTATTAACGAAAGTTAGGTACAAATTATAATAATAATTATGAGAGGACAATTTTCTGCTCGAAATTAAGTTTCAAAAGTTAAGGTTCTTCATAATAAATAAAAGGTGAATCTATTTCCTTTATTCGCAACAAAGCAAACGCCTCTCTTTTAGGTTAAGATGATATAATTCACTTTGTTAAATATTTACCTTGAATTTTTAAATACAATTTAAGTGAAACGAAAGTAAAAGTTAAAAATCAAACACCCACACTTTCCCGCCACGTCCGTTATTTGCCGTGGTTCGATACGAACAATCCGCTTTGAGATCGAAGTGGTCGTCAAGAAATGCGAGGCCAAGACTCAGTGGCGTCCAACTGCACAGCTTACAGGGTTGGGGTTATTAATCCGGATTAACATGGTTTTTCCATGTTGTGGCCCCTAAATTAAATATTTAGCAATAGAAGTTGTGATCGATTATTATGAATCCTTCAGGACCTTACCAGGAGAGTATCTATTAGTTGGAGTTAAATTATTGATACATAATAATATATACCTTTCCTATAATTTATAAGTTTTGTAAATAGGTAGGTAATTATAAGGTTTCCGGTTAATTAAATTTTAATACAAAAAGGAGGAGTTCAAGGTAATAATGTTCATTATGGTGCACCTACATATTATTTCATAATCTTTGTAATCCCGTAGTGTCTTGTTTGCAAGTTAAATAATATGTAATTATTGATAAAGGCAGCATCTACTCTTTCGAAATTAATATGTATTTTCAGGATAACACTCATCAAAAATTGATTATTATATTTACACTGTAAGTATTTTCGAAAATATTATCTTGTTTACAATATTACACCAAGAGGCAAGCCTTACCCCAAATATAAGGAAATAACAAAACATGATGATTGATGTATCCGCTTTTTAAGATTTCTACTTCCGTTTGTAATAAACTAAAACAAAATTAAAACATCGAAAAAAAATTATTTTAAATAAGGTTTACTTCTGAAAAATAATCACCATCAAATTATATACTGTAAGGTGTAAGAGATCAAAACAATCATACTCATAATCGATTGATACGTGGTTTGCAACTCAATATTAACCATATATCAATATTTTAGGAAAAGAAGACTAAAACAATTTGTTTAATAACAATAATATTAATAAAATTAATAATATTTAATAAAATTTCTATCTAATTTATCGCCTGATATTTTACACTTACAGTGTATTTTATTTATTTGTGTTTTACCAAAAAAAATATTTTAGTTCTAAAAAGTGTGTGTACATTTTTTGAATTGTTTAAAATGATTAACTAATATGGTTAATCAGGCTCAGTTTGATAAAAAGCTTATTTCTTAACCATTTACTAACCAAAATTTAAATTTCGCAAAAACTGAATTTTAAAAATCAAAATTCGGACGCTTTACGCCTTCACCAAAGGGCTTTGCCCCCTTGGACCCGGGTTTTTTCTATTTTAGTCTCCGACTAATGTATTAACCCTTTCAGCCCTGACTTTTTTGTAGTCGAAATAAAATTTTTTTTTATCTGGACTTATATAGTATGGTATTCACCAAATTTCAACAAAATCGCACCTTGGTTTAGGAGTTAAGAATATACGCCCACAAATTTCAAGCGTCTATGGCAAGGGTACTTGTATAAAAAATATCGAACCAAGTTAACAAAGCAACTGATTATATAGACATATACATATGTATGCCCATAATTCACGATAAAATCAAAAAATAATTGGATACACTTATATTTTCTAATTTACAAAACATATTGTTGGATTTTACCAGAACACGGGACCAGAACATAAGGTTTCTTACTATACTTCGTGTAGAAGACTAAAATGTAAGTTCCTGTAATATATCGCAAAAACATGTTCCATGTTAAAAAATTTCAGCAATTTGTTAAAAAAAGAAGACTTAGAGTAGGACAGGGGCGGAACTACCGGGGTGCGGTGGGTGCGACGCACGCGGGCCCCCAGCTAAAAGAGGCCCCAGTTGTACTGTTTAATTATTTTAATTAATTAAAATAAGTTTTAATATTCACAATAAACTATAATGTTTTGGCAGTCTTCGCTTATAGAGGTAATTTAAGTGGGCATCATTTATCATCAATAATTCAATGTTTCCACTAAATTTTCAAAATCAAATCCTGACATTTCCAGGTTTTCCCTGACAAAGAATAAAAATTTTCTATGACATTTCGATAAATCAGAAAATAAAAAGGCAAAACATATTAATTTTTAAATAATATTATTATTAATATTATTAAATAATATTCAAGGCTATAAAAATAAACAATTTTTTTTAAATACTTGAAAATGGGTCAATAAAAGAATCCGAAAAGTCGGACACTTTCATATTTTGTTCTAAAATACATTTAATTTTAAAATTTGAAAACAAATTTATTTTAAAATTCGAAAAAATTTTTAAATTAAATTCTTAACCTTGACTGAAAATTTAATTTCTTTGACTTGGCACTAAAAATGAGAAATTCTCTGAGAAAATTAGGGAAATCTTAAATTTTCCATAACTTTTCCAGATTTGTTATTTAAATATTAAAAAGTCTTGAGCGATTTTTAAATCCTGATTTATTCAATAAATTAATTATTAATTTAATTAATAAAAAAAGGAATGAAAACTATTTTTATAGGAAAAATTATTTTAGTATTTCATATTTTAAATTATGACCTTAAAACTTAATAAAAAAAACACTTGCGGCGCTGTATGCCAAACGACTCGCTTCGCTCGGGTTTTAAATGTTGTTATTTTACATTTTGATCCCAGGTCCCTAAAGTTCAAATTTCTTTGAGATGTTAATCTCGTTAATCCCTTCTTGCGCACTGGTGATAGACAATTTCGCACACAATTTTGTGCAAAAATCTTAAAATTATGAAGTCTTTTACAGCCTTGAAATCTAAAACCAAGGGCTGATCTAGGCAAAGTTCCTGGATGGGGTAATAATATTATGTGTTTTGATAAGAATGTAGCTGTTTTTAAAATTTTAACAAAATGTAGTCAATTTTTTTGTTTTTTTATGGTTCATAAGGGGGGGGGTTGATATCCCGTTGTATCTGCCTTTGCTTGGAACTTTTAGAAAATGAGAAATTTAGAATATTCTAGAAAATCTTAGGGTAGCCAATAGACAAGGAAATCTCAAAAAATTAAAAAAGGAAATAAAATCTATGACTTTTCCCAAGATTTCCTTGGGAAGAAAATAGTATTATAAAGCTTTACTAAGATTTTTTTAAAGAATTTCCTAAGATACCATAAAATTTGCTTGGATTTCTTTTCGCTTTTGTATATCACGATTTTTCCTTCGGTTTTCCAGTTAGTACCAAACTACTGAAGAAATTCTTGAAAATTCCAAGACATCTCAAGAAACAGATTCTTAGAAAATTTGTAGAAATATTGAAAATCTGAAGAAATCCATAGAAATTTCAAGAAAATCTCAGGAAACTCTAGAAAGTCTTAGGATATTTTAGGAAATGGAAAAGTCTATGGTATCTCGAAAAATCCAGAAAAAAGCCAATGAAATCTCAGAAAATGGAAAAATTAAAATGGAATAGGTAGTCTAAAATATTCTAGATTTCCTCAAATTTCCGCTGATTTTCTTTTAGTTTTGCATATGACAATTTTTCCATGATTTTTCCACTTAGTAAAAAAACGATCGGGAAATTTGAAGAAATCCGGAAAAATATTAGGAAATCCAAGAAAATCTCATGAATTTTACAATCTTAGGAAATGCAGAAAATTGGAGGAATTAGAAAATTCTAGAAAATCTTTGAAAAATATCTTGGAAAAATCGAAAAATTAAAAAACTCATCTATATATTTTTGATAAGAATTAAGGTATAATTTTCAAATTTTAATAAAATTAAATAGGAGGGGGGTACTTATTTGTCTCTATATCCGCTCTCGTTTGGAAGGAATTTCTTGAAAATCACTGGAATTGCATGGAAATCTTCGAAATTCCGAGTCCTGTATACAAATTGTTTTTTTTGTCTTTTATAAAAGCAGGGCCCCCGTTAACAACTTCGCACACGGGTCCCTCACCTGCTTGTTACGCCACTGGAGTAGGATAACATACCTTATGTAAAACAGTAGGTTACTAGGTACCTAGGTTTATAAGTACCATACGAGTATTTCAATTTTGTTGTTTGGAAGTTACAGTGGGCAACAAATTCGACAAAACTCATCAATTACACATATTACAACAAACAAAAATATACAACTTCAATTTTTAATGCTTCAATGATCATTTAGTATCATAAAAGTTTCTGTAATTGCAAGGAAACGCTTAAATGCATAATTACGCAGTATAAAACGACATCAATTTTCTCTGGTGTAAAACACAAATGAAGCAAATGCAGTTTCATCAGTAACTTTCCTACTTCTAATATCGAAAGAAATAAAAAATTTGTAAATTTACATAATATAATGTATTGTTATCTATAGCCACTAGGGACCATGGTTAACTCATGTAAAACTACATTAATCGTTAATCGAAAAATATATAGCATTTTTAAAATTATTCGAAAATTTTAAATCTAAAAGCAAAACTGTCACATACCTACTATGTAAAACAACGAAAATAATAAGAAATCTTAGAAAATAGAAGCGTTGTCCTAATATCTATACAGCTCCAAGCTTAGAAAGGTGTCGGAAAATATGTGAATTAATTTGATAAAAATTTGAAAGAACAAATGAATGTCGAGTTATTTCTCAAATATACATATTCAGTTGAAAAAGTTAGAAATGATTGCCTATGTTTTACATTACGTTATGAATTTTAAATATTCGTGCTGAAAAACTTGTTTATCTGAGTGTATATTTTTCAATTTTTCTATAGCTTGTCCTCTGAAAAGTTTATTGTAGCTGAATTATTTTTAAATCTTTTATATTAACTTGAAAATAACCAGACTTTCAAACATCCAATCGAGCTGAAAAAACTGAACTGATTGTGAGATAAAGGCTGATGACGTACATACAAGCAAGTTCATGACTTCAGCTACCTATAGGAGTACAGATAAACAGCAAAAAAGAAATTTTCTTTTTGCAATTAGCAGACATTTATTGAAAGATAAAAAAGTATTATACAGAACAACTAATAAGATAAAAATCTACAAGATACTGATAAGATCGGTGAAATCTGTAGAACGGGAAAAATTAGTCTACATAAAGTTGAAAGAGGCTGCCAAATTCATTGAGGACTAAAAGGCATAGGCCTTTTTTTTATTATTATTTATTATTTATTATTATTAATTGTTAAGATAGTTTGTAAATTACGCTTAATTGCTTACTTGCTATTTGAAAATTTTAAATGTTATAAAAAAAAATATTACCGACATAATGGTAAATTGCACTCCAAGTTCGTGCAGTTTACCATATGGATTAGACTTGACTTTTTTGCTCGGAATGCAGTTTACCACTTTTTTTTCCAGCTACCTGCAGTCGTTCGCGCAGTTTACGACGGAAGTTTCCGCAAAAGCTCCATTTCTTTTTCCCTATGACTATGATTGGAATTATTGATAATGAATTTGACAATGAATTGATATTTGAAAAATGACAAGGTAATTTTTTTTGAATATATTAACCATAAAAATTTATTTTTTTTGAACAATGAATTGACGGGTGACGGTAAACTGCACGAACGACTGCAGGTAGCTGAAAAAAAAGTGGTAAACTGCACTCCGAGCAAAAAAGTCAAGTCTAATCCATATGGTAAACTGCACGAACTTGGAGTGCAACTGAAAAATGACAAGGCAATTTTTCTTGAATATAACTCTAAAAATCTAATTTTTTAACTTTTTTACTCGGAAAATGTGAAAATTTGACTTTCTAAGTTTGCCGTATTCAAGCAAGCAGAATGGTGAAACTAATATAAAGAATTTAAAAAGAGTAATTAGTACTTTTGGTAAATGTCTGATCAGGTCCGGATTATCCAATAGGCAAACTAGGCAACTGCCTGGGGGCGCCAAATAGCAAAGGGGCGCTCATATTATTTTAGCTCATAATGAAACTGAAAAACCTACTTAAAGACTTAAGCAAATGATTTAGAAGATTACTAAATATTTTTAGATTATTGGAAACTGGAATTTTAACTGAGTTTTGGTTCCATATATGTATTTTGAATAAATGTGACAAAGCTAGCAAATTTCTTCATAAAATCGAAACAGATTTATCAATAATTGGTGTTTCAATCGACAATTCATTAATAGGCTACTTTCGTTCTCTAGATCAGTCTGACTTTTACGAAGAAAGGAATTGTCGAATAGGGTTTGATGAGAAAGCTGAAATGAGAAGTAACACTTATCTGTATTTATAGACAAATTAAAAGAAGAATTGAAAAAAAGGGTAACTGTCTATAGCAAAATTGAAAATAATTTTGGATTTTTAAATAATTTGAAAAACCTTGATGGCAATTTACGCAATTATTCAAAAAGTCTTCAAAGCATATACTGTAAACACAGTAAAAACGTTTTCATTAAATCATAAAAACTATTTTGTTTGAATAACTTTGTTTAAAGCAATTAAATTTTGTTTAATTTAAATAAAATATATTCGGTCCAATAAAAATTTATTTAAATAAACAAAAAATTTAATTGAAGAAACTAAAAATTTAACTAAAATTCTTGGTTAACTGCAATAAAATATTATATAATAACAAGACTATTTTTAACCACTACAAGTGGGGAAAGGTCATTTTCAACTTGAAAGAGAACGAAAACAAAATTAAGAAATTCAATTTTTCAAGAGTATTTGCAAAATTTGCAAACACGAAATCCCGAAAAAGAATTTAATTTTTGTAATATGTATTTTGTCATAATAATTTTCGAATGCAATGTTTTTTTATATTTTTTATTAGCTATGAGTAGCAGATATCCTAAAAATCTAACTAAAGTGAAATCAATCGACTAAGGAGTATATATGTAAAACTATCACAAAATAGGTAAATAGTTTTACAAAAAATTGGTGCCTCCACGAGATCTGATTTTAATATAAACATAATTGTATTGTAAGATAAGAATTTCAAGTTTAATTTCGAAATTTAGAAGCATTGAGTCTGAGCTCAAAATTTTCTAGAAACATTTTTAGAGGGGGGCGCTTAAAAACTTTTGCCTAGGTGCGCAAACATTATTAATCCGGCCCTGTGTCTGATGCTTAAGTGCGTCGGCTACTAAGCAGAGAATTCTGGTTCGAGCCTGAGTAGAGCAAGAACATTATTCTAGCCGTCCTCTTTCGGCGGACAATGGCAAACCACCGCGCTAATCTGCCTTGAAAACCTTTCATAAAATGAAGTGGTTAGCCAAAACCCACTCGGGGCTGTAGCGCTACTGTATGTATGTATTAATTATTCTGATTTTTGTTAATACTTAATAGTTTGTTTAACTTTTTTATTAATCGACTTGTACATTAATTGAACTGCAGTAATAGAAAAGTTCAATTACCATAATCAAATTGAAACCCGAGCAAGAAGAGGCCGTCAGCTAGTCTACTATAAAAATAAGTATATTTTTTTTATTGCGTTTTTTTTTTATTAAAATACAAAGAACCTAAAAACTTCTGGTACGCGCTCTATCGTCTTCAGTCTACACTATACGATGCAACTGCTGCGCGAGCCAGCCTCGCAAATCGCAATATATTGCGATGAAACACGCTGGGCATTGAAGCCAGTAGGCGTGAGGGGCTTCCACGGCCCTGAAAATCGTGCAGATGGTCCTGGAAGTCGACAACAAGCTTCCAGGTTTTCACAAAAAAAATATATAAGCAACCTAACTTCGGCAGTTGAAAAAGTTATTAATTTAAGTTTTAAATTTAAAAAAAAAGCATAACATTAGTTCAAAGAAACTTAGCATTTCAAGTTTTCAATAATCAATCTAAAAAGAATTTATTGGTTAAGTAAACAAGCAAAATTTGAAGAACTTTAAAGTGTTTGTAACATAATATTGTCAGCAGTGCGCGTGTATACGGATGCAATTATGATAAAAAAAATCGCGTTATCTGTTAACAAGCATTGATTTGAAAAATTGAATTAAGAAAAAAAAATGCCTAGACAACAGATTAATAAGATAACAACTGGAGATAAGGAAAGAGATAAGATAACAACTGGAGATAAGAAAATAAGATAAGGACGATAGAATCTCAAAGAGATAGGTCGTTACTTGTGTGTACTCAAGAAAACGAGTGCAAACACAAAGGGAATTAAAAAACAAATCTTTAGAAACAACAAGAACAAATTCAATTTAGAAAGAGAACGAGGGGATTTTTAGACAAATATTTGGAAGAAGTGGTAGAGAATTTAATTTGGAATTGGCGAGAAGCAGTTTCATATAACGTGGATTGGAAGAACGAGACTCCACAACCAATTTAAAGTGGACCCGTTTGGGTTGAAGTCAAGAAGAAGATAGAGACAGGTTTGCATACTTTAACAATCTAAGTGTTCACGCGGTTAATGCAGCATTCTTAACGAATTCTTTCGTAACGAATCGTTAAGAACGAAGCGCTATTTGACAATAAGTGAAAATTCAATTTTTAATCTGTAATTTAATTGTTTATTTAAATCAAAAAATAAAACCAAACATTCATTCAATAATTTTCGTAAGATTCTTTGAAAATAAATGATTGCATAATTATATTCATTCGTTGCATAAAGATCTGGAAGCTGAGGTTCGATAAGCTGTGCTTTTATAGCATAAATAAAGTAAGTATGGACTCTTAAGGACCTTCAGCCCTTAACAGTGCAATATGCTGGAACTATGCAATAACAGTGTAATAAGCAAAGGCTGGTACCTGTAATGTATTTTTTATGAACTAATGCTAATCTACAATTGCAAAGGTTAATTATTGATCTATGTTATTTTTGAGACGTTAATGAAAATTATAGTGAAAATTCCATAAAATTTGTTCTAGTAATTTTTAAGATTTGACCGACAGCAAGAACTAGATTTTTAGAGATAGTTAGCTGCTAGTTTCCAAAAGTAGGTATAGGATTGTGGCGGTTGCGTCACGTCAAAAATTTTTTTTTTCTTAGTTGAATCGGTTGATAGGAAACCGCTTTTTCAAAAGAGAATATTAAATCATTATAATATTATAAATACATAATTATTATTAAAAAAGGTAAAGGTTACGTACATTTTAGCAAATTAAACAGACAGTTTTTATTACACTTGTTAATTTAATTTATTTTTAATTTGAGAAAACTACCATAACCTTTCCGTTGTTTAATAAAAAACTTCGTGTGAGGTTAATCCAACATTATAATTATTATTATTGTTTCGGGTCTAAAACAAAGTCATTTTAAAACTCAGTTGCGTATCGAAATGAACATTATTATAATACGCAACTTATAGCTTGAGGTTGGTAATTAAAAGTCAGTGTAAATTGAAATGAATTGTCAGTTTAAATAAAATTAAAAATCTATGAACTTGTACTAAATATATTTTAATTAACTATGAAATAATTAGTAATAATAAGGAAAATTATTGCAGGTTTAATACATAATTTCGTATACATTTAAACTTTTATGCGAAGTCCTAACCTGTACATTTTTGTTACTAATCATCACAAAAATATAACAAAAATTCAAATTGACCAGATAATGAAATACACATTTTTTAAATTTTAGGACGTAAAAAGCGTACAATAGAAAAAATAATATAAATAACTGATTTCGTAAGATGTTTTATAGCACTTATCATTTAGCCCCGCTACACTAATCGTTTTCTGGACTGATTGCGTGCGATAAAAACTTTAATTATGAAACTAGTTTCTTAGTATACTATTTTTTATACGCTCCTATAATATATAATATACTAATAATATATAATATATATAATCTACTTTATTTTTTCAATTTATGGTTTAAAGTATTACAGCTATCCACTAGGATAAGAAGAAGAAAAAGCAATGCATTCTTAAGTCCCTTCAAAAATCGACTAGGAACTTTCATTTGACCTCACTTGTAAAGAATTTTCATTACTGGTCGATTTCCAAATGATGAAATTATGTGATACTAATAATATTAATATCTCTTAATTAGCACATGATTCTATAATTTGATCAAATTTTAATCAACTATTTTTATGAACGTGGAATATTCGGCATATTATTTCCTGAATAAATTGATATTTGGAATATTGAATTATTTATCTATATTTTCATTTTAAAACTGTCAATATAATGAAATAGCGGTGATAAATAAAATCAATTATTTGTTGTTAGATAGTCTTTTTTGACTTTTGAATTTCCTGCCGGACGTAATGTTTTGGTTCTTTCTAGGTCATTGTTCTGTATTTGTAACAAAATGATTCAGTTTATTTTTATAACGTTTAATATTACAAATTGTTCACTTTCCAACACCATATAATTTAGCAGAAGATGTGTTCGATTTTCTTTTTTCAATCCGACCTAAAATACATTTTATTACTGTTTATTGTTCACCTACGGCCGCCTAGTACGTGAATGATTGGAACCTATTTTCAACGTGAGATAAAGCAAATGATTTGAATTGAGGTTATCATCTTAAAAGTTGTATTTACCTATTTATTAGTTATAAAGAAAATCAAAAGCTAATTGGTAGATAAGAATATAGTATGTTTTTGAACGGGCTTGTAAACCATAATGAAATCTAATTCTAATCGTATATGGAACACTGGTACATCTGTGTAGCCTCTAAAAGCAGTTTAATAGAATTAATCTGATGAGGATGAGACCATCTCTATGTTTGCTTGTTTGTTTCGTCAACGTCAACACCAGCGGCAGTTTCAACAATTGGATTTAGAAGGAAACTAGCACCACAGTTTCATCTTGTCGATGACAGAAGATGACTTCGGGTAACTATATAACTCAGTGGTTCAACTAGATTAAAAGTAAATGTCACAATTCTAACTCTGACTAATATAAATCATAGTTATCCATGCATCATATTCTGGATAAAGGTGGATAAAGGTAGTAAAGTAATACTGATGTTACTATCGGGCAACATTGATGGTTGTAAATCTTGTTATTTGTATGGACTCTCTCTTTTTCTCTCAGTGATTTTTACCCTAACGTAAAACGTTTTTTTAGAAGAGTTCTCTTGGGAGATACATCCATGGTTCGGTCAGGTACACCTCGGCGCCGCCGACTCGGCGCAGCCAACTCAGCGCCGCCAACTCGGCGCCAGGCTAACTCGGCGCCACACCAACTCGGCGCAAAGCTAACTCGGCGCCAGCTAACTCGGCGCCAAGACAACTCGGCGCCAAGTAAATAATAAAATGTTTGTTAAATCGTTATTCTTATAACGATTCCACATACAGGGTCGTTCGCATATTGCAACAGTTTTCTTATCAGGTCTAATCAGTGATTGTAGGTCAGTTAGCCCTACGACAGTTGGCCACGACAACTGGTCCTGGCGACAATTAGCCTTCGGGACCTGTATCAAAAAAATGCCCAAATCAACTTCAGAACTAGTCATCTAGCCCATCTACCCAAGCACTATACCCTTCCTCCAAAATCGAAAATTTTGTATTGCTAATGATTTACGTGCTAAACGTATACGTCCTCGATTTGAAAAGCAAATCTGGCTTCGCCAGTGGATATGGCTGTAAATGGGATTCTTGAAGTCCGTACTGTACTGTTTACATAATGTACTGTTTATATAATGAGGTCGAGATTAACTCACTTAGGAGAAGGGGGGCTAGCAGAGACATCTAACATGTAGATTTCATTTTAGCAGAACCAATTAATTAAAAAAATATCAATTAATTAATAATAATTAATATAAAAAATATTAATTATAAAAATAATGTATCGTAGTTAAATATAATATCTTTTCTAACCTAAGCTTGATCGGCGGCGAGTTGTCTTGGCGCCGAGTTGGCTGGCACCGAGTTGTCCTGGCGCCGAGTTGGCTTGGCGCCGAGTTAGCAGCACCAAGTCGGTCGGCGCCGAGTTGTCCCATCACGTCCATGGTTTGCCATTGCCTGCCGAAGGAAGACGATTAGAATAAACCATTTATTGCGTTCGGGTTCCAACAGGGATCTCGACTTAAGTAGGTATGGACTTTAATTTTTGTAAGCACTATTTTTCCATAAAGTCACTAAATAAAAGGTTATATGCAAAAACCATTAAAATGTACTTTTTTCCAAGATAGCGGGACGGTTACTAACCTTAAAATTTTCAGGACATTTTGCAGGTTTGCAGGTTCATACAAAACTGCCGATGATACCATCAGTTATTTATAATATTTTCTAATAATAAATAAGTCGATTTCATATTGACAGTCTAGTCTAATCTCTTTCATCTGCTTTGTATTAGTATAGTCCAATTATTTATACAATCTTGCAACCGTCCGCAATCAATTTTTATTCTAGTTCTAATAACAAGGTGAATGTAATTTAAATTTTCATCTTAGTACCTAGATGCTAAAAAATTATGTATAGGCGGATTGCAAAAAATAGAAAGTCGAAAAATTTTGACATGCCTAAGTATTGTATCTTACA
The DNA here is from genome assembly GCA_949152465.1 of Cantharis flavilabris. Lineage (NCBI taxonomy): Eukaryota > Metazoa > Arthropoda > Insecta > Coleoptera > Cantharidae > Cantharis > Cantharis flavilabris. Next base: position 26,021,726 of record OX424439.1, read on the forward strand.
GAGTATACCACTAAATCGTTTGTATGCTAATACATTTTTAAATTATTATTTGTTGTTCAGTTTTGTCATTATTACGAAATTGTGATAATCAATAATAACACAGTCTTGTATAATAAATTATAGCAAGGTAAACCCAATATCGCTAATTGCTCTCCTATACAAAGGTAGGTAGAAATCGGACCCCTTTGTTTTTGGATAATAGCAACAACTTTTATTAACTATTCAGCAACAACTGTTCAGAAAGTTATATTAAGATTAACTGAAACATTGATGATGTAAATGCATCATTAAAACATCCAGTTTTGCTTTCGGGTAATCTAAATGCAAAAATAATTTTTTCTGGTAATCTTCGTATTTAAATCATCATATATCAAACTAATAGTGATACTACAACCGAAGATTGTCCATCAAATGGCCTTTGCTAATTTCTTTCAACCTATGGTTTTGGGAAATTAATGCTCAAAAAACTGTCCTCGACCAATCCTCGCATTTATATCATCACAAAAGAGACTAAGAAGTCTGTTATCGGAGTGGATAAATATTAGCAGGATTAGCGCTTGGAACAGTCTTTACATCTAAAATCTAATTTCCTCCAGACCTTTGGTGTTAATATTGAAATTCCAACTATACACTTGCTCGTTACCATTGCTCAGGTATTGACCATTGCCACAGTCTAACATAGATCAACGATGTTAAATATGTATATAGAATACAGTTTGGAAATGGAAAAGCCGAAGCCGAGTAGTAAACATCCTTCACATCACACTATCATCTACAACTTCACTTATAAATACACCAGGACTCGTATCTCGAATCGAAACAACTAAAATCGAATCATGCATTTCCAAAAGAATACATATTAATTTACGAAATGCGACAACAACGATTCAATTAGCAGCCATTTAATTATAAATTGTGATTTTTTTAATTGAATAAGTGCTAATAATAGCATGAGGTCTCACTGAAAAACTTGAACGTCAATGTTATCCAGAATCTTAAAATTATTTGCCAAAGTCGAAAGTCCTATGTAAGTATTTAAGAATACAGGTCAAGTATACTTAATTAAATATATGTAAGCGATCGATTAAAGTTTATAAATTGTATCGATTATAAATTTTAGTATTCTTGCAAAATTTTTATTCAGAAGCTAACTCAGTGGTGGACTGAGCATCAGATGGAACTCCGAAAAATTGAAAATATTTGAGGTTAGTTGATGCTCATATTAAGAGACTATTATGAAATTTTCCAATGCTTTCGAGATTTTGCAGATTTCAGATTGTTCAAAATTTTCCAGATATCCATTTGCCTCTTACAATTAGTAATACAAATTAGATTAACTTTTAATCTTAATTCTCGTCTAAATTGATGATGCTATAAAGAACTTTAAATATTACAGAAATTGTACTACAAGACTATGCAGCAGCCAAGAAGTAGTGAAATGCTCAAAAACAGTGACGGCTTGTCAGGGGAGTCACTATCTCACCAAGTAGGCAACAAGTAACTTTCAGAAAAACAATTGATATTTTTGTGTATTATTTTTAATGTTAATCCATTAGAATTGGAAAGAGCAGCGCCATTCAATGATCCGCATATTTGCCTAATTTGCATCCATTGAATTTGCCAGCTGTAGCGGTTCGAAAGACACCTCCACTTCAATCACTGGCAAAATTCTAAGACGTTTTGTAATACAAAATTTTTTTTGACTTGCCCAACTACTTTTTGAACAAATATTATATAAATATATAACAAATATAACAGAATAATTAAATATGATTTTGTTCTTAGTAGACAACCTTGCTGTTATTACTGTTAAAAATTGTTTTGTTTAAACAACAAAAAATTCGCTAATGCATTAGTCCACTTTTTATTCGCAAATCTGAAATAGGAAATTGCACACGGATAATAAAATTTACCTACATTTATTACATAATCGGATATAATTTTTTAAAGTTTAATTGGTCACTTATATTTAATTGAGTACATCTTATTTCTCAAACATTATTACCGACTTATTAATAAATTTAATTTTAGTCTAAACTATGACAAATCTTAACATACATCTATCAAAGTAATGTAGAAATGCTACCTGGCGTTATGTAAGCTCTAAGATATGTAACTTTATATATAATTGAAATTTCCTGAACCAAATGAAGTTTTAATATTTGTTTTGTGAAAGCAATCGTATTATCGATTTATATTCGAATGTAAAGTTCAATTTTTTTTGTTCTCCTACTAAAATGAAATGTTCAAATAATAATACAGTTGCAGTAATATAGCTAAAGCTATTTATATAGGGTGCTATGTTTTAAGTGGACCAACGTGGTAATTTCTTTTTTTTTACGTTTATTATTCTAATTTTAAAATATGGGATTAATTATTATCAATAATTAATCAATTTTATCAAAAAAAATTAAAATTAATAAATTTAAAAATTATCAAAATCAATAATTTTATTTTTAAATAAATTTTTTAAATAATTATTCAATAATTATTTTATTATGTATTGCAAAATTACATTTCTTCAAAACTGAAATTTTATTTAAGGTAAGTATTATGGAATCATATTATAAACGTAATATACTTAATAAATTATCGTTAATTTTACTTTCGGGTATTAAAGTAGACCAAAAAAATCATTTATTATGTGATTTTAAAAGTAATAGTCCAGTTACAATTTCATGATTTCTTAAGTCGTCATAATTCAATATTACTTGTTTACTCGTAAATTTTTCGTTCTAAATCAAACTTTTTTTAACAAATATAGAATGCCAACTAATATTAGCGCACAGTATTCAGTATTAGCTGCACGGGTAGTGGTTCAATGCCTACTTTGTACTGAAGCTCTAGGCTTATTGTACCCCGTTTTCCATTAAGATATTAAGGAAAGTTATTAGTATTTCGATCCACAGTTTGATGTTCACCAGAGGGCTGAGCTAAGAAATTCTGCCGAGTCCAGGATTTGAACCCAGAATTACCGCTCATAACTCAACTAGTGATCATATCAAGCCACCACTGTGGTCTATTAGCGCACAGTAGCGTACCCACGGAAAAATAAAGGATTAAACTGGACGAAGGCAATTATCTCTAAAATTTTGAAAATGGTAAACTGAGCCAAAAACAAATTTTACTAAAATGTTGAAAATGGTAAACTGCGCCAAAGGCAGAATATTTTAATTTTTAAGTAGGTTGAATTAAAAAAAAATCATTTTTTTTGTTAGTAAATAAAAATTTATTATTTTAATTAATATTTTATAGAATATTGCGGGCTACGCAGTCGACGTGGGGCCTCTCAGTCGAAGTGGATTCACTTCAGGCATGGTTTTAGATAGTTAAGCGCCAGCCAAAACGGCCCGCAGCGGAGAGGAGAGTAGCTTAATCACGGATCCACCGTAAAATGAATAAATTATGTAAGTTTACTAAGAAAGTAAAAGTGGTAACAAAATATACTAGAACCGCTAAAAACAAATAAATCTGCGCAAAAATATAGATCGGGCTCGAGGATATAGATCGGTCGGTAGGTTACAGTTAGTTTCTGATAATTTTTTTGAAATAATATCAAAAAAGAATTCACACCGGCACACCCAGTCTGCACCCCTTCTTTTACCTTAAATTTTCTATTTTGCCCAATTTACCGCTTTTAAAATGTTAGTTGAAAATGTCTTTGGCCCAGTTTACCATTTTCTAAATTTGGCCCAGTTTACAGTCACCCGTATTTCACCAGAGGTAGAAAATCAGAAATTATATTATATAATATAATTCAAAATAATTACTCATTAAATTAGAACTGTAAAACAGCATTATTTTACTTTTTTTAAAGTTTTTTATTTTTTGGGATTTATCCGGTTAATTTTAGTTTTGCTATTTTATCTTTCTGTTTACTTGCTTTTTCTTCGACTCCAACTACCACTTGTTTTGTTGCTAAACAAAAAAAAGATAGGCGATAAAGAAAATTTGAATAGAGAACTTTCAGGAATACTAAGATCGCTAGTTGAAGTTATGAACGGAAATTCTGGGTTCAAATCCCGGATCAAACTGTGGATCGAAATACTTTTAACTTTCCTTGACAAGTCAATGGAAAAACTGAGTACACTAAGCCTATAGAGCTTGAGTACAAAGTGGGGCTTGAACCACTATCCGTGCAGCGATAATAATAATTCAGGAATACTAAATGAATCCCGAGCCTAAGCAGTGTTGAATCTAAAGATGGAAAACATTGTCTAATTCGGCAAAGTTATTCACATAATACTGGAATTTATAAATGGTTCAACTTTCGATATTGTTCTGCAATTTGGCAATTCAAGTGAATTCTAGAAGAGCTGGCTAAAATAGGACTAAAAATAAATGTAAATTATACTAAGACAAAAGCGATATAAATCATAGCATTTATATAGGAAATATGTACCTTTATCGAACAAATCAATAAATACAAAAGTACTTGGATAGCTCTTTGAAAGGTAACCTTGGAGAGAGAAATGGAAGTGGTGAATTGGTTTACATCAAACAAACTAGTACTGAACCAAGAAAAAACCAAAAAAGTAAACTTTAAATCATGTAGAAGAACAAAACCAGAAGATAGATGTTCGGTAAAATACTTGGGTATTACAATGTATACTCTGCTGAAATTTAATGAGCACGTTGTCGGTTTAATAAATTCGCTTAGTAGAAATATTTTCGTCGTATTAAGAATTAGAGAGACAGTTGGGAAAGAAGCTGCAAAGACTGTCTATTGTTCAATCTTTCATGCAAAGATGATATTATATGGTCTCCTGGTTTGGGGTAACGCAACACAAATAAAAAGGTTTTCTTACTGCAGAAACGAGCCATAACTGGAGGGCGTGTCCAGTATATTCTGGATAAATAAATAAATATAGGTTTTTATTATTGTTATTATTATTATTATTAATGTTGATCTGGAAGAAGTTAATGAAAGAATTGGATCGACAGGTAGGCTCTGATAATCATCATCAGCCAGACATTTCTGTCCAGTGCTGAGCAAAGCCTCTCTCTTTGGAAGAAAGGTTTTTACCATTTAGACCCCACGGTTGCTAAATCCGGATTGGGGAGTGCCTGTAACCCTGTTTTTTAATAGTTGATGACGGTAATCAGCAACCCAGGGGGACGTGCCCTCCAGAGCACGGAGACGGTCATATGAAAGTTTTAGACTCTCCCTGGATTCTAACCGAGTACCTTCGAGTCAGCAGTTGTTCGGCTAACCTACTAAGCTAATGACCGTTTCAAGCTATGATAATGTTAAAAATAAAATTCATTAGCAAAAAAGTAAAGTTTGTGCATTCCCAAGAAGTAGAATATTATTAAGATACTTTGGCCACATTTCGTGACTGGATAAAGTAAAGCTAACATAAATTAAAAACACAGCCAAACCAAGTGAAAGGAAAAGCTGTGGACGGCTAAAAATAAATTGAATTGAGGAAATAAAAAATATTTGTAAACGAAATAACTGGAATTTGATTCTGTTGTATTACATAATATTTTCCTGATGAAAATCATTATACTCTTCCGATGGCAGTTGATCAAAAATATTTGTAATTTTCGTTTTTTCTTTTTATTGGAAATTTTTTATAGTAGGTATAGATTGTCATTCAGCCGTTTTTATAATAATAAAGCAACTCTGAGACGGTCTCATGATCTTTTCACATATTAAGAAAGTTGAAGACGCATCTTATGAAATTTATAAATTACAAAATGAACATACAGTTCAATTAAAATAACAAGTTAAGAAACACATAAATCAATACTACACAAAAGCGAACAAGTCAAATGTACAAAGTAAATATTTAAACACAATCAATAGATGATACAGATTTAGAAATACACAAAATGAATTCTGTCAATAAAGATCCAGATGATCCCAACGATAATTTAACCAATTGACCAATTAATAAAAAACCAAACGAGACGGTCTTTATCCTGGTATATGTTAGCTGAATAACTGCTGACACTAAGGTACCCGGTTCGAATCCGGAAAGCGTCTAAAATTTCTTATGATCGTCTCCGTGCTTCGGAGGGCACGTTAAGCCGGCGGTCCCCCTGAGCCCAGCAAGCTGCCTCAGATGTAAAGCAATGAATATGCTCACAGATTTGGGACTTCGGTTCTGTCTTCGATAGAAGACGGCCCGAGATATGCAAACAGGATTTATCTTAGCCTAAAAGTAGAAGAAGAAGAAGAAGACCAATTAACAGATGAAAACGCTACCACGTTATCGGAAAGACTATTCAAAATAAACATTAGAGACTCGATTGGAGAAGAACAGAAGAAGTGCTCCTTAGCTCTGGTTCTAAATTTCTCACGAAACTACTCCAGACGGTGTCCACGCAAAGAGAGGTTAAATGGGTTAAACATATTATATAAGGGAAACAAATGGTGTAAGCAATGGTGTAAGTGCTCTAGAAGTACACTGATAGAAAAAATGATTTTAATCAATATTTTGCGTTTTGAAGCAAAAGTTGATCTTTTTGAACCAAAACAAAAAAATTTGATTCAAAAGTTTTTATGCATTGTACTCTATAGGTAAAGCATAAAAGGTTTAGTTTAAAACTTTTTTTTTATCAGTGTAATTATAAAATTTCTTTTTTCTAATTCTGTTACAAAATGACTACTTTTGGAATGTCATTTGAGTTTCCAAATGTCATTCTTTTTATCACTAGTGATAAAATGAGATTACTTTTATCACTAGTTATAAAATGAAAATAATATCACAATATAAATAAGTTAACTGAATTTTTAATTATAAATATTTACAACACAATTTACAAATTTCATATTTCCATGATTATTTTCCAGCGCAGATATCGATGGCGAGGGTGATATTCTGGAATTCGCCGGTGGCATCGAAGTGTTAGTAATATTTGTTTCATTATTTTCCATCGCAGATATCAATGGCGAGGGTGATATTCTTCTGGAATTCGCCGGTTGCATCGAAGTGTTATTGTTTGTTTTCACATTTTCGCCTAAAATTTTAGTAGAAATTCGTTTCTTGTTTTCTATGGAATCTTCAATATAACCTTCGGCAACGGTAGAAGATTTCCATCCCCCATGTCGCTTTAATGTTAATAAATCCGCTCCAGAATTAGCCAATAAGGAAGCCGAAGATCGACGAAAACAGTGACCAGTATATTGGTCAGAATTAGGCAAATTTAAAAAAATTGCAATTTTTTTAGGCATAGTACCAATTGTGTTAATCCCAATAGGTTGTCTCGTACATTTTCCGTTTCTATATCCCAAAAAAAAACGAGAATTTGCTTGGTTCGGTCGAAGAGATACATATTTTCTAACAATTTCAACTAAATTTAACCCGTCAATATTGCCTTCTGTTATTGTGAATGTTCTTGGATGTTTTGTTTTTGTATCAGGAATACAAATTTTGAAAAACGAGCCAAAATCTACAACATGATCTGTGAGCATTTTAACAAGTTCGTCCTTACGGCAGCCACCGGATAATGCAATAATCAAGACTACCTATAAACAAAAAATAAATTATGAAGATAAATTCTTAACACTTGCTACTAACAAACTTACCTTTAAAGCTAAATATATTTGGTTATCGGCATTTAATAAAAAATTATTGAAATCTTCTTTTGTCAGTACTTTTGATTTTTTAGGACGATATCCTTCCGCTTGCCTCTTCAAAAAGGCAATTAGATTTGTAAATTTGCTAATATCAACATTATTTTTCATTGAAATTGTCGTTCTTAACATTGAATACGTACTCCACAAAGTGGAAGGTTTATAAACCTTTGCTTTGTTAGCAAAATAAGCAAGAAGTACCTTTTCCACTACTGTTTTGACGTTTTTTGAATCACACCATGTTTTGAAGCGTTTATATGCAAATTCGTATACTTGCTTAGATTTGTCTGGCAATAAAGTTAAAATTGCGGAATTGGCATCATTTTCAATATCAGAATCTTCCAGAACCACTCATTTTATTACCATTACCTCGTGCAAAACTATTTACCCGAAATAAAAAATTGATTAATATAATTTATTTTGTGCAGGTATTTGAACTGTCAACGTAAACTTGATATTATTAGTAGGGTAAATAATTTTACGCGCGATCGATCTGAATTTTTGCATATGCATTCCTACCGATAATTCACCAGGGGGTGTAATACAAGTCGAGGGGGGGAAAGTTTTTTGCTCAGTTTTTCGATATCTAGCTCCGTTGTCGAGTTATTGCTAATTCAAAAAATTTTGTTTTAAGAAAGCCCATTTTGCACAAAATTAGAAAAAATCTTGTATGCAACACGACGTAAAAGTGTCTTTTTATAACACGGCGCGTGTCCATCTCGGCTGCGCCTCGATGGACAATTTTCACGCCTAGTTATAAAAAGTATCACTTTTACATCTAGGTTGCATAAATAGCTATTCAAACACCGAAGGTAAACGGGCATTAAATTGAGAATACGCAAAAGTTTTATAATTGTAATCAAATTTGGTGTTGTCGGTACATGAGGAATCAAGGATGGTAGATCTACACAGTATATAAAAATAACAATGAACCAGCCAAAGATCCTTGAGAGACACCACTGACAACGAATGTATTGTGGCAAAAATCGAAAGACATCATTTTTGTTGGATTCAACTTTTCCTTGCCGACAGTTTTTTCCGTTTTTTTTCCGGCATGTATCAACTGCGGCGCGGCAAAAAAAAGTTTTAAAACGTTCGAGGCGAAAAATATAGTTTAATGGTGAAAAATCCTAAACTTTTTTCATCGTTCATGATGGATAATTTAATCAAGTAAGAATCAAATTTTTTATTTACCCGATACTCGTATCATATATTCGTATCCACTCGAGGTGAAGAAAACGAGCATTACAATAAGATAAGTGAGGTACGTGATAAGAAACGATAGAATTGATCAAACGATTGCGATGGCCTAATGCAAGATTTATTAAAGCTTGAAAAATGGGTAGACAACAAAATGGGCTGTAAATTGCAATAAATACAAGATATAGACATTACATTAGGAACTGGAAAAGTCCGCTTTAGTTACTAACTATTAGGTGCAACGTTAGATATAGTGGATCTAGTACATATTCAAATAGATTGGTCATTTCATGTTCAGCTCATGGTGTCTAAACTCTAAAGCATATGCAAGGCTGAATTTTGTTATGAGGAATCTTATGAAGGCTTAGCCAGAAGCAAGGGAAAGAACTTACATGTGCCTGGTAAGATTAACCTTGGAGTATTGTTCCTCCATTTGGCTTCCTCACCAGGCCTATTTGAGTGATCAAATAGAAATGGTCCAAAGAAGAGCTATAAGACAAGTGGAAAAAAGATTTAATACCTCAATGAAAGAAAGAGAGTGGAGTAAAATGTGCATACGACGAACCGCTGCAAGACTATACGGCATTTACAAAACTTATTTGGGGAACCCTGTTTTGAGGTACTGCAGAGAATTGAAGTTTGGTTTGCTAATAGAATTATCGTAAGAATTTGCAGAATTTTATAAAAGGATAAAAATTTCAATTTTATAAAAAATTTTAACGGAAATATCAATTAAAATTATGGGGTTAGACTCACTTAGGAATTTAAGAAAACCCATTTTTCTAAAATCACATTTTCTTGAAACATTCAATGTCAGAAATGTTCTCTAAAAGTTTTAAGTTGATCAGCATTTTTTTTTTGGCTTGGAAATATGAGCCTGAAATAGATGGCTTAGTATAAGAATCTTTTTACTTTAGTGTAAATTACATTGCAAACTTGAAACGTGTTTTTCTAAAAACTACATTTTCAAAGTCGAAGAGCAAGTTATTTCAAAAACCTGTGCACCAGTTTATCTCAAATTTTGTGTGCATTTTTCAGCTACCGAAAACCAGCCTTTAAATGAAGCTTTTGGTTTTTAAATGTGAACCTTTTATTTTATGGGCCAAAAAGTCCTGTTTTTAAATGGCTGCCGTTTTCAGAAAAAGCTTCGATTAAAGACTAGATCAACTCGAAATTTTCTTGAATTTTGATTTCAGATAACTTGGTTTTCAAACACACTGCTCACTGAAAACCTGTGGATTTCACAAAATAGGTGACAAAAATTTAAATATGATACTAACTACTTGAAATCTTAAAATTCTTTACTTTAAGATCAGATATAATTTAATCACCTGTGCTACATGTAATTTGCTAAACGCCTATTTTTAGACTTCCGGGCGGTAATATGTTAAAATACGCTTGTCGAAAAATTCAGTATAACTTTTTGATTTATTAATTTAAATTTTTTTAAATTCCGAAATAATCGTACATATAAAATATGTACACTTTTCTTCAAAAAAATTGTAAATTTTCCTGTTTTTCAAGACCTGAAAGCCCAACCCTTTTAATAAGTACAGCAATGTATAAGGTGTCCCGGAATACACGTTACATAACTTAGGTGCTGATAGACTATACTTTTTTTAAAAAAATATTTAATAAAATTTTTTTTCTAAATCAAACCGTCGAGAGTTTGAGTTATTTTCTCGGTGGTAATTTGGAACATTTACTTAAATAATGTAATTAATAATACCTAATTAATTAATAAAATTAATAATTAGTAAAAGTAATGTAATTAATTATTATATGTATATCTATATATTGGTGTACAGTACCTTGTGACTTCAAAAATACATATACAATAGTCGTTGTGACCTCATATATAACGTTGCGACTTCCAAATCTGGAAGTCACAACGTTTTGTAATGTTTTTTATAGCAATATGCACAAGATGTCTCTAAGAGTTCAATTTTAAATTTTACCTTGGAAGTCACAACGTATTGCAAGAATCTGTCAATCACAATTTTAGTTCCAGTGTATGTCGCTAGCGCTGGCATCGCTTCTAGATGTACAATGTGCAGTACGAAGTGACTTCCACGTTGATAATGACCTCATTAGAGTAACTCTGTCCTTGTTGTACCTATAGGTTTTGCAATAATTACCGTTTTATCATGTGTATCGTATTCCGCCTTTTCAGAGCGGTGTTGTCACATCGACTCCAGCGATATAACATACATAATATTATAATTATATCAATTTACTATATCCATTACCTCTGAAGTTATTCTTGTGAACGTTTTGACTTCCGAATAATATATTATTTAAAAAAAAGTGAATACCAGTCGTAGGATTTTAAATTAAAGTACCAAGTTTAATATTGATCCCTCTGGAGTACCGGATTTACCAACTGAGAAATTTCTTAAGTGTTTCTTCAAAGATGGTCCTGCTTTGGCAATATATAAAATGCAAGCCGAGATATTAATCTTTTAAGGATGAATTTACGTTGAAATTTACCATTTTTATGTACAAAATTTGTACACGAATCGAATTAATTTCTGACGTAGCGTTTCCATCCGACTTTGCCGGAACGGAAAATTCAATATAAAAAATTTTCTTTTTACGTATTCTTTTACGTAATTAGAAGCACTGAACACGAAAAAAACTATATTTTTATTATTTTCTCCCCCTCCCCCCTATTTTCTCCATTAGGCAAAAAGTACTTCTTATATCAATTTATTAGATATTATTAAAAATCATTATTAAAAGGAAGTTAAAATAAAAAAGTTATAATTTTATTTCTTGGCCATTCCCTGCCGCTCTCCACAGAAGTTTCGCTTGGGGCATTTGTCTCCCCAGCTACCCCATGCTACGCTACTGCAACTTTTAAGATCACGTGTGCTGCCAAAAACAATTTCACCATTCTTTTGCTATTCAGCGCATCAAATTACGTAGAAGAACACCAGTACTTACTCCAAGGTCAAATCAAGTTCAGGTTTTTAGCAATAAATCAAACTCCCTACCTACGGTCTAAATAATCACAATTTAAAATTGGAGTGGACGCTTCCAGGGCAGGGCGCTAGGCAACAATATTATTCAAGGTCGAATCGATTTCGGGTTTTCGGCAATAAATCAAACTGCCGACGCGACGGTCTAAATAATCAGAATTTAAATTAGGATAAGATTGGATGCGATCAGTTTCAGTCTTTTCAGTTCTGCTAGTGATGTCCTTTTAGTTAAATCTTCTTTTCAGTTAATTTGGTACAGTCCAATTCCTTAATTTGAAGGGTCGTTGACTTCAAAAATTAAGTAAATTCCTTATTTACCTAAATTATGTTGGTTTTCGTTCCGTAATAAAAAACTAAATTGACATAACGTTTGTTGTGCTATCTTTACATACAATTGCTATAGTGCGGCACTATGGGGGGGCACGTGCTCACCCAAATTATTTAGAATACACATTTAATTTTTTAGGTTCTTACCAGCGACGGCGCCGGCAGTTTTAAAATGGGTGAGCACAAATTGGGCCCAAGATATTTGAGGTGGGCAAGAACACACAAAATTTATAAATAAACTTTTAAAAAATGCATTATTGAAATAAGCACCTAAAAACTTTGGGTGAGCACTTGACTGGGCAAATTTTTTGTGAACCGCCTACCCCAAATATATTGTTCCCAACCATTTTAACAATGCTAGCACCGCGCCGTCACTGAATTGCTAAGCTTTGTAATTTTTTTCAACGGACTGATTGATGGTATGTTGTATTAAAATGTAAATTAAATTTTAACATTATATTAAAAAATAGAAAAAACTATAGAACTAATATTCCTTATTATTAAAATCAACCCGTTTTTAGAGTTAAGCATTTAATTAACTAAAAGTCTTGTTACGCCTATGTTTTTTATTGTGTGGAAAATTTAAATTATTTATAATTCATGCTTAATAAGTACCATCCCTATAGCGTGAGATAAATAAACTCAATTTATTATGCTTCATCTTTTCAGCACTCAATAAAAATTATTACGATTCAGCGTCTTGAATTACAGACTTGGCGACCCAAGTGTCGACAGGGCGTGATAATATACAATATAAGTAACTCACAGGTGCGGGGAAAAACAGTCCCAGCTAAACCATCAAAATGGTAACGAGCCTTCGCGTATCCAGTTATAATTGGAAATTCTTTACGTAAGTGCTTGGTTAACTTCGTTAATTATGGTTTCGGGATTCAATTAATTGTAACACGATGAATTTAACAAGCAATTAGTTCTAAAAATTGTGAAGGTTTGAAATTTCAGTAAAATATTGTGATACTATCGGCTTTTGAAATTATTGGTCGCGCGTGCCGTTTTATAACAAGATTGTGGAGTCAACACACTTATTCGTTTAGTCCCTGAAGGAACCAACTCACGTAATTAAGATATTCTGTAATCGACTTCAACACAATATAAGTATTAATGGAGGGCGCGCCATGGTAAATGCAGGCCGAAGGGAATCTAGTTCAAGATATATTTCGGCAAATCCGTAGGAATTGGAAACTGCTTAAGAAATCTAATGGTACTCGTATCCGACTTTGTAAGGTAAACATTTGTATTATTAAGTTAAGTTTGGGACAACCGCTGGAGATTTGGATCGCCACAAATTGATTGTGATTATGAAAAAGTGTCACGGTAACTCCGATTGGCATGGGCCAAGTTCAGTGAAAATTGATTAATACAAAATTTATGTAGAATGTTAATATTTGGAAACTGTGGAATTTTTGTTTATTTAACTTTTGTAATTGTTGATTTGATTTAGAATTTTAGTAAGCTGGATCCAAGCCTTTTAACCAATTTTTGTGATTTTGAATTAAATTGTTAAATGTTCGAATTAAACAATTTAAATTATTTTGCATTTTTATTGTCTTGCATTACGAACACACCCCCCTGACATGCTCTCCGGTTTTTCGTTACTTTGTTTGATTTTTAAGGAAAAAATAAATTAACGTAACAGTCTAAAGATTATTAGAAATACAATTATTTCTTTACATAGGTCACATTAAGCAAAACTGGGAAGATACATATAAATGTGATATCCTTGAGCGACTGAAATTTGATACAGACTGTAAATGCGGCAGCGCTGCTGGAAGTAAGAATACCTTGCCGCGTAAAACCATATATATGCGGAAGCTACTTCGTATCTTGTATATAAGTGCATATATGAAAAATAGAAATTAGAAAATGTTTCCCCTCTTTTGATAAACGAATTTCAAAAAGGTCCCTTCTCTAGTTTGCACCAAAATGTATATAGCTAGTGTAACTGAAAGACCCGGATGTCAGGTCTATATTGAAATGTTTTTAATTATTTCCAAAATTTTTTCCAAATCCAATTTGTTTATTAATTTAAATTTTTAGTGTAAAACTTTTAATACAAAATGGGAACATTAATGATACAGATATCTTGACCATACGCTAACGCTATCAACTTCAATTATGATACGTTCAATTTTAATTTATAAAATATTTCAATTTCACTAATTAAAGTAATTTTATATAATTTCCAAATCTTCATCCAAATTCATCGCCAATTCCAAAACATTTAATTATCCAAATCCAACTTATCACTTCTCTTCTAATTCAAACTCTTTAAAACCGGAGGTAATTAAATCCAAAAATAATTATTCAAAATCACTCACTCAAAAATCAACTTTATTATCAAAATTATAACATTTTTAACTAAATCTCAAAAATAATATAGAAGAAAAACTCTCTCCCAACCACCTCAGGCGGTCATCTTGGCAAAAAACCTGGTTTTCACCACCCATCGCTGTAACAACTGGTTGGCGGGAAAACCAGTAAATTCAAAATTATTTACAAACTCGCAACAATTGTTTGTTACAAAAACAAAATCAATTTTACAAAAAATCAAAATGAGGATTTTGGAACACGACAATATATATATTATATAATTATTATAAACTTAATTAATAAACATAAAAATTTTGTAAATTTAATTTTTTGTTTTATAGCCGCCTTGTGTATTATTTTCTGATTTTCTGTGAAACGGATTGGTTTTTCAAAAATATTTACTAGACAAAAGTGGTAGTCCATTAAATTTCTTATCTATCCGGAAGGGGGCGTCAGATTTTTTGTAAAATGTTTCTTAAAAAAAAAAAAAAACAGCAAAAACTCAAATTTTTCAACAATTTATTACTTAAGTACTTTTTAATTCATAACTCGAAAACCATTGATTTTAGACAACAAAAAGTTTGAATCTAGTTTGTAGATTATTTCACGCTCTTTAACAAAGCATTAAACCATTATTACTGAAAAGTTAAGATTTTCGGAGTTATGGCCATGTGAAGGTGGAAATTAAAAAAAAAAAGTTTAAGGAGGACCAACTCTCGAGGGTTTGAATTTAGAAAAATAATTTTGTAAAATATTTTTCTTAGAAAAGTGTCTTCTATCTATCTTCTATCTTTGTTGATATATATAATCGAGTGAGTCGTGAATGTAAAGTAACCACAGTGTGACCCTTAAATCACTTACCTTAAATCATGCGAGCACATAAAATTTGTAATTTATAATTTTTGGTAAAAGTGCTATTTAAACTTTGTCGTGTAAATTATATAGTATGTAGTTAATGAGTTTAAAGAAAGTACTTAGTAACGGTTTGGTTCACCAGCAAACATTTGTAAGGTTTAATAAAACTAGAAAATAATTTGTACATTTTACAATTTATTTGTTTGAATTTGGCACAGAAAACAGTGAGCCTATAGTTCTAAAAATCGTTTTTCAATAATTATACTGTGATACAGGTCTATGACTTACATATTTTTTTTTCATAGACATACACTGATTATGGTAATTTATAAACAACATTCACTAGCCTCTATATGCATTCAGGAATATTTAAAATGCATACAACATTTTCGTTTTCTTTCATTCTCATTTAGATTACTACATTATGTACTTGAAATATACTATACCTATGTAGATTACAGGTATCACATTTTTATTAAACTTGATTCGAGAATTAGAGAAATAAAGATAACAAATTATTTAATAAATAGAAAAACAATGGATTTTCAATTTTTGCACGATTATGGCGACATAAAAAGTTCAAGAATGAAATTGATTGAATGTTGTCCATAAGAATGGAGCCTATGTACCTTGTTTGTCTTGATATTTTGAATTTTATTTCTTTAAATAAATATGTACACTTTATGGTATACCTTCTTAATTACCCAAGAAGATTATTAGTTTGTTTTAATTACAATAAAATACGACACTATTTTTTCGAAATACAAAAGTAAAGATGATGCTAAAAATTAGCAACAATAGGGTGATAACTACAACAAAATTGAAGAAACTTGTTTTCATAACATTCATAGTAACAAAAAATTTGTTTGCACATATCGTTTTTAAATAATATAATCCTTCAATAAATAGAAAAAAAATGTTACCTACATAATGTATTCGATTTGATTATCAACAACTTTTTTGTATAAGTACAAGACATGTCATATAATAATTAGTTACTTGTAAAACAAATAAGAATTATATACAAGTAAGAAATAACTTTTAAAATAAATATTATTACTTAAAGTACTGGCTCTTAATATTAAAATATACAAACATCAACAGTAAAAAAGAAAACAATATACAAGAGAAAGACATTGCACTTGTTTTTATAAAAAAAATTTTTTTGAAACCAAACGGTTAAGATAAAGCTTTTGTCTCTAAAGTAAGTTTTTGAAAATATTTATGCAATGTGAAATATAAAACTTTACAAAATTTACAAGAAAAAATAAATTTTGATATATTTAAATGTGTAAATAAATAACATGAAGATCTGAATGGCATATCTATAATACATAACAATAAAACTACAACACCAATAAAACTGCGGTAATGGTTCTTTTTGATGAAAGTAAACGCTCACTCATCGACTATGTACAGGAAATGGCAGCAAAATTAATCATCACATAAATCTTCATCATGAATAGCACTCACTATTATAAAAGCACAACACTAATATCATCCAATGAATACTTAAATCTTATTCTTTAACATGGCGTTCCTGATATTCTCTAATCACAGATTATCGAAAAATGCGTAAACGGCGACTCCATAAATCACCATGTGGGGGGGAGTCCCTAAAATCTTAAAAGTGTCACTTTTTTCGTTCAAGCATCCAGTCGTAATAAATAAACTCGAGTGCATAAATACTCGTACGCATTTCATTTATTTTAAAAATCCTTCGACAAGGTTAATGAAGAGATCATGTCTAATAGCATCGTTTAGATGGCACACTTGAAATTTGAGCCGCCTGCTTTGAAGAACACAAACGAAACATACATTTCGGCCGCATGTATAATAATTCTAATATCGTAGAAAAGAAGAATACGTAAGTTCCGCATAATAATAAATAACGTAAAATACTTTGTCGTGTCATTTAGTAATGTAAATAACAATTTCCTAAAATCCAATAGTAAATTTTTTCAGTTCGCAAAGAAAATTGGTGCTTACAACACTTAAAATTCAATCGTCGTCGTGTCGCGGACTCGAATCGTAAGCCGAATGTTCGTGCATAAAACTCATAGCATCTGGAGAAATACTGTCATGATAATAACCTTCCGAACTAGGCCCGGCTCCATTCATTATGGGTGGCGAACCAGACATAAGACCCGAAGTAGAAGCGGGCGATGCCAAGTCAGATCCTGGACTCAGAAAACTCATTTCGGATCCGCTGTCCCGACACCACAACTGCCTCATCTCCTGCCTCCTTTGCCGCATTAACATTTTATATTCGGAAATACGCATTTTTTTACCGTCAACTATACAAGTTCGTTTCGGCCGCGGTCGGTATCTATAATCGGGATGTTTTTCCATATGCAATTTTGATAAACGCGATTGTTCTTCGTAATATGGTTGTTTTTCGGCATTCGACATTGCTTTCCAACGTGCACCCAATATTTTAGATATATTCGAATTGTGCATGTCGGGGCAAGCTTTGAGAATTTTTCGCCGTTCGTCTTTTGCCCAAACCATAAAAGCATTCATTGGTCTTTTAATGTGAGGTTTATTTTCAGCATCGCGTTTCACTTGGCGAACAATTTTGGCATCTTTACCGTCTTCCGACAATTTGAAACTTGAATCTGGCGCTCCCCACACTGTAAAAAAATTACATTATTAAATATTTTGAAAACTATTTTAAGATTGTTCACTTACTGTGGCAAGCTGTCATAAAGTCGGATTCCTCTTTGCAGCCGGAATCGTCTCGAGACTTTCCGCCCATATGCGGTGGAGTATGTAAGCCGTACATGTGCATCGGAAAATGATGTTTGTCTGGGCTCAACATGTTATCTTTTCCAGATTTATGTCTTTCGTTATTAGGTGGAAGAGGACTAAATTGAGGAGGTAGACCTGCGTAAGGTAAAAACGCCCTTGGCATCACAAGATTTGGAGGTAATAATTTAGGAGTAGTAGCCGCTACAGGCTGTTCGTTATACGACTGCATACTAGTAGGTACATTGTGAGGACTAGATCCAGTAGATCCAGAACTGGAAGATTTCGGTTTAGTGAGATTTAATGGGGTATCGGGATCGGACATAGATGGGGGTGGTGAAGGTGTCGGTTGTCGCGGAGGCGAACGCTTTTCCGTACTACTACTTGGCGTGTTAGCGGACATTTGTGCCAGATGTGCTGTCGCCGATATCCAATTTGGAACCTGATGTGACGGAGGAAGCATCTGAAACAGCAAATTTGTTAACGAATTCATCATTAAATTGTGGTTAAGTATTTACTTGATTATTAATGTGATTTTTTCCAATATTTTGAGGTAGAGAACCGGAATGAAGACCTCGTAAATGATCGAGGAATGGTAAAAACATAAGACCCTGAGGACCAACAGCTCCAGTCGCGGCATATTGAGCCGATATTTGACCCTGAAGCTCTTGCAGCTTTTGTTGATGTTGCAAAAGCTGCTCTTGCTGACTACGTTGATATTCGATTTGCTTTTGTGCTTCGTTTTCTGCGTGATTGGAACTCGTTGCCTGCAAGAAAAGAATATTTCAATGGTCAGTTTGATTGTGACAAGTTAAAATCGCTATAGCAGATGCTTTATAAAGATATACCAAAAGTTATAATAATAAATTTTGTGTGTAAGTATGTAACGCTTTATGGTTGTTTTGTGGATATGTAGATACATTTTTGAATTGTCCATCTGTTACATTCCTAATTTTTTTTCTTTAAGTATTTGCAGGTTGCCAAACCGCCTACTGCTACTAAATATACGTCGGCAACTGTCCAATTTTATCTTCCATTCAATGCAGCTTTAATGCCGAATGCATATTTCTAAATTCCTTAGAAATTAAATACTATTCTTGTCATAATGTGAAGTGCATTTAATTTTTTGCTATATCTGTACGTAACATAATTGATTATCTTGGAGGCAATTTAAATGGCAAGATTTAAAACAAAGGAGCCACAGTATTAAAGCAATTTCCTATTGAGAAAACTGTTGTGCAACATGTAAAAATTCTGAATGGAATATCAAGAACTGTCGCAAGAAACATATGTTAACGTAAACGAAACGAGGAAAATAATAATTCTTTATCTATGAGGAACGATCTCGCGAGGTTAGTGACAAAATAAATGGGAAAAGAAGGTTTACGTGTGTAAAACATATTTGGGATGTAACGCATTATTTAGAGGTTCGCATTAGCGCTGGACAAGGATTAGAGGAGACAACTGCCAAGTCAATAAGAATAAAACTAACATGAGGGCAGATATTCTGGTGTCGGTCATTATTACGACATGATGTATCACTTCCGGTGCGTGTTAATTGCTAGTCCAGCTTAAGAACAAGATGATCTTGGTGTTGCAATTCTAGTACAAGTTGCTGCTGTCGCCTTCCTGGAAAATGCAACTAGACTCGTTTTTCTACTTTTGTAAAATTAACAATACAAAAAAGCGAAATATAAAGTTCAAGTTTTTCTATAAATTACTTTTTTTCACATTCGAACGTCCTCCTTATACAGCCTGCCGAAGAAGAAAAGAATGCACAACAATCAAAATAAAAAACTATCAACGCTAATTGTCTTGATATATTCCAGATGCTTTCACCGGGATATTTTTAATCTAATGGAAAAACACGAACCGAGAAATAAGGTCGTGTTAAGTATTGAAAATGAAGGTGACAAAAGATCTTAAGACAAAATTTAGTAGAAATGTATTGTATACACACGTGAGACACATAAAATCGAAGCAGACGTCAACTGTTAATAGACGAGAAACAGAGTTTATAATGATTCGAGAAAGCAATAAAGAATAAAGTACGCCAATGAAGTGGAGAAAGATCAAAGTTATTTGGGCGGCACGTCAACATATTTTTTAATCGAAACATTCGATACAGACACTGGCAAATATAAATTTTCGAGATATTTAAATGGAAAATTGTACGCCTGCACAAATATTATCTTGCACAATATGCACGTATTTCCTACCTACCGATGGTTGACGATGATGCACAAGGATCTACCTATGTCACATGTGGACAACATGTGTGCCCCAAAAAGGAAAGATTCCGTTCAAAAACATCAAAAGATTCTGTCTATATTTGAGATTTATAATACATAGACAGACAGACACAATTCATTGTTTAAAAAATGAAGAAATCCCACATTTCTCAGAGTTTTTGATGGAAAATTATTACGTGCAGTATAAATCTTAAAACAGCTTTTATTATATTAGCAATCATCACGTACTATAAATGATTATCATTTCAACAACGTTCAAGAAAGCGTTTTCAAAATTGAAATAAAAATTTTACGACATAAACAAAATTTACATTTAAAAACTTAATAAATTACAGCAAAACAATTACATCGAGAAAGGTTTCCCCAAAAATCTTATTTTTAACCTGACGAAGATGCAGGGTGCAAAAAAAAAGATGGGTTGGTTGCTCCGTGGTGCCGAAATTTGGAGTGACCAAATATTACATCAACACAAGCATTAACATTGGTTTGTTTAAAAATTGTTAGCGATTAATAACAAGAAATGGTACAAAATTTAAAGAAAAGACCTAAAAATATATTTGAATCTAAAAAAATCTCATTTGTTCTCGCGAGTAAAAATTCTGTCTAAACATAATTTATTTTAGATTATTTCCGGTCGTTCTAAATTTTGTAACAACTATAAATTTCGCCTGTCTTACATATACTAGGTGTACAAAATGAAATTAAGTTTCTAATTTTTGTTTAAATTAATCTTAAATATTTAAAACAAATTTACGAGGTAATATTTTTTTGGGACATTCGAGAGTAAAGCAGTTGTGCTCTGTTTGAGTTACAAACAATTATTATTAAAATAAGAAAATGAAATTTCAACATTCACGATAAAATGCACATATTTAACCTGCTTTTAGTTTACAAAGACTATGTATGTGCCTAGGAGCAAAATTCAAATTGTTTCATAACATTAAATATTAAAAGCACCCCTGGATATAGCATATAGCGAAACCAGCTAAATAAACAGACAAATAATATGGCGTGGTCTGAACAAATATATGTTTATATTCAAGCTATGTGGCTATTTTCTTAATCCATATTGTCGGTTTATCGTCCATAAATCACAATATATGTATTTAATTATCATCTGGCTTTTGTAGGCCTGTTTTCATAATTTCCGCTTCTGTATCTTTATGTTTATTGTTACAACGCTCTTAATGTAATAATTATTACTCTCAATCGAGAAATATTAATTTTATTGCTATTTACATTAAAAATAGAACAACCATTTTATTAATATATTATGAAAAAAATAAATGACAATTTTTTAATTAACACAAAAAATTGAAATAATGTAAAGAGAGAAAACTTGTCACTGTATCCAGTTTACTAACGGTTTTTTATTGCTCGTTTTAATTATATACCAACAACGTAAATAATTTTAATTGGCGTTTATTTAATAAAAACTCAATCAACTAAAAATTGTTATAATTAAATCACGATCGATGACAATCATCAAAATCCAATTCATATAGGTAAAAATTTGTTGGATCTGATGCCAGTTGGGCGAAATGTCTGTAGACAGTTGCACAAGATAAATATATTGTTGTATTTTTTTAGTTCTTAAGAATTAAGTGCAGGATCTAAAAAAGTAACAAAGATTGACAGGTCTCACGTTGGCATTTAAATTTAAAGCAACAAGATAATCATAAAACACTAATCGTGCCTCAGTTTTCAACGCATTTATCCCAGGCATGAGGATTTATGTAACACGCGAAGACTGTTGTTTCTCGCGGCCCATCAGTCACACAAGTAAACACGGTAAATCAGCCCAGACAGTGAAAGCAAAGTCTTCCTAGTTCATAAAGTTAACATCAGTTTGTTTGTTGGAATTAAATATTCCTTAGTTTGCAACATGTCGAGTACCAAACTTAAATACACTCCTTGAAGGTACCGAATCTAAGTAGTACTTACTTGTCCCATATTTGCTTTTTGACGGAAATCTATTAAAACTATAAAAGCATAAGTACAAAATCAAGCTGCAATATTTGCTGTACGGAACATAAAGAAAGTCTAATCCAATGTTCGTCTAAAGCCGCATTATATAGATCTGTATTGTGGGATGACGTGACAAATCCTTTGGGATATGCTGTCTGGAAGAGGCTTATTTTATGTCACATTCACACTGTATTCTAAATTTTTCATAGTTGTTAGTGGGCGTATACTCTTATGACTACTCTTACGATCTATCTATAATGTATTACTGCTTTTTATGTTCTAAAAAGCTATAAACTTCAAAACTTTAGTACATGTATTTAATTATATATAATTTATTAATTCGTTGATAATAATACCGGTAGCATGAATTATTAATATTATTTTTTGTTTAATTTCGGATTTAACCGATTAACTAATGTCATTTAGATTAACTGACCAACATAGAGCATCCCTTTCATAACTTCGTCAATCTACGATCAATCAGTTCCAATTATCCCCTCTCGTGACACAAAAACTGGAGGTATATTGTAGTATAATCACTAGACATACAATACAATAAAAATAATAATATATAAGATAAATGGTAACAGCAGTGATAAGAATATACTACGGATATTATGTATTTGTATTTCGTATTTACGCTAAACACATACAAAAACAAAATAAAAAATAAAAGTTAATAACAAACAATAAAAATTAAGGTAAAATGTTAATATAATACCTGACCCAACCTTTAATGTTTTCAACCGCACTACATTGAATTATAATGCAAAATTGTAATAGATTTGGATTTTAATTCAGTGGCCGAAGACTTTTGAGAAATCCCTATTAGTTACTTTTAAAATATAGTTTAAAATCAAAAACCTCCCAATAAACGCAGATGTCGAACAAATGTAAATAATTGATTTCAATGGTGCGTGTACCGTCCGTGACTATGGTGAATTGATAATGCATTTTTCATTGTCGGCAAATTCCTATTTGCATAGTTTGTCAACTTTTGCAGACCATTTGCACTTCAGTGCTTATTTCATTTGGCTCATAAGGGTGACGAATTAGGCCAAAACCTGGAATCGTTGAGCAGAGTTTCAATATATTTTATATTTTAATTTATATAGGTACATATATTTACTTTGGAGTCAAGTTTTCGTTTCCGTACATATCACAAACTCTTCCAATTGTTTTAGTTTTTGGGGCTCTTTGGGTGTAAACAAATATCTTAGTCAACTCATTCACGGTACAAACTTAACTTAAATGTGGTCCAACTATTGAAGATTACAGTAGTGTCAACGGTTACCTTTTTGGAGTGCGACCTTCTTTCATAACATAGGAGTGAAGTGTAGATAAATAATTATTGAAAAAGTGTTGTTCCAGTCAATTTCGCTCACTTATACGCTTTTGTTACAAAATATAACTACAGTTAATAGTATAATAATTAATATAAATAGCTTTCAGGTAATTGTTCGTTCCTTTATAATAATATAAACAGTTTTAACCCAAACCAGTTTTAAAACCAAATTAGAAAAAAATTAAACAATCATAAATTAATAAAATGAAAAATAACAAAACACTTGGGACTGACAATATAGACACAAAACTTATTAAAATGGAAGAAGAAACATTGAGAAACAGAGAATGTACGAATTGATGCAGGAGATATGCAAGAAGAAAAAAATGACCACAGAATATAGTATAGCTAGCATTATACCGATCCATAAAAACGGAGTTCAAGAACTACAGGAAAATATCCCAGCTCAACGTGTCGTATAAAATACTGTCAGCGATACATACACGTTTGCAGGAGTTTACTGAGAAATATCTATGATATTACCATCAAGAATTTAGGCCCGGAAGATCGACTACAGATGCATTGTTATAATAACACAATTTTGGAAAGATGCTACGAGTTTGACATGCGGTTGAAATATGAAAATATAATAAATAAACAAAAAAAGGAAAACCGGAAAATAAAAAAAAATGAAAATCCGATGGTTGGGAAATGTGTTAAGAGCCCAAGAATCAAGAATGATCAGCAGCATAATGTGATAAAAGCTCGATGTGGAGAGAAGAAACGAAGACCAAGAACGATATGGTAAGATGAGATGACAAAAAATGACAAAGGTGGAAGATCTGAAGGTGAGAAGTCAGAATAGGAAGAAATGGGGAGCAATAATAATAGAGCAAGCAAAAAAAATGGCAAATTATAAAAAGATAACAGAACAAGTAAATAAGGTAATTAATCCACCGAAAGCAACTAGAAAGATCATCAAAGTTTAGGTTATTTTTTCTCGGGAAGACTTGATAAATATATTGATATTCCTTAAAATTATTTCAGGTTTACATTAATTTTCAGGAAAAACATAACCCTAGAAACGTAAAGTGACTTTGAAATGTGAATGAACACTGTAAGGAGGGGGAAGCTCACGTTTTGTTGGAGCAGCTCAATAGAAGCTGTTAGCCTCTTGGTTCTAGCATATAGCTAATACTATCAGTACTTATATGATTTAAGAAGTTGCAGTAAAAGTTCTTTTGGGATGTTGCTCGGAGTTCCGAGATATAGTATTATGTGATTGTATCCTATACTGAATAAATTCATAAATTTTTAATGGGACGCAAATAATAATGAGATAAATCAATAAATGAAACAGCTTGAAGACATAAATAATTATTACTGCAACGCATAATAATATAATCAGAAAAATTATACCACTTTAATAATTTATTGTTATCGCGTTAATTATAATTACGATATGACCTATGCATTGTATAATTAGTAATTAGTTTGTATGAGCACAATAGAAATAAATTGCATACAAGTTTTCAATGCAATTTTTACTCCAACTGTCCCAATAGTTATTCGATGTATGCATGTATGTTAATCGTAATTTTTTATAATTGTCATTATGAATTTATTACGTAGTAATAATTGATAATTTTCATTTCATAATTATTAATAACTTTTCCACTTTTACTTGAATAAATAATTAAAAAATGTGGGATTGCTGTTGACAAAGGTTCCAAAGGCCAATTAGTTTGAACATTTATACAAACTTTGTTTATTGAAAAAATTGAAATATTAATTTTCCTAATTCACTAAACATTGCACGGTGGCTTTTACAAAAGAAATAATTTAGCCCATAAATTTTCCTTGCTAGAAAAAAGCGATTTAAATAATGCAGAAGTTATTCGTTGCGGACACCTTCGTTAATCACACCGTAGAGGAGTTGCGATATTTGTCAAATGAGAAATTTGTATGCAACACGAAAATAAAAAATATTTTGTCTAGAATTATTTTTGTCATTTCAAAAAGACTGTTTAAAAAATTATAACAATTAGCGAGAAAAATTTGTTATAGGTTTTGTTTAACCATACCTGACAAGTCGACGAGTACATGTGTTATACGTCTGTTAGTGAAAGATTCAAAAAAAGCACAATACAATCCTATTTTTAATGCATTTTCTATATTTATATTGAAAAACATTACTGACGACAATATATATGTTTAATATAGAACATTAAAATCGCAAGTGACGATTAATATAGTAGGAGCTAAAATGTATATTAAATTGTCTTGTCGTTCCGTTATTTATAATTACAATCTAGAATAAACAGAAAGGAAAGGAAGAAGTCATACGATTTTCATATTCCTTTTGTGGTTTATCCGATAAAAGAGAATACAACTTTACGACGTCTTTCAACACTCCCATATCCCTCAAGAAACCCTAACTCTACTTTGACGTCTGTTCTATCACCACTTCTTTATAATAGTTTAAACTTTAAGAAGTATCTCAAGTGTGAAAGAATAGAAAAAAATAAAACATCATTTAAAACAATTCCAAAATCATTCTATGGGCAATGTATTATACTGATATATACCTAATATACCTACATATACACACAACATATTAGGTACCATTTTTATAATAACAAATATATTATTTATTTATTTTTTTATTGAAATACGGTAAAGGTAAGTCTCATTTACTCTAAAAGATGAAAATAATAACTATCAAAAATATTTGATATAGTATAGTTATAAATAATATTGTATTGTCATAATGTAGTAATATTGACTGTCGTACAAGCACAAATACATAGCAGGTTGCCTATGCATCATGAAGTTATGTACCATAAACATCACCCAAATTTTTCGAAATCAATAAAATATTATGTGTTATGCGGGTAATTTTTTGTTATATAGAACAAATTTTATAAACAAAAGGTTATAGAATAAAAAAAGTTATTTCGCTTTTGTGCAACATTTTATTCGCTTTTCTACTGCGAATAGTTCATCTCATTTAATCGAAATCAATATCAAAGATCCCTTGCCGGTCCATTTAATCCAAAGAAACTTGATTAGCATTCGTGCATTATCAAATGCACTAGTATTATTAAAATGCACGAAAAAGATATTAGAAGAGAAAACTGAAATGTTAAGAAACAAAAAAAAAGGACAATTTACAAACCAAAGCAGTAACACAACAATAATGTAGTTATGCAATTTAAATTGTTTTATTATAACCGACTTTGATTAGAGCCAGTCAGATAATCGTGATGTACAACGTAACAAGTAGATACAAACTAGCAGTTCTAAATAAATGCATACTTGCCTGTTTCAAATAAGAATTTTACAACAGAAATCAGAAACATAAAGTCTAATTCGAAGATAATTGTTTACAACAAGAAATTTTGCATAAATTAGAAATGAATAAATCGTTATGCAAGAGTAAAGAGATAGTAAAGCAACACAATGCTCGAATAAAGATTAAACGAATTATCATTATGATTAAGGAAGTTTATAGTTTGCGCTGTGCAGTCAGTCAGTCGATGCTTATGCTCGTTTTGGTTTCTGTATGAAATACGAGTCGATTTGTTAATTCCGTAACTCCCAAGAGATTTTACCACAATAATAACGTAACGTTAAAACGGATTGCATCTCCCATAGGATGATGCCCGTGGATGTCAGGAAGAATTTTGCGCTCGACATACGACACTCCTTCTAACATGCTCTGAAACAAATATTGTAACCCATCGTGACGTTTCATAAGTTTCATTTGTTTTTGAGATTTCGTAAATACATCATAATAAGAACTTCCCAATTCTATCAAATTTATTTCTTCCGTCAGGTGTGTATTTGAAGCTTAAAAAATAACTTACGTCAAATGAATTTTCTACAATCTATTTCACCAACACAAAAAGCGATAATCAGATATTGCAATAATGTAGAGTTATCGAAATAATACACATTAAATCACAGACGGATTACAACTTCCGTGCTTTGAACTTCTCATGCACTGAAGCACTCGTGGAGGGCGTCGAAACAACCCAAGGGTTCGTTGGGTGTTTTAGTATTGTTTGAATACACTCAATTAGCACAAAGCATACGGTTCCTGACAACCTTTTGATAGATAATATGAGGAAGTAAATTTCGAGTGCAACTTCTGATTTAAAAAAAAAAATATTTATTTCGACGATAAATTTTTTGATTTAATTTGAAAGCCATTTTCCAAAGTTCAAATAATTATTAGAAAAGTATTCAGAGCTTTTGGCTTTGTCTTAATCTTAAAACCAAAGTGCCTTCTATCGAAAGTTTAAATATTTTAATATTTGACCTGTGCAACTAAAGCAAACATTAATTTTGCATTAGTAATCCATCCTTATTTCCAATGGCTATCAAAAGGCGTGAAGATATTGAAGTTGAGCAAACTATTGTATTTAAGCCACCCCTGAATATGAATTATGATTTATGAGCCATAGCGTCATAAGGCAACCCACTGTTGATGGTAATTAACTTCGCATTTAGGGGTTAATATCGTTGGGGATCAATTTATTCATTTTCGTATTACATATTTAAAATAATTTTTTTAATTGCGTGATTATGAAAAAAATTATTCAAGTGTAAACAAAACAATTTTTACCAAGTGCGGGCTTTCGGGCTATGGAAAAAGAGTTTATTTTTTAATTTGTTCAATGCTATGTGTACAATAAAGTAATGTTTGCAAAGATTTGTTTGTACAATTCTTTGTCCCTTTGATGTCAAGTGGTGCAGTAGTAACCCCCGCTAATCCTAAAATAACATAATACACATGTGATTGAGTAGAATGGGGTAAAAGAGAAGGGGTAATGCGGAAGAGAACATAATTCGCCTGGGATACACTTGTTTATGGCACGTGTCGTGGTTACTCGGACCACCACTGATTACCCTTTATGATGTTCAATTAGTTTTGTGATACTCAATCAAGGTTTTGTGTTATAAAAGGAACAAGACCAAAACTTGGTTGCGATAAGCAGCTTTAACGACATTGATTAATTGATTCATAATTTTAATTGTGAGTTCGACCCTAATTAATAAAATGCTTGCTATATTATTATCGTAGTCAATAATTATTATTTCACGGTTTTAAAATTCAATAGTTTTAGCGTTAATTCAAGTCGAAAAAATTTAAACGCAAACGATAATCGATATTTTTTTATTTAAAAATAATAATAATCGAAATATTTATTTAACAATTTGACCCCGTGCTAATTTTCACAACAAAGATCTTTTAGAAATTGCATTGTTCGAATTTTCGGATATTTTGGCGCCAATATTTAATGATAAATGGCTTGCGATAATTAAAGAATGTTAAACTTTAAACATATATTTTTAATCATATTTTAGCAAAATTCTTTAGCCCATTGTATTATTATAACTGCAAACTTATTGTTTTAGAAACAAACATCGTTTTTTGTTTGCTTTTAGAGATGATTTATGTTTAACGAAGATCAGAACCTGATAGGAAACACAATAGTTTAATTAACAATATTTTAGGTCAGGTCTTTGAACTTTTATTATTAATTCCAAAGATAATGTATTGTTTGTTCATTTGTTAACAGTGATTTATTTGTTGCACCATAGTCAAATATAAATTTTGCCAAATCAACTTGCAATATATTATAATAGTCTTCGTTCTAACACAGCCAATTAGTAGACCTGTGAGATATTTTGAAAATATCTTTAAAAATAACAAAATTTTCCCAAAAAAATCCTCTCTTTCTCAAAGCAAAACGAAGACTGAAAGAAAAACTGGAAAATTCTATGAAAAGTTATGACTTCTCCTAAAAGCAATACAATTATGTGCACAAAGTGAAGTACTTTTTGAAATCAAATCACCGCCCACAGAACTGCACACATTATTCCACGAGTGCACATTATTTTATAAGAGTAGTTTGTTGGTGATTAACAATGAAGCTTTTCATTTTTTGATCGCAAGACCCCATCAGTGCAAAGTTGATATTAAAGAACAATTAAGACACGAGCTTTTATTAAAATTAATTGGGAAAAACCATTTTGATTAAAAAATCAATTATGAAAAAATTTTATTCTTTGAAGCATTTAATTGTTCAAATTTTCCGAGCACATACTATGTACGCAGAAGGAATTATTCATGTCGTGTTGGTGTAATATAATTATGCAGCACACTTATCATCGTAGTGTTGTAATAGAGGTACAGTAACACTGCAGATTACTCGTAATCACATTAATGAAAAATAAAATTTTAAAAGTAATAAGGGCGCATATTTTTTTCAATTGACTTGAATATTTTCGTTTGTTGTAAAATTATATCGAGGTAATGCAATAGGTAGGTAGTAATTCTTTTATGTTATAATCGATATTGACATATTTGTAAGTTACCCCTAATATTTTGCGAGATATTGACGTTCGATCTCATTGGTTTCATTGGATAGTTTTTTTTCCACAACATAAACATTTGCTCAAGATTTAACGAATACAAATGCCAAAAATAGAAAAACAAGTAAAAGTGTCAACCACTCTCTTATTGAAGCATTTCCAAGTTTGATTTTGTCTAACCTAAGTAATTTCGCCCTTAAATTTGGCTGGATGTGAAAATAGAATTCCACCTGAAGAAAGCAATAAATCAAAATAAAATCAAGTTTAGCGGGAAAAAAGATAATTCGCGGGCAATATATCTTTTGTTTAAGATTGCGACACGGTTTAAGTCAGGATGAAGCATAACTTCCGAGCTAAATTCATCAGCAAAGCTTCTGCGAGTTAAATAAAGGAAGATACGACAATAGTTAATTATTTCTTTTAGGTGATAAAATTAATGCGTGTCGTTGAGCATATTCACATGTTCCATACAAAACATTTCTGAAGATGCCGTTGTCCTGCGAGCTATCAATCAAACTGGGAATTAGAATTATGGACGTAAGCAATAGAAGCACCTGGGTTATTATTTTAAGAAAAAAAAAAGATACTTAATAGTTTATTTTATTTCTAATTTTTGTATATGTATTTTCGTTAGATCTCAGTGCTCCCCTAATTATAGACAAACCACGGCCTCGGGCAAATAGATTACGTCATAAACGTTATTTTTGATATTATCCCTCTAAAAATATAACCGAGATACATTAAAATATATTCTTGCTTCTAAAGACGGAACTACTTATGAAAATTGTGCCAATAATTGACGTTCGTTGATCACGTTTTCATAACAATTTTTTTATTATTCAATTTGTGCTATTTTTCGAGCACGTGGTGATAAATTTGTATTGTTTGTACAATTTAATGTCGTCTAATAGAAAAAACATTTATGTCATGTAGACAATAGTGATTATCGTCTTCAGCATAGATTAATAATTTTTACCCATATACAATAAATTATATACCAGATAACACTTTCTGTGACACAGCTTCACGTAAACTTAAATAACGAAAAACAAAAATTGAAAGCGATGTTGTTCGTAATGAAGATGACACTTCAGGAATGTCATTGAATAGACATTTCTTAAACACACTGAAGTCCACACAAACTGCACAGCTGTGATATTCATTCACATTAAACGGATAAAATTAGACCCAGTCCTGTATTTGAAAACCAACTTATGAACTCAATTTTAAATCAAATAACAATTAAAGAGTCAGGAAAAAAAATTTGTTATCCATTAAAGATCGCTAACTCAAAATAGAATATCATATACGATTTGACCTAAAAATATTCAAGGCATATAAAAATATTTTTGCGTAAAGAAACGACACCTGTCCATTTTGACTAAATTTAAAAACCGAAGCATTTTTGCATTCGAACGCACTGACCTATGATAATTGCTGGATTATATCCAGAATTTCGGCCAATAACACATCGGTTTTGGTTCACTTTGCTAATGCTCTCTTAAAATTCATTTATCAATAGTAAATTTTGAAAATTATCAGCTAACGTTTATCGATCTGTTTTATTTCAGCTTATTCTATTTTTATTTTATCAATCAAGTTTTGTTGCTTATTGTAAATTATAATGCCAATTATGAGATGATATTATACTTTTGCATGTATAATTTAATCAAATAGAGATTGAATCTAAAGGTCATTAATAATAATAAAAAACGAATTGCACAATTGAGTATTTTTATCCTAATAAATGCGCAATATTTAAAGAAATTTAAATATTTAATTAAACTAGAATACTTAAACGGAAGTGATAAAATATTTGGCGCCACTTAAATTCCCATAGTTCAAGCATGTGAAATTCGATTTTCAATTATGCACCTAACTTACATTAACTACAAGTAGTTGTTTCTTTATGTAAAAATTTGTAATTGTTCGACATTTATACGAGCTTAAGACTTCCAATCTCCAGGTATTTTTTGATTATAGACTAGGAATTAATCTGATGAGACACAGCCTCCGATGCACCCCGCGGCTATCTGGATAATTTTGTTTCTTTTTTTTCTAATATTCTACGTAATTCAATTATTTATTATTACAAATTTGAATTTGACCTAAAATTGTTTTTATTACGAAGCCTATTGCTTCTTTTTCCATCAGTTTCAATTGAAAGTGGATGCACAATCGATAAGAAAATAATTCTGATAGAAACATTCGAGATATTTTTTTTAGATTTAATTAAATATTCAAATTATTGTCTGGCAATAGTTTCTGTGAGAAAAAATTAAAACAACAACTTAAATATTCTGAATATTTGGAGATGTAATATGTAAATGGTCAATTAATTTAAAATAATACTTATTTAAAAGTCCATCAATGGAATCATTAAATATTAAGTTTTGTGTAATTTTAGGATATTCATTACACATATTCAGTATGTGTGTGAAATTAGATACAATGTTAAGAGTAATTTATTAATTTCGTTCGATAACGAAGTAGCATGATTGGTTTCAAACTGGTTTCAGCTTATTGCCTTTGAGTCAGTCAATGCCCTGGAATATTATTTAATTCTAGCATTACGTATTTAAATTATCTGACAAGTGCAGTGAGCTTTTTCATGACTTGAGAAAAATATGCAAAACCTTATCATTACACTGAAAGAGCGAATACATTATTTTCTTAATTTACCTTTACTTATAAAAAGGATTAATGGGTGATTAGCGTCAATGCTCTTGTATGCATCTAAATAAAACATGAACAAACAAACTTAAAAATCCAGATCATCTAATAGGAAATTTGAAGTTTGTTTAACTTATAGTTTCCTTTATAAACAATTCAGGTAACACTCGCGATGTCTAAAATTTAAAAAAATAACACAAAAGAAGTCAATTAACAAGAATATGGTTTTCGGCTTCCGATTGCTCAAAAGAAAAATAAATATTCATACCTGTTTTTAGAATGAATGTTTAGGAACTGCGACATGTCGATTAACACATTTTAAAGAAACCCATATATTTTTTTAACACTTTCACCCTTTTACAGACAAAACATCCTTTTTCTTCATTTACAATTTTTTAACCTCGGGGGCAGATGCGCCCCAAAATTATTTTTTAACCAAATGAATAGTAGTAAGATTTTGCTATTATAATTCAATACGTATAGTTAAAAAGTGATGAATTTAAACCGGATGTGAGATAATCTGTAAAAGATGTGTGTTATCACGCCTAAGGGTTTTAAAATATTTTTTTATTTTTTTCTAACCCCTTAATAGTTGCCAGTTTCGACGGATATGAAATTCGAGGCAAACAAGGCAACTGCAAAACAAAACGGATGCCGTACTATTTAAATTAGAAGGAAAAACACCAATTAAAGTGATTTAAAAATGGCGGCAAAAAATTTGAAATGATAAATCCTCAGGTATGATTAATTGAGTAAATTGTTTTTCCAAGCGATGGTTATAAAATAATGATACCACAATGAAAGGTTTATTTCGAGCAAAATGAAAACACAAATTAAATTCCTAAGTAAAAATTTTAATATATAGCTGAACATAAAACACTTTTCAGCTGGGGAAGTATTAATAAAAGAAATAATAGCAAATTTCAACGCACTTTACAATGTGTAAACAACACTTTCATACCATTATTCAATTAAGTGTGTTATGGGTCTTATGGATGCCAAAAATAACTGCCAGAAATATTTTTATAGACTTTCAGTTTTGACTGTTTTAATTAAATTTAAATTTTTTTAAATAAGATCGTAATTAACACCAAATATATTCGTAAGTGGTGAAGTGTCGAAGGTTTCATAGTTTGAAAATATATTTTGGAAACACTCACAAGTACAAAAATATTTCTTGGATAAAAAATAGGTTCCTTGGCATTAGACGAGCTGAAGAATTTTTGCGAGTTGGAAATATGAAGTGGTGGAATTATAGATTTATTAATTGCGTTTAAGTTACAGCAATTATGTGTGAATGTAAAACTAACTAGCAAATTAACGTAGACTGAGAATCTTAAGATACAGGTGACTTACTTAGAGTATCGTGTACTCACATTACAGACTAGTGACTTGCATGTATAATTGTGTTAAATTGCCCGCACTTTGAGATAAGCGTTAATTTAATAATGCAGGTAAAATAAGCCACGTCATAGTACATCAGAGAGATCAGGGAGTGGTTTGTATCTCCTTTAAGTACACTTCAATGATTTCGTCATCAATAATGGATATCAGTGACGCTATTTTACATTTAAACTTGCTCTAAATGTCATTAATTATTGTTTAACGATGCCTTCATTTGACAACACAGTGTAAACATTTTCTTTCATTAATATATGCTTTCGCATAAATTAGAAATAAAAAATGAAAATTGTTAGTGCAAATACATTGATCCGAGCAAAATTATAAAGCTGTTAAACTATTACAGTTATAATAATTAAAATAATTAATTTTCTTTAATTATAAAAGTACTTTTAGTTTAGGAGCAAACACAATAATATTTTTTTCAGCGTAGAACTAGTACACAATCAACATATAATTTTAAATCGCAAATTTATCACTTAAACTGTTCAAAGAACTCCCGAAAGGTTTAAATTAACGACTAATTTATGTATAAGCAGATTAACATAATGTTGAGTCTTTAAACCTTTAGTATAGGTAAAAGCGTAACAGAGCAAATGTGGCTCGTAGTTTGCTATAAAGGGGGGGGGGGGTTAGAAGTATAATTAAATTTATTAAAAATATATTATTAAATTATGGGCCTCAAAACTTTTGCCCCCCCCCCATCACACCGTGGGGCTTTACCTACGCTAAATAAAAATCACGTTAATTTAAGCTTAAAAAATTGGGTGAAAATAAAGAAAAACCTTTAAAGACAAACCTAGTCTTTACAAAAATTCCGATGACAGCGGAAGTAGAAACTGAAGCAATTAGTATTATAGCAATATAGTATTTTTTGAAAAAGCTTCAATTTGAGTTATCGAGTGAACGATGAAAGCTTTGAGACTGGTTGGACTTATTTCCAAATTTATCAAAAATTTAGTATAATGGATCAATTCATATAAACTTCGATTGCGTATAAAATAGTATTTAAATACTGCAGTTCCAAAAACTGTAAAAAAACAACAAAAAAGTGATATACGAGCTGGTACTGAATATGATTTACTTGCAATACAAGTCAATAACGGGTCTCGTTATTATCAAACAAATCAAAGGGCAGTCGAACCCAAAAAAGGAATATGTCAAATTTAAGATCTGACAAGATTACTGGCTAGTGGTGGAACAGTCGTTTAAAGAAT
Source organism: Cantharis flavilabris (assembly GCA_949152465.1). NCBI lineage: Eukaryota > Metazoa > Arthropoda > Insecta > Coleoptera > Cantharidae > Cantharis > Cantharis flavilabris. Next base: position 26,056,930 of record OX424439.1, read on the forward strand.
TGAATTTGATTAATTTTGTATGAAATACGTTCTGAATCTGGATTCTGGATTTTAGGTGGGAAGGCAAAGATGAATCCCTACGAGCACTTGGGTCACTAGAATTGTAAAAATGTAGTCAATATGAAACACACTTAAGATCAAATTTCATTAACTATTATTGTTTATCTAATAAAAACTGTAGTAGTTTTAATTTCTAGATATAGTGGCCTGTCTAATCCAACAACTATGTTGTTAAATTGACAACAAATTTTTTACTGTATATGTTATGATCCTGATTCTGGAACCGCGGCCAAAAAAATGTAATTGCATATCATTGTGTGATTGCACGACTTGGCAAATACCTAGTTGTAAATAATGATTTACTTGCAGAACAAATTTCATAAACAGCTATTTTACAACTATGGATTTCCATGTTTTTGAAAATTTAATCTAAGGAGCAAGGTGTGAGCTGGCAATTAGGGGTTGAATTGTGTTGTAGTTGAGGAATCTTGTAAATATCTCAAAAATTAATAACAGGCTTGCTGAGTTGAAGAGATATTCGGGTGAAATCTGAACTGAAAACATGTAAAATAAGGTAATTGAAATTTTTATATTTTGGAAAACCTTTTTGCTTTCAAGTCATGTCTTCTTTGCATTCTCAAATTTATATCTTCTATTTATTTCTCAGTCGCAGAATTTTCCATAATATTTATTTTCAAGTTCTCAAATTGCAAAAATGAAATTAGAAAAAAAAATTTTTTTTTATATAATTCGGCATCGCTAATTGATGCTATTTATACAAATGCACAATGTGTGTAGATAGGTATACGAAATAAAATATACTAAGTTTTTAATTTGTGTATACTACCGTTAATTAGAAGAAAAAATCTTGTAAGATTAACTAATTCTGTAGACAAATTGGAATTATACAATAAAACTAATCTGAATGCATTTGGTGCATATAAATTTTCCTCCTTTATATCTAAGAATAAAGCCCTCAAAGAATATTGGATGACGTCACAACAACATAACCGTACCTCTTATCTTTATTAATGACTCCATCTGCACTAAAATTAGAACAAAAGCGTCGGAGTACCGAGCTTAAAGTGTAGCTTTTATAGTAGGTAGGTTTTTAATAATATAAGAAAAATAATCATAAACTTTAAAACAAAATCTCCTTATCCAGTTTTGTTTCGTTCTATAATAATCATTAATGTGCAAAATTTGTTTAATCAAATAAAGTGTTAAGCCAATCGAAAGCTCATATTTTCAAATGTATCAGTCAGCGACGATTATTATCATCTTTGTCCTTATTGTTTTTTGTCTGACATTTGAAAACTGCGAAATGTTTGTTAAGGAAACTTTGTACAATACGATTATCTAAAGGTCATGTCATTTGGTTAATAAAAGAAATTAAATAACTGCAAAAATTAAGAATTATTATCTTTTTCAAAGATTATTATTTTGTTGACCCACATTTTTAATCGTTAGGTATCTTTCATGTTTTGTTTATTCATTTATTGATGTAATATTTATAATTAGATAAGTTTTTTACGTTAATATTTTTAATATGAAATAATAGTCCGATAACAATATAATTACAACATTAATTTATTTTTATTACAATTACAATATTCAAATTAACAAATATTTTTATTTCGCAATATCAAACGCAGTTTAGTTAATTTCGAAAAATTAAATTTTGGACTGCCGATGCCGATCAGGTATTTGCGATAAAAGACGTCAGCGAACGAGAGAACTAACGTCAAAGTGTAACTTTAGATTCAGTTGTTATCGAATAAATAATTTATTGTATTGTAAAATTAGAAATTTTACAAAAAACCTTAACCGAGCGCTAAAATCGTATGAACCTTACAGTTAAAATTCAAATATTTTAGCATTCGGTTAAAATTTCTAATATATTTGATTTCAATTGTATTAATTAGATAAAGCAAATTTTTAGTACAGAAATAACAAAACAAAGTGGTTAATTAGGAACATTTGCTTATTTTAATATTACTGCATAATCATGCATGCTACATCCGACAACAATTTCAAAGAGTCTTTGTGTAGATTTTGATTAGTTGTTAATGGTTGTCATTATATCACATTGTAGCGTCAATGGAAGTCGTGAAAATTAGTTATTATTGTGAATGGTTTTACATGTTAGACCGTACAATGCAAACAAATCGTCAAAGCTCATCACACAAAAACATTAAAATTATTGTTTCGGCATCCAAATCTGTTTGATTTTGTAATGTGCTATACAGAAATATTAATTATCTACACCGAGAAAACGCTATTGTATTCCGACATCACAAAACCCGTATATCGACAAACCAACCGGTAATTTTGTTTTAGCTTAATAGTTAATGGTTTGCATTGTTAATTTATTTAGAAATTTAATTAATTACTAAGAAATTTTAGTATTTTTTGGAAATTAATTGGCGTCCAGGGCTATTAAAATTTACAATTTCTTATCAGATTTTAAAAAGCTTCGTGCATCTAAAGTCACCTCAGAAAATTTAGAAGTAAGCTATAAATTAAATTAAAATTGTATAATCGTTTAATTATTTCGACCTCCCATTGATTCGACAAATGTGTAGCCTGATAATTTAAACTTTCGAGTTTATAAAAAATTAATTTCTCAACATAAAACTTGTAATATATGAATAAAAGTTATTATTGTAACTATTAATTGGTTATTTAATTTGTTTCTGTATACCTATATATAATTTCACCAACAGTTTACATTAACATACATAAGATGAAATATAATCGCCTTAATACCTTCGAAATAATCAAACATAATATGAATCCTAACTTGGGGCTAACAGTTAACTGTTGTACAAATAATACACATCAGAAAGCAGAACTTTGATTCCCATTACGTAATTACACTGAATCTAGATTTGAAATCGCGATGAGGGAAGGCGAAGCGAGAAGTGATCCTTTGAAGGATTTCAGCAGATCCTAAATCAGAAACGGTACTACTAATGATAACGAGGTTATGTACAATTACATCTTCTACAAATAATTCCAACGAGTTATTTATTCGTGCTTTTGACTAAATTCTGTTTAACTTATGCAAATAAATAATACGTAGTGTTCCCCGAGTTAATTACAATAGAAAAATTTATTAAAGAAAAAAATCTGTTTATAATGAAAGAATTTTTTAGTTTCATTCATAATTTTAAATGGTCTAATTTTACTCCTTCTCCTAATTATGATTGCAAAGCGTTCCACAAAACTAACTTGCCATTGAAATATTTTTAAACTTGTTCCACTTTCATATTTATATATTTTATATAAATCATCAAAAACTAATTAACCGAAGACCTCAACAAAACAATAAATAAAATTACAAAAAAGAAGGTACAAGTATGGATTATGTGTATATGTATGTACATACCTACGTATTACCTTTGTACGTTTGATGAATGTAATATTTGTTTTGAACAAACGGAAACAATTTAATATAATAATTATTATTTGTTGATAAAATAAATGAAACAAATTTTAATATTTACAATATTATGAATGATTTTGAATCTATCCGATAATTACATAATAATTAAAGTAACTTTGTTGGTTTATATTGCTATTAAACATTTGCTCAATAGGTGGAAACGTTTGTATAGAAGTTGTACCAAAATTTTCATACAACACAATCATGAACTACAAACGCAATCAAATTGGAATAGAGAACGATAATAATACAGGCACAGTGCTGACAAAGGCACGTAATATTATATATGATTGTCCGGAGCAAATCCCGGGAAAGGATTACGGCGATTGCGATCAGTGTTGGCAACCGACAGATTAATATACTGTGCCGAGTAAACATGAAGAGAAACCCAGTAAACTGTGCTATTAAAATAATAAATGGTCGCAATAAACCTAGACATTACACGAGAGTATCGACAGCACAGCAGGGTTTTATTCTTGCATATTAATCGTTCAATAATTATCTCAATTTTTTCCACAAATGTATAGTATTATAGCGAATACGCTTTATCAACTTGCTCTGCTGCTATTTTCACCATGCACACAAAAACTCAAACAGAATTACGGATTTATTTTTGCAAACGATAGCTTGAAAATGAGACTTTTCCTAAGCTCGTTATTATTAATACAAGCTTTATAAAATCGCTCAAACGTAAGACAAACAAAACTCAAAACTTTTAAAATACGTTGCTCATCATTATCTCATTAGTGTCGTTCCACGAGCAATTCATAAAGAATCGTAATTATAATTAACAAGCATACAAACTGAATGCTACAAATCTGCTCTCGCTTTGCCTCTTTGCTGTCCTTTGTTTGCACCAACTGAACCAATCAACGTCTCGAGTAACAATCCTCTGAGATAGTGCACAGAAACAGAGCATTAAGACGTCTGATGGAATTGAGTGTTCCTTCCTTTGATATAGATTTTAAACAAAATAAATACACACGTACATAAAGAGATTGTAAGCTATTGACGTTCTGTTTCCAGTGGTTAACCATACATTACTTGTCCATTACTTTATATTTCTTTGAAGAAATTTATATCATATTAAATTCTATTCAAGTTACATAAATAAACCTTCAAAGTTCGAGACTTCAAATCGATTGCTTCCATATTGTAAAATTTTAAGTCCAAATTAATTTTAAATCTTTCGTCCAACCGTAGCAGACAGTAAAAAATAAACAAAACACCTTCGTTTTTTCCTAACCCATTTCAATGCTTTGTGGTGATTCCGAAAATAAATCAAAAATTTCGCATCTGCAGATAACAAAGTAAGTCGACTTACCACTGAATTTTGAAGATTTTCTATACGAACCGAAAGTTTTTACTTCAAGTTTTTACTACAAGTTTCGCAACAATTATTTTAATTGAAATAAAACCTTTGGTTACGGATATTCGGAGATTGGAAAACTTATCAGACTTGTGTAAAATTACACAAAAAGAACGGAACAGTTTTGTATGTAAGGTATGTTAACATACACTGTTAAAAATTTACGGAAAATTACAATGATTTTTAAAAAATGTAATGTAAAAAAATTCGTGAAATAACATATTTTCTGGCAGGGGTTTTAACCCCCGAAGACCCTCTTAGAAATAAAAGGGGACACTGCAAATATTGTAAACGGCTCCAAACGAGATATTTTATCCAAATTTGTAAAGATTTTCCATGCATGGAACACATTAGAGCCAGTTGTGGAGAGTGCACCTTGAAATTACAAGAGTGAAGTATTGCTCTCAGTTTCTGTTTGGAATTTTAAAATTTAATTTTTTTGTATATTTACACTTATTCAATTATTGTATTAAATATATATTAATGGGGCGTCCATTAATTACGTGAGGTGATTTTGGAACCCCCCCGCCCCCCTTGGTGAGATGTCGTGAGATTTGGCTTGACCCCCTCCCCCCCCTTCTAATCTCACGTGAGATTTTTTAAAATGCGTAATTTTAGTGTAAATAGTTAATCTGTCGTGCTTGATTGGGTTGGATTTATTAAAAAGCATAATTTGCTTCATTATTTTTATTTAAGAATAGTTCTTAGTATTTTTAAATTTCTAGTATTTTTACAATTCCCATATGTACCCTAATTACTTGTGTATGTAAACTTATATCCAACTAGTATTTTTACAATTCCCATTTGTACCCTTATTACTTGGGTATGTAAATTTACATCCTTATGTATATTTACATAGATTATCATAGGTCACAAAGTTGCCAATGATTTTCTAAGTAATTTTACATAATTTTTTTTTTACAGTTTACCGATATCCTTAAGTGAATTTGTATATAATTATGTAAGTAATAATATTATGTAATATTTATAGTATTAGGATGTCACTGTGGTTATAAAGTTTCCAATGATTTTTCTGTGTAATTTTACATACAAATTAAATTGTATAAGCACAAAATATTAAAAAAAAAAACAATAAAATCTATCGAAAGCTTAGACTTCCAACATCAATAATTATCATTTTAATTAGAATGTTACAATAGTTTTTTATAAATTTCTCGAGCTAATAAATTATATTTTGTTTTCATTTCTAAACTAGCCGGTTCTGTAAATATGATTTAGATTTAACAAATAACATGTCGATTTAGTAGATATCAAAGGGAAACTTTAAAACCAATATTTATTGAATCAGATTGAACCCCCTCGCAATGTCCCAACCCAAATCTTAATTATCACTCTACCCTTTCCAATATATGAAGTAAAATAAAGTAAAAAGATGTAAAATCAAAATTGACGGATTCGCTTTCGAGGAAATATAAAATAATATTTTACAAAAACAAGTAATAACTTGAGAACAAACAAAAGTACAAAAAGAAATCAAAAAGTAGTTTTTGTTCATAACTCGAGAATGAATGAGCAAATTTTAATTCTTAATTCGTCAAAGGTTAGTAACTTTTTATAGCTTCCGTTTGACATATTGAAAAAGATAGGATGCTTTCAATTCTTATTTTAAATTTACTTACTCTATTGGATAGTTATCGCAACTGGTTTGTTTAAAACCATTCCATAGATTGTATTTAGATAAAATTGATTGCGCAAAAATTGTTAATAGAATTCGCGAGTTATGAACGCTTAGAAAAATATTTTCTCATGAATAATCAATTATTTTGAAAATTATGTCACACCTAAATAAATAATATTTAATTGCAGTAGGTACTTCAAATTATTTATATTTTAGTTCGAATACTTAAAATTTCAAAAGTGCTCCTATATTTTAGTTAAACTTGAGGAGCATCTCAACATCTTGAATTTTGACATGATAATAAATTTCCTGTGAGTATAAAAAAACATCAACAGTTTAGTTAATAAAAATTAATGGACAAAGCTTATAGTTACATAGCTAAATATACCTATGTTGAAAAATTTCGGTAATAAGAAACCCCCCTGGCATACTCGACACATTTATCAAAAGTAAAAAGAAATTGAAAAATCGACACGTTTAATTATCTAAACATTTTAACTTTTTATAGATCTATGTTCTCTTTTTTTGACTTTTTGCAATTATTTATCTGGTTCTGTTGTCTGTTCTACTTCAGACTAAAATTATAATTTTTAATACACCATTTCACATTATGATATGTATAGGCAATACCTATGTACCCTATTAATCCTAGCTCAGATTCAGATCTCGATTATATAGGGGGTTATACTGATACTATATTTTTTTACTATTATTTTTACTATTATTGATATTTGTAACAAAAAATGTAAAATATTCAACTCGAAGAGGCCTCTAAAGGGGAAAAATTACCCCCATCACCCCCTTGGATCTCTGGTTAATTATTAGTTTAATTGTTTATTAGTTTTGCTAACGAGACTGCATCAGAATTTTAAATTTATTATGAAATAGAAATTATTTACAATTTGCTATAAAAACACAAGGAAATTATTGAAATAACCAAATCGATGCCGCTATTAAATGTTTCAATTGGATATTTATTTTTTTAATAAATTAAAAGAAACATTTTTATTAAATTTGAGCAGATATATCTTGAAATGATGTGGTACTTAATCCAAACATTAAATCATTTTGCCTTATTTATTGCAAATAAGTACTTGACGTAACAGTTTAATTTAGTTACGGTATCGTTTACTCTTAACCGACGTGATAAAAATGTTATGACATAAAGAATTAATAATTTAGCCAATTGCAAGTTAATCCATTTCACCTTTATTACGCCCGGTATATGCAAACGACGCAATTATTCATTTTCTTTTAAATTTTGCAAGTACTCTTTCCCTCGGTTAATTTTCGTGCTTAATTATAATAAATATTTGCATTAATGGTCATTCGTTTCAATTATTGTCCTTTGGGAAACATTTATTTTTATTTTATTATAATGGTAATTGTGAAAAGTTATGTTGATGGAATTGAGTTTCGTTTAATGATATCTACGTTATTTCAAGTTTAGTATACAAGAAAGTATTAAACGATCATTTATTTATGAATGTAGGTACATATCTACCAGGTATCCGAAGGTGAAAATCTGAAATTGAGCAAGTATTCGGCAATGCTTACGAAATTGCATCGCGAAGAAGTGTGATCTACTTTGAACTAGCACACAAATTAAGTTAAATTCTATTAAAGATATTTAACCGATGGTTAAAAATGACTCGTAGAATTCGCCATTGTACTAAACACCAATTATTATCCCACCTGTCAGATATAAACCCACAAAAGCAACTCATCCGTCATCAAGTGACCAATGGAAAACTAGCAAAGTCAGTGCCAGCCAATAGCGCTTTCTAATGCGCGTGGGTTCCGTCACGGTTGCGACAATAGCTCGGAACAATGTTGGGTATATGAGAACGGTAATGTAATTATTTCGTTTTACGATCCAATTCGTTTTGCACACGGCAATCATTTAAATAGTTTTAATATTAATTTATGAGCAATTTTCAGCTACTTTGTTACGTCGAACTATAAAATTTGCATCGGGGAAAAATCACCAATCGATCGAAGGTAATATTTTTTAAATTAAAAATTGTTCATTAAATTTTGTCATAGTTAATGAAAAACTTCATAAGGTATCTTGTCGGTGCTATGTAATATTTCATAAAAATATCATTAATTTTAAAAATCGATAAGATGCAATTTTATGTCGTATATATTTAATAAAGTGAAGCTCATTAGAAATTCTATATTAATAAATAAAACACACAGCACCTAATCGAAAACGATGTGATTATACGACAAGCAAAGAAGAAAATGCAGAGCTTCGGTTTCCTTAATGGAAAATGCAAATTCACCTCTTGGTAAATCAAAACCGATACAAAGAAAAGTCAAACAACAAAGTCGACAAAAGGACTCTCAACAATCAGTGTGTGTTGCATATTTTACATCTACTACTTCTTGATCTGCATTCAGGTCACCTCCTCGACTTGCTCTTTTGAAGTTGTGGACTACACAGAAAGGAACACAAAAGGGGATTTGAATAGATTCATACTCTTGAAATGAACAACTCTCACAGTTAAATTAAATATTTTTTATATAAATAATCAAAATTTATATAATCCGAACCATCTACTCGGTAAATCATAAATTAATCTATAATTATCCGGCAATAAATCATCTCCGCATTGTGTACTCCAACAACCAAGAAACATTGCAATTGTTTTCGATGATTATCGTAATTTTTCTGTTTAAGCCCGCACAACGATTGTTTTACTATGGTTTGCGATTATCGTAAAACCATTTTTCTTTTATAGATTCCACCATAATAAATACCGTGCATTGAGTAGATATAAAAACAGGAAACAAACAACTAATAATATTGTTAATTTTCATATTTGATGTTCAGGAACAGGAAAACAACTCAATTATTAATCGCACAAAGTTTTAACACTCAAACACATGCAATAAGGCAATGTCCATGTTAATGCATAAATAAATATGTAAATTTCCAACAGTATTCGCATATTAATTCTGTCATTCTAAAGAGATAATGCGAGATTTACGATTTAGAAAATGACATAATAAATACGCACAAAAAGATGTTTAATTAGAAACCTGCTTACCTTATTATTAGTTTCTTGCGGATGAGCCTGATGATGCTGTTGCTGCTGTTGCGAAAGTAATTGTTCTCTAACCATTTGTAACTGCAAGATCATTTCGGATAGCCTTCGTTCCTTTTCCAAAATATTATCTCCCGACAGTGCCTGATGCAATGCTGCCGCATTTTCCACGTCCCTATAAAAAATAGAAAGTTGTACAAAAGTATATATATATACAAGTTATCTGCAATCTTCATTTAGCATAGTAGTGACGAAGGAACGAGTCTATTTGTTTTACAATGTAAAAACATACCAAACATAAAGATGTTACACAAATGTAAAAAGAAAATGTATTGTTCGCTTTTTGAATAAAAGATTAAAGTGATAGCGGTTTCTTTGTCCCTTTGTACAATCGCGTTGATGCATCTCTGGGTTAATCATCTCTTATTATTTTTCGCTTCCCTTGAATTTATCTAGAATCTTTTATCGAATACGCTTTGTATTAATCAGTACGCATGTTGTAGGGAATTCCAATTATTAATTTTTTTATATAATATGTAAAATAATTTACAATTAGTTTCGAAAACCTTGTGTGCAAAATGATGTTTTAAACTTTTGGCAAATTTCCACCGATCGTTTGTCGTTTTATGCAGTCTGCTCCTACCTGACCAGGACTACTTTACGCTAACATCTTACTACAATTTCCAACATGCATTGCATGTGAGTATTAAACCGCTACTGCTCTTATATCGACATGGAACGTAATTTGCGTTTAATGCATTTTCAATATCAAATTAGACGACCGTGAAACCAAGCGGGTTGAAGTTGGACGAACTCGAGTTCGCTTCCCTACGAGTATAATGCCAAAATCTGGAATACGTTAAAAATATAATTACGTCAAAAATTATAATACAAATGATGCATTATCGTTTCAGTGTCGAGCAGCATAAAAAAATGGACCAATTTAATAAACAATTTTTTAATTTAAATTTTATCTAAAGCGGATGAAAAATGTTCTCATTAGTGTATTGTATGTATAAAAATAAACGCCTGTTCCTAAAGACTTTGTTCTTACAATGTGACCCGAAAAATTTAAAGAAAAGGTTATTTTGTTACAATATTTTTAAGCGATAATAATTACGATTATTGAACAATGCTACGTTGTTTTCTTCTTATAGTCATGAATAATTTGTTTAATATTGCGAAAAATGGCAAATGCGTGTTATGAATTGACGAAAAAAAAGTCCAGAGAATTGGGTTAATCGATTAGTTATCATACTTTTAAAGGTTTTGCAGGTCAAGGCAACATCAGAATAATCATGAGACAAATGCACTAATAATGTAATTTTGTATAGAAACTGATAAGGGAACTTACGAATTATGGATGGAGTTGGGTGTCGTTGACGGTGTTGGCCTTTTATGTTCTTCTTTGATTGTGCTGTTGTTCATTTTTGAAGTTAGCCTTTTAAGTACATCATCCATCGATCGTTTTACAGAATGTGTGGAACTATTATTATTGTGTAAACTAATGTTATTATTATTGTAATGCATGCTAGTTTTTAAATCAGACGATGGCGAACTACATTCCGACGAATTTCTTCGACGTTTTTCCGATTCTTGCCTTAATTGATCGTTATGTAGTGCCATTGCTGCAATGGCATCAGGAACTAATACGTTACTATGATGAGCGTCCGAAAACGTCATTCTCTGTTTTTTGTTTGGAGGACAACGTTCTTCGTCTATACTATCGTCAACCTCACTCCCCGAAACAGACGCCGAAGATGATTCCGATAATTTATAAAAGGATGTCGAATTATTAACCATCGTAGGGTGGTCTTCTTCGCCTAAATCGCTTAAATTGTTACTACTGGTTTCGTCCAAATCTGTGAGTCCACCGCCGTCACTTCCTCCACCAACAATCGTCGGTGGTATAAATGCACCCTCTTCGACACTTGATACGCCTTCTTGTAGTTTAGTTGGCGGAGATTTTCTCTTCGAAGACATATTTCTGAAACAAACTTATCGATTAGAATTATAATCGAACGACCGCCTTAGACGAAATATTCATCACCTATTCGCAATCTAATCACATATGCAAAGAAATTGAATATGTGGTGCATCTCAATTTCCGTTTTCGAATAACTCAAATTGCGTTACATTAGATGATGCAGATGACCAACTCGACTATTCCGGCAAATATATTTACAATTATTATCAAATTGGATTTAAAAATAAAAAGCGGTTTCATCGAGTTAAACAATAAATTGATAATACACAATTAATCCGATAGTTAAAAAACATTACTTCCCCGATCGCATTTAATCTGGTGGATACACCGCGACGTTCTCTACGAAACGCTGCAATAATTATGAGAAATATAGTACCTTTCTTCAGTTGATCATGTTGTTTTCGACAATTAAAACTATACAAAAGATTATATTCCTATAACGATTTGCAAATGATATTTCTTCAAGTTATCATAATAATAATTGTGCCCTCTGATAAGAGATAACATTTATTGTAATGTTGTTTTCTTCTTTATTAATAATCGAAACACGCATCATATATGATTTGCAAAATACACGGAAGATAAACGAGCGATTCAAATTGTTAATTATTACGATTTAATTATTAATAAACACGTTGGCTCCGTTATTAGCCATTATTAATAAATGTTGAGACCGTGATGATTAAACCAAATCTTGTTTCAAAGATAAAAGTAAAACTAGTATTAATAACCTCACGTTAGGAGATATCTTATAGATTCTAGAATTATAAAATGCACCATAGTTTTGTTTATTATACGGGACAAGTTTTTATGAAGATTCTAACTGTGCTCATCAAAAAAAAATTCTTAAGCTTCTCGACTTGTTTGTTTTCGATGGGAATTTTTAAGTTGTAACAAACTTACCAACAAAAAACTCGTTTACCTTTTAATTATATTGAAGATGTTAAATTTTGATGACAATACTAAAACTCATCCGACTATGTAAAGTTTTCGCTGACTTCTCGATTACGAATTTAATACATTACTATTATTTACGTATTTAGTATCTAGTATATGTTTAATCATTAAATTTTATGAATATATTAAATTAGCATATTTTTTATTGGCACTGTATAGGTAGTTTTAATCGAACTGTGTTTACTATAATGTGAACGTCCCACCGTACAATTCCAACTTAAAATAGACTTAGGTCAAAGCTTTCATCTGAAGCTATTTTTATTAATATTTTGTTTAATTAAAAAACGTTAAATCAAAAAATGTGAATTTGACTTTTTGCAATTTAATTAGCATATCGTGATTGCAATCACACTTGGTATATTATATTATATACCGCTTATAAATTTTGTTGTCAATATCTTCTTCCGGTATTTCAAAAAAAACTTGTCATTTATTTTTATATATTTTTGGAAATTTTGTATATATTATTTATATATTGAAAACACAGTCATAGGTACATAATAATAATACAGTAGGTATAATACCTATTGTATCAGGGTATCACTATAATAGAATTCCTGATATGTTGGTATTGTATGACATATTAAAATGACTTTTATGAAGGATTACGATTATGAGTTGACCTACAGGTCACAAATCTAACATTTCCTGACGTGTCACGTAAAAATCAAATTTGCATGTTAATTGTACAAATTAAATAACTAGAGAAAATTTTAACGAGACCAAGATAAAAAGGCCATTATAATAAAAAAAATTGTATTAAATGAAACGTTTAATAAAAATTAACATTTAGTAATCTTGACACCGTCTTTACATATTGAATTGGAATTTTTAAGTTAAATGATTAGTAACTTGATAAGTGCTGAAAGCTCGAAAATTATAGAATACCAATTTAACATCTACTTTGGATTAGATTTCATAATTGAATCCGGTTTCAAATTTAAGATTATATCATGAGATTAAACGTTATAATAAAAACTATTACCTATCGTTTTGATAAAAAATGTTAAATTAAAAGTGGCACGAATAACTTTTACCATGGGATACCTACTACAAGGAAACGGATAATTTACGGAGCAGCACTTTTGGACGATACAACCAATGAACTCTGCAAATTAATTAAAGGTTGGAACTTTAGTCTCAATTTAGCACGTAGCTTTAAAACATTGCTTATTGTATAATTTTTAAAAGCATTTTTATTCTGTATGAATAATGCAAAAACCTTCAAAAGAAGAAACGCGAATAAAAAACGATAAAGCATTTATAAAACAGACTTTAATGATACTTTTTAAGAAAATATGCACTATAGAAATGGTAGTCGCCTGTTTTTGTATTGATTGAAAGACTCGAGCAATTTTAGATCCGACACAGCAAGAAAACAAATCTAATTTCTCAAATAAATATTTTCTTTACTTCATTATAATATTTCTGCTTCTGTTTGGTTTCCGCGTTGGTTTTGTAGACATTTTCTTTTAAATTTCACCTTTATATTACCTACTTATTTGCTATCTGTACAGCTTGCCTGCTAAATTTGATTTTATCCACAATGATTACAGTATAAATTTTAATAACCCGAATAATAATGCCAGAAGCAGTTATGCCTTCGAACAGACTTTGTTATGAGTGTCATTAATATATCTGAAGAACTATTTGGCAACCGTTTGATGCTTACACAAGCCTTTTCTTCCCAGATGTCTGTACTTTTGTTACGTTTTGTTTTACTTTTGTCTCTGGCAATATAATTGTTGACGCTCTTGGCAGTTATTGCTTATACTGACGCGAGTTATTAACAAAATAAATGCCCAATTTTTATAATTATTTCAACAAAAATAGTTACGAGACTACTTAACATAATTTAGTTCAAACAAGAAACATTTTATTTTATTGTTATTGAGCCAGAATAAAGACAACTTTATTTTTCGGACAATAAAATCATTTAACACCGAATTTTAGTCGATCCAGTGATCCTCCATTAATTATGTCTGCGTCTGCAAAAAACTACGCATACATAACACAATATTATTATTTATGATGAAGCTTTCGCAATTTTCCGAGTGGAGACGGCGAATTTAATTAAGTAATAATGTTCTAATTCATGTAGTTGGATTATTAACAAAATCTGGACACACATACATACACATTTGTACAGAAGTCGGGTCAAGTTGTCGTGTCCGAGCAAAATGACTTCCTTGCAGAACAAGCGCGCTGATGACATGTATTGTTAACGGTCATTATGTAAGCGTCCTGAGCTTTTATTAACGCAGTCCACTGGGGAGAGAAACTGGAGTTCAATGGTACACTACATGTAATATCACGATAGATATTCAGACAAAAGACTCGACATAGATGTATTATTGATTAGGTGATTAGACGACTACAATTTTGTGATGAAGTTCAGTTTATCACAGAAATCGAAAAAGCATTAGACTAGTAACGACAATATCAATCAACGACGATGTTTTTTTTCAAATAATAGCCGCAATAAATTTGAACAATCACCGTTTGAAATTTTTTTGATTAAAAATTGATTTTGAGAAATTAATGAACGCAGCAGGTGTGGAAATGATTCGAGCTAATTAGTTGAAAGGATGACATTGCCATCTTGAAATAAGATGCGTTTCATAAAATATTAAAACCAAAGAAAGTCGGCCATGTTTTTCATTAATTTGAAACATCTCAGAAACTATTAAAATAACCGCAAAAGGATAAAATAATTTATAGTTATATCCAGTAATTAGACGAAGTAAGTTTTTTCTTCCTTCTTTATAGTTAGCTATATGCAATAATAACGTGTCGTAGGTACAAAGTTAGTTATAATAATATCATAATAATCGCTAGACTAGAACTGGAAGCGGAACCATAAAGTTTTTGATTTTAAAACTTAAAAGTGAGTCTTTTGTATTTTGGAACTGACAATGATGATGTATGGATTAACCGTATACACAACCATCATGTGTGTTATTCTAAGGAAGCGAACATCCGCCGTTCGGTGAAATATCGCCTTGTCTAGAAACAATCCTAAACAAGTCGTACTTTTGTCCCCATCCCCCTGATCTGATGATGCGTTAGTAAAACGGTTCGGTGAATCGGCAACGGAAAATATAAATAGGCTTTGATCATCATATATAGGAAACGTCGTGGTCGCCGTTTGAAATGTTAGATTCCGTACAAAAGTTACAGAATAAATAAATGTATAGTTACGGTGAATTATTGTTCATGATACTACTGCACGAGCTTTTAAAAGCATCTTTATGTTTGTACGATTGGTCAAAGAACCAAACCACCCGTAGGAAAAAATTTCATTTCGTTTAAAAATATTTTGAACAAAAACCTCATCGGAAAATTGAACACATCTCCCGATGGAAGCCTTTCAACTTCCATTATCAAAAAGTTTTCATCTTCATTTAAATAATCACCAAGATATTTCTAATCCCGCTTTGATTAATTTGAACAAGAATCGTTTCTTTGAAAGCGGTTCACCGACCAAAATTAAATAATACTTTTAGATGAACAAAAACGTTACATTCGAAGTAAGGTTTTAGTCTTAATACAAAGGTATTTATAAAATTTTTATAAGAGATACTGGTCGTGTAATAAATTAAATAACCGCTGATTAAATAAAACTTTTTCACGTTCTTTTCACTTTGGGAAGAAGGTGAACGATCGAATGTAACATTCCTGAAATTTTAATCAAAACACTGTGGTTAACTGATTATAAAATTGTAGTGTTCCGGTTTTCGAAATCTTTTATGCAGATATTATTGTGCAGCAACACATAATGGAGTCATCAAGCCATCCAAACTGAGGATAAAGAGGACATTCTGTGATCAGGGAAATTGAATTGTTCATGAATCGGAATCGCTAAATCGCTGAAATGACAGTAACTGTTTGAAAAGGGATATAGATAGCCGGTATGGTATGCAAAGCACTGCTCGGATTAGGAGTAGGATATTGTGAGGGTGGATTGTTTTCAAATTCCACATCCGTTATATTTGTTCCATGTTTTATTTCATGAGGTTTTAAAACTTTTGATGTGCGCATCGTTAATTTTTTTGTTTACCACACTGCTTTTTTCAACATCATTTTCGAATATTCGTATGTAGTTCAAACTTTTATATAATACTATTACATTCTATTTGCTGATAATTTTTTGCAACTTTCAATATTTAGGATAAATTTAACACGCAAAATTTTTATTGACTGGCCATGACAATAAAGTACAAGGATATTGATAATGATACGAGATAGCGATACAAATTTTTCCGATAATCGTTTAAATAATTATTATTATTGTTGTTAATAACATTGTATAGCGTCACTTTTTATATAATGTAATAAATCATGAATATAACTAAATTAATTATTATAATTGAAATTATTTCATAATAATGCAAGCACGGGTTTTATTAATATCATATATAATTATTATCTAATGCATTGTAATTGGTATGATTGATTCCACAAACATCTTGAAATATTTGCAATTAGTTTCAGATTATTTAGATTGTTCCCTTGAAATTGTGTGCAACCAATCGATAATAAAAAATACAGACCTCTTGATATTGTCATATATATGATGGTAATATCATCCTCGGTCATCTAGAACCATTTGTTTAATGACACAATGCACTTTAGTAAGAAGTGAATGATTGTCAATTTATCAATCACCGATATAAATCGACTTTTTCAAACAATAACTACTTTCGCACGTGTGCTGAAAAAAACCAATAGCATAATAAAACCATCTATTTTGGTTTAGTTTTTAATAGTACCTTTATACAGTATAATATACACCCTCCTATGTTATCAATGTAAATTCCACATTTTGAAACCGTTTTCGACATATAAAAATCGCTTTTACAGAAAAACTTTTTAGACATTTTTTGTTAAAATTGTATTGTCTTTAATTTTGTACCTATATACATTTTTCTATTTTGTCGCACCGTTTTTGACTTACAGAGACTTAAACGAGACTCCTCCGTAAAACACAAATAATATTGTCATCTATTTCTCGGAAACGTTGCGACAAAATGGAAAAACGCTTATGAACAAAAATGTAGAGAATCACGTTTTCAAGCAAAAATGTTTATTAATTTTTTCATTTCGTCGCACCGCTTCCGAGATATAGATGATGGTATCTTTTGTGTTTCAAAGAGTCTCGTTTCAGTCGCTGCCAGTGAAAAACGGTGCGACAGAATAGAAAAATGTATAAGTACAAAATCGAAGACAATGAAATTCTTAACAAAAAATGTCACAAAAGTCTTGCTGTAGAATTTACATTGTTAACATAGAAGAGTACGAATCATTTCGTTAGCCACTGTATATCACATACCGAGGTCGAAAATGCTTTATTATACCGTTCGTGGGCCAAAATAAATAGTGAGATAGGTTGAAAAGAGATCACTTTCCAAACTTTAGAAGAAGATAAATTAGTTTTTGTCTGTTTCTCTAACCTTTTTCCCATTTAATAAAAATTAAGAATGGATCGGATCGGTGATCAAGATTGTAGTGTGGAGCAAGAAAATGTTGGAATACTAATATGCAAACAAAATTACATTAAAAATTCTTTAATCCAAACGCCAGTTAAATTTAATTTGATAAAGAAACTTCAAAAAAAATTTTTTCTAACGGCAATAGACATTACCATAAGTATTTTAGTGCCACTTAGCTATTATCACTTCCAAATATTCTTTAGAAAATTGAAAACAAAACTATTTTTTATGAAACTGCGAAAAAGATGGTTTTTTAAAAGGAGTAAAGTAGCCCTTTCATTAAGACTTCATATTTTTGAAGAAATGAGTTAGTAACTGGTAGCAAAATTAGTTTAACTCCCACAAATATCGCAGTTATTCCTACAAAATACAATACTTTAAAGCGATTTAGTTATTTTGATTTTTTAAGTCTATTCCTATACTTTAGAGAAAATCAATTTATGGAATAGTAATCTTCATATTTGAAGGTACAAAAATTTCTCCTGATTTCCTAAAATTTGCTTGGATAAAATTACTTTTGCATTGTTTCATGATTTCCTTTCAAAAAAAAATTAAAAAACAAGATTATCTGTAATTTCTAAGATTTCCTTAAATTTCGGTAAATTTTCTCAGATTTTCCTTCACTTGTACAACAAATTTCCCCAGCGGTTTCCTAGTCGATTTATTTTAAATCACGACTTAGTGTTGGCAGCTATGATCGACTAAAAATTGCTTCGCGATCGACCGGTTGATAGCGTTCTACCTGTTGGCCACCCCTGATCTAGGGCGTCAGGATAGTCAGGATTACAAAACAATTAATTAAGCAAAAATTGAAAATAATCTAACCACTTAAATTTTTAGATAATGAGAAGAAATAAAACTACATCTGCGCTGATATCATTAAAGAGAATAACAAAACAAGTTTAAGCTAAACTTGGATTAACTATAGAAAAATTTAGCATGTGTTGCTAAGGTAGTTAATGTTACTCATCAGCTTAAACTAGTTTTGCTTTTGTCTGGTTAAACTATAGTCCGCAATATAGGTAAATCCTAGAAATAATAAACAGTAATTAGCAATAATATCTCAAGTGCATAAAAATAACCGATTATATTTTTTTAAATTTAATCTGGCTATTCTTATATGCATGTGAGATATTCGGCATGATTATTTCTTGAATAAATAGATTACGATTGAATTATTTATATCAAAACTGACAAAAAACTTGATTTCATTTTGAGATATAAATAATCGCGGAAATTTAAGGTATGGAGTTATCAAAATTAAAGCTCTGTCATTGATTAATAGATATTATTAAAGGAATAATTTCGTTCCAAAACCGAATTACAAAAGAATTATAAATAAATATATTAGAGAGAACACTTCTTGATCTGTTAAAAATCACCAAATGAAACGTCTATGATAGATTTAAATCAAAGAAAGGAGACCGTCCTTTATACCAGGCTATTGTTTACATGAAAAAATTTAAAATAAATTATTTTGAATTATTTTGCCATAGAAATAATATATTTAATATGTAATGAATAATGATACAATAGCTGTAAAAAAAGAGAGAAAAATTTGACCCCTTACAAAAAAAGTTTGCCGGTCTCTGCTCTACGCTATATAATATTGTAGTATAGTAATATTGTTATAAAAAAATGTTTACAATAATAAAGATGTAAATATTATTTGCCAAACCGTATAAGGGTAATCAATAATATATAGTATATGTAATCTTTGTTGGGAGGAGGGGGGCATTTCTGGAAAATAACCAGAATACTCTAAATTTTTTAGACCCCTTCCTCCCCCTATGTCACATTTACTCACATTTTCATTAAACCCTCCCCCACCAAGTAACGTCACACTTTTGCCCTATAAAATTTAATAATTCGTATAATTTTTTTTTAAATAACAGTTTTTTACTTTTATTAATATTTAATTTTTTTTTCGGGCGCATGTAAAAACACGTAAGCGCTACTTATGTCGCTACAACCGATCCATGCGGATCAAAAAATATATTTGTTAAGATTTGACTTTGTGACGTCACAACATTTAAAATCCCCTCGAACCCTCTGTCACTTTGTCACAAATCTGAGATGACCGAGATGAGAATTAGTAACATCATTGTTTAAAAACATTTTTATATAAAAAATTGTGGTAGGTCGATATAATCAATATTTAAATTAAACTAAATATATTTATACGGCGGATAATGCATTTGATAAAAATTTTGATTTCAAACGAGAACTGCAAAGAATGTCCAAATTCAGAAGAGAGCTTGATGGCACAAGACATATCTCGGTAAATATTAAAATAAATTAATTTAAATGTCTACTAAAACTGACCAAATAAATTATTTAAAAATATTATAATATTGCTATCGTTCAACAGTTTCGCCATTATTGCAAAGTTTACAAATATTACAAAATATGACCAAGTTATGTAAAATAATAATTATTATAATACAAAAAATGAGCATAAAAAAAAATAAATGCCACCCAATAATATCTAATATAATATATTTCAAATAATAACATGAAAGATAATTTCGAACAAAATATGAAACATTTAATTTATTTGATAATGAATTATTATATAAAAGAAAGCATTGATAAAGTTTGTTGTATAATAAAATAATATAAGACAGACGTTAAAAGATCTTTTAAGATGGCCCACATTTTGTGAGATATCATTGTGACCCATGGAACGTTTAATCGTTGTGACAACAGACGTTTTTTAAATGGATTGTTTATAGTAGTATTAAAAAATACGCCTTTTGTCTAGAGCATTATCGCTGGTTTTTAAATTTACCCGATAGGCATTATCAATGTTAATACATTTAAATGAAGTCAGTGTTTCTCAACCGGCGCTCCTTTGCAAAAATTTTTTTTATCAATCTGAAATCGATCGACGAAATCATTGAATAGTAATAAAAAAAAGACTATAAAATTAGTAGTAACCAATATAAAAATGTTATTTTAATTAAAAAGTCAATAGTTTTGTGCAATAATAAGGTTAGACATATTCAAGTCGTAAATTTCAAAATTAGAATTTATAAAAACTTCGAATGTAAAATGATATGTAGCCATATGTAGATTTTACAATGGATATCGGAGTAAAGGTTGGTAAAACAAGACCAGAATTGGGATTTTAGACAAAGAATTCACATCTGGTTGCCATTAGTTTAACTAGAAAGGGCCAAACAGTTCTGTTCTGTTTTGTTCTGTTTGTGTGCTTTGTTCTGTTTTGGTGCTTTATTTGTAACGCTAGGATATTTGCAACACATCCTGCCCTAATATCTGGTCAGATTTTAAAACAAAATTGTACAATATTTACATGTGTTTTGTGATAGTAAATTTAGTTGAATGAATGGTATCGACAATTAAAAAGTATATATTTTCGTTACGGATATGAGTATTTACAAATTTCTGGTTCCTCTTGTGGTTTTAACTTCTGTTATAATACAGACATTGTGGTTACAATAATTTTCATAGAGCCACATGTAAAGAAACGTTTTCGTTCAAAGCAAATATGCTGCTACATTTCTATTTATTGTTTCAAAACCAATAATAAAACAAAAATTTAATCTTTATTCTGCAAAGTGGTTTCGCATCTGTTTTCAGTCAAGATAATAGTCAAGTTTTAAAACATGAAATACGTTGTGTGGGTGTTCGACCTGATTTTAAAATGCATCCAATGTTACCCCAAAAGTCCTTATTGTTCCCACACACGTATCAGGTTACACCACTGACCCAACTCTATAAATCAGGTTAGAGTGGTTGCGACTGCTTTTGCACCCCTTGTTTAAGGCCTACATAGAGGGTGCATTTCTGATTTTGTGCTAAAAATATACTTGTAGGGTAGGTTAGTGTGTGACGATTTTCTCAAGTCACATTATCTAAAGATGTTGTAACCATTTATTCTAGAAGACCGAACCGATGTAACTAATAAAAGACCTCTTTATGTGAATGGTTACAGAAACCGGAAATTAAAAATGTTTGAATCTAGTGCAATATTCATCGGCGCCAGATTTTAAAAACCGATTGACTATGTATATTAAGTACTGAATACCACAATTATCACGAGCTCTTGTTCATACATTAGTTAAAAGCGTAACAAAATGTGTTTCTGTTTGAAGATGATCTCATTACACAACTGACAGATGCTATTGTATTTCCACTTACAACATAGTTCCACGATAAAGAACAAAAACATTTTTTCAGCTTCCAGCTTCATCATTATGATTCATTCCGAGTAGTTGACTCGTTTTTCGACAACGGTTTGAACATCCCCGTCAAACAATGTTAAATAATATGTTAATCCAAATATTTAGAAGAAAAAAATATTAGAAAAGTGCATGTTGATTAGCCCCAAAATGACCAAAAACGCTATCTATAAGAATCCCAAAATATTAGGGGCTATCGAATTTAATAAGAATACATCGCATATATAACATTATCAAACTTTTAAATGGGAGCGATATAAGATAATACATTTAATGTCGGATGCCGAATGAGAATAATAAATTATTTAAGATAATAATTAAAATGTTAATTTTTGAATATGTCATTTAGAGGAAGTTACCAAGAGCTGTTAACCTTTAGAAAAATTCCTTTACAAAATTTTTTCACTAATACCGCCAAAAAGAGCATGCTTGGATTAAACATACACCCATACAGAATTGAACGTACACCCCTATACTAGCAATGTAACTTGTGCCTTTTGAAGACATGTTTTTTCATATAAAAATCGTTTCTACAACAAAACTTATTAAACATTTTTTGTTGAAAATTTCATTTTCTTCATTTTTGTGTCTATAGATATTTCTATTTTGTCGCACCGTTTCCGAACTACAGTGACTTGAAACAACCTCTGTAAAAATTTTAATAAAACTCCCATAAGAGCAATGTTAATTTTATTAAAATTTTCACAGAGGTTATTTTAAGTCACTCTATCACGGAAACGGTGCAACAAAATAGAAAAATGAATATAAACAAAAATGAAGACAATGAAATTTTCATGTTTTGCTGTAAAAACTATTTTTATATGAGAAAACATGTCTTCAAAAGGCACAAGTTACATTGCTAGCATAAGGGGGTACGTTCAATTCTGTGTATGGGTGTACGTATATGTAGTTTGAAAACGTAAAGGTCGTTACGATTAAAATTATTTCGTTAAATAATAAAAAGAGGAAGCTATAATTTATTACGACTGTTAAATAAAATTATCGATATAATAATTAGTCAACTGCTGAACTGATATTTACCGACAAAAATGATGTATGTATAGATACAATTAAAAATGAAATTTATGAATTTCTTTAAAAATGAAAGCGGATGTAAAACTAATAAAAATCACAGAAGTCTCACAGTATGCAATGATAAACTAATCGATTAAAGAAATAATAATTAGAAAATACTGGTTCAGTGAAATTGTTTGTTTAATGCAATTATATAATGTACTTACGAGTATTAATACCTGTATGATATAAAAAATACTTATATTCTATGTTGAATAAAATAAATTTGAATAATACCTATTTACAACAACTGCATAGCTGAATTATAAAAAATAATAATAAACAAGTTTAAAAGTTGGTATAATAAAGTAAATCGTTAAAATATTTAATTTAAATTACGTAATATATCGAAAGAAATATTTGCATAAAATCTTAAAAGATTGTCATCTGATTATCCAAGTATCGTTTGTAAAGTGAATAACCTTCTTAAAATTTCAAACCGGTTACCGATTAGCATAACAATTGTCCCCTGAAAGTTGAATCCAGAACAACCTGCTAATTTTGTAATTAAGCCAGTTGCGAGTTAAAACCGATGGGTTTTTGAACCCTTAAATGTTTATATAAACATAAAAAGTATCTTAACCCCATTTTCGGAAACAGTTAATCGTCCGTTTTATCATTAGTCACTAATTACATACTCTTATTATTTAATAACTAATTAAATATGATCATTAAAACGGAAAGCGTATAATAACAGTGCACCTATCAATAACTAGTTAAATCGGTGAAAACGATTTCAAAAAACTAGGTTCTCTTGGCGCCATCCATTATAATTTTTTACCTTTGCAATAATTGGCAATATCTACTGAAAAATTAATTTTCAACTTATTTACCACGGAAAACATAACCGGTTAACGCGGTTAACAGAAAGCGCAAAACAGTCATTCATAAAATTTTCTTCCGCCCAACTATATCTGATAAAATGTGTGAAATCAAACTCACGATGATAAAAAATCTTTTCCCACATTCTTATTCAACCACGTCGATTCACGCCCGCGTAAGTTACTTTCTTTGATGATAACAAAACTAATCTGAAGCTGACAATGAAAACAAATGTTGATAAATTCGTTTTATCAATTTTTTACCTCTTTGAACAATGCAATAGCTTCTAATTTCAAAACCGATGATGTTTTGCTTTCGTAATTCTGATGGGAACGTATTTTTGCTGGAATGACAACAAATTTGTATTATCTACTCATAATGAAAAGCCTCCACGACAAAAATACATTTGCGACAAATTAATAACAAAGTTTACGCTTCGGCATAAAGCCCCGCGTTGTTAGTTATCAACTGTTGAGATTAATTTTTATCATTATCAACTTTTGGTATACCTTGAAGCATTAAAATATCCAACACGATAAAAATATGCCAAGTACGCTCACGACGTAAATAATTATGTATAATAAAACCACAATGACTGGTATTGGCATGATATGTTTTAGGTACCTACTACATACCAAACGGAAGAATTGCCAAAACTCCGAAACGTGCGTTCAAGGATTGCAACGATTCTGGATATAGGGCAATTTAGAATGAAGTAATTTTACTTTCCGCAGTTGGATAATTAAAAATTGGCCACCTGGATCATGAATATTTACGTGGTAGTTGTTTGACCATATAAGGAACTTGCATTTAGATAAAAATGACAATCTATTTTCTATTTATTTGTTTTCGAAATGAAAGTTGATATGAATAAAATTTTGAAATAAATATGTTGTCCAACACCAAGACACTTTTGAATGTTGAATAAAATGTAAACTAAATGATAACGAAGGACTCACCGAAGTTTTCTCAAAAGTGTAAGATCAACACATGTTGAAAGGGCCGCTTGAGAGCAGACCTCTGGTAGATGTTTGGTAGCCACGATGTTGTCCACGACTGTCCGCACATATAACGGAGCTAACACCGCTACGCGCACCCCAAGATACCCCTATGCGCGCACCCTTTTGCACAAGTATTGTTATTACAAGTTGATCGATTCCACACCTTAATAACACACTAATCAATTGTTTTAAACACAAAGCTCGACACTGCGGTATCTTACAAAATAAAGCTTCGAGTTAGTATGAAACGTATGAGGACGCGTGTGCGTACACTGCGTTTAGAAATGCGTCTGCTGACTTCTCATCTCAGCATCTTTCCCCACCAGTAGCGGTTACGCCTTTGATCCTGCCCGAGCACCCACGTGTTCGATCCGCCTACTACGCGAATTGTTGTAGTCTTTACCAGCATGCTTGCTAGAGAGTAAAAGAACGATTTCGGATTCGCATTGTTATTGCAAGGCGGAGTCTTTAGTGAGACTCCCACGGGGTTCTGGCGAAAACAATGGTGATATTAGCACCCTGTCCATAAAAATCATCTCATCTTGGCGCCTCTTGATAAAATATTTTGGCACGAATTTTAAATCCCACACCAAAATATAGCACTCGTTTACGTAACAAAATTCTTCACACAATAGGAAAAAAAATCAATTTCATTTGGAGGTTAAGATTCCGATCTTCCGATGAGTTCCAATTAAAACACGAAACACGTGACCGAGTTTGGCATCAAACAAAATTTTTAGTCGTACAGGAGGAATTAGGGTTCAGCATCGGCAGTTATAATGGAATTACGGATAGGTAATAGGTATATAGCGATAGTAATTTTAGGAACTAAATGCGTAGGTACCTATTTACTAAATAAATTAATTTGTTAGTTGTAATTTTGAGGGTAATAAATATTATCTCTAATGTATACCTCATAACAAAGTGGTAATCTGAGAGTCTCCGGTTGGATCGTTCATATTTTATGAACATTAGGTAACTTATAATGAGGATCTGTTTGAAGCTGTTTGGCTCAAAACAAACGTTGTCAAAGATGGAATAGCTTCCTAACTTGTTGGATCCTCCGAGACTTTAGACGGATGAGCAACAGTGGTAATACAGTTATGTAGCGGTGCATTAAATGTCATGAAATTTACATGAAGGGTTGCTTTACTTTCGAATATATATAAGAGCATCTTGCGGTATAAATTAATGTCGAAACTTATTTAATTGCGAAATATAAAATACCCAAAAGTTTTTCGATTTCATAATTAATATTTCAGTAATGGCTTATGCAAATATTAATATTATAACTTAACAATATTAAATTAAATCGTCAAATTATATATGGCTATATCGTTCTATTTTATATAGGTTTACCGACTGCCGACATATAAAAGGATACCGCGAAATATACCTATGGTTGGTAGGTAGTACCTATACTAACAAACACGAAAAATACATTTATAAATTTTATTTTCGCTTGGTTTGGTTGACGACGAACGCGAATCTTTTTGTGTTTGTATATACTAAAGAGAACTTTTATGCATGGAAAAATTGCATAACTTTCAGCTTTCTACATTTTTGTTACAAAGCTTTATGAAAAGGACATCGCTGAAAGCTTTGTAATCGTAACTGATGCAAACCTGGGATTTTGCTTTATCTCATTAACAACCTTTGCTCGTGTTGTGGGTTGGATAATTATCCCCCTGCACTCTCATCTTGTACATAACATAAAAAAACACACTAACCTTTATATTATATCTTTCGAATGCAATTTAAGTTAATTATTTTATAAAAGTAATATTGACTATTAAAATAATTAATATCAGTTTTTTTTCTCTGTGTATCTTGAATTTAATTATGACTTTGACTACAGTTTAGTAAGTTTCAGTTTTTTTACCTGGATCCAGTTCTGTTAAAAATCTGACTGAGACAGGGGACCTACAGTTTAATGTGGTTACCAATACCACAGGAACAAGACATGATGGGTTGAAAATTATATAAAGGTAAAAGTATTCAGTACATCTAACGCAATTATTATATCGTGACTATTACAAACATCAGAAGTAAACTGATCATAAATGATTTTCCGATAAAAAAAGTAAAAAATAAAAACATACCTATATCAACCAAAATATAACTGAAATAATAATATAGCAATTGTAATTCTTCTTTTGTTTCTTATACTATAAGACTATAACAGTTAGATGTCCAACTTTAAGAAATTAGATGAATTACTGATGTTGTGAATAAATTAAGTTCTTCAACCACCTCAGAGTTAATTTAAAGTTTTTTTATTTAACCTCGTAATATCTTAAGGTACTTGCGCGTAATAAGGCGTAAGTAACAAAAATCGTACTTAAAACAACCGCCCTCGCTCAATACCACAGTTACAGACACCTATTGCATGTAGAAGTTTCTAAAATTTTGCGGGAGCTGAATATCACATTCGTAGCCCCCAGTGTTACATCATTTATCATAAAGTGAGACCGTGCAGCCCCGAATAATAAAAATCGGTTCAAATAAATCGTAAATATTTTTTATAATATTACAGTTAGCTATATAAAATTAAATTATTATCTTTCTAAATAGTACATGCTTCGATAATCTTAAAAATTTGAAAATCGTAAAGCGGTCCAAATATTTTTTATTTTGTTTTTCTTACATAAAGTGGTCTGCGCTTATTAAGGCCTACTAAATTTAACCATAGTCTTACTTCTTGTATCAACGTTTTTTGCTTTATAATGTATTAAAGTACTTTTGAGATATTACGAAGGTAAATAATTAGTAGGTACGCATATTTATTACTAAATGATTGAGCGTTATTTTTAGTACTTCGAGCTCGATACCTCCTAAACGAGCCACGTGGTCAGAAATCGATGATTTTGAGTGTCCAATGCGTTGTAATCAATACTTTTTTTTAAAGAATGTTTAGTTGTTGCATTTATGTGTTTATTGATTTCAATTTCAAATAACAAATAATATTACGTATTATTACAAATATTACAAAAATTACAATTACAAATAATATTACGTATTATTTTATTATTTAAGTATGATGAAGCCATAAGCCTTATTATCCTACCATATTAAAATAAAGCCTACTGGCAATGTTTTTAAAAATGTTTAATTTTGTGTTTGTCTATGGTACAAGTTACCATTTTTCGTTTATATTTTGTAGAAAATGTACCACAAATATGATTATTATTAAAACATGTTGACTAAAGTGGATATTTTTCATTTTATTTCAAATATCCTTTAGCTAGGCCTTATTACGCGCAGGTATCTTATATGGTTATATGTTAATGGGCAGCTAATTGCTAGCATGATATAAAGCTAACAATCCTTCGCAATTTTTTGATTTGCTGCGAAACCAAAACATTACCTAATAATTATAATCGACCAATTTTGGTAAATAATTTTAGTTTTTTTAGTCTCCTACAATAAATTATTGTTAACTTTTGTGTGATTACAAATTATAATAGCCATAGCCGATAGCCGATAGCTATCGCTACTGTATTTCGCTACTGGAGACGAAAAAGATGATTCTTTTGGCACATTTTTTCGAAAAAGGATTTAGTCATATTGAGAATATAAAAAGAATTCTCTTCTTTGAATACCAAATTATAATAGAAGAAATAAAAAACTAAAATAAAAATAACATGAATAAAATGAATTAAAAAGTGTTAAAGACACAGTAATTTCTTATTTTTAATTAAAGAGGGTTTAAAGAGGGTTGTGTTAAAAAAAAGTTAAGAGAAAAACGAAAAAGCAATCAAAAGTCACTTAAAGACAGTTTTTTTTTGAAACCATTTTCGTTTTATTTTTACATGTTAATGCTGTATTGACATACAAATAAGTTTTCCGCATAACATTCAACATAAATGAAATAAGCCAATTTTTATGTTACAAGCGTATCTATATATTATTTAAAATGAACGTTTTTGACTTTATCACTTTTTTGCCCCCAGTTTTCTTATCCTTAATTTTTCATACTTTTTGATTTTTGCAGATTTGCAAATCTCAAGTATTAATTTAAAAAAAGTAATATTCTTGATATTATGTCAATAACAATAATAATACGACTTCCATTTATGGGGGGATTTCCCTGGATTTTTCTCACAGCTTAAACAAACACAATAAAAAAAGTTAATCTAATTCCTAGACCGATTAATAGCCAATTGATAGCCAAAAATGAAGTAATAGCGTTTTACCACGAGTGAAAGTTGAGAAAGAAAATGTAAAAGCCATCAAAATAAAATTATTAAAACCGGATTTCTCTGGATTTTCCCGGATTTCTTCAGATTTTTCGAGATTTCATCGAGTTCTCTTCGTTTGTACAACGGATTTCTACGACAAATCATAAATCCCCCCTCGATTTCGTTTCACTGCCAGTTCTGTCTCCTATTTGTTATCTCGGATTAACTTATCCGGATAACAAATCCGAGCAGTACAAAATACAAAATACAATACTATAACTAAATTATAGTGTACGTCTTTCAATTATATTTTTCTTACTATTTTACATTTATTTCATTTATGACTTATATATAATTTGCTATAATCATAGATCAAATCTTTAGATTTGTCAATTCTAGGATCTGATATCAGAGTACTTAAAATTAAACGTTATCTTGGCTTAAGTGTGGATTATTAACTATAATATAACTAGTATTTGCGGATATGAAAAGTATTCAATAAAGTGTAAAGTGCAGTTTACGCGTTTTTGCTTAGGGTAAAAGCCGGATAGTTGCCTCAGTTGGATACTTGCCCCTGTTTTGAATACACTATATTAGGGACGTTAGTGGCGTTAACGTTTTACTATAATTGTAAGTACCCCTCCCGCAGACCTCAGTGTCATGTAAATGGTCAGTATAGACCCACACGTTTTGTCCGTTCGAGCGAAAATCTTCCGCTGCGAGACTTCTACAGGCGTTGAAACTATATTGGCAAGTGATTTCTATTGAATATTTTTTATTACTGATTGGAGTTTCAGTCCACTTTTGATTTCTTTGCATGTTTAAATTACACTGTTTAGGTTTTATTGTTGAATAATTTTTATTTACTTTACAAATAAAAAAATTACAATTTTACTAATTCCGAAGCCTTTTTAGCGTTAGGTAACTATCCGCTAAAGTAGGCAACTATCCCTTTTTTGAGAGGTCAAATAAAACTGGATTTACTCAAAACCATTATTAATTATGTTCACAAAAATAGGCTACTATAATAAATCAAAGACCTATGTTTTGATATACATGTTGCTGAATTCTTATTATGTATATATTTTATTTATAATAGAGCTTTCTTGAAAAGTGGGCAACTATCCGGCTTTTACCCTACGATTTTAATTATGATTTTGCTTTCAAGTTGCCGTAAGCAAATTTTTCGAAGTTGTGAACAGAGAACCACTAAAACCAGTCATACAAGAGAAATCGTATGTAAAATCGTAAGCAAAATCGCATAACGTAAACTGCACTTAAGACTATAGTAAGATCGATACTGACAAGGGGTCACCACATTCAGCATAAAGCAATCGAAATTTCAATTTTTTTGGTGATTATAGAAGCCAAAAAGTTATGTTATGTTTCGGGGTTTTGTCGAATGCTCTTTAGTTTTTAGTTATGTACTTTTGAAAATAAGGTCTATGTTTTTCACTTGCCATTTTTGTATGAAATATAATAATCAATGAAAATAATAATAAATTAATGATTTAAATATTACTTACTTTTGACAATCTGTAACTATAATAAAGTGTTTTGAAATAAAGTAAAAAGGTAGAATATTAAAACATCTTAGTTAATTAAAACATCTCGGGATTCCCCAGTAAAAAATAAATATACAATGAAACTTCCATAAATCGAACTGTTCTAACTCGAATTATTCTATAAATAGAATTTTTTTTTTGAAAAAATATATAGGTTTGTGAGATATTTACCTGCAATTTTATCTCCATAACTCGAAGTTTCTCTAATTCGAACTATTTTGGTGGTCCTTTGAGCAGGGCCGGATTATCCAATAGACAAACTAGGCAACTGCCTAGGGGCGGGCGCCAAGCAGCAAAGGGGCGCTCAAATTATTTTGGCTCCAAATGAAACTGAAAAACCTTATAAAAGGCTGAAGCAAATGGGTTACCACAAAATTTTGGATTATTGGAAACTGACATTTTAACTGAATTTTGGTGTGACACTTTGAATAAATTTTGAAAAAAAACTTTTGCCTAGTTTGACTGTATTTGTATTTAAATATTATTTAAAAAATAATAAAATTTAAAAAAATCAATATACTATCTGAATTATTTTCTACGCGGTTGTATTCTTTTTCAAACTACGTATGTTAAAGTAATTATTACTACAATAAATTCATAAAATAGTAAGTAGTTTATGTGATCAGTGTATAGAAAGTAAGTAATTATCGAACGAGTGCGCGTCACAAATATTTTTGATTCAACTATTTTTAATATCCAGAAAATGTATTATAAAACAACATTTTAATTTTAACGTTATAATAATTTTTATTATTAGTTTGTTTTGGTCCTAAGTGACTATTGTAGAATTAGCACTTTCTATTAAAATATTCTATTTGAAGATTGTTTTAGCAAAAAATTGTTCAAAGCGGTCGGCTGGCTATTGGTCAGTCTATCTTACAATAATTTTGTGTTAGTCAAGGTTGGAATATAAATTAAAAAAAAATTAATATTGCTTACAATAATTAATTGATATTATGCTAATGCAATTTATCTCATCAAAAAGTACTAAGTATTTTTTTATGTCTGAATTTTTTTTGTAAAAATTACATTACCTATATTGTTCATTTTAGTCTGATGAATATAAAAATGTTTAGAAAAGCTGCACAAAATATCGTTACATTTTAATTTTTTGTAAAGGTGAATTTTTTTTAGAAAACAAGTGCGAGAGGGTGCGAAGGTGCAGGCTTTATTCAATGGGTGACAATACGGTCTGTCAATGCTTAATGCTTAAGGTCATTAATCACCAGGAGTTTCAGCGACACCCGCGCCAAGCCGAGATAGCA
Source organism: Cantharis flavilabris (assembly GCA_949152465.1). Taxonomy (NCBI): domain Eukaryota; kingdom Metazoa; phylum Arthropoda; class Insecta; order Coleoptera; family Cantharidae; genus Cantharis; species Cantharis flavilabris. The sequence goes on from OX424439.1 coordinate 26,088,988, forward strand.
CCCATCTGCCGATAATCACTTTCATGTTATCTCATCCCCGTGCACTTTCTCTATCAACGACGCGCTGACAGAACGTCGAAAAACCACACAGAACAGCAAGAAACTAAAGCATACACGGAATTACTTCCTATACGAGATTAGGCAAAAAGCTAATCCCAAAAAATAAAAAAGATTTAAATTTCTCATGTGTAGAAAATTATAAAAATATTTGCACGATAGATTGATTGACATCCACAAGTATTTACATTGCAATAACTTTCGTTAAACCGGTTTTATTCTTTTAGTTCTAAAGCAATTACCAACTACATATGTATAATGTTCGACAAGACAAAAAGTTAGACGACATACGAGATTAATTAATAATAACTGCACTTGAAATTTCAACTTCCGTTATATTATAGAAATGTACCTGGGAAAACCGAGTGCGTCCCTGAATTTATTGATCTATTTCTATTCGAATAAACAATTATTGTTTTGCCGTTGTTTGTAAAGAAGAGCAATAACTGTACAAAAATGGTTACGACGGAATCTGAGTAGCGCCAGGACACAGCTCATCCTTTCCGCTACCTCCACGATGCCGTTATTTAAGTCCAAAACTCTTGAAAGCTTGTGATCTCATAAGTCGTTTTTTAGGTGTTATCCACCTCGGAGTTCAAATTAAAAATACCCGTTTTGGAATTAAAATTAATAAGTCGATCGATATCTGGATCTCGAGACAGTTTAGCTTCTAGATACTCAGTATTATTATCTCTAAATTTTTTACAATTAAAACTCCATTTAAAAACAAATTACCAAATATAAAAAATAAATTCCACACATCATAGTTCCCACGTAAAATTTTTTTTTTGCAATATTTATCACATCAAGGTGGATATGTCTTGATTAACATGTAATTTAAAAAATGTATTTAATTGATTTTAAAATTGCAGCTATAACTTAAAATTTGTGTAAATATTTAATTTGAAGTGCTAAAAATTATAAAACTTATGAGGTTAATCAAGCGAAACTATAAATTTGTATATGTACAAGAAGCATTCCGCGAATATTTTGTATAATATAGCTTAGTCAAGTTTTCGTATAAAATAATTAAATTTGCATAAAAAGTTTACTAATTGAAATTTCCCAAAAGTTACATAGAATTACCAATTCTGAAATTTTTGAAATGGAATAGATATAGCACGCGGATATGCATTTTGTTAAAAGTGTAATAATATTGCGTTGACATTGAAGATATTCACGATTAGAATCGATAGCTATTTATCCAGCAGCTGACTTGAGAATTTTGAAACGTCATTCTTGAAGTAGAATGAAATAAGCACATCGGTGGTCGAATGTCTTTGGCAAGAATCCAAATTATACGGAGCGGCACATCTATTCGTCTTCCCAATCAACCAGGAATGGCCATTCATGCCGACCCAGATGATCCAAGTATTATTTCAGCACATTCAGTTGACAATGCTTTCGCGATCAAGTATAAAAGTTAATTGGTTTTGACTTCAAAGACAGTTGACAATTCCAGCATCTTAAAATAGGGACGATATCGTTTCTCTACCCCCGCAACACTTCCGGCCGGCGCATTGCCAACACCGACAATGGAAATCCCTGCAAAACAGTATAAACCCACGTGTAAGCATTAAAATAACCGCGCGTGAATTAAGAACAAACAATGGAACGTTTGATGGATGTGTTTAATAACAATTTTTATGGGATATCGCGTTATTTGGCCATTTAGTGAATTTATTGTTCGAGTATGAATGAATTGAACGTGGTACCTATTTACTTAACTTGTCCATCAATCAATGAAGGAATGCGGTCAAAAACAAAACCCTACACAAATCTCGACTCGTTGTGTTAGATAACACATCACCTCTGTTTTAACAGAACAATTTAACAAACGCGAACAAGTCTTGAACTTTTATTGACCGCACATTCTTCTTGCGACACCTCAGTTTATTTTATAGGATGCTATATTCTTACTTTATATGTGTCTTATCGCATTTTATGGACATCTTTTAGAAACGCCATCGCGTTATGGTCGATAAAAGAACAAGAACTTTGGTGCATTTGTTCGAATGGACTTAGCAAATATAAAATGTATAGAATAATTTATTAAGATTCTGGCGACCGCTACATGTTATTCACGTTAAGAAAAAGAAAGAAAACAAGTTTCGCATGTTGCGCTGGATTGTAAAGTAGATCATCTCAGGCCTGGTCGCCTGGATACGTGCGTGCTCCAGAGACTAAATCTGTACCCGAGATATTCATTCATAATCGCTACACCCGGAAGACACACACACACACTTATGCAAAGTTCATTCACAGAACATAGTTTGAGAAAATTTTTTTTAATATTATATATTCCTGGCGTACCCTAAATTTGACAAACTCAACCATACAAATAAGTTAAACTTAATAATAGCGTTACGAATACAGTAACACTTATTATACCTACTACTTGAAATTTTTTCAGTTCTATATTTGAATCGACAACTTTGTTGCTTGTACTTTAAGCAGAGGCGGGCTGAAACGTTCAAATCGACGTCTGAAAAATTTCCAAATAGTATACTGTTATTGCCCAAGAAAAGTTCCCAGAAAGAGAAAAGACCATGGCTAAATATCGAATGGTCCGGCAGGCCAAAATACACTGGGCGTTCCTGGATACGTCTCTGGATGTAAGCGATGCTCGATGTATAGTTACGTAGAGAACAATTTACAATAACATAAAATCTAGTGATATTAACGGTATTTTATAATAATATAAAGCTATTAATGCAAAACAGGTGCTTGACCAGTAGCAATCAAAAAGTGGCTGCTATTTATGCGGCATTTTATATTTCTTCTGTTTGTATAAACCTATTAGTGAAAACTCGTCGATGTTCATACAAGACAAATAATAAATTTCGGTGGTTGTAACATGCAAGCCCATAAAATTTTAGTTGGTGTAATAAAATTTCTAGAAAACTTCAGAATTTGATTGTAATGACATTTTGTCGTGTGGCTTTCGGCTTCGGTTGGCATAATACCAAAATATTACCGACTATTAATTTTTGAATAATTTTAATTACAAACAAGGGCAGCCGCCTGCGTTAAATTTTAATCGGTACTGCCCTTTTGGGCAGCTTTTATTATAATAAAAACAGGTTTATTTAAACAATAAAGACTAATTAGATGATTAAGAAAAAGAAGCAAGGTTATTCAAATTAGATAATAATCAAACGATTAAAGATATATAAAAATAGTAATTAAATTGTAAATTTTGCTTTAAAACTAGAATTATTTTATTTTAATCGTCGTGCGAACGTGATACACGACTAAAATATACAATCGATTTCTTAATTCTACATTAAAAATTAATATCAACATTAACATTTTTTATTATTGGTAGATGGAAGGTAGTGCATAAATTTGTATTTAAATATTACGAGAAGCTAAATTTCTTAAGCGTTTGCACCTATCGGTTAAAAAATAAAAATTTGCAAATGTTTGGATAATTTATAAATCAATTATAAACGTCATTATAATTTGAGTTTGGTTTGGGAGAATTATCAGGCATCGCGCATTTCGCTTTATCGCACTCAATTTTAAACCCCCTCTCGCAGTGCTTCTGACATTACATTAGTGATACATACATACATACGTGTTACACTCTGTAGACATTCAAATTGAAATACAGACAATTGACGGATTTGAGATTGAGATCTAATACCCCAACATCATTCTGCAACATGAGCCGTTAAGTCGCTTTTCTAAGGACCCAGTAATTGAAAGTTCTCCATCTAGTGGGAACACAGACGTTTGGTAATATAGGGGCGTTGTTACAAAAAACTAAATTTTAATCTTGCCATTCAAATTAAAAACTTTTGAATCTATTCCATTGTATGGATTCACATCTTCATATAGGAATTCAATTTATCTAAAGCCCTCTAAATATTTCAGGGAATTAAATCATGAAATTTAATGATTTTCATGACCTACTCATAATAGTGTAAATCGGTATATCACTTCTATCAAACAAAAATAAAATTCGCGAGACGTTTCGATACAATTAGACATCGTTAGACATCGCACCTAAAGGTAGTAGCCAAATGGGTAGTCAATGAGTATTATAGTTGTTATGTAATTAATGGAATATTAATTGTATACTAAGAAGATATGCAGCAAGTGAATATAGCAAAATAAGAAATGTTGGTATGATTTGTAGGTAGGATAAAAAAAAATAAACAAAAGATTTTTAGCATTTAATTAGCACCAGAAACGTGAACAAAAATACAAATCCAAGTCAACAACCAGTTAAATCAGGGTTCAAACACCTGACTTAACCGGTTTCATATAAACACTGCCATAAATGCCACTCATTAATACCTGTGTAAAATAACGACCGTTCGATAACAATTACTTAAATATAAATCGTCAATTTGGTCCCCCGTCACTTAATGTAATGATGTCATAATTTGATCTTGGTATACTTTGTGTCAATGTTTTCTAAATGAGATCGATATATTATATCGAAAATTAGATACCTACCATTCAATTAAATTTCTAAATTGAATGACCCGATTTCGATTTTAAATTAATTCTGAACTGCAATTTTCCCTACCACAATTTTACGATTGTATCAAATGCATACTATCGAAATATTATTTTTTTAAATCGAAATGCACTTTGTAATAATTTGTCATTGACACATTAATGTGATTGATAAGGATTTGCCACAACAAAAATTTAAATAATCCTACCTACGCTTTCGTTTCGCGACCTTGCCGAATCCTTTTTTCCTCCACTTACCTAAAACAAAAAGAAATAATTTTTAATTCAACTAATTAATTTATCTATTTTTTATTAAAATTTATTCAATTTATTCCTCCCCCCCCCCCCGGGTCACAATGGTGACATTGATTTAACCAAGCTGGAATATCGTATCTGTACTACAGGAACTCATTATAACCTCATCAAAATTTCTATAGAAATAGAAAAGCTCAAACAAAAATGCTTTTAGTAACTTTTTTATTTTACGAAGTAAATAATCGACAATGTGAAAGTCAGTGGAACAATGAACTCCTTTAAGATTATTTTTAAATTCAAGTGATATGAGCCTCCCTCGCCCATTATAACTGACATATTCAGAACTGCTCTCGACTTAGCCGTATGAAAGCTCAGTAAAACAAGATGTGCAACTTTTAATTATAAACAAAAGAATTCACATCTGTCTACTGTCATTTGGTTATTTTAATTTCTTCGGACTATGGTTATTGTGATATTTTTATAACACACAAATAACTTGTGAGAGATTAAGACTAAGCATGATGAATTAACTGGACTTATTGGCGGCGAGATATATTTAATTGAAATTGGTTATTAAAACCACGCGATAAGTGGACTTTCTACCGGTAACTGCATGTGTAATTAGAATTTTTTTCTTCAGTATTGATCATTAAACGGTAATCGATGTTAATGTTTGTCCTGACTGCTCCTGACGCCAGTCGTGAACAGATCATAGGCGCCCATTCCGCTTCCGTATGCTCGATTCCATTGGCGCTAGTCACTTCCTGTTAACAATAGGGAGTTATTATTTCTGTTGAATGTACTTAAAACTCGGCCCAAGAGAGAAGTGGCCCTTCAGAGCATGCTGGCCACTCAAAATGTAATAATACCCGCCTCTGAAAGTCAAGAGTCTTCCTAATCAGAGAAATACAATGAGAAACTCGCGCTGCGTTGCGCTCCCTGTCGAGTATTTCCTCGTAAGAGCTTTTGTGTAATATTTTTTCAGAAGCAGAAAAAAATTACTAATTTAATTAGTGTTAATACTATTGAGTATAAAAGAAATTTTTGTTATAAAATTTTTAAATGACCATTTTTATTTTTGTTCCTCCGTAATTAAAAAACCTTTCAACCAGGAATTTTTATTGTTGATCATATTAAATGTCAACTATAAATTAATATTCAAAAATTATTTACAACATGCTATATACGAATGCTTAGTAAAAAATTTAAATGCTGCTTATAAAATTGGAGGAAGCAAAAAAAAAAGAATAAACTGTTATTTTAATCGAAGATATAATTTTAAATAATGTGTATTTATTAAAAATGTATTTCAAAACAATATTAAAACATAAAAGCATTATAATAAAGCAATCTCTGTTATTTCGAATGCTGAACACATCCACATTTTTGGAAAATAATCATCAAATTGTTGTTTTATCACATTTCCTATTAAAAAAGGTCAAACTAAATATTTTGTTGTAAATCTACTAAATTTATGATTTGAAAAGAACAGGCAATAATTATATTACATTATTAATGTATAATTAATGTTTATATTTATTAATATTTTTTAATATAACAATCAATAAATTTAAGTCACTTATTTCTCTTGGTAGAATGTCTGAATAATAACTATACAGCGTAAGGCAAATTTAGAAGCAAACAGTATTTTTATTATTATTAATATTACTGAATTTGGATTAATTAACTTGCACCTGTTTCATCATTTCCTTCTTTAATTTTTAATCAGGTCAGTAAAATTATAACTTAAACCAGGAACTTTAGGTAAAAATTAATTTTTATTTTTATTTTTATAAAAAATATATTCAACTTTGTAAAATCAACCCATTTAATTAATTTTCATTATGTTCTATATTCTATATATATATTCTCTATATCTAATATACATAAAATCTATTATATATAAAATATAATAAATGCTAAATATAATGTAGGTTCAGAGCCTATTTTACCATTAGACGCATTAGGCACGTGCTTAGGGCCCAATGGCGAGAGAAAATAAAATCATAAAATAAAAATCAAATTCTGATAGAATACCCAAAAAATTGAGCCTTCGATGCTGTTAGTTACACTCGAATATCAGGGGCCCGAAAATTTGCTAGAGCCTAGGGCCCAACCCAGTTTAAAATAAGCCCTGTGTATAGGTTTAGCATTATTTTATACATTGTACATTATTCATATTATATATACAACTTTTACTATTTTTTTAACTTCTAAAGTATAATATAAACAATTCAAAAAATATAAGAATAATACAATACGTAGAAAATCAAAATTCAAAAAATTTAAAAAGGAGACAATTAACACATAACAGGTCTGGATTAAGAAAATTTGAAAAAATGAAAATTTCGTAATACGAAGTACAATATAACGTTATTTCATGGTTATTGCCATTCTTCAGTTGCACGCATCGATTACGATTACATTGTAAAATAAGAAGAAAAAATTTTTCAAACTAAACAAAATTATCGACTAAATTGTACAAAATTGACTTACCATAACCTCCAAAGATTATCAAAACTGAACTTGTTACACGAGGTATGAATAATTTAAAAATGATTTGAACTAAGAAATTCGTTTACCTAGCACTGCTAGTTTGAAATCCGAAGGCACTGCCCTCTTAATATGATTTCTAAAAACTTTGAAAAAATTCAAAATTCAAAAATTTACCACGTTTTTTAACCGTGAGGCGTAAAACTAGAAAAAGAACTCAAAATAAAAAATTTTAAGTAAATTTGTGGTTTTTAGTATGTATTTATGGTTAAATTCAAAAAATATAAGAATAATACAATACGTAGAAAATCAAAATTCAAAAAATTTAAAAAGGAGACAATTAACACATAACAGGTCTGGATTAAGAAAATTTGAAAAAATGAAAATTTCGTAATACGAAGTACAATATAACGTTATTTCATGGTTATTGCCATTCTTCAGTTGCACGCATCGATTACGATTACATTGTAAAATAAGAAGAAAAAATTTTTCAAACTAAACAAAATTATCGACTAAATTGTACAAAATTGACTTACCATAACCTCCAAAGATTATCAAAACTGAACTTGTTACACGAGGTATGAATAATTTAAAAATGATTTGAACTAAGAAATTCGTTTACCTAGCACTGCTAGTTTGAAATCCGAAGGCACTGCCCTCTTAATATGATTTCTAAAAACTTTGAAAAAATTCAAAATTCAAAAATTTACCACGTTTTTTAACCGTGAGGCGTAAAACTAGAAAAAGAACTCAAAATAAAAAATTTTAAGTAAATTTGTGGTTTTTAGTATGTATTTATGGTTAAATTCAAAAAATATAAGAATAATACAATACGTAGAAAATCAAAATTCAAAAAATTTAAAAAGGAGACAATTAACACATAACAGGTCTGGATTAAGAAAATTTGAAAAAATGAAAATTTCGTAATACGAAGTACAATATAACGTTATTTCATGGTTATTGCCATTCTTCAGTTGCACGCATCGATTACGATTACATTGTAAAATAAGAAGAAAAAATTTTTCAAACTAAACAAAATTATCGACTAAATTGTACAAAATTGACTTACCATAACCTCCAAAGATTATCAAAACTGAACTTGTTACACGAGGTATGAATAATTTAAAAATGATTTGAACTAAGAAATTCGTTTACCTAGCACTGCTAGTTTGAAATCCGAAGGCACTGCCCTCTTAATATGATTTCTAAAAACTTTGAAAAAATTCAAAATTCAAAAATTTACCACGTTTTTTAACCGTGAGGCGTAAAACTAGAAAAAGAACTCAAAATAAAAAATTTTAAGTAAATTTGTGGTTTTTAGTATGTATTTATGGTTAAATTCAAAAAATATAAGAATAATACAATACGTAGAAAATCAAAATTCAAAAAATTTAAAAAGGAGACAATTAACACATAACAGGTCTGGATTAAGAAAATTTGAAAAAATGAAAATTTCGTAATACGAAGTACAATATAACGTTATTTCATGGTTATTGCCATTCTTCAGTTGCACGCATCGATTACGATTACATTGTAAAATAAGAAGAAAAAATTTTTCAAACTAAACAAAATTATCGACTAAATTGTACAAAATTGACTTACCATAACCTCCAAAGATTATCAAAACTGAACTTGTTACACGAGGTATGAATAATTTAAAAATGATTTGAACTAAGAAATTCGTTTACCTAGCACTGCTAGTTTGAAATCCGAAGGCACTGCCCTCTTAATATGATTTCTAAAAACTTTGAAAAAATTCAAAATTCAAAAATTTACCACGTTTTTTAACCGTGAGGCGTAAAACTAGAAAAAGAACTCAAAATAAAAAATTTTAAGTAAATTTGTGGTTTTTAGTATGTATTTATGGTTAAATTCAAAAAATATAAGAATAATACAATACGTAGAAAATCAAAATTCAAAAAATTTAAAAAGGAGACAATTAACACATAACAGGTCTGGATTAAGAAAATTTGAAAAAATGAAAATTTCGTAATACGAAGTACAATATAACGTTATTTCATGGTTATTGCCATTCTTCAGTTGCACGCATCGATTACGATTACATTGTAAAATAAGAAGAAAAAATTTTTCAAACTAAACAAAATTATCGACTAAATTGTACAAAATTGACTTACCATAACCTCCAAAGATTATCAAAACTGAACTTGTTACACGAGGTATGAATAATTTAAAAATGATTTGAACTAAGAAATTCGTTTACCTAGCACTGCTAGTTTGAAATCCGAAGGCACTGCCCTCTTAATATGATTTCTAAAAACTTTGAAAAAATTCAAAATTCAAAAATTTACCACGTTTTTTAACCGTGAGGCGTAAAACTAGAAAAAGAACTCAAAATAAAAAATTTTAAGTAAATTTGTGGTTTTTAGTATGTATTTATGGTTAAATTCAAAAAATATAAGAATAATACAATACGTAGAAAATCAAAATTCAAAAAATTTAAAAAGGAGACAATTAACACATAACAGGTCTGGATTAAGAAAATTTGAAAAAATGAAAATTTCGTAATACGAAGTACAATATAACGTTATTTCATGGTTATTGCCATTCTTCAGTTGCACGCATCGATTACGATTACATTGTAAAATAAGAAGAAAAAATTTTTCAAACTAAACAAAATTATCGACTAAATTGTACAAAATTGACTTACCATAACCTCCAAAGATTATCAAAACTGAACTTGTTACACGAGGTATGAATAATTTAAAAATGATTTGAACTAAGAAATTCGTTTACCTAGCACTGCTAGTTTGAAATCCGAAGGCACTGCCCTCTTAATATGATTTCTAAAAACTTTGAAAAAATTCAAAATTCAAAAATTTACCACGTTTTTTAACCGTGAGGCGTAAAACTAGAAAAAGAACTCAAAATAAAAAATTTTAAGTAAATTTGTGGTTTTTAGTATGTATTTATGGTTAAATTCAAAAAATATAAGAATAATACAATACGTAGAAAATCAAAATTCAAAAAATTTAAAAAGGAGACAATTAACACATAACAGGTCTGGATTAAGAAAATTTGAAAAAATGAAAATTTCGTAATACGAAGTACAATATAACGTTATTTCATGGTTATTGCCATTCTTCAGTTGCACGCATCGATTACGATTACATTGTAAAATAAGAAGAAAAAATTTTTCAAACTAAACAAAATTATCGACTAAATTGTACAAAATTGACTTACCATAACCTCCAAAGATTATCAAAACTGAACTTGTTACACGAGGTATGAATAATTTAAAAATGATTTGAACTAAGAAATTCGTTTACCTAGCACTGCTAGTTTGAAATCCGAAGGCACTGCCCTCTTAATATGATTTCTAAAAACTTTGAAAAAATTCAAAATTCAAAAATTTACCACGTTTTTTAACCGTGAGGCGTAAAACTAGAAAAAGAACTCAAAATAAAAAATTTTAAGTAAATTTGTGGTTTTTAGTATGTATTTATGGTTAAATTCAAAAAATATAAGAATAATACAATACGTAGAAAATCAAAATTCAAAAAATTTAAAAAGGAGACAATTAACACATAACAGGTCTGGATTAAGAAAATTTGAAAAAATGAAAATTTCGTAATACGAAGTACAATATAACGTTATTTCATGGTTATTGCCATTCTTCAGTTGCACGCATCGATTACGATTACATTGTAAAATAAGAAGAAAAAATTTTTCAAACTAAACAAAATTATCGACTAAATTGTACAAAATTGACTTACCATAACCTCCAAAGATTATCAAAACTGAACTTGTTACACGAGGTATGAATAATTTAAAAATGATTTGAACTAAGAAATTCGTTTACCTAGCACTGCTAGTTTGAAATCCGAAGGCACTGCCCTCTTAATATGATTTCTAAAAACTTTGAAAAAATTCAAAATTCAAAAATTTTTTTAAAGTTTTCAAGTTTTCAAAGTTTTTAGAAATCATATTAAGAGGGCAGTGCCTTCGGATTTCAAACTAGCAGTGCTAGGTAAACGAATTTCTTAGTTCAAATCATTTTTAAATTATTCATACCTCGTGTAACAAGTTCAGTTTTGATAATCTTTGGAGGTTATGGTAAGTCAATTTTGTACAATTTAGTCGATAATTTTGTTTAGTTTGAAAAATTTTTTCTTCTTATTTTACAATGTAATCGTAATCGATGCGTGCAACTGAAGAATGGCAATAACCATGAAATAACGTTATATTGTACTTCGTATTACGAAATTTTCATTTTTTCAAATTTTCTTAATCCAGACCTGTTATGTGTTAATTGTCTCCTTTTTAAATTTTTTGAATTTTGATTTTCTACGTATTGTATTATTCTTATATTTTTTGAATTTAACCATAAATACATACTAAAAACCACAAATTTACTTAAAATTTTTTATTTTGAGTTCTTTTTCTAGTTTTACGCCTCACGGTTAAAAAACGTGGTAAATTTTTGAATTTTGAATTTTTTCAAAGTTTTTAGAAATCATATTAAGAGGGCAGTGCCTTCGGATTTCAAACTAGCAGTGCTAGGTAAACGAATTTCTTAGTTCAAATCATTTTTAAATTATTCATACCTCGTGTAACAAGTTCAGTTTTGATAATCTTTGGAGGTTATGGTAAGTCAATTTTGTACAATTTAGTCGATAATTTTGTTTAGTTTGAAAAATTTTTTCTTCTTATTTTACAATGTAATCGTAATCGATGCGTGCAACTGAAGAATGGCAATAACCATGAAATAACGTTATATTGTACTTCGTATTACGAAATTTTCATTTTTTCAAATTTTCTTAATCCAGACCTGTTATGTGTTAATTGTCTCCTTTTTAAATTTTTTGAATTTTGATTTTCTACGTATTGTATTATTCTTATATTTTTTGAATTTAACCATAAATACATACTAAAAACCACAAATTTACTTAAAATTTTTTATTTTGAGTTCTTTTTCTAGTTTTACGCCTCACGGTTAAAAAACGTGGTAAATTTTTGAATTTTGAATTTTTTCAAAGTTTTTAGAAATCATATTAAGAGGGCAGTGCCTTCGGATTTCAAACTAGCAGTGCTAGGTAAACGAATTTCTTAGTTCAAATCATTTTTAAATTATTCATACCTCGTGTAACAAGTTCAGTTTTGATAATCTTTGGAGGTTATGGTAAGTCAATTTTGTACAATTTAGTCGATAATTTTGTTTAGTTTGAAAAATTTTTTCTTCTTATTTTACAATGTAATCGTAATCGATGCGTGCAACTGAAGAATGGCAATAACCATGAAATAACGTTATATTGTACTTCGTATTACGAAATTTTCATTTTTTCAAATTTTCTTAATCCAGACCTGTTATGTGTTAATTGTCTCCTTTTTAAATTTTTTGAATTTTGATTTTCTACGTATTGTATTATTCTTATATTTTTTGAATTTAACCATAAATACATACTAAAAACCACAAATTTACTTAAAATTTTTTATTTTGAGTTCTTTTTCTAGTTTTACGCCTCACGGTTAAAAAACGTGGTAAATTTTTGAATTTTGAATTTTTTCAAAGTTTTTAGAAATCATATTAAGAGGGCAGTGCCTTCGGATTTCAAACTAGCAGTGCTAGGTAAACGAATTTCTTAGTTCAAATCATTTTTAAATTATTCATACCTCGTGTAACAAGTTCAGTTTTGATAATCTTTGGAGGTTATGGTAAGTCAATTTTGTACAATTTAGTCGATAATTTTGTTTAGTTTGAAAAATTTTTTCTTCTTATTTTACAATGTAATCGTAATCGATGCGTGCAACTGAAGAATGGCAATAACCATGAAATAACGTTATATTGTACTTCGTATTACGAAATTTTCATTTTTTCAAATTTTCTTAATCCAGACCTGTTATGTGTTAATTGTCTCCTTTTTAAATTTTTTGAATTTTGATTTTCTACGTATTGTATTATTCTTATATTTTTTGAATTTAACCATAAATACATACTAAAAACCACAAATTTACTTAAAATTTTTTATTTTGAGTTCTTTTTCTAATATAAACAGTTCTTACTGTTCCTTTCTTCAAATTTGTCTTGTCGTCCGAAAAACAGTAGAGACCTCGGAAGATAAATTGCATAGGAGATAATAAAATAGGTTTGATTTATTAAATATTATTTTCTGAACAATCCGACATTTTATATTTTCTATTTTAGAAATCAAAATTTTTCAATAATTTAAAATTTCAAAACTCTCTTGTTATTTCGATATCATTTAAATGAAGAATTATCTTCATTCCTAGAAAGTCATCCTGGCTGATGTGATCTGGTTTTGAACAGTAATTCTTATAGACCATATTTTATTATTGTGTCTTTGGTTGAAACTGAAATGAAACTGAACTGAAATGAAAAAAAATGATCCAAAAAACTTCTGAATGCAGTAAACAAATTTTTTTTTATTTTGCAAAAATACAATCCAATGCACCTGGTATGTGGTCTGAAATTTTCAGAATTTGCATTATTAAGAAAACTTAAAATGGAAATTAGCACAAATTTACATTTACAAACCAAGAATTACACACTATATTTGTGCTCAGAATTTATAATTACAAAACACAAGCGTGTGAATGTAATTATCAACATTACATCAGTGATACACTTATTTATTACACGAGAGATCAACTTTCGGAAGTTGTATTTTTCGATACTATATTTTGTATAGGTATTATTTGGTTCATTTTGCAATTTTCTTTATTAATTTTGTATCGATGATAATATTATTTTTATGCATTTTAATCTCTGAAATTTTGCATATGGCTTCTTACGATAAATCGCTGGTGAATTGTAGCAACGAGGGTTAATTTTTTGCTCAGTTTTTCAAGTTATTGCAATATCAAAATCTCAAATTTAATTATTAACCAATATAATTTAGCATTTTTAGCGAAATTGTGAAAAATAGTAATACAGCTTGGGACTACCGTTCTTTTCAACCCTTGTGCAATTTTTGCACTCGGCTATCACCTCGTGCCAAAAACTTCGCAAACGGGATATAAAGTACCACCTTAGTCCCATGATGTATAATATACTAAATTTTAGTTGAATACTAAGTACACCACTAATATCATATGAAATTGACGATGCGTTCATCTTGCGACTACAGTGCAAATAGTCGCTCTAAAATGTTGTCCAAACTGGTTAAGATTTGAAATTCCACTCAACTATCCGCAAGCAGCTAAGCGGAAGAATTTATTTTAATTTGTTATTGGTTTTTGGTTAATCATTTTGTGTAGTATATTTTGCTAAAAAGAGAACAACTGAAGGCATTATGGCAGTGATTAATGGTTTGGCAATTAAACTTATGTTGCAATAATATGCATTGTTTAAAATTGATAGTATTTTTTATTACGTGGTAATTAAACTTATGTTTAATTAAAATATACATATATAAATTTAAAATAAAATAAAAGCATATAAAAGACACCGAGTCAGGATATTAAGACGGGGAAAATCTTAAAACTTCATTTCCTGTTTATGATAAATTTAATCAATAGTTTGTATCTACATTCTCTAGAATGATTACATTTTCTCATAAAATCGGAATAAACAAAAAATAAAGGCATTTATGTAATTTCCTATGCATTAAGGCATGTGAATAATTTTAAGTAAAACTGGTAAAGCACGCTCGTGACACGAACACTGTATAATTCACCTCTTACTGTATAATTTGTCTTTTATAATGTAATTGTTTGAATAATTCATTGTAATGAACTATACTTACAACTTTACAAAATTTATATCTTTTATATAAAAGCTTTAAATTCCATTTTAATAGTTTTTTAATATATTTTTTAATATCTTCCATTTTCTTGTTTACAATCGATCATTATTTGTTATTTTATTATGTTTACCTAATGCATGAACCTGTAAAGCCCAAGCTAAACACACTTGAAATATAAACTACACACCGCACTTGCTCATGGCATACGTGAGGGGTGCTCACAGCTCATCCATCTGCTTACTTTGTTTACAGTCGTAGAATAGATGGATGGAACAGGGCAATAATATGTAATTTTATTTATAACGGAATACGACACGAGACCAAACATCCTTTACTTTTAACTTTTTTTTTCAAAAAACTCGTGCTACTTTTAAAGTTATTTTGTCATTTCCAATAAGGTAAGGGTGAAAATGCATGAAATTCGATTGATTACCAGCACCATGTGCTTCAAAGTCCTTAAATCTTTTTAAGGAATGAACATCCATCGCATATGTTTATTTCTTCCTTCTTATAAAGAAAATCAAGTCCGCCACTGTCAAGCATAGCAATATATATATGAAGTAGAATTATTAATTAATTTAATAATTATTGTTAAAATGTTAATTCGATCAAATTAAGTTAATCACATTTTTTTCTAGAAGAATTTTTCAAAAATTAATTGGCAACAATAAAATTAGAGCTCATTTAATAAGACACGATAAAATTCACGAATAACTTACATAAAGTTACGGTGTGTGCTAATTAATGCATTTAACACCATAATTAAAATAATTGCTATTAGTTTAGCAAAACTGTAAATTTAATTATGCAATGTAAATAAATAAAATAGCACTAATTTAGAAAAAAGTTGGCGAAACTTTTGTTAAACAAAATTTAAAGTTGGAAAGGTCCTGCAATTCTATAAGGATTGCTTTTATCTTTGATACGTACGTCTCCTGCATACATGTGAACTTTTAACCCTTTTATATCGAGGACGTACAGGTACACACTGGACTTTTGCATAATATAATTTGCATATTATTGTAACTTTGTCTGTTTGCTAGTTTATTGCGAGTTTTGCTTTTACCGCAAAATAAACTACAGAATATGTAGTAAAAGGATATAGCTTTTATATTTAAGGATATAAACGAGCTCGGAATCGGTGCCGTATGGGTTTCGCATAAATCACTTTGACAGACAGCGATATCTAAAACTGTCTCACTTTCTTCTCGTTCATTTTGATTCTCGAAACGCAACTCTGATATATCACAGTTTTTCTTTTACATAACATTAAATAATTCAAAGGTTTGAAATCTATTCAAATCGTCGTAACAAATATACAACGAGTCATAATGAAAGCTGTCATGTGGGTTAGGTCGAAAAGTCTCTCGGGATCGGTGTGTGCCACGGGAACAATGTGGCGAACTGCTGAATTATTCCGTTTGATAGTTGTGCAAAGCGGCTATAAGGGAATAGCATCTATCTCATTTGACAAATTGCATTTTTGTTTCTTCCATTATTGTAGTTATTATAAGTAATAAAGTGTTGGTGCAGTAACTAATTTTTTCTCTCAAGTTTCCCAAATTATTTTCACCCCACATGCATAAATCTACCGAACTAATCCACCCATTATCGTGGATTCGTTTCGCAAAGAATTACGTATTATTACTATGATGGATTACACGAGATCGGTAAAACCGAACAATGATGACAATGTATGGGTTGCATTTCAATGGAATTGGTGATCGGTCTTTGCAATGACGTTATTTTTGTTCCAATTTAAAGTTGTAATTATTATCGACGAAATAAAAAGAAAAGAACCGAACCGAAGCCAAAAGTCAAAATAAACATTATTTTTTAGAATTAAAAAATAATTTCAAATTATTTTGATCGTTTGTTACAAATGACATGCTTGTAATTCACATTTCATTAGGAAAAATTGTATTTCTTGTCACTAAATTCAATTTAGCGAGCACAAGTGAAACAATTTACAAGGTTCGGTTTTGTAGAGCTAAAAATTCGACGTAACATATGGCGATAAACCATTTTTAAATTAGAATTTCGTTGTACGAAATAAATTCAAAATTAAAAAGTTAACAAAGCTTTTTATCGCATTTTTCCCTAGATTTAATTGAAAATAAAGTTTAAGTTAACATCAAAAAGCTCGCTATATGGTGCGAAGCAAGTATTGAAAACCCTGTTGGAAGACAAAAAGTGACGAGGACACAATTTTCTGTTTTATGCATTGATAGCGAATAGCATAGTTCATTAATGCTTCAACAGAACAAATGCAAAAGTTTGTGAATACGCTGAAAAGCAAGATAAAGGAATAAAAGCTCGAGAACTGAAAATACATTGCATGTCGCATAAAGCTTGTGTTGTGAACAAAATAGATGCTAAATTAGAGTAGCTTATGATCCATAAATTTGATAGTGTAATGAAAAGTCTACAATAATTTTATTATTATATGAAGGATTTGAGTTATTTTTCTTATTTTGATCGAGAGACCTGTGCTCGATGGTGGAAAACTATAAGAACAGATTTTTAGTGAAACTCTTGTAGTAGCTTGTAATGAAAACTTATTTGCAATTTTGTTATATTTAGTATTTATTATGTGTACATTTCAGCTTGAGAAATGTAATATTGCTATAGGTGGCCTAATACCGTTTATACAGGGCGCACAAAGGGCTATAGTATAGTCTGAAGGATTACGACTTCGTCAGCTTATGTTTAGCCCTCTTCAATAGCTATTGATAGCGTACAATTACTATGGTTTGAAATAACCCTAAGCTGTTCTTGTGTTCATTCAACACCTTGGATATTGAAGTTGTCATAACGTAACATAAAATCAGTAGCGTAGATACTAAATTACTTCACTATTGCTTATTCAAAATTACTTATTTATAAATTAAACTATTCACAAATTGAATAAGAGACATTTCTGAGATTTCGACTTAAGCATTCCATTAAATTCTAGAATTTATGTTAATAATAATCAAATAAAAGCTTTTCGGATTATATTAATCAACTAAATGCTTTTAACGATAATTTTCTATTATTGTAAAAAGAAATGCCATTCGACTTTTTGTTACGCTACTGCAAGAACTAATCATTTTCTCTTTTCGGTTTTGTGTCCATCTTACATTTGCGTTTAATCTTAGCCGAGACTTGGTGAGCATCGAAAGAGCGCTACTGTCGATGATTTCGGATTAATAGGAAACTTTAGAAAGGCGTCATTTCAGTTATGTACTCTTAGATAAAAGAAAATTAGTTGGCATCTCGTCACGACGGATTTATGCTGCTTTGCTGTATTATCCACTTTATTAGCTTTGGTTGTAATTATGCACTTTTATGGCTAATGTCGTGAAAAATTTAAAATTACATTTTTATTTGGCAAGAACTATTTTTCGTACAACGTAGCATTTTCTGTTAATATTTATTTGATCACAGTGAAAACTTTACAACTCTTGGAATTTTGTGTCCCCAATGAGTAAGAATATGGTGAAAAATATCATCCATTAGCAGAGAGTTTTATGATCTGTCTGAATAAGATAAGACATTACAAAGTTAGCCAATCTATACTTTAGCAGTTTGCGGACCTTTTGCGAACACCTCCTCAAGACTGTTTACGAGCACAGATATCTTAGGCCACTTGTATGGGATGTATTTAGTTTAATCCTTTGTAAGTAGTTAAATCTCATGAGACAGAAAGTTGGTAGCAATGCATTACAGTTTTCCTACGTTAAACGTATAGGTTTACCTTTACAGCCTCATTTGTTATATATTTCACAGAAGAGCTAAATTACGACATGTTAGTAAAAAGAGCTTAGTTACACTAAAAGTTATACGTTATACTCTTAGTTTATAGGTAAAAGTAGCTTTTACAGTTTAATAACACAAAAAAGAACTTTCCTATTTTTAGTATTTCTTTTATTAGGTTCAAGAACTTAAAAGCTTCAGTTTACGTATATTTGACGTAAATTTATGATGTTTAAAATAATTTTTTTAAATTTATTATAACAGAGTTAAATGCTAAAACTAAAAAAACTAAAAGTTAAAGTTTAACATTAAAAAAATGTACAATGTTACATTTTTATCCAAAAATCTGTTTAGGAATTTTATTGTTAGGTTAAGGTAAGTTAGGTTAGGTTAGAAAATATTATATCCCCAGTTCCTTACTAGTTTATTTTAAATAAATATATTAAGATGCACGTTTTCGTAAAGGGCAAACCAAAAATGGTTTAAAAAGCGATTTAAGTTAAGATTCAAATGTTTTAGCGTTCCGTTAAGTGCTGTTGTTAATGTCCGTCCAATAAAGACAATCTGGTGCAATAAAAAAGTTAGGTTAGATTAAAGTTTTATTAAGCAATTTTATAACTTATTAAAGTAATTTAATTTTAATATTCAAACAATATACGTAGGTACTTATTTTTTTATAAAATACAAACATCGCAATTATGGTCTACACTTGAGCAACATTAACATGTTTATAATGATATAATTTGTAAATTTTAGTTGAATTTTTATTTAAAATTTATTGTATAAGAAATAGCTTTGAGCTTTTTAGTATTTCTCAAATTACAAACCATTTCATGTTGCTGTAATAGCCTTTTAATTAACTTTAATTACTTAAAATTTATATTACCGTGGTTTAAAAGTAAACAAATGTTTAGTTGTAATTTGAAATGATTTTTTAAATTTATAATTGTATAATCAGTCAGGACTAGTTAGTCACGCAACTTTTTAAATAAAGCATAATTACTTTATTTTAAAAGAAGTTAAGAGTATTGATTTATAATGTTAGTAATTAATTACATCTAGTTAATTTTGATTAAATTTTTTTAGAGGGCACTTTAAGATATTATTTATGAATAAAACAACACTTTTCGTCATAAATCATTTTGAAAGTTTTTAAATTTGAAAATAAATACGTAGGTACATAAAATTTTCAAGATTCAGTTATTTTTACTAAAAATAAAATCTACGCAAGAATCGCCTCTAAGATAATCGTTAGCTGTAGGAAGCAAAAGTTGTAGGAACATATTTTATTTTTCCATTTCTATTTTTTCTCGTTAAAAATTTACTGGAAGATTAATCCCGTCGTCTTTTACATATTTCAACACATTTAATTGGTTAATGCAAATCGGTAATGCTACTAAAAACGATAGGCTCCATTTAAAAACAAAATTTAAAGTTAAACTTGCAAAAGTTAACTAACTAGAGTTTAACGAGTAACGCATTTAGGTAAGCGACCGGAAATGCATATATTTATTTAATGAGTTCTTGAATCTTCATTTTAACAATTGCGTTTTCAATTTTAAAAGCTCACTATTAAAGCAGCTGTTTTCTTCTTCACTAAGTGGATACACACGTCATAAATACTAAATATGAATCTGACATGGTATATTGGCAACATATGACAACAACTTCCAAAGCCGCGGTAAAAATATTTATGCATTCAAAATGCGGGAAACATAACTCATAAAATTATAACGCATTTAATAAACAACCTTAGTTGTTATAATACTTAATATTATCCTTGCATTTTGTAGTCATAATGGATTTAAGAGGTTATTTTATTATGCCTTTCGATTCTATGTCTTCATTATTCCTTTGATAACTCACTCACCTATTTCCCCCATTTCCCTCACATATACACATGAAAGAAATATTTTTCTTTTTCAAGTTTTCATATATATGATCATACTTCCAACAATTTATTCGCACTTATGACAAGAACAAAGCTGAAGAAAACTCAAGAATTATTAGAAATTAACTATTCAAAAATTAAACATTGCTTCTATTCCTCTTTCAAACGTTAAGAATTTTAAATGCAGATAAAAAAAATAGTGTTACAAAGTAATGAGGAAAATCACCACCAGACGAGAAACAACAATGAAATTCTATAAAACAATTGCCAATCCAACGATTACATACGCAAGTGAAACTTAGATAGTATAAAGAAGAAATTGCATAAAAAGAAATTTCTAGGAGCACAGCTGGGTATAAACTAACAGATAGAAAAAGAAACGAAGATATAAGACAAGAACTAGCTAAAGATTAAAGAACTTAACAAAGAAATAGAAGAAAATAGATTGAAATGGAGCGATCATCTACAGAGAATGACTTCAGAAAGAATCCCTTTAAAAGCATGGCGCTACAAACCGGAAGAAAGAAGAAATAATTCTTGAAGTGACAAAAAAGAAAAAGAAAAACAGTCATAGAAAAGTTATATTATAAGAATGTTCTGTATAATGCAAGAGCGGTTATAAGAGGAAAGGCCATGGGAACCATGAACCCCTCTAAACCAAGGTATTACAATATTTTAAACCAATAAACTTATTGAAGATAGCTTTGTATTTATCAATATTTTGGTTATTTTTCAGAAATCCCTCTCCCCCCCAAGAATTTATAAAAATGACCTCCTCTGGTATGATGATGGAAGTAAAAGGGTATTTTATATACTGTTGTGACTTTTAGGACATTAAATTTGATATTTATTTACTTTGTAAATTTCATATTTTGTTTTGTAAAAATTTTATTGATTGTAAGTTTTGTAAATGTTTTTAAATTTCTGATTTTCCCACCAACTAGTTGAGCTGGTAACAACTAGGTGGGAAAACCAGGCCTTTTGCCATTGAGACAGTCGTCAGAGCGATCGAAACAAAAATTGTCTCTTGAGACTTTTGCGATTTTTATATTTGAGTTTAGTATTTTGAGAATACAATTGATTTTGATTTCTTTAATTTGTGAAAATTAAAAATTAAAAAGAAAGGATTATTTTTGGAGAATAATTTCTTGGATAATTAATATGATGATTAAAGATAAATTTTAATTGGATAATTAATTATTTGAATTTGGATAGTGAAATTAGAAAAATTAAAAATCAAAGCAATTGTAAATAAAATTTGATATCGTCGCACATGAGCAAGTTATTTAATAATTTAGCGTTCCATTTTTATATTTGGAAATTTATTTATTTGAAAATTTAAATTTGGATTGTAACGGGATATAAATAGAATCCTAATTTTGAATTTTGACGTTAACCGAACGGTCTAGGACATTTCGCCGTGGCCGTTTCGCCGTCGCCCATTTCGCCGTCGACGTTTCGACATTTTTTTTACTTTAATCTATAACTCAAAAGTTATAAAAAAAACTATAACATTTTGACTGCAAAAATTAATATTTTCGGGGCTATTAGAAAATTATAAATAACCACACCGAAGCAGCCCATCGAAAACCACAAACTAAATTTGGCGTTGACGGTCTTCGATCAGCTCAAAAAGCCGGGACATTTATTACGAACAGCTTGTAGCTGGAGTAGAATGTCCTAAAAATTTAAAAAATACAGGAACGCGGATGATAGAATATTGCGTATAGTTAACCGTTTTGACGAATACGATAACTTAGCGGAATACCGCCGTGGTATTGCTCACAATTACGAAATGGGGCAATAAGTACTTCTTTCTTTAGGTTATATTTTTTATATATTTTTTTATTTATTTAATTTGTATCCTTATTAATTTTTTTATTTAATTTTATATATAATTTGATAAAACTTTAATTGTAACTTTTGATTTATATTTTTTAATTAACGACGGCGAAACGGCCACGGCGAAACGTCCCATTCCGTAACCATTTATATTGAATTTGTTTTTAAAATTGGATTTTTTTTGAAAATCCTTCTGACGGTTACATTAAGTTTTTAAATATTTCAATCAATATTTGGTGACTTAAAATAATGCTCTCCCAACTGTGTCATTTCCATTTTTTCAACTTCCCTTGGTGCTTTTCTCATGATTAAGGCATTCCAAATTTTTAGTTTTCATTAAACTATACTTATTAGTTATTAATTATACTTATTCGTTTTAACGACTGCAACTTGTAGTTAACTGCTCTTATTCTGTAAGTTTCAATGTAAAGGTAACAAAAATTAGAAACATTCCGGATAATGAAAATTAGAAAGAAATGATAAGCAAAAAAATTATAAAAAACAAATTTGAACTAAACAGAATAAAATTGCATTGGCAATAGTGTGACTAGTAGCTAGCGTACCTATTGCTACTGCAAAAAATCTTCATTCGGAGCATCGGAGCATGTGGACTTATAGAAGTTTCGTGATTAATTGTGCTCGGTGTAAGTACTTAGTAGACTTGATTATCAGATTAACTTTTTGCCAATTGGTAATGCTTAATTTACTATTGTAAGTATACTGAGATTTTTATGAATAAGAATTCGTCTGTAGTTTTACTCAGATTAATGAGAATTCGACTGGTATGATTAGACTAATCAAACTCTGAAGTCGGATTTTGGCATGACGCACTTCCTAAAAATACCCACACCATATGTTAAGAAGGTTCAAAACCTACAAAACTTCACATCAAATCTAAAAAAGGTTAGAAACCTTCAATACTCTCAGGTGGGTTTTCAGAGAAACACTTTAAAGAATCCCACAAATTGTCAACTAGGGCTGTGAATTTTGAATATTCGAAAATTCAAACTTTCAGTACAGGCTGCTACTTGTTAGTTTCAGTGTACATTTGAATGCATTTTATTAATTCCTAGTGGTCAAATGTAAATTTAGTGCATCCTTAACTCATCATCCACAATTATAACTGGACGTTTCCTTATTGGAAACCTTCAAAAATTACAAATATATTATAAATTGGGGATATATAAAAAAAAATTGGATATCATGTCCAAATGATGCCGATATTCAAATTTTTAAGATCATCGAAGCATGTACTTATAAAGATAAAAATTTAATTTTATATGGCTAACTGTAATATTACAAAAAATATTTATGATTTATTTGAACCGATTTTTATTATTTGGGGCTGCACGGTCTCACTTTATGATAAATGATGTAACTCTGGGGGCTACAAATGGGATATTCCGCTCCCGCAAAATTTTAGCAACTTCTACATGCAATAGGTGTCTGTAAGTGTGATATCGAGCAAGGGAGGTTATTTTAAGTACTATTTTTGTTGCTTAGGCCTTATTAGGGTATAGGCCTTATTACGTGCAGTTACCTTAGTTACCTAAGTTACCTTAGTGTAACTACAAAAATAGCTGTTTGGAGTTGCCTTATTTTTTTAGAAAATTTAATAAACACTTATCAACTTACTTTGTTAGTTTACTATCTAAACAACTCGTAAGATATTATATTACTTACAATAGAAATTGAGAAATCCTTAATTAACATTATACCTGTTTGAAAATGTTGGTTTTTCTTTAATATCCCAAATATGGTAATTTGTAGTTACATTCTTCTGACTCTAAACCCTCGATATGCAAATGCATATAATCCGGTCTCTATACTAACTTATATTAAATTTATCAATATTTGCGAGCGATCAAAAATCGATATGTCGATTCATACCAAATTCTATTCTAATAATTTCTTCAAGAATTTCCTAACTTAAGTTAAGTAGTTAAGCAAGTTAGGTTAACTTAAGTAGAATACCTTCTACTAGTATATGAGCTTTCAACTTAGCACTAGCTTTAATTAATTCTTATATCACGGTACATAATATAGTAAGGTAATCCAGCGCTGCACTCTTTACGTGCATTAGAAATGAAACCATAATGTACAACGAGAGAGATGCATAATAAGGTATCTAAATGTAATAGTGCACATTTTAGATCGTCTTACTACGACAAACGTCGCAATTAGTCAGCGCTCTGTCTATACAACGCTTGCTTATAGGTACCCTACGCTCTATCCTTGTGGACGAAATTGTTCCACCTTAAATTTGCTCGTCGGATTACCTTACTACATTATGTACCGTGATTCTTATACATGTTGTGTTTATGTTCTTTTCTTAGCTAGTGAATTCTATGACCATTGGCAATCGTACACTTATTATCTATGTTTGTTTATGCGTTAATGATACTTCACTTTTTGATTAGTGAGTTACGAAAATCAACAAACGTTTTTCAAAACTACGCTCTCGGTGCTGTGACAGAGGTAACAACAGAGGTAACATCAGTTCTTGCAAATTAGTCTAATGTTAAAATTCAAAAAAAGCTAGTGTTCTAATCCATTATTTCCGGTTTAATGTGAACTTAATACTTATGAATATCTCAAAAAGATATTAAAAAATAATAAATAAAAATAATAATTGTTTGTACGAGTGGAACCTCCTTTAAAGAAATTATTTGAATGGGAAATACGGAGATTAAACTAATACCTATAATTAAAAAAACAATAAACTTGTATTTCAATGGCGATAAACAACTTATAACATTTTAGGTTATTAATTTGTTAGAATTAGGATGACTTTAATCCTTAGCCGCGTAATAGTAAAACTCCATGTTTATTATAATGCTATTAATTTTGATAACATTTTAAAATTTATGCAAATTAATTTATCCTTGGAATGTGGTAGTGGAATTATCGGGTATAATAGTAAAATGATATTGGAAATATTTTACTTTTTCATTAAATTAACAATATTTTTTGCAATATCATTAATTTTTTTTTATTTGAAATTAATAGAAATAATTTTAAGCCATTTCCATATTAATAATTAAACTTACAGTTATTGCGTAAGTACCTACCTACCTACCAACGAACGATGCGATGGGCAAAAAATTTTAAATATCCATTTGACATGACAAATTTTATTGACACATATTGAATTAATTAAATCGAAAATTAAAATATGCAAATTCGATAGATACTAATTATAATAAATTGTGAGGTAGCATTTTATGCAATAAATAAGATACTATGTAAGTACATGCAAATGAAAATATAAAACCACTTTTAAATAAAATGCAAATGTTTATTAAAAACGAAAAAATTCAGATTAACTTGTTATCCCACTACCACAAGGTGATAATGAAGTTTGTAGTACTTTACATGAAAAAGAAATAAGTCTTTTATGAACCCTTTTGATTTGACTGAAGTAAAAGTGTTACATTAACAAGAGGACGATGGTGATTATAAAAACATTAAAATCTTCTGTCGTACCAAACTCATTGCTATGCAAGACTGGACTTTCTCGGGTCGGGCCTCACAAAAGGATCCATACAAAAGGGACAGGGATATAGACGTTATAATGTCATGCATAAAGGATACCTTTGTACGAACTCGTCACTCAAGCTTTTATCAAAAGTTTTTGTCATATAAGTAAATTAAGTCATAAATTTATTTATACTGGAGGTCTTAATTTACTTATCAAAGTAAAATCTAAATTAAACAATTGTATTAAAGAACTTAATTAATGGCTTTAGGTACGAAGGCAACAATAATTTAAGGAATAAACGGCCAGATTAGTATACCATAAATCAAGATTTATGTAAAATAAAAATATTTTTTTGTTATCGAAAAACTCAAGTTGGTTGAAATCGGAACAAAAGATCGTACGCACTTAATTAAGATCGAAGATAACAAATAATATCGAACAAATCTTAACAAAAAAGTTACAAAATTTAAATATGCAAAGAAATACTTTATCCTTGAATGTGAGAACACTTTACACTTTTAATATTTAAGAATTAAGCGATCAAAGTAAAAGCAAGGCTTTTAACAATTGACAAATGACAACCCAGTGTACGCTACCACCCGCAGTTTATGTTATGACAACTGTCACTATTATTAATATAATATATGAGACCATCCTGTAAGTCCGGCATATTCATAAATTTTACCACTTTAATCCATTAGAATATGGCTCTTCTGCGTAATACACATAGGTGTATTATTATTGTTAGCAGTTATTGATATCACAATTAGTCAAGTTCATAAATAATAAAAGTATTTTTGGATTGGTAAAAAATTTCAAACTTAATTTGCGGTTTTGTTTTACAATTAATTACGGACAAATATAGCTTGGTAAAATTTTTTTTTAGTAAACCGGAAAAGGGGTTCACTATTAAGCTGCAGATTTATTGCGGTTTTGATAGGGTATTTCTAAATATGTGAGCACATGTTGCACACACTTTAAGTAAATAAGGGTTTTGGTTACATTTAAGAAAGGGTTGCGTTCTTCAAGGGGACAAATTAATAAACGCAATGCTACGTCTATGACTAATTTATTTTTAAAACATCTTATGTCAATAGAAAAGTGAAAACGTTTTTTTTTAGCAATTTATTGGTCATCATCAACTGGCAATAATAATAAATTAATGTTTGCCAGAGAAGAACAATAGAACTTGTAACTAAATGTCAAGGAACTTGCATTGTTCTTATTGTTTAAACAATTCGTATACATAAATACCAATATTATAATAATTATAATTGTTTCATGTTTACCTTGAAAAAAGTAAAATAAATTGATTCATAAATAAAATTGAACTTAATCGATTGCCTTATATACACAACATTACTGTTATAGGTAATTTTTTGCATTACAAAATTTTTATTCTAACTTTCCAAATTAAACATTATTCAACGGCGGTTAACTGGTAATTATCTTGTCTGGTAATTCAATTTAAAAACAAAATTAAATTTCTACTCGTGTGGTTTCTTACAAATCAGGTTCAAATAATTCAAGAAACAACTGCGAGTAAAAAATGTGGGATCTATAGGAAAATGATGATAATTAGAAATGAAACTTGTCAATTTTAAGCTAAGGAAACATCGATTAAGTTATAATCTCAACAAGATATGGTTAAGCATATATAGGTACCTACTTGTATTATGTATACGGGCACTTTTATGTTGCCGTAAAGTGCTATTTCACTTATAACAATAAAAAAATTTCAAGAAAACTATAAGTGATAATTTAATGAGAGTACCTATCTCAATTTCTACTTACTATTCAAATTTATGCATGTAACGTGAATGAATCAGCAAAATTGCTTATGCTTTTATGCATCGAACAGATTTTTTGTTTTTAATTTTTCCCGGTTGCATCTGCATTAATCACATTAACGATTAGGGGAATTTACAATTGCTAGCATTTTCCATTTCTTTATTTTGCTCAATGGTTTTAAGATTTTCAGGTTAGGATAACACAAGTTGTAATAAAAATCCTATAGAATTTCTTGTTATTACAGTGAAGTATATCAATAATCAAGTTTTGCTTCGAACATCAAAGCTCGCACCTAAAATAAAATTAAAATTTATTTATTTGTTTTATCTAAATATAATCGATCATATTTCGAGCGGTCAAATTGTTTTGTTATTTAAAAAGATTAGTAACTTTTAACGTTGTTGTCTTATAAAATTATGCTGCGTGTTGATGAAACTGGCAGGTGCAATTAACTATACTTAACTATTTTGGTTTCCTGAAAACAAAAACCTTTTTTGCACTCATATAATGTTAAGAGTTAAAATAAGCATTATATTTTTGTGGTTGCAATTTTCATGTGCTGGGTTAAAAATAATTGTAAATTTTTACCAATTCGCAATTTTTAAAATTGCTGGGAACCCTTGCAAATGTCTGCAAGAATTTTTACTGCCACTATTAAAGAAATTACTGCTTTTGTTTACAAATTGAGGTATAACTAAAACAAATAGATGAGAAAGTTTAAAAAGAGAGATCTGGAACGAATGAAACAGATATGGAAGTTTATATTGCCTTTTTTGTTTCTAATGTGCACTTTACTTTGTTAAAAAACAATATTCTTACTTTTATTGTATAATATATATGTTAAACATGTATGATACTTGCCGAAGCTGATAAAGCTACTTGGATTTCTCTTTATTTTTGTATATTATTTTGATTTATTAAAGTCATAATTAAACATTAGTGCACGGTAATGTTTTGATCTAAAAAATATGATTTCATGATTGCATAAGAGAAAAAAATTCGCGAACGGTTCTCCATTTATGCCCAAAAATCTTTTTTTTTTAAGAAAATCCTTGGGCAAATAATATATTAATTAAAATATAAATCAAATATAGATGTACCTATAGATAAAACAAATGAAAATTTCAGCTTCATTACTCAATTATTTTTCTCTTTTACTACAACAAAATTTCTTTGCTAATTTAACGATTTTTGTAGATCCAATGTACTTTATTGTGAAATGCACTGAAAATAATAGAAAACACGTGGTATATTATTTGCAAAATTATCTAAAATGTTTTTGATAAAATTACAGTATTTTTGGCCTTGGCCTTGTCTTACTTTTCAGATATTACTTCTATTTACTTATTCTTGGAGTCATTATTTATTTTAGATAAGCATGTAATAATTTATTAATCTCTGTGAAGTTTATTATATCATTCATCAGATCAATTTTTTTGCTATAAGGAAATTTGTATTTGTAATACAAATTCGATAATATAAATAATTTTATTATATTAAAAAATGATGAATGTAAAAAATTACTCGCAAATAAATCTCTACAATAATTTTCTATATATTAAATATCGATATATTTTTAGCAGTTTTCGGGTCCAAGACTTTTGGCGAACATTATTTTTATTATTATTATTATTATATGTATACTACAATTTATTACACTTTCAATTAAACAGTTTATCCACGTGTAATTCAAAAAATCAATATATAGAAGCTCAGATCATTTTAAGTTGGAATATATCATAAAATATCATACAAGTTAACCCGAAGCTAATTTTGATTGAACCTCCACCTCAATTATAATTATAAGAGAACATAACTAACATATTCAACAATATCCACCCAAGACCGATCCGATATCATACATGGGAGGTATCGTCAGCGTATATAGTGATTATATAATCATTAGAAGAGATAGGCCGGAAAAGATAATTAATGATGGACCATACTAAAAGATAGTAAAACATTGACAAGCAAAATAAAACTGATCGAACTCAAAACAGATCCCCGTTACCACAAAGAAAGCTTTCTGCAGTTAAGTTCAATTTAAAAATTTATAATTTTTGCGCCGATGAACAAAATTCATCATATTGATAAAAAATTCATAGTATTGATGAAAAAATCATTATATTGATAAATTTTGTTCATCAACACGATTAAATTTGGTAAACCAAATCTCACCCAACTTTTGATAGCGCAAAAGTCTTGCTCTCCGATTGCTCCAAATATAATTAAGTAGTATAAAAGATATGCTAAATTTAAATTGTATATCTATTACTCAATTCCAGACAAAATATAAACAATTAAAAGTAGAAAAAGCAAGCAAATTGTTTATAAATTATTCTAGGTTTTTCTTATGAGAATCTGAAATCCGAAGCACATGCCACATGAGATCTTCTTCTTCTTCGAGTGCCGAATATATAAGGAATCTACTGCTTAACGATTAATGTGTGGGCTTTGAATCACATAAATGTAATACACTTCATTTTGATAAGCTTTTCTCAGGTTGATTAACCTCGGTGGTCAAATTGGAAGCTTTCGAGATGGAATGCAAAAGTTATAATAAAGCAATTTTAAAAGATGTGGAATGAGAGACGGAAAGTTGAATATTTATACTGATGTGTGGTTATTTGTGGTTATTTACGGGCTTTGGAGTAACTTTTGTATTGGCAAGCAAATGCAGAAATATATGATTAAATATATTGTTGTGTTCCAAAATCCTCAATTAATCTTTTATTTATTTTAAAATTTCTTAATATTTTTAATTATATGATTTTGCTACCAACTGGTTGACGTGGCAACAACTAGGTGGGGAAACCAGGCATTTTGCTGCCACGATGACCCGTAAGACTAAATTTGTCTCTAAATTTTAATTGCGATTTTGATAATTAACAAGCGTTTAATTTTTGCGCAAGTAATTTCAATTACTTTTGAGTTGAAAAATTGTCTTGTATTTTGGATAAAATTGAAAATTTGGGAAGGAGATCGAATATTTTCAGTAATTGGTTTTTGATTAATTAAATTAGAGACTGATGAGATATTAAAGAATTAATTATCAATTATACTAGTAGTTGATTTGGTGAAATTTATAAAATTAGAAATTACCTAGATTGGATTTGAAATTTATTTAAATTTAAAATAAAACTTGAATTTTGAATTTGAAAATAAGAAGATAAATAGAAATTGTGTAGTAAATTTTGACGGTCTCAAGTCCATTTATGGTAAAGATAAAATTTTGGAATTGTATTTTAATAAAATATTTAAAAGATTTGTGGAATAAGTAGAATTTCATTGTCGACTGTGCAGTAATTTGAATCCGAAACATTTTATTTGGGGATAAGCCGATATTAACAAATTACAAGTTCACACTTTTAACTTACAGAACATATACGTTAAATTTAACGTGGAATTTAAACCACAGAAAAATAACCAGTAAACGAATTCAACTCCCTCGCTTCTACATCGAACTATGCTTATTGATTACAAAAATGTATACGGCGATATAGCAATAGAAGAAGATAAAAACATAATGACCAATGTAAAGAATTAGTTATTATGAGCGGTTGATAGAAAAGCGGGTAATTTAAAATTGTTTTACCATAATACTCGACACGTTTGGCTACATGCAGCATCAATTTACCGAGTTCACGGTTTACTTATTATTTTGTATGCGTAAAGCAATATTCATATTTTCGTAATCACAATATTTCATTATTTTTTTATTAAAGCTACCCTTTGGTGCAGACAAAATTAAAAATTATATTTATAAAAAGCGAAATAAAAAATTTAAACTTTGTACTTATGTTTTTACTGTTGAAAATAATGGCATTGGTAAAGTGAATAGCCGAACGTTTTAATGATTTTACGCTGTATTTCTGAACATGAAGCTGAAAATTAAATAATCTGCCTTTCAGGATTACATTTAATATTCACTAAACAAATTCCATAAAATTTACTCGATTGTTCTAAACAAACTTTTTTATATTTTTTGCTTTTTGTCCTGTATATGGGAGTGTTTTATAAAAATTTACTAAATATAGGATAAATATTCGTTGAACAGTCATAGCGCTTTGATTGATATGTTCTGAGTGCACTCAGAATTAAAATGAATCTTAAGAGTAGTCTTTAATCGAATATCATTTTGCTAACTTTGTTTTGTTTATTTTGAATTAATTTATAAAATTGCAATTTAAATTTTTACACTGGCAGGAATGGCTATTGCAAATTTGAGCAAAACTTATAAAATTGTTCAAATGAATATTAATTTTGTCAAGACAAAATAAAAATTATAATAATAATTAACCTTTAAAATGAAAAAGTATTGCAAAATTGGTTTTTGCGAATATAAATAATGATAGTTGCATCATTAAGAAATATAATTGCAGAAATAATATGAGTTATGAAAAAAATAAAATGGTATTGGTAAGGTTAAATGAATAATTTTTTGAAAGGCTAATTTAAAAGTTACAACTCCTATTAACCAGTTAGCTAGTTGTCTAAAAGATATCAAGCTGTAGCTTTTCGTTTTATTTATTTTAAAACGAGTCACTTGTTAACACGCAATTGCACTTGGCCTTCTCAATTCTCAAACTTTCCAACTACCGACTAAAACTTCCAATTGTTTAAGCATACATTAAAAAAAATCAAACGGTCGTGACTGGCTATCTTCTTATAATGAGTGTAGCTACGGTCATTTATTTAGACGTGAATAATAATAGCAAATTAAAGTTGAGAAGATAACGGCGAAAAGCGGACCGTGTTAATGAAGGAAGGTTTCATTACAGCGATGCGATCTTTGGCCGGGTGGCTTTGAAAATACAGGCTATTTCAATCGGGAGCATGTTCTTTCGGGATGATTGTATCTCTAATATTTATTCGGTAGTTACACAACGACCGTATCTATATCTTAGTACACTGCAAATCTTTATTACAGCAACTTGATTATTTCGCATTTACATGTAATTGCTAGTTCTGTCTTTTACTATTTTCTTATATCCTACAAATAAATAACCAAAGAATAAATTATCTCATAAATATTTAACTGATATTAATACTTTTATTAATTGAAAAATTAAATATGAAAATAATATTAAAGATAAAAATGTTGGGCTTTAAAAAACATTTTCTGTGGGCAATCAAAATACAAGACTACGGCCGGCAAAAGAAAATAATGTCGTATATGTTCTCAAGGGACAAGCATGTAACAGAGAATTGCTGTGGCTTTTGATCATATTCGGGCATCATGTGTTGTTTTTTCGTTCAAAAATTACATATATCGTAAAAAGCAGCGACTGGTCACAAGGGATAAAGAATAGCACGTGGCCCTGTTATATATTTACTAAAACAGTTTTAAATTTAAAATTTGTAGGAGTAATTTATTTTTTAAATTAAATAGAAAAAGTTACAAAAAGTTGCTAATTTCTGAATTACAACTTTCAACTTTTTGATTTCTAAATTTATTTTAAAAATGTTATTTAAATAATGAATCCTACATTACTCAAGTTCGATCACCGACATTTCCCTACAGATCTAATACAAAAACGTCAATTTTAGCATTTTTCCACCATAAAAGAGAAAAATTTGTGAAGGAATGTTGGTAATGAATTACATAATTTTTATTCAACCAAAGACGAGATCTTTGTTTTTAAGTTAAATTAGGCTGTAAGTAACTATTAAATAAATTTATAATACATTTTTTAACCAGTAGTACGGCTAGCAGTCAACTGAACAATTCATCAATTCTTATCTGAAAATTTTATACTTCAAATTAAATTATTTGGAAATTTAAAGGAAAACTTAATGTAGATACTCTATGAAATCGTTTAATTTCAATGTTATTTTTCAAATTCTACAACAATTTTACAAAACCCAGTGAAGAATTTTCGCACTTACCGGTGTGCATTAATTTACATGAATTTGTTTTGAATGAGTGAAAGGTTAGTAATTACTGAACCTGCACACAAAACCTCTGTCTTTGATATCAAGAAAAAGAGCAAAGTAGTAACTTATCCCGTCAGGAGCAAATAAAAATATTATTCAGTGAGCAATAATAATTATGTATTTAAAAGCTTGTGGTTTACTCCTCAATTTTAGAACTTTTTTCAGCAATTTCACAATAGTTTTCTGGTAGAATCTTCCATTTTTATTTACCAAAAAAGCTGTAAATGAATTTTACAGGCCTCCAAAGCAAAGTTCTTCTTCACTTTTAAAAGATGAGATTCTGCCAAGAATTTTGCTCAATTTGCTAAAAAGGGTCAAAATATGGCGTTGAGCTGACAAAATTGAAGTTCTTCCAATTGGCTAATTGATGTTTTTATTGGCTCAATTGAGAACTGTACAGGTATAGTTGTTAATTGAGTTGAGGAACTCATAATAGAAGATTTCCTTCCAATCCTTCCAAACGCAGAACATAACACGATCATCACGATTTTTGCATTTTTGCATTACAGAGCTTCTCAAACTATGGGTCTCAAGTGTAAACTTGATAGATTATTCTTGATATTAGAAGGAAGTCCGAAATTTAGAGAAAGAAGAAAAAAGCAAAAGCTTGGAGATCTTTGATTCTAATTACGAAGCTGTAATTATCCAGTTTGCTAACATTTCTAGAAGAAAGCAAGACCATACTGTTCATGCGTTACCATTTTACCTCCAAATACCTGTTTCTGTCTTACCCAATATTTTCACTTTCAGTTGTTTATATATCTCGGAAATATGCAACAAATTATTCATCGCTAATATTTACCCATCACTGAAGTTATAATTGAAAGTCGATTTGGAATGAAAATTTCAGCAAAAAGTATTTAGGCATTTACATTTCACGATTGTTCATTTGTTTAAGACTTTTTGCGGCAATAATTTTCAAAAATTGCTACATAGGTTTATCAGAAGCAAAACTTGGTAACTTGGCCTCGAATGTGTGACTGCACACAATCTTGCCCAATTAGTATAATCCAATTTGAAGATAATCCCGTTACCTAAAATTCTGGGAACCCTTTTGAGAAATCCTAATTTCAACCATGTTGAAAGTGTGGAAACTATGAGAGAACAGTAAAATTTAGTGTCTATTAACAGAGTCATATTTTCGCAAACAGAAAAGCTGTAGTAGCCATATAATATTATACAACAGCATACAGTAAATTTGCATTTCATTAGCAGGCATCAAGATCTCATAAGCGGCACGTAAAAATGCCTCGCTCCAGACTTGTAATAAAATCATTGTATCTTGACATCCTAAGTAGTCGGAAAATTTCAATCTTGCGGTTTGTTTAACATCGACTGTGTCGATTAAATGATAATTTACTGTACAAAGATAGGTTTTGAAAATGTTTTAGATCTTTAATTTTCCAATCCCTATTTCTCTCTATGCAGTCGATAGTTCTTCTGAAAGGTGCTTTTTCATAACTGTCTTTATACCCTCTCTCCAACTCTATCGTAGTATCTTTCGAATTCTTCCTTCTTGTGGTGCCCACTTTATGATTTTTTTCGGTAATATTTCTATATTCTCTGAATTTGTCCGCACTAGACCAATTGTTTTGTTCCAATTTCGTGTGTCCTATTAGGCACCATGCCAATAATTGAATATTACTTGTTTCGTTCTGTAGTCTTTTTAAACATTCAATTTTCCGCCGATTCCTTTTAGAAATTTATAATATGACGTACATAATATTCGATACCTCTCGTATTTTTGGCAAATATTTGGGTTCCAAAAAATACTGTAAAACGATGGACCATAAACTGAAAGGGAATTATTAGTAACTTATGCAGTCCGTACCAGCCGTCAAGAAATTTTCAAATTTCTGTATTTTTGCATAGACTGGTGTCCCTTCTAGGTTTGCTTATTACTGGGCTACCCAATAAAAATTAATTTGTGTTTCTGTTCGCATTCTTAGCATTAACATCTCATTATATACCGGTATTGAGTATGTAGCTGATGTACCTAGTTTAATTAAAATTCACCGAAATTGAGTTAATTAACATTAGAGCTTTTTGTTTATATATCATTAATTATCGATTAATATCGAGTTCCACTACTTGAACCACGTATCAATCGATTACTTTTTGATTATAGATGTAATTTAAATAATATTTGAATCAATTATTTGAGAAACCCGATAAATCCATAACAATAGTTTTGAGATAATCAAAGAAAACTGTTTAATTATTTTCAATTGTCACTTTTTAAAAGTTGTTCAATGTCAATGGGAATTAGTTAAAGAGTTTTTTTGCAAAGAAACAAAAATTTTCGAAAGCAAAGGTGGCATAAAATCCGTTGTAAAAGTAAGTCATATATGGATTTGTCGGGTTTCTCAAATAAGTGATTCGTTTATTGTTAATTGTTAATAGTAATAAAATTGAATACTAACTCATCAGCTCATAAGGGTAGGTCATGTTATTTTATATCTACACTTCTATTACTTACTGGGAGGGATGTGGAGGAACAAAAACATAAATATTTCCTGAAAATCCATTGCAGAAATGACCATCGGCTGTTTGATGTGAAAGACTCTATCTAGTATTAATTCATAATGAACGACTCTTCTGGCGTACCACTTATATTTCCTTAATCCCAGATAGCACAAACAGACCAGCAGCCGTATAGCATGATGAAAACCTAATGGTTATATCTCTTTATATAAAGATCAAAGGGCGAACAGTTCGTCCTTTTTTGAACTCATCATATCTAAGGTTGATATTGGTTTGTGCGGGTCCGGTCTCTAATTAGTCCACTCTTGTTGATGCAAGTCACCGTGATTTGACTAAACTACCGAAACTTTACTGCGTTTGTTGTGGTTGGAAGCTCGCAATCGTTTGCACGACGCCTTCGATAATTGCTATAATAAATTGCTAATTAAATTAAACCACTTTTTTATCGTTTGATCAAATATAATCTTATCGTTACTTCCACGTAAAATTTATTAATTGTATTTCCGTTGACGATTAACATCATATCAGATGTGGCCGAAATTTATTGACATTTTTAATTTCTACCTATCGATTTGGCTTATTTTAAATAGAAAATTAATTTAATATAGAAACTCGTTTAATTCGCACAAAAATGCAAATACTTAAACGTGTAAGCCTTAAATAACAGCACAATTGCAAGAGATTGGAGAATACATCTGCATAATTTAGCATCCGAACGACGATATCATTGTCTCAGTTTTGCGTTGATTTTTTTTACTTATTATCAAACTGGTTTTGTTTAATGAATATTTCTCGATACAAGACAAATGGATCGAGAAGATGGTTATATAGTTAAATAATCGGTTGGTTGCTCCCGCCCGTTACACGAACCGGGACACCAGAATGTGTTCGGTTGAAATAATGGTTGGACGTGCAAGAGTGACACATGCCGACCCCTAAATCTGTCCTCGTCTGCAATCGAATACGAGTTGTGCATAATGAGGTCCCTTCGTTAAGACTTTCGTTATACTTTGCTCATTAGCTTCGCACACATATACAGGTTAAAGTTCATTATTGTCTTGTGATCTCGAGCAAAGCCCTTAATTACGAACTTCACCAATTTGGTCGGCTCATTCTCATTTCCTGCTCTCATCTATTACATATCGGCTGACAGACTGACACGTTTCAACTAAGCTTTCAAAAAGTAATTTGTTTCAAGTACTACCGAAGAAAACGCAAAAAGTAACTGCTTGTTTACTTTATGTAATTTGTTGAGTGTTCTGGGCCGCCTCGCAGTGCAATCTTTATCAGTTAGCGTTGAATTATAGTCTGTCGAATGACTATCCGAATTTCAATTTTCAATAACAGTAGAGTGGTTCGTAGCGGTAACTTTACATACGAGAACAGGCATTCGAAGCGAGAGTTATGCTTAGGATTGTTAGAACAAAACGATGTAAAACAAGCCGGAAGTGGTCCCGCGGGACTCGTACCCCGACTCGGAACTCGCAGGAATGAAAGAGACCAGGCGTTCTTTTGCAACAAAATACGAGTGCTTCGGGAATGCGGCTCGCCGAGAAATGATGCACACAGGGACGGCAATTTTTAAATAATTGACTGGAGTCCGGTGGAAAATGAATTACTGTTTGATCCCTCTATAATGTAGCTGATCTTACACTTACATAAGATCATCAAACCAACCAACCCCGGAATATTACCGTGTCAAATTCTTTCTCGGCGCTGGTTTATGTGTCATACATTATACATGAAAAGCATTCGACCTTAATACTAACTTAAAAAGGTATACACTTTAGTTTCGATAACCATTTATAAATTGAAATTATTGGAAATTATTATTTCTCAGAGTTATAATATTACAATTTTCTTCATAAAATTTCTACTATAGAGAATCTTGGAAAATTTTCCTATACCTAATAATTTGCCTAATGCATTACTATTTAATATTTAAAAGCGCAGTTCCTTTAACTTTTAAAATATGTTTATCGATATCAATTTCCTCCACTTTTATATCCACACAATAATTTTATAACCAAATGTTGATAATATTACAATGCTATTGCAAGGGAACCAATCTATTAGCGGAAAAAAATTCCTATATAAATTTACTACTCGAATAAAACACAACATGAATAGTTTATAAATTATAAATTACTGGCAGGTCAGGCGGCTTTTCGACCGCCCTGACCTCTTGGTGCGTGAATGATGTGGAAAAGACTTTTCTCTACGAGGTCGTTAATACCTTGATCCTTATTTTCAATAATTTGCTTTAAATCAAATCAAACAAAAATTAATTAAACATTTATTTATGTTATAGTTAATAGTGTATGCTCTTTTTTTCTACTTCTCCAATTATTTACGTATTTTTCTAATATTTTATCGCGCATAACAAAGGCCGAAAAATTTGTGGATACAGAATACCCCACATTGGTAACCGAATACTGCGCTGGAGGGCATTTCATGCTCCCCAGACCCCCTGGATTTACAACGACGTTGTATATTTATGGACCAGTTTTATAATATCATCAATTTAAGCAAAGTTCAGTTGAAACTGAACACTTTAAAATAGTTTGCTAAACATGGTTATTTTTAAGTTAAAATTATGTTATTGGGTTTAGAATAAGGGCTGTTCATTTACATGATTATATTAATAATAATCCTAAGTTGAACTTAGAATTAAAGCTTAAGTTAGCTACATCTAAACTTAAGTTCAGTTTAACCCTGGAACTGCATACTGGGGTCTCAAAAACCCAAAGCGTCATTTAAATTAATGCCACGTGTGCTGTAATGATTGTTTTTTTAATCCATTCTTGTAAATTAAGTTCAAAGTTATCTGAGTAGGTGTGAAAAATCGTAGGTGCCTTTTAGTCATTAAGCGAATTACAATAATTAAAAATAAACTTTTATGGGTATCTCAGACCCCAGTGTGCAGTTTACGTATACTTTTAAAATTTAACATTAATTTAATTTGATGGAATATGAGCTTTATTTGCGTAAAATAATTATTGATTTATATCAAAGTGAGTTTTAAAGATATTATGACTTCATTATAAACATATTTTGGTTATTTGTTAAATTTAAAAATTTTAAATTAAAAAAAATAAAAGGCTATGCTATGAATGTCAACAGCAAAGTTGAGAAGCTTGTTGAGCTTAATTTCACAAAATTTATCCCATTTTTCAGGTTTTCAATAATAATTTGACCAAAACGGACGAAAAATTACTATCTAATATATCCTATATACTAAGGCAGTATTGTTTAAGAGTACTAAACAAAAATTTTGTTAAAATTGGTTGTTTACTTCAAAATATCATAAAAACAATATTGGAGTCTCTAAAACCCAGTGTGCAGGACACGTTACAAAAAATAAGTGTGAACTTCCAGGGTTAACTTAAGTTCAGTATAGAAAGCTATTTCAGTCTGTTTTCTTTTAATCAATGCACCTTCTAATCTATTAATGTAATTTTTTGAAGTTTTTTAAGGGAGCATTTGGTGTCAGCATTAGGCTAACTAATGAAATGGACCGAATGAATTGGATTCATGGTGTCTGGTGGAAGCCCAAGTGCGCGAATCTATTATTGGGGTTGGAGATTTCTATTTCGACAATCGAAGGATTATTTTATTTAGAAATTGCAAGTTGATCTGAATGGATGTTTTGTAATTATTAAAATCTACGAGGATACATATATATAATTATTAGGTTATGCTGAACTTTATTTGATTACTATTTATTTTGCTATCATGTAAAACTCATGCTAGTCAATTTGAACTGTCTGTTACAGCAGCACTCCGTTACACAAAACATTTTGAACTGGATTTCTCTTTTAGAAATTCCTGACAATATTTTTCTGAGTCGGATTACTTCTCTGTCTTCAACAGTACTTGCTAACATTTTGAATTCTCATCTAGAGTTTCCCACTTTCTGTTTGCCTTTAAGTCTCCTTATGTCTTGTTGTATAGTTTTATTTTGGTTTTAGATTTCATTGCTGAGACGGATTACGAGCTACGACTAGCTCATCATCGGAGTTTAGGCATGAAGGGGCAAGGAATTTACGAACGGGTTTTTCAACAAGTGGAAAGATCACTTCGTTTTGAATTTTTGAACCTCTCTTTTTGTTTCTTTGTCTCAGAGTCTTTTGTTTTATGTAAAGACAGAGTGACTGCATTTTTTACTTATGTTAGAAGAGTTCACTTGCAAAGATACCTCGGTAGTTTGCCATTGCCAAGTTACCAACTTAAAAAATAAAGAGATTTTACGGGCCAGTGCGGCTTTCAGGCTGCCCAATCAGGTTGATCAAATTACAATGTTAATCTTCAAAAGTAGGTAAAAGTGGGTATCATATCTTTTTAGGTAAGAAATATTGGATTACTGTGATTACCACTGTGATATAACAGATTTATTTGAATTGACAAATCTGTTTCAATTTTTTCAATCAAACTTAAACACGATTATTTTGATCAGAGTTGGCAATAGTTTAATATAGATTTACAGTAATAATAATTAATGAGTAGTCCGTTTAGGGAAAAATGTATAATTTAAAAGTTGCAAGTTGAATCTAAATAATTATATCACATTTATTTTTTGTGAAAAAACGAAAAATCAATCGCACTTCGCACACGTAAGATGTATACATATTTTCGGTTTTTGAAACTGCGGAGGGGGGCGCCCATACCCCTAGTACCACCGGAGTATTTGTTCTCCAAAGTAGTTAGTGGCATTTTGTACACGTTAGTTTCGTTCCAAGTTGGCAATAATAATAATAATTTTAATTTTAATTTAAAAACAGTAATCTTGAACTAATTTCTTTTAAAAAATTCGGTAGTACAATGAAAAGCCGAAATTAAAACAAAAATTGATTTACGAAATTATTGTTTGTAAGGTGGCCACCCGGTATATCTACTTTTCGTACAAATTTCCCCGCAAATTATTGAACCAGTTTTCTTGTCAATCCCACCCCCCATGACCACCCAGCGAAGCGAACGAACGGTAAGAAACAATTGGCATACTAGTAATTAATTATGCGGTTTTTGTTTATAAATTCCTTCCTCTCTTCTCTACGTTAAAAATAAATTATTGTGAAAGGGAACAAATTGCTTCATTTATAATATACATTTTGAGCGTGCATGCTTGTTTCATTTTTTACCTCATTCCGAAATGGGCACCACACAATTTGAAAAATTAATTAGTTTATATTTTAATTTAGGTATTACTTGTCTTGCAGTCTCAATAAATCATAATTAGGAGCTGATTATGTTTCCATCAAAGTAGGTAATATAATAAATTACTTATTATGGTAATGCACCTACCGATATAATTACCTACCATAATTCCCAAAAAAACAGGGAATAATAATTAAGTGAATATTGGAAAGTAAAGATTCCAAACAAGTTTGGAATCTTAAAGTACAATTGCAAATTAAGTGGTTTATTTAAGTGGCCATCTTCCGTGACAATCTAAGCACTTATTAATATTTGATAGAATTTACTGATACCACATTACCTCTTATGCGTGTACATTAGAGGAGGTCATCAAATAAAATCGGTAGTAAGATATAGGTAAGATTTTAAATGACCACACTGGAAGCTGTTTTAAGTACGAGGATGCTTAATGTCGATGACTTGGGGCATTTTTATTGGACCAGTTTATTGAGAAGGTAACCTACGTTTATCGCATCAAATTTTATTTACTTTTTTTATGTTATCTCATTTACATTAAAATTAAATGCAAGGCATTCGTAATGTCAGTCTTATCTTTTTAAAAGAAATGATCGACCACTTGCCACCATCACTGAGATACTTTCACAATCGAAAACAAAAGATACTTAATTGCCATCGGTTTATTTTGACATAAAAAATAACAATTTTCTTAAAAGCTTTGAGTCGTTATGCTTATAAATATTTATTAAAAAAATAACTCACCTAGTTGTCATATCACCTGCCGATTTTCTTTTCAATCTTTCATTGTAGATGGATTCTGCAACACAAATCACAAAATTACACCACGATCGAACGAGAACTTGTGCACCAAGTACAAAGTATTTTAGTCAATAACAAGAAATCCAAAATCACACCCTGATATTCAATATTATATTTATTTAGCACGACTGTGTACATAATATAAGGCAAATCAAGTTAAATATTGCTTAACGCGAATAAAACTATTATCATTAAACTGAACAAATGTTTGAAAAATTCATTCAAAATTTTACAATGATAACGCGATCGGAATTTTACATTAAGTTTCAATATAATAGAAATTAGGGAGTGCCCATATTTCTTTAAGTGATAAAATGTGGAGCATCAGGTAAACATAAGGTAGGATGTTATCAGTTTGCATTATTTACAAAACCAATTGTGTACTAAGCGAACTTTTTAAAAATGTAATTATAGCGAAAAAGTGAGTTGATACCATGCCGAGATATAATTGTCATTTTCCTGCATATTTCCGTTTTACGATATTTTCCTTTTTTTCAAATAACTCCAATCATTTTTTCGCCTGGATGAGACATGTTTTGTACTGATTGAAAGAATATTGGCAGAGTTTTTCCTCGCGCCCTGTGACATGATTG
Organism: Cantharis flavilabris; assembly: GCA_949152465.1. Taxonomy (NCBI): domain Eukaryota; kingdom Metazoa; phylum Arthropoda; class Insecta; order Coleoptera; family Cantharidae; genus Cantharis; species Cantharis flavilabris. Next base: position 26,131,714 of record OX424439.1, read on the forward strand.
TTTGTTGATGAACTGAAATTAAATATCCTTTTCTATGTCGGAAATGAGATAGAATCAAGCTTTTAAAGCTGAAAAGGGTCCAAATCACAGAAGTTACACTACGTGTAGAGCGCAATTTAAAATATTTTTTCCCGATCCATTAATTTGTTGCTGTTTTTTATTGTTGTTACGAAAAGTAATAAATAATGTTAGATCATTTTTATCTCTAATTTATTAACTACAGATTAACGTGGCACGTTAAGATAATTTTAACTAAGTTTAAATTTGTCTTCAACTACCATTGAACATAAAAAACGGCGCTCTATTTTAATTTACCCTATTGGAGTGAATGAAATACAAGGGGAGTTTGAATTGTAATGGGTCTATTATTAAATATAGCAACCCTAGCACCTGCAAAGGAATGAATTAGGAAACAGTTCAATGCGAATAATAAATGAATTTAATTGAGTCAGTTAGTGTGTTTTTACAACGACGAACATCGTTTTGCTTAAAGGGATCATAAAATGCGACGTACGTACGGATAACATGTTGATTTGAAAATTAAATATTTAAAAATTTGTCACTTAAATAATATTTTTGCTACTTTATGCTGTAATGTAAAATTCAAACCTTGTAATTATGTAATTCCATTTTTGAATGTATAATACGCGCGCAAATTGGGGACCCCGGGCAATAAAACCTTTTGTTTTAACTGTAAATAATAAGGTGAATACATGAACGATAAAATTGGACCACATTTTACAATGAAATTAAAATTGTTTATTTTCATGCAAGGAAATAAATACATAGGTCACTGTTCTTCTATATGTTATTATGTATCTGAAAAACAAAATTACAGGTCCGTATACTAGTATCTGAGTTACAATCTATTTTTTGTACACAGTATTAGCTTTATATTACATTGTTACTTAATTTTATATTAATTTGCTATTATTTATCCGAAGAAAATTATTGCTTTTTACGATAAACGTTTTGATTAAAAAAAATTATAATATATTAGAGAGACATGAAAATATTTATTAGAAAAATTACACTTCTCTAAATCAGTGGTTCTCAAACATACATACATGCCCGTGGTATAATTTCTTGGGGGTTACGCATAAATCTTGAAGTCCGAAAGTCACCTCGATTCGATAATCAACTAAAGTTTTTAGAGTTGTTTCCAAAAAATAAATAAATAATTTTATTCAAAAAATATACAAAATTTTACCCTACAAAATTGACAATTTCTTCAAATTTCCAAATTTGAATGCGACACGTACTTTATCTTTGGAAATCTGTTGTTTTAATACTGAATGAAAAAAATGACAAAGTTTATAAATATAACTGCATCGCCATAGAGTAAACATACAGGGCTTCGCTGGACCTACGTCACACTTCGGTCAGGAAACGCAACGTCAGTGCGAAAATAATCCACTCCTCTCCCTCAGTAAACAATATACTATTATTTTAATTATGTTTTTCATCAAAGGTTGCAGATTATTCAATCGGAGGATTCTTGAATATGTTTGGATTAATTCTAAATGCATAGTTTCAAGAATTCTTTTATTTGTTTTTATATTTCATCGAAGAATTTTAATAATAGATTTCTCAGTCTCTTTCGTTTTTGTTCTTATGTTTCCTTTGAGCATGTGTTTAGTCACCTACTGGACTTTTGGTAACATCATCATAATGTGTAATCTTCAGATAACAGAGTATGTTTTGGATATCACAGTCTGTTGCTGAACAGTTGTTGATTTTGATTTAACGCCTTGGATTGGGTGTGCGAGTGTGTGTGTGGAATCTGGAGATTTATCTTTTGATGTTGATCTGAAATTAGTAATATGTTGGAGTGGCTTTCTTGCTAACCGTGGGGTTTCGCTTTTGTGGAGTTGTTTTATCGGAAGCTATGGATAAGTCTTATATTCGCCAAGAATATCCCACTAATTTACTGTATTGGTTGAACAAAGGGCGAAGCAATTGCTTGGATGTGGACCCGACCTGCTTGATTGTCTTGATTGAAGAGCAGGTTATTTTGCATTACTCTTGGTTATCCATTTTCGGGAATATTCCAAAGATAATTTTTCTCATGTTATCAATTTATTGTAATGTGTATTTTTAATGGAAGCTTTGGAAATCATTCTAACAATCCTCAAAATTACGAATTCTAATGAAGTATTGGGTAATTCTCTTTGATTTAATTATTGTGGAGGATTAAACTTGTTTTAGTGATTTGGATCTTCAATCCGAGTCATTCATTTGAGATTTGCTATTAGTAGTTATGTTATCTCATAGTTGGTTTGTGATTAGTTTGCTGATCTATCTAGTTTGTTTTATCTATCAAAAGGTAAAAAATTTTCAAATGGGTTTTTAAGGAAGTGGAAATACCAGTTCGAATGCTGAAGTTTTTTTAAAGGGGCAAAATGGTAACACATCTTTCAAAACAATTGAGAAAGTGAACTTAAAACTCCATAATACGCAATATTCTATGTTTTATTAATATATTAATCTAATGCTATACTTTCCAAGGTCTTGGATGAAAAAGATTTTTCATCCATTTTATATGTAGTTTTAATTTATGGAAAATGATACGTTGCGGTCGAGGCAGTTTTGTGTTATATTACCATGATATCACCAGACAACAACGGTAATGGAAATATTACTTACGTCCTTTATTTCATTACCGTTGTTATGACTAGTGCCGTATATTTCTTATATTTCTATTTTGGAAAGGACTTGTCCTGGATGAAAAGCCGCATACGTGACTCGCTGCAAAAGTGATCCATTCCGGATTCGTAAGCTATCAAAACTAGCTGGCGTTCGTTTTGATATTTTGATTACTCTTCCGGAATGGATCACTTTCGCTAGCTCGTACGTAAATAGCTGTTACACTACATCTGGTATCTAGGAAACTCACATAAGGTTTACCTCTCTGATACTATATAATCAAAGGCTATATGAGATACAAGGTGCCACGGAGGAAAACATAAAAAAGGTTGAGCAGCACTGCTCTAAATGCAAGCCACTCACTTTATCTGTGACATTTTGCAGAAACTTTTCTAATCGATACGTCAACATAATATAATAAAAAGTTTAGTAAAAATTCATGGCGATGCTTTGAAAGGGAGACACGATAAATAATAAAAATTAGTTAATATTAAAACTTTAATTATTTAAAACAATGGAACGATAACTATAAATATTCTTTTAATAATTGCAGTTTCTTGTTAGAAAGGTTGATGAAAATTTTCATAAATCAAGTAGTAGGTCGCTTCTTCTATTCTATGCACCCATTGTACACGTCTACTCTCATCCATACTTGAAAAAATAATAGAGGTGCTCAAAGACTCGTTAAAAGATCACAATAACTATCTTTGTTGTCTCCATGACTGACAATAAATGTCATACATTTTGCATCAACACTTTTGTCATACTGCGGTTGCAATTCTTCCTACCTCTTAACATTGTATTCACGGTTTTATGGGTATTATGAAATGGGCACCTTGTTTACTGCAATTTATAATCAATACTGCGACTTCACGTGAATATGTAGAAAACAGTGTCCACTGAATTGTTTAGAAAATAGTAATCGTCTTACCAGGGTAGATCAAAAAAGAAATGGCCTTTGGGCTCAAGTCGTTCAATATGGATTGGAGAAATTAAAGAGATCGATAATAAGAAGAGATATTAAATGAAGAGGAATAAAAATATGAAAAAAGATATAAAAATTATCTTATTGTAGCAGACTACGAGGGTAATCAAATAAAGCCTTTAATTTATATTCATTTTTCTGAATCTTTTACGAGAGGTCATTGTTATAAAATTTACTACCTTCTACGATACGCAATTAACGTTTATTGCATTTAGTCACAAGTTATTTGATAACAATAATAATTTAACGTATTTTTATCGGCAAATCTAAACACTTGCACCATAAAATTGAAATTTAAGAACCATCAACCTGTTATTTTCTTCAACCAATTAAATTTGCAATTTTATTGAGATACATTCTTGCATTTTGTATTATCCGTCCTGGTTCGTTCATTATTTGTTATTCTTTAGATGACAATAATCACAGCGGGATATTGGAGTTAAAGAATTGGACGTGAAACTATTTTAGTATTAAACTCGAGTGCCGCGTGGCGTCGCGTATACTTAAAATTCATTAAAAATGGGTACCAAGAGACTTATAATCAGTTTATGCATTTTACGTTTAACCCCTCACCTAACATTCGACTACATTTTCCTTTTATCAAGTTCGACGTAGGTTGAAATTATATGAGCAACAATAATTTGAGTTTGTTTGATGTGCAATGAGTTCGAGTTTTCATGCTTATGATTATCTTCCATTTTTGTCTACAATACACCAGAAAGTATTCTCTTTCCTCCACTGCAATGCGACGGCGACAAGTACTTTTGAGAAAGTGCAATCTATAGGATCTAATCAAAGAAAATCGCAAGGGACCGTAATATAATGAATTTGTTTGACGGGCTGCTCTTTCAGATATAATATGATGAGATAAGACTGTTGGGAGTTCTTTCTCATTTTCATCATTCTACACCTTGGGAAAGGTACCGCGCGGAAGACCATCGCAACTTTAGTAATTGATATAATGGTTAAAGCTCACTAATAATATAGGACTAATAAAAACGACAAGCGTGTAATCGAATATTAGACCACATAATGCCGCAACGCCGTGCATTAAAGGTCGCTTAAAACAATTAGATGATCAGAATACAGCGTGTCCGACAAACCGATCGCTTCCTGCATCATTAATCATAGCCGGCTGGGTAAGCTTCGCGGGACTACAGGAATTATGTTTTAACTTCTTTCAGTTACACTCTTTAGCAATATATGCACGATCTTTAATTTATTACTATCTTTTAAACATTAATAAATTCTAATCACAATATAATAAATAGTTACAGTATTATAAGAAGGTAATATTTTAATCACTTTTTTATGTGAGGAAAACCGACTAAAATCATTTTAAATCTTCTATTATTTTTATTTATTGTTTTTTTTTATTTATTAGTGAGGTAATGTTAATTTTAAAACTTGTTATTGCGAGAAGAGAAATGTAGTGGAGAAAAGATAGTGAATTCCTATAATAGTGTGTATACCCAATAGGTTAGAGGTCGAACGTCAAAAAACAATAAACGTTAGTTTAAAAAATTCGAAATCAAATTCATTACATGCTGTGAAGTAATTAGGCTTAAAGTTGATTATGATATAAAACTATTCACCATGTAATCTCAGATGTAATTGCAAAACATATTAAACGCACCACTTTAGCACTCTACTATATAATTACAAATCGTTGAATTAAACAAGCGAGGAGTACGCTTTTTATTTATTAACTGAGTCCAGCACGAGGTAACCATATTTAATTGGATCTTTGTAAAAATTGGTACGGTTCGTTTATCTGCTTCATGTACGTCGACCAAGTGTTTATCTTCTCTTTCTGATTTGTTTAACTTTCATATTGTCGTTTGCTTTCTACATGCGAATCATAGCTAGTCTAATAGAAAAATTGCATTACTTCTCTGAAGGTTTCATTTATTCCGAGATTTATTTATTCAAGTCGTGAGCAATTTTTTTAAAATAAGCAAACAATTTTATCAAAGTGCTTTTTACGTAAATTTAGAAAAATTTTGCGAATGCATTCCGTTAAACATAACTTGTTAAAACTAGAATTAAATCTTTACATTTTATAAAATAGAATTAAATAAAATGTACATTAAAGCACACTATATAATCAAAGGAAGATGCAGCCAACCTTCAGATATCGGTGATGAACTTATGGAACAAAAGGTATTTTATTAGTGAGAACCAATCTTTGGAACTGTACAATTCATTTATAATTAGCGTATGACTTGCAAAAGAGAGATAAGACTTTATTTTGCAAAAAGTTCGTAAAAGTAGAAGAAAGAAGAATAAAAGTTATTGGGATTATACCTTAGACAGAAAAAAGCGAAGTGGCATATTGGTGAATTTTATGCTTCCAAATCTGATATGTAACCAACACATTTTTTAAAAAACATAGTTTTTAGAAAACCTAGTGAAAAATCCCAACAGAAAGATTAACAAGAAATATCGTGAGAACTCAAAATCGATTAAGCAGCAAACTTCTGTACATCAAATATGACACAAAAATAAAATAACGTAATATACTAAGAAATCCAGAGAAAACAATGGAAAAACGATTGTTGATTGAGAAAAAGATCCACCTGACTATAAAACATTAGAATAGCCGTTTAATCACCAATCAAGATAAAATTATAAATGGAGTAGAATATAATGAGTTAGAGAGAGCGATGTTAAAATAGGGAAGACAACAGGAAATCATCCCATTAATTATATTTGCTAAAAAGTAAGTCATCTAGGCTTCGGTTTGATTGACCTTAATGTTTAGGTACTTGAAGCAGAAAAGTTGTTAAATAACAGAGAAAACATGGTCTTGCAGCACCTTTGAAACCTCTTAAAGCAATGCCCGAAACAGCAAAAAAATGCTATACAAACAAGAAGATTGGACAAGAGTGGAAAACTGTCTACCAATTAGTTTTTTTTTCTCAAACAAATAAACTGTTAATAAAAGTTATTGGACTCAATAGCAATCTCAATGCACACTAGGATTAATCTAAACAGTAAGCGAACTTCAGAAGTAGGTATGGAAGAAACAACCATCTACTACAAGTTGTAAAATGCATAATTTAAAAAACTCATGAGTATAGCATTCCAATACAGCTGGTATTCGTAAATTTTGGAAAAAATGAAAGTGTAGCAAACTTGCGACAACTGCATTCCAAATAAAAAGAAACAAGCTTCCACGTTAATCAAGTCACGAAGTTAATTGGTTAATTGCGTTTGGATTCTGGAGGAACGCATTGAAAATTGACTGAATCAAAACTTAAAAACTATGCTTTTTAACTATAATTCACTTCCAGGGCTTGCTTAAAAAAATAAAGGTTAATGGCACTAAAACAAAATATCATAATGGACTTCTAAAGGGAGGGGAGGGAATTTATAAATTCCCGTGTAAGAATTGCCATGCTGTTTATTTTTGTAAAGCAGGAAAAAATTATATGCTAACATTAAGGACCATTAAGATGTGAAAAAATGTGAAATTCAAGCCAGTATCTGTAAACCCCTAGGCTGAATCTGTGGTGCGGGTTTTCTATTTGTTTTCCTTTTTCAAAGGGTAGATATCTCGAAAATTTTGTGTACACTTATTTGTAATTCTCTTGGAATTCTCTAGAATTCCTTGGAAATTATAAACATTCATTAGATTGGAACTAGTTTGGAAATCAAACGAGGATCCAGGCAAAATTCATAGAGAGTGTAAACGAGGAGTGGTTAGGAGAGGGTAAGAGTTTTAGAAAATTTCAAAAAATTTATGGAAATTTTAAAAATTTCAAAATAATCTCATTTCAGTAAATAGGAAACCTTAAGAAATTTTAAGAAATTCAAGAAAATCTTGAGAAAGAGGAATATCGAAGGAAATAAAATTTTATTTTCAAATTTTCCATTTGGTTTGTATATGACGATTTCCAGTTGAATCTAGGATACCAGTAAAAAGAAATGTATAGAAAACCGGGAAAATGTTAAGAAATCCCAGGAAATCCAAGAAATACAAATACAGTAGAATGAGTAAAAGCTTGGTCCCTTGACTTTTTTTTACATGCTTAACTGACTGTTTACAGCAAAAATCTGCTTATAACGAGTAAGTAGGATGGTCCCTTGAGCTTTAGTTATGGAGGGGTTCTACTGTATCAAGAAAATCCTTGCAAATTCATGGAAATGTAGAAAATCCTAGGATATCTTAGGAACTCTAGAAAATCCAAAGAAATCTCAGAAAAATCTCTTAGGGCATCTTGTGAAATGGAAAATCTCCCAAAATGTAAAAAATGTCATGATATTTTAAGATCTCTAGAAAATCCTAGAAAAGCTAAGAAAATCTCAGAACATTAAAATAATAAAAAAAGCTCATCTATAGTATTCTTAAGATTTTCTATTTATTAAGACTTCTTCAAATTTTCTTATACAGTTGTACACAAGAGCATATTCTGGAGAAATTCATGGGTGAGGTAAATGAGGCTGGGGAGGGTAAACTCATATTTTTTTGATTAGAATATAGATAAGTACCTATATTTTTTAAGTTTTAACAAAATTTTGTAATTTTATTGGTTTTCATGGGTCATGGAGGAGGGGATAGCTCCCCGTTACCTCCCCCTTGTGTAAAATTATTGGAATTCTTTGAAAATCTTTGGAAGTTCATGGAAATCATTGGAATTCCAAGTCCTGTATAAAAAATTATTTTGAGATATATACCCCTTGAACAAACAAGTAAATTTTTAAATTATATCAGTGGACTTTTTTTATTTTAGTTCAAAATTGAAATTTTCAAATAAGTTCTTTTGTGGTGCGGGCCCATAAGCTGCAGTCTAAGTAACCTGCGCGCAAATACCCTTGTGAAATTGTGTTCAAATAGAGGATCCAAAAAGACACCTACGAATGATGACTGATGCAGACACGTAGTGAACCAAAGTCATCTTGCCATCTTTGACAGAAATCATTCATTGATTTGTATCATTCACAGAAAGTGAGAAAGGCGCACAATTGAGTAAAAGACCAAGACATGGCATTGTTCTGAAACTATAAGACATCGTTTCAATGCCTAATTTATTTCTCTTAGTGATTTTACACTTTTTCGGGATTATGCTGTTAGATAACGGTTTTAGTAACTTATAAGCGTCAGTTATTCTCTAAATTTCTTGTACCAATTCCAGTGGCACCTCATAGTTTGCAAAAAGAGGGCGGCAACTTTAATTAAGATTTGATTATGAGTATGCTTATTAGGTATGTGTTTAAAATTTACAATTTTAAATTATGATGAAGTCAATAACAATTTTTGGAAAAATAATCTTCAGAACCCCTCTCCCCAGTGCGTGGTGCCGCAATTTACAAATGCATTTTATTTAAAAAAAGTTCAAAGTGCTCACTTAATAAAATACATTGCAAAACATGCACATAATCCTTCCATTTTTGAAACCGGGGATTTGGGGGTATGAAATGTTGCAAAAAAATTCTTATGGCCAGTATTTCAGTCTTAATTCAAACCCAGATCAACTAAACGAAGTTAAATTTCCGTTACAAATCATTTACTGAACGAAATATTTATGGTTTACAATTGCAAAAAAATCAGAGATTTAACCTGATGTGCACGTTTTGGCAATTGCCTGAGTTGTCATTGGCTGAATTGCTTTAAGATTCCGTTCTGGGAAGACAACGTCCCATAGCCCTTCTCGCACCAGCTGCCACTAACCAATTTTTTTATTAAATTTTTATTAAATTAGATTAAAATCTTTCTTAATGCAAATTTTATATACCTTAATTTATTTTAATTTTAAAATCATCTGAAGGTTCACTCCAAAAGAAAATAGCTTCCAAGATTAAATCATGATCAATATTGAATCATTTTGATTACCTATCTGTTTATGCAAAAATTCAAGTAAATTATTTTAATATGTATTTAAATGTCAACATTGCAATTACTGCTTATAATATTATTTGAAATTTTTTTAGTTATTTAAAGTCATATAAATAACAGTGTGTTGTACAAAACATAAACAGAAAGAATTTGTCCGCTCTCAGATGATTCTTAACACTTCTGCGGCAAAGTGTACATATTTTAACCAGCCTTGGTATTCAAATATAACTACTGTTGTGCTCTTTTTTAACAATAAAAAATAATATACTTATTACTTTTGCATACAATACAAAATATAAGATGCATTTTCGTATATCATATTATCTTTCTTCATTATGTTGGTATTTGGCTGATTTTTTAACTAGAACTTTTTTAGTATATATTAATTTGACAAGCTAGATTGCTCTTTGCACTCTCTTGATTTTATACTTATTAGTCATATATTTGGTCATTAAAACAGAAAATTTGTATAAAAAAACTTTCAAAGTATTTTAATTAATAATTGTTCTGCGCGCTTGTTGTTCGGAGATAATTATTTATATTGTAACCTATACTTTTATAGCTTATTTCGGTGGCTGGTATAAGAAGTGTTGAACGTCTCTGGTATAATTTTCTCCATAATATATTTATCCCAAATTATTACTTGTGTTCGAAAGAAAATTATAATAATTAATATACAAGACAATGGAACGATAATCAAAACGTAAGGTTTATCTATTTCGTAATTTAATTTAAAATAATTTATGATCATAAAAATTTGATCAAAATAAAATTGATATATTGACCAATACTTTTAAATTTTTCGGTTTGTATTTTTAAGAGAATAGCTTTGTGGTTTATTTACTTAAGTACATAATTTTAAATTTATGCCCCAGTGTACCCGTAAAAAAGCTATCAAACAAAGTTATCAAACAAAAACAACCTATTTACAGAGAAGGAACTATAAAGAAGGGTCTTTTTTAAAAGGCCAGTCTGACCCCTGTTCATTAATTATTGATACGATTGTGTGCAATGAATAAGTAAGACACATTATAAAATAGATCGAATAGCGGACCGAATGAATCCGTGGTCTTCTTCGGAAAATGCAGACCACGCTCGCTAAAGCGTAGAGATCATATAAAATTGAAGCAAATTGTCGTAGCGTTGATCTGATTATATTTCCGGATATTGTGCTGCTGCAAGCAATGAATAGATGACGCACGCTTTTTTGGACTTATACTAACAAAATTCAATTCTTTCTAAATTAAGTTTTACTTCAACATTTCAACTTAATTTCTATCTTAAGTTCATTATTCTCATATTATAGTCCTCTAGTCTAGATCAGTGCTTCCAAAAGATTGCAATATTCGTTTATTGTTATGTTTTCCAATTTAGGAATCTTAAAAATACATAATTATGATATGGCCAGAACCCAGCGCCCATCATAAACAAAATTTAATAATCGTTAAATTATACAATATAAATAATTGCGTAACTAATATTTACAAATCAACACAGAAAATTTAAAATTTGAAAGAATACCGAAAAAATTTCCATTAAAAATGTGACATTTAACTTTTAATTTATATCTTCTATATTCCATATCGATATTGTCATAATAGTGAATGGAATACAGTTATATAAAAATACAATACATGGAGCTTATGTTTAAGGTGATTTTGTATTTCACAATATGACGAAGTAATAACATAAAATTGAAAAAACTATTCATTTACATGTAGAAGAGGTTTTTTCACATATGATTATTAATTTTATGCATAAGTGTAGGTATATAACAACTGTCTATGTATTATTTTGAAAGACCGACTTACTTTCACTGAAGAGTTGTTACTATAATAAAACCGCGGTGCACAGTTATAATAGTTGTTTATAGTTGATAAAGTGGGTACTAAACTACTCTAATGAAACGCACAATTTGATTTGTTTAATTTGTAAACAACTTGTAAATAAAATTGCGAAATCATATTACCCATACATACATACATAATAATAACATACTTTTATTTCAATAGATCGACAAACGTAAGAGTATATTTTTGTAATTTTCAGGGAAATCCCCAACATAGAGTTGAAACGTTAACCTAAATTAATTGGCCATCCCTTTAGAAATTTGTAATATGTATATCAGTTACAGCAGCACGCATAGATGGTGCGCGCGAGGCTACATGCAAATTGAAGGTTGCATATTGCAGTATATAGTAACATCAACCAAGTTCTACAGATTTTTTCTTGCAGAAGTAGCAGGTTAATGAAAATTTTCTCTTTCATGCTAACTCAACTATCTTACGCTCAACTTTCACATACGTAATTAAATGTAGAGAAGAGGGCTCTGCCCTAACATCTATCGACATCGCGCGTACTTGTTAAGGTATCCTCGCACCACATAATTATTTTTATTTGATTGGAGAGAAAAAAGAGAAAATATTTTATTAAAACAATAGTGGTACTTTAAAATGAGCAAAAAATGTAATTCATTTAGACAATTCGTGAGGAATAAAAAAGTGGTAAATTTAAAAAATCAAAAAGGTATATAAGTTTAAGATAAAATATAATGCAATTTTAATAACATAATCACATAATATGTAAGTTCCCAGTGTCTATCAAGTTCATTGTACCCTAATATGTTGCCAATTACATCAACTTATTCTTAAATGGTTTAAAACATTTAAAATTAAAATTGAAATTCTTGGGTAATTAATCAAAAACGTAGTATACATTGAGAAGTCTTATCGTTAATGGTTAATGTTGGCATTGTCCAATTATATAATAAACAGGTAGCTAAATACGGTATGCGTTAGTATTATTAGAAGTTGTTCGAAATGTTGTTGGAACGCTGTCATGTGGCGTTTGCTCCAACTTAAGCCTGTTAAGGATAAAGAGCTTCATACATAAACAAAGTAAAGTTTGGTCTTTTCCTTTTACAATTTTCCTAACTGTTCTTTCAAATAAATTCATTATGTTCAATTTTCTGATGAGATGGAATTTCTTAATTGAAAGCAAAAGTATTGATTATTAAGTACAAATGTTTGATTTCAGAAGGTGAAGCCTATTAATGGTGTATCTGAAGGCAAGGTGAGTCTAGTACATTCTCGTCACGAACTAGCGATTCCATGTCAATCCAATAATCTCGGTGTTCCGGTCTGACTTGGAGCGATTCTTGTCTAAGAAGCTATTTTGCTATATGCATTATGTATATTGTGATCTCTATAAATTTTTATTTAATTTTCTTTACATTATTAAAATACACATATCGGTAAAACTACATTTATAACTCCCAAACCGCCTTTTGTATTTATTTTAAAAATAAAAAAAAACAAAATTTTTTTTGGGAAAACTAAATTAAAATATTTCAAAAAAGTAAGAAATAAGAAAAATAACTACTAGAATAACAAATAAATAAATAATCCGCCGATATTATCTTCATCAAATCGAGTCGAAACTTTTCTACTTCAACTCTGCATTATAAGCTAAAACGTGGAAGCATGGATATCAGAAACATTGTTGAAAGTATTAGATTGTCGTAGACAGATATGAATTTGAATTTTTATTCTCTTCCTAAATCATTTTAACGATGCAAATTTATTGCATTTATCGAAGAAGAAGAAAATATTTTCAATAATAATTATAGATTGCAGAATGTTAACGTAAGGATAACATAAAATAAATGAGTCTTAATTTAGGTTTTCAAATTATCACCATCACAATTAGTTTCTAATTTTGAACACTATGTGAAAACTTTTACAAATAACTCATTAATAACTTTTCAGAAAATCATAATTTAAATTTTAGTTTAAAATAGGTACCTTGTCAACAAGTAATCAATCATTCACATTATTGACTTTGCTGACAACGCCAACTTTAAGAACGGTTTTTTGTTAAGTTTGGATTAACTTAATTTTATAAGTATAAAAATTGAACGGTTATTTTAGGATTGACTATCGATAAGTTAACGATTTTAATTATTTTGGCCTACTTTTTCCCGATATGTCGTATAAGAAGAAAAAAGTGTTCTTACCATACACATACAAAACTTGGTGATGATGGTACTAAAACGTGGATACTGTTGAGTTATAGCGAACGTACCTTTGCAAAATGTGCCCTTGTTATTATTTAATTTGTTCGAATAATGGCATTTACTGTGTGAAAGTTACCATTGTTACAAATTCCATCTTAGTTTACGACATCGATTTGAGGTCGAACAGAATATGATTAATTAAATAAAAATTGTTATAGGAATAAAACAGTTAACTACCAGTCTGTCCATCTCATTGTTATAAGTTATAATTTATTTATTTTCTTTTTTGTATTATTAATAGCGACTGATTTTGCATAGTAGTCGTGATTGTTCTAAAATTTGGTTTCAAGTCTTGTAATCTAATCAAAGTCAATATGTTAAGTTACATGACACAAACTAACGGGTATTGCACACACGTGAGTGACCGACGGACGGACAGCCCAGCATGTGATAAAGGTCAGGGCACATCATCTCGAACAAACACTCGTTGACTGCAATGTGCATTTAAAAAAAATATCAATCTCTTGTCGGGGGGGCGCGATTAGTTTCGCTGTTAAGATCATGATGTATTTGTGTAGTTACGACATGCCGTGTGAGATATGTTCATGTTCTCGTATTGTTGTTTTCATGTTGCGGGTAACTTTGTGTTTTCCTATCAGCATGAGACAATGTATGGCAGAGAAAGAACATCGGTGCTAGTTTTCATGCAATAATTTTGTTTTATTAAGTAGTGGCTGTGAGGTAATATAATACAGGTACATAAATAATTTTAAATGCCCTTTCACAATAATAAAATTTAAGTACGAATATAAAACTATTAATTTCGATTTATACAGTTCACTTATAACTAACTATAATGGATGTTCTAAGAGATGATGTAGTGAAAGGTACTTACTCGTACTTACTTACTTAGAAATAATAAAATAACGCAAATAAAAATTTTAATCGAGTACTTGGTCGGAGCAATAACAGAATATCCGTCCAAGATATAATATTGTTGTTTACACGCTCAATCGATTTCGTCCTTCCAATGCCAATGTTGGTTGCATCAGAAAAATCCATTTTTATTAAATTTACTTTATTATCCACAACACATCTACATATACATATTATACATGGTATAATGTAATATAATATAGAAGAGCTTTACTCGTATAATTTTTAATAATTATTGGTTTAATGGCAATCAATAAATAATTACTATTGGAAAATGCACTATTCGATTATTGTCGACTGCTACGTAATCCAATTACAATTCCACAAAAGGTTTGTGGAAATTTTAGAAGTCACACAACGGAATATCCGATATACACGCAAGAAAAAAAAATGGAATCCCACAAGGAATAAATCATGGAATGGACATAAACGAGAAGCAACAATATTTCCGACGAAATAGATCTACACCAACGATTGGGAATAACACAGGGAGAAATCTTGACTAACAGTACTGTTTAAATTTGTGATGGGCCAAGTAATTGAAATCACGAAGAGGTTTGGTATGGGATACCGACTTAGAAGTCAAGTAATCAAAATAGTCTGTTTCGTGGCCAATGCAGATGTGATAGCAAAACTAGAGGACGGTGAGGAGGAATGCTATATGGGACATCAAATTTCTCAACATGGAGAAGAAAACACGTATCTACAAAATTGAATTGAATGTACAGGAAAATGCTAAGCCTCGCGCGATAATGCTTACCACTAACCCTTTAATTAAAATTTAATCTTCTACACAATTTAGTGCATTATTCAAGTCACTTGATAAAGATGTCAAGATAGTTCATGAATCCGTCTTATATTATCTGCTCCTCAATAACCGCTGCTTGATTTGTCAACAAACCCACACTGATGTCGAAACGAACTTGGTCACGCATGATAAAATTTTGCCAAAAATTTGGTTTACCTTACTGTCAATTGAGTTTTATAATCATTAACTGCAAATTTGTTTCTGTCGTAACAGCACTGAGAGAATGATGATTCGGGCAAGAATTGTTGAATTGAGCCGAACCATCATTCTATCAGTGGTGTTACAACCGATTACAGCTCAACGAATCACGAAACAGTCACGGAGTGCTGAAATTGATCGAAGACAGAAATTGATCAAGATATTTCAAAATGTCTAATGATTTAGCCCCCCCACCATTCAGATTTTTATATAAAAAATAGTCTAAATGGTTTATATCTCGCTTATTGTATCTTTTTTATTTTCGCTTGTACTTATTCATTTTCTTCTTCTTTTTCTGACTTTTAGGGTTTAGTATTTGTTACCTGTTCTAACTTCATAAGTCTCACCAACGCATTCTCGGGATGCCAATAATATCCCTTTTCCATTTAGAATTGTAAAAGAGAATTTTTCTTGGAAATTTTTTGTCATCCATTCCATTTAGGTGCAATTTCCAATTTCCTCTATGTTCTATAATTCTTTCATTAACCGAGACCGAGAAGATTTGCAATTCGGCGCGAATGTCTTCGTTTCTTATTTGATCCAGTCTTGTACATTCTTTGGTTTTTCTTAAAAATTGCATCTGCGGCGTCTGTAGTTTTAATTTGTCTTTTTTTTGGAAAGGATAGTGAAGCCTGGCGGGTTATCGCTACATGAGGTTGAACAGATATTTTTCCGTTGGTATTTAATGAAATTAAATTTCGATATACGCTTCCCGATATTACGAAGACATCCTGAGCTAGCCAAAAACATTTTAAGTTGAAAAAGGAAGTCGGAAAATTCAATTTTTTATGACGTGCCACCACAGTATATACAATCCAAAAACTTTAAAATAGGGGGGGGGGAGACTGACAAAATAGTATTATTAGACATTTTGAAATATCTTAAACATGAAGTTAGTACTAACAAAAAAAATAAAAAGGTAAAAGTAGGTACACACGATTTAGACTATTTGGATTCAAAATTCTAAATGGGGGGGGGGGGCAAAATGCATCTCACGAAATGCACAAATATCTCTCCTTAGACAACTCCGAGACAAACTCTGGTTTGTCGAAAATAATAACCTACGTTACTTAAGGTGTAAATCGCTGCACGGGTAATTGGTTCAATGCCCAGTTTGCACTGAACCTTATTGTAGCCCGTTTTTCCATTGAGTTGTTAATGAAAGGACTATTTCGATCCACCGCTTGATGTTCACCAGAGAGCTGAGTTAAGAAGTTCTGCCGAGTCCGAGGACCAAGCCACCAAGCCACAGTATACATACTGTCCAGTACTCCAGTAATAGTATGGTATTAATATAATGAAGTACATATCAACATATAAATGTTAATTCAACTTCAATAAAATCACGTGAGGTAAGTATGTAAAATTTCGTGGAGCCTGCAATTCGGACTAGAAATATCGATTCTGTTTGGATGCTCATCATTTTTGCATTTGCGAAAATAGTCCATTGACGAATGCCGTGGATGTGATTTGAAGTAATATTCTTTGATAAAATAAGGAGAAAAATTGCAAAAAATGCCCTTTTAGTTTTTTCGCTATAAAAGAATGAGTCAACTGAACTAATTTTTTTAGTGTTTTAAGTTATGCTAAAAATTTGCGTTAATTAAATATTTATAAATGATTGATTGAAATAATAACAAAAGATGTTCTGTAAGCAGCTGCAGTTTGTAGAAATAATTAAAATAATTATTTTAATACTTATACATCAATTAAAACTTATCTACATCTTTTTAACCGTCGAAAGTTTACATTTTTTACTCGAAACCTGTATATTACTATAGTGTTACATACGAGTACTTCTTGTTTTTGTCAGAGCAGTCTGATTTTCGAGCCCATTGTCCCGTTTTCATGGAATAAGATGTTGGCAGAACGTCTAGGACGCTTTTTCTTTAAGTTTGTGAAATGACCTCATTCGTTACATTCTATGACTAAATAAATTAAATTTAGTTCTTTCTTACGATGAATTATGGTCAACGATATTATTACAAAGAAATCTTTATAAAACTAATTAATAAATACATAAACATAAAAAAGAAAATTAATAATTTATTGACGACGGTCGAACTGTATTGTCGCCTTATTAGTAAATGTGAGTGAGTCGATTCCAGCAATTATTATAGTGGTTTTAATTCTGAGTGAAAGTAACACCATCGATTATTACGTAAAATTTATAAGCACCTGCAGATCAATTTTAATTATTTAGAGAATTTACATCTGCTTATATTCATTATTATTTAAGCGTAACAATAGAAAATAAAAAAAATAGGTATTCGGCGAGATGTTGGGCAAGTCTCGCCAATTTAAAGAAATGGGTATGAAGAAGTTATTGATTTCATTTGTATTATTAATGAATGTGATTCATAAATAATAATTTTATGGAGTCAACGGTGGCTGACAGTGATGATGTCTGTCAGGTAGAAGTGAGATCGGTCATCATAATAAGAGAGCGTTCAAGGTCACCCGGAAGAATGGACATGTATGACGTCAGAGAGGTCACCGACGGCCTCTTCGTGGATCAGGTGTATAACCTAACGGTCGCTTGCATCATGATATGGTAGGAGGCTGAAACCATCACGCATCGCCAAACCAAAGTTGGAACGATTTTGGAGATAGTCACGTTTACAGTTCAGATTGAGCAGTATATTCAACTGCAAAATGTAATGCTTGTACCTCATCATTTAGACACATTCACACGCTTGGTTTATGATTAGTTTTTTATGTTGTTTAACTTTGATGTAGGTAATTTTTTTTCTCTTTCTGTACATGTCTACAAATTTACAGACAGTAACTATTCTTCTATCACAGTTTAATGTCTAATGATACGTGATAACACATGCTGCGTTTAATTTCTTTATGATCCATTGTATTTTATGAGTTAAGAAATGCAAATTAGATACCTAAATACAATAAATTCTTTCTATCAAGTTATTTCAACTTTTACATTGCTTGACTGGTTATTTGTTATACACGCATAGTATTCCATTTCTGCATTTTTAGATAAATTCTTCCAACATTAAAATAAAAGATTTCAGTGGGTTTCGTATAATTGCATTAATTAACTATATTGCAATAGTAATTATAATCATAACCTGAACCATATAAATAACTTGTCCGTGTTTAAGGAGAGCTTTTAAGATCAAACTATTTCAACAATTCCAGACAATGCACTGCTACTCATAATTAAACCATTAAAACTGTCACTAAATAAATTAAAAAAGCTCAATAAATTAAAAAGCTCAATTAATTTTATTTATTAGACTTTGCTTTGAAATTGTGATGTTATGTTGGCTGGTAAATCAGCAATCAAGATCAAAATGAAATAGTCGAGAGCGTGCTCAACTTCTCCACTACTTCATTCTCAACCCATACGACTTAATTAATTATTATTTTAATTAACTATGTATGTAAGTAATAATAAGTTATAAAAATTTCTTACGCAACATAAGTTCGTTAAACTGTATAAATCTATCGTTCAATCTCGTTATTTGTTTATGTGTTCCTTATAACAATCTTCATCTAATTAGAATTGTGGTTTCAAACCTACCTACGTTCGGTAAAAATTCTAATTTATTAAATCGATTTTATTTAGAAAAAGGTTGGATTGATATAAAAGCCTAATTAATTAGAAACGACTATTCGAGAGAAATAACATCCAGCTTAATACCCATGCGGATGACTACAAGGAACAACATTTTAATTGTATTGAATTAAAAAATATCAACTCAAAAATTTTAATTTTGCATCTTCAATTTCTTCAAACTACGAAAGATTTAAATTTAAATCCAGTTAAATCCCCAAATTGGTTGTATCATATTTTGGGTCCGTCCTCTAGATTTATTTAAAATTTACATGCTGACGAGCAGAAGCAAAAAATAGCGGCATGTATTACGGCATGGAAAGTCATCTTCAGACGGAATTAAAATCCCATTAAAGTTATTTAAATAATATCTTGGTTAGTAAAATTTATAGTTTCTTTATTGTTGTATAAGTATCGTTAGGTGGGCATCGGCGTGTGATATTGTGAACTTTGAGGTAAATAAGTAAAAATGTGTCAATTAATACACCTAATATAAGATAAACGATTTAAAAAGTCGAGTATGGCATATAAAATTTAATTGCTTTGCACTACACACAAAATAAAGTTAATTTAGTGGATTATTTTAATACTTTTCCTTATTTATGTACACCGTTGTTGTCTTCCGGCAGTAGCATAATTGAGGATATAATAGCCATCATCCAAGAATGGCCAACTTATACCTACCTATACGACTTGAAAGTGGAAAACGTTAAGACCTGATTGTGTTTTTTTCTTTCGAGTATCTGCCGTCCAGTTTTATTAGCCGTATTAATAGGAATGTACAGAAAATTAGAAACTCGTTGTTATCGACTTGCTCATAAAAAGTATTCTAGTAGCAATTTTAATTTATCTAATTTTTTGAAGAAGCTCACTTGCTTTCTCTAATAAATTTTAAGACACATAAATTTTTACAAAACTAGGGCGTTTAAGGACATTAACATCAAACTCGAAATTCCTACACAATAACTTGCATCTTGCTACGATCGTACATTTTCTATAGACGTAATTACGTCGATTTTAAATCGCTCTTAGGGGATTATTATCTATACAATGAAACGTTCACAATCAATTTTCATACTCTTTTAAAATATTTTAAATAACTTTAATTTTAATTAAAATCCTCGTTACT
Source organism: Cantharis flavilabris (assembly GCA_949152465.1). Classification (NCBI taxonomy): domain Eukaryota; kingdom Metazoa; phylum Arthropoda; class Insecta; order Coleoptera; family Cantharidae; genus Cantharis; species Cantharis flavilabris. The sequence goes on from OX424439.1 coordinate 26,151,847, forward strand.
TTAATTAAATATTAATTTATTTCATTTCGAGTATTGAACAAGTGTTTTCAATGAATAATCCGTAAATATCTTCAAGGTGCATACATTTTTGTAAAAAGTCAATAGATAGAACAGTGCAACCGGATGCTGCAAGTGGGCCGATATGAAGCGGAAGAGCAGGTGAAGCAATGTAAATCACACTGTGACAACCGCTAGCTTTCAGACGTAAGGATACAAGCGCCGAGACGCTCCGCCGATTCACACACCACCACACTCTCCACTGCATCTAATTGCAGGTAAGTACATCAATTACCTTTACCTACCACTTCATAAACAATAAAGTAATTTTTACCAAACCTAACTTAAACATAGAACGTAAAACTAACTTTGCTAAATCTATATTATGCTTTAGTTGTGTAAATAAAATTAATTTGGTTAGCAAATTTTTTTTTATTGAATAAGTAATTTTTTGCCAAAAGTAAATTTAGGAAATTTTGTTCAATTACTTTCACGAAACGTTTTTATGATTTGGTACTTAAAACTTTTATTACTTTTCACAGGGGTATGGTATTTTAATTACAAAATTTGTCAAAAAATTAAATTTACTATCTGTTCACCTAGTTAATAAACACTAAAAAACCTCATAAAACTATTAATTTATTATTTTACTATTAAAAATTCGGTTTTTCTAAATAAATCCATCGCAAAGGAAAGTTAATCAGTGAAATAGTATTTTAATTAGAAAACTACGTATTTATGATTCTAAATATACAACTTATCGTATGTACAGAATGAGAAAAGTTTCCTATTATAGTACCAACTTTGCATTCTAATGCAATTTTGTTAAGTTTTTCAAATTGATTCTGGTCGACATTTTTTCTTAATTATTTCTGTTACCCATTTGCGTGCTATTGTTGCTTTTTTAAATTTATTATGCTTTGTTAATATGTTAAATCTGAAGATGCTATTTATTTAGCGAAACCGGTTGTTAAAACATTAATAAATAATATTTAGACGAAAACATTTTATTACTTGATTTTTAGATTACCTATAATTTTATTCTCTTATATTGGAATTTAGAGACAGCAAATTAGTTTTTATTTTACATGACAAAGATCATTGTATGATTAAAAGATTTATTTAATTAAATAAATAAAATTTGTACATTTACGAATAAATAAATAATTTTTTGAGAATAACTTTTCAAAAAAGACTTTCTATATTATTCATTAAAATAATCCAAATTCAGTAATTTTATGTACATTTGCTTTCTGACTAAAGTAAGTATAAAACTTGTTAAATATTGCTATTGTTAAATAAGCATTGTATTAGCTTTATAAAGTATTTTTAAAATTATTAAATATATATATTCCGTATTTTATAATATGTATGATCCAAAAAAAATAAAAAATTATAATTAAATTATTTAACCCTTTCAGTAGTACCAAATTAACTTCTCATAAAGATAAAATTCTGAAATTTGGAACCTTAGCCTTTTACCAACAATAACTTGTTGTCAAACTCATGCAAAACGACCCGAAACGTCGGACAATATAAAAATTTGTTAAATATATCTAATTAATATTCAATAATTTTAAAATCAAATTAAAATAAAGATCAATTATAATTACTAAGTATTTATTTAAATAACTACCTTTTTGATGTATTGTTAAGTTTTTGATATAAAGAAGAAGTTTTGCATTAATTTTTATTTTTTGATTGCAATAGTTGCACGTCAATGATACTACCACATAATACGGGTATTAGGAAATGCAAAACACTCGAGAAAGCCATATAAGGCAACTAAACATCAATATAATCAATGGAAAAATGAAAAATTGTGTCAAAAAAATTAAATACCTAAATAATAAAACCACAAGCTGCATGGCTTGACTTCTACTATAATATGGTGTCAAATCTTGTGTTGTGCAAGTTGCTGCTTTTTTATTAGAGTAAAAAAAATACAGATTAGTAGCATAAATAAGTATATTATCAAATATTGTACTCATCATTGGACTTAAAAGAGTAAATCTTTAACTGTGGAGTTTGCGGGTTTTCAGCATCTAACATCTCGCGAAAAGATCGATATGATATTTTTATTAAATGTTTTACTGCGAAATTAGAGGTAAACGCAACTATTTATATTTTACTATGCAGAAGAAATTTTGTAGAAATCCAAAAAAAAGTAAATGATCTCAAAATGAATTAACTCGACTGCCCAGTTTGTGCTGCCTGAAGTCGCACTGACCCGTCATTCTCCCGTAATCATTCAATTTTTTAGATTGGTAATTTAAAATGAACCGATTGGAGGTGTTATATATACCGAACAAAAGATAGAGATGGCTTTTTATATACACAGAGAAAGAAAATTTTCTTGCAAATCTTAAGTAGAACTTATAACAAATTTAACTAAATTTGAAGTAAAATATACATCCACTGAAGTAATATAATAATATCAAGATTGAAAATAAATCAAATAAATAATACAAGTACATAACAATAGTAACAAGAAATCTAGTAACTGAGATCGCATTTTTGCAAGATTATAACTTTATGTACTATGTAGTGCGTACGCGGTCAACTTCACCGAAGCCAAGATGACTGACTGCTAGGTATCCGACTCGAACAAGATGCGAACCGAGTTTCTCTGCTTTTCAGTCAGCGTAGGCTTTACGCTACTGAAAAATAACACTCATAGAAAACCATTTTCAGACAACATTTTTCATTTATACAATATACATGGCGAGCGGGGGGGGGGGGGATCACTGCGACAATGTTGTTTGTAGCTTATATTTATATTATGTATAAATATGTGAGCTGATATCATTTTGATATAGGATTATCCAGAAGGAAAATTGTTTGAAGATATGAACTTGATAAGTCGACAAGTGTTGCAATGATATTTTATAGCTCTGAATCAAAAAACATCAAAATGATGTACACGAAATTATAATATTATAATTGGTTAATGATCACTAATAAAACCGTAAATTAATCGATTGATACGTGGTTCAAGTAGTGTAACTCGATATTAATCATATCAATATTTTAGAAAACCCAAAAAATGCACTAAACGCTTTTCAGAACTAAAATGTTTTTAAGTTAACACATGTAAAATACACTGAAGTATAAATTAAGTAAGTATAAATGAACTAATTCATCGCCTGATGATGCCATAGTATGGTGAAAACGTTTGCGAATTTATACTTACAGTGTATTTTACATGTGTTAACTTAAAAACATTTTAGTTCTGAAAAGTGTTTAGTGCATTTTTTGGGTTTTCTAAAATATTGATATGATTAAAACCTTAAATGTTAATTATAAGTTTAAGAAAATCTGTTAATTAATTTTGTTGATTACTATCCTAAGATAGTATATCAAAATACTATTGCTGAAAGCTTATTATGTTATAAAAAATTCGTTTCATTGTTCATTTAAGGAGTATATTTTTTAAAATTTATAATTAACATTATTGCAGAGGAAAGCACGACAGATTTTCGCATTGGCAGATGGAAAGTTAAAATGAGAAAAAAAATTCACAATTATTTGAAATTTGAAAACAAATATTTTTGCCAAGTTGACAAAGTATGTACTATCGGAAGAAATTCAACATCTACGATTTCTATATTATTATCATAATATTATTAGGATATTTAGATATTGGATGATGTTTCGAGAGAGCTTTTATTAGTCCTCGAATTGACAAAATTGTTTAACCACTTGAAATTAAATTAGTTGTTTGTTTTAAATTAACTGAACAATTAAAAAAAATAATTGGGAGATAATTGTTATGTTTGCCGTGTCTAGAAGTTGGCATATACGCATTTAATTAATTATATAAATGTGCAAAGATGTGATAATTTGTTGTATAAAATAAACATCCGAATGAGACTATTATTGAAGTAAATAATTTTAATTTAATTAAATTAAAATATGAGATATAACTATAACATATTAAGAGGTAATAGGGTAATCACTGCAATATATACTTTTTTATTTTGAAGGATGGATTTTTAAATTTAATAAAAACAACGAATTATCCGGCCTTCTCTGTACTGGGCACTATAAAAATATTTTTATTTTTTGGTGGACATCAGATATCGTTAACTTTGAATTCATTGATATTTAAAAATAAGAAAATGCTTGACAAGAAGCTTAAATTACTTTTCGTTGCCTCAGACATCATTGGATAAAACCTTTTCTTAAGATTGTATCATTGTTAGCATTGTTAGGTTGTCAACTAGTGTTGTCCAAGGAATAATATTTATCACGACCTAACATTTAAAATAGCTAAATTATAAAACAGGTAAATTAGTAGAAGTGATTGTACCTATACCTATTATATTAACTTGAAAATGTTTTTAATTAATTTATGCAATTTTGACCCAAGAGATTTTATTACAAATTGTCTTGTCCAATTACCTGCAAGAACAGTTTTATAATGAATTAATTTATTAAAATTACTGAAATCATTTGAGAAAGAATAAATTAATTTGTTTATTTTATTTTGCAACAGAGCAATTAATAATTAATATGTTATATCAGTGGAACCTACAGTTTAACGTGGAATTTGAACCCAAATAAATGCTTTTAATTTCTAAAAACCATAACATAAAGAAAAATCTTTCTGTTTTTCAGTAAATTGCTATACCCAATTTATAATCCATTAGACTAGTTTAGTTCACATACCAATAACTGGGATGGTCAAAAACCGAAATAAATGAACCAGAATGTATTTGTTTTGTATTGAAGTGACCATGACGTAGTATGGTACTACAATATAAGTAACTGTAGTGTTAAATTTGACTGGAGAAATTACTAATATAATTATTAGTTACTTACATAAGAAGCATTCTAACATAAAAATGATTGATAGTTAAATTAATATGCAATATCTAGTATATACGAAATAATGCCAAACTTTATTACTTTTCATGTAGGTACCTACATAAAATTCGTTAATATGTGTTAGCAATAACAATTTGACGTCTTTAATTTTAATACGTCGGTTTAGGTTCATCATCATTACAGAAGAAATTTTTATAATTTATAATGATTGTTATAGGTTTGGAAGTAACCTTCTTTTAAAATGGCAAATTAGGCCCGCCGAATTACTGGCAGTAGTATAACTTGAAACGATAATGGTTTTGTGGATCCATAAGAAGTGCAATTACTTGGATTATATTAAAAATACGTTTATTGTCGAGGGTTAAAATAAGAAAATACAAAAAAAAATTCTTCATCTTCTATAAATACTACTATAAAGCGACAAGTATTGAATTATAAAAATATTTTATAAACATATTTTTTGTGAAGAATTATCGAAGCAATTATGAAATTAAAATAATGAACATGTAAGTATATTATGTAGGTATGTACGAAAAATATTTTGGAATTTTTTTTACCATATACTTTCTATTTAATTTGCAACAATTGTTGCATTTGATAATAGCAGTAATAAACTTATAGATTCGTGCAGAAAACTTTAATTAACGTATAATTAAGACGATTAGTTAAATCTGTATAAATTTGGTAGGTATACCTTTTGGCTGATGCCATTCACCGAGATAATTATACTGCAAGATACCAACACCGCTGCCGTTTAAATAAAATAAAAAAGAATCAGCACGACTACGTTCATTAAAGTTTTCAAATTGTTTTTTTTATTTATTACCATTTTATTATAATATCTCACATCACTGGTTCACAATGGCAGGCAGATCAAAACCAGAATATTTTATGGCCACTTGTGCGAAACATCAAAACCGAACTTCCTCAAATCTCCAATAAGCGGTTTTCCATGGACGAGAAGGACGCGGATTTATGTCGTTTGATTGGCGCTAGTGGTTAACATTATTATACCATGAGTCAAATATTCGGAAATCAAATGAATGAGTAAACAAAAATTAGCATATAACAATTTTATTGTTGAAATAAAAATCAAATACTGGTTCTAATTCACAGTTTCTGTAGAATTTCTAGAAGCAACAAGTTGGCTGTTTTTGCTGTTAATTGAAACAATATGATAATTTGATGAAAAATAAGTTAAATTTGGTGGAGATGATTAAGCTTATTCTGGGAAACCACATAAATATTATCGTCCAAAAGCTGTTGCACGAATTTTGAAATAAATCGACTTTGATTTTTGAAATACCTGTACAAATTTTGTTAGTCACCTTTTCAAGTTATAAACACTATGATTTATCCAGTTATGGTGATTTCCATATCACTATAAGTATCTTTTGTGTACGGAATAAAACTTTGGTTTCCAATGCATTTTTTAATAAAAGTAGGTATATAACAAAGCTAGTAAAAGTATTTATTTATGAGAGAATAATCTTGGAAAGCAATATTTTCAAATCATGTCTTCTAGGTATACACCTACAAAGATAAGCATAATACCTAATACGTTCATAAATCTTGGGTCAACGATGATGTCCCATACTCATAATAATGTATGCAATATATGAACCGTAAAATCATATATAGGCATATGAATTTACAACATTGTACTGCAAAATGATTTTCTCTAGAATACATTTTCAATTTCTCATATTAAAATTTTCCCACACTAGCGCAAGTTAAAACTATTTTTAAACCGTTCGGTTCTTCGGACACCATGTGGGTATACGCGGCAAGGAATACCTATACGCATCTTACCTGTTGATTGTTTTGACGTAGAAGCAAATTTGGATCTGATTTAATGTACAAGTGGATTGCTATAATATCTAATTTGTAATATCCTCAATAAGTGATTGTATTGTCAAATAGTGTTTTCAAATATCCAACAGGTGTTCGTTCTTTCACTTTTACATATAATATTCACTTCACTTATTAGCACAGACTAAATAAACTATAACAATTGGTTCATGAGAAAAACAAAAACAGACCTTGATTATTATATACCACACTTATATATTGATATATTATTGTATCAACCACTAATTATCCTTGAGGATCAGATAACAGGATTCGATTTAAACTGGGTATCGCTGTCAGTACTGAAAATTTATCTATGGTAGCACTGGCACTAGTTGCACGCGAGCTATACGAGGGTGATTATCCCTTAATCAGTCCATTCATCAAGTTCACTGTCGCAATCTCGCGTGCTCTCCCGAAGACTCCGCTTCTTACACTGATCACATACACATGAAGGTAAGAATGGACCGGTGGGGGACATATAAGCATACTCAGGTAAAGCAAGCCGTCAGCCAAGCTACGGACTCGTGGACTTCCCTCGTGCTTCTGTTCCTTCAGACAATAAGAACCTCAAATGGTGTTTACCAATGCAATTCTAATAACTGTTTAAGATGATTTCACAAACACGAAGTTAGCAAGAAGAAAAAGTCTGCAAAGTTAAGATGATTGTTATAAGAATACGTTATTCGAACCTTAGTTGTATCACAGTGATTGACTCAACAATGGTCTTTAATGTTTATCAATCGTCGTTAAATTGTAAACAATAGACCGCCCAAGTCATTACCGAGTTTAACAATACGATAAAACTGATAAAATACTGACAACTTCAAGGCATGAACAGTGAGTGAAGCTGGAGGAATCTCGTCCCGTTTGTTACTGCGAAGTGAAGCTCTTTTCGAGGTGCTAATGAGCGATTCACGCAATTCTGACGGAAATAATGCCGTCACGAGGGTGTGAGAGCGATAGGGGATAAAGGTCGTGAGTGTTACATGGTTCCATTAAGTGTAGTGTCTTGTGCCCGACGGCGAGGATGGAGCTGACCGCATCGATAATTAGATATAGTGTCCTCTCATTACCCTATTGATTGCTACATTGTCTCCGCAATACACTCCAAACGTGCAAGCGCAACTTCGAAATTAAGTTAGCGAAGAGAATAATGGACAAGATTGACTTATACGAACTAAGGTATAGCCTGACAGGACACAAAAGCTTTGTTTGTGAGTTCATCAAGCACAAAGGAATAATTTCATTAGTTCCCAAGAAAAGTTAATACCCAATTTTGTATAAGTGATCACAGAAATTGCACTACAACAGTCAATTTTGCTTCATCTAATAATCAAATTAAACCAAATTATGAAAATTTAAATTATATTAGGAACGAAAGCGGTGAAGAGTTCTGTTATTAATATTTCATTGATCGGCATCTCCCAAAGCTTACAACACAACACACATACGAGTATTTTTATACCATGCAATTATTGTGTCGCAACCACACCGATAACCAATATTTTTAATAAAAAGTTATATAAATTTTTATATTACCTTTTATTAGGTATTCAATTACCAAATTTTTACTTATGTTACTGGCATTAAAAGATGTTTTTGTCACGACATTGTTACGATACTAATACCAAAAATTAAAAATAAGTATAGTAATTAAAACATATAAAAGTGATAAAACGGAAAATAAAGTTAGTTCAATGTAAATCACTTATAAAACGTTTTATATTTCAACATATTTCCTTTATCAAATGGAGGAATAATAGACCGTTAACTATTTTATTCAAATTTCTAATATTGACGGCAAAAATTAATGTTACTGCTACCATTAACCATTTTTAATAAATTAACCGTTGTGATATGAAATATAATAAAATTGGAAGAAACTAAATCATACAGTTTTTCTTGATAAGTATGAAAGACAATAATTATAATAATATAAATAATTATATTATAATATAAGTACATAGAATGCATACATTATAATCGATACCCCCAAGGAACAACGTCGTAACTCGACTTACGACTAATTTGAGTTTTGACTACAGCTCTAATCCTGAGAAAAAAAATTTTTTGGTAAAAAAAACGTTACCTTACGACTAATAGTGCCAGAGATAATCAGCGGAGAAAAGTTATATCTCCTATGTATGTATGTACTTTTCAAAACTTTAAAATCGCTTTTCTGAAAAATAGCTAAACATAAGTTACGACGCTGTTCCTTGAGGGTATCGAATATAGAATATAAGATATATCACACTATAAGTATATGTATTCTACATACTGCATACCATCTATATAATGTAAATATTTCGAAATATTTCGAATGAACTTAATAATTATTTATTAATATTATTAATATTACCTTTACATTTTTTTAGAATATAGCTATATTCAACTGTTGTCAGGATTTTACACATCTTTACACAATCTCATATGGGCCGGTACACTATTTAAAATAATAATAATGTTAAAATGTGAAAATGCGAATAGATAAAAGAAAAAGTGTTAATTTAACAGAGAAGCAAAGATGAATTAGCTTTTGTCTCGTAATCTCAATTATGCTAAATGAAAAAATAGATCATTTTTCAAATTTATGTCAAAATTATTAGACAAAGCAAAAGTTCCTCTACAAAAATATCAAACCAGGTAACATGACAATATTACCTATATATTGTCACGTTCCAAAATCCTTCATTGGAATTTTTTATTTAATTTGGAACTTGTGTTTTTATTTTGTAAAAATTGTATTTTTGTATTTGCTGGTTTTCCCGCCAAAGAATGGTAGTGGCAGCAATGGGTGGTGAAAATCAGACTTTTTGCCGATAATGGCCGCCATGAGCGGTTGGGAAGAAGTTTTGTCTCTTAAATTTTGATTACGATTTTGTTAAAAGTTTTATATTTAAAAATAAAGTGACTTGGTGATTTATTTTTTTTTTTTTTTTTTATTTTAAAGAATTTATATTACATATTTACATCAGATTTGATTAGAGTCATCTTCAGCCCGTGCATCAACTAAGAAGCCATTAGCTACGGAGTGAGTGATGACTCCTCACATTTTATATTTTGTTATATTGGTTAGTTTTTTTTAAGTAATTTATTAATTTGTTTATATTTTTCTTTTCGAGCGCTTCATTGATGTTACTTGGTAGGTTTTCTTGTTTTCGTATGTCATCATGTTTGGTACAGTTTATTATGTGATCACGCGTTATGACTGTTTTGCATGTCTCACAGTAGGGTTTTTCCTCCTTTTTTATAAGGTACAGGTGTGTTACATTTGTGTGTCCCATTCTTAATCGGTTGTAAATAACTTGATGTTTTCTGACCATATTTAGCGGCAGCTCTTCACGAGTAGTATTTTTTATTTGTCTTAGCTGGTTGGTAAGTGGTTGGTTCCTCCAATCTTTCTCCCATTTATCTCTTATGTTGGTTTTGATGTATTGCTTGAGATCTTCTCGGGTTGTTTTGGTTTCATCGAGTGTTTCTTTGGTTTGCGCATCCTTGGCGCAAGTATCAGCTTCTTCATTTCCTTGAATGCGACTGTGAGAGGGAATCCATATGAAAGATATTTGTTTATTTTTGGAATGTAATTTATACAGTTGTTCGTGAATTTTTTGTATATATGGGTTTGAGCTATAAATAGTATTAATTCCTAGCAGAGCGCTTTGCGAGTCGCAGCAAATAAGAAGAGATTTTTCGGTATTATTAAATTTTTGTTCTAGCGCTTTTTTAATTGCGTACAGTTCAGCGTTATAGATGCTGCAAAAGTCTGGCATTCTATATTTTCCTTTTACATTTTTATATATAAAGGCACATGATGTTTTTGAGTCGGTTTTTGAGCCATCTGTGTAGATTGGTAGATAGTTTTTGTAGCATAATTGTTTTATTTCCAAGAAGTTAGTTTTAATAATGTCAGAGCATGTTTCATTTTTTGAAAATTTGATAAGTTGAAAATTTATGTTTGGCTTTGGTATTGTCCATGGTGGCGTCTTATAATGCGATGCTTCGACGGGTGGTAGGTTTAAGTTATAATTGTTTAGGATGTTTTTAATTATTATACGTAAAGGTGGTTTAATTTTTGGCTGGAGGCGATAAATATTTTGGTAGATGGTGTTTAGGATGTCTTTTGCTACTGGGTTTGATGGATATGATAGTGCGTTTGCAAGGAAGTTTAGTGTAAGTTGTTCTCGCCGGTAGTTTGGTGGTAATTCTCCACTCTCACTATAGATGTTTATTAGAGGGGTTGTTCGAAAGGCGCCTGTTACAATTCGTAATCCTTCATTGTATATAGTATCTATCATTTTTAAGATGTTGTTGTTTGCACTTTGGTATAATATGCATCCATATTCAAGTTTAGATCTGATCATAGTTTTAAAGATTTTCATTAAAGTTTGATTGTCTGATCCCCATTCGTGATGAGAAAGTATTTTTAGAATTTGCATACTTTTGTGGCATTGAATTTTCAGGTTTTTTAAATAAGGGATCCAGGTTAATCTTCTGTCAAAAGTTAATCCGAGGTATTTTAATTCATTTTTAAATTCTAGTGGTGTATTGTATAATTTAATTGTGGGATTTTGATTGCATCGATTGGAGCGACAGAAGTGAATACAATAACTTTTTGATGATGATAATGTAAAGCCATTTGATGTGGCCCATTTTTCCAGTTTAGTAGATGTTTTTTGAAGTAGGGTTGATATTTCGATAATATTTTTGTGTCTATAGAAAAAGGTTAGATCATCTGCATAAATTAATCCTTGTACTGGTGGTCGGATATTTTTTGATAAAATTTTGTTTACTGATATGAGGAAAAGAGTTGTGCTCAGTACAGAACCTTGTGGTATGCCATTTTCTTGAATTTTAGTGTCAGATAGATTACCATTTACTTTTACTTGAAAAGTTCGATTTTTTAGAAAATGTTTAATGTATGCTAATGCACGGCCTGTTATTCCCAATTTTTTTAAATCTCGTATTATTCCATATCGCCAAGTTGTGTCAAAGGCTTTCGTTAGATCAAATGATATTGCTATGATGTGTTGGTTTAGTGCTAATCCATCTTGAATGTACGTTGCTAGTTTAATTTGTTGTTCCGTTGTAGAGTGTCCTTGTCGAAAGGCGCTCTGATTTTTTTCTAGAAGGTGATTTTTTTCTAGGTACCACATTAAACGGTTGTTTACAATTTTTTCTAAGATTTTTCCAACGCAACTTGTTAGCGATATTGGTCTATAGTTTATCGCTTGTAGTTTATTTTTTTCGGGTTTTAGAAAGGGGAGGATAATTGACTTGTTCCATTGTATTGGGTAGGCTTCATTTAGCCACATAGTATTAAAGATTTTTAGTAGATAGTTTTTTCCATCTGGTGGAAGATTTTGTAGGAATTTGTATGGGATGTCATCAGGTCCTGGGCTTTTATTTGGAGCATTTTTGATTGTTGTATCTAGTTCATACATTGTGATGGGCACGTTGTAAGGTTCCTTATTTTGACTATCATGGCTTATGTTGTTTTTTTCGGATTCAGATTTTATCTGGAGGAATTCTTGTTTGTAAACTATATTACTTGATGTTGATGAAAAGGTTGTGGCTAAGCAGTTTGCAATACTTTTGGCTTCTGTTATGATATCATTTCCGGTTTTCAGGGCTGGTATGGTGAAATTCGTTGTGATTCCTTTCACTTTTTTGATTTTTTGCCACATTTCGCGCGTTGTTGTGGTGGAATTTATGGTGGATATAAAGTGTAGCCAAGATTCTTTTTTACTAGTACGAAAGATTAGTTTGGCCTGTGCTCTTATTTTTTTTAGTTCTATAAAATTTTCAATTGATTGGTGTCTTTTATAGTAATTGTATGTTTTCTTTTTGCGTCTAGATATTTCTTTACATTTATTATTCCACCAGGGTACCTGGTAATTATGTTTGCGATTTGGTGTTCTTGGAATAGATTCCTTTGCTGCGTCTAATATTGTTGTATTGAAGAGATTTATCATTTCGTCCACGGTGGTATTTTGATCTTCCGTATAATGTGGTTTTAATTTTATTTCAATTATATTACTAAATTTTTCCCAGTTAGCTTTTTTTAGATTCCATCTAGTTAGATTTTTGGTTTGAGTTGGTTTCTCATTTGATTGGATTTCTAATTTTATTGGAAAGTGATCACTTCCGTACGCGTTGTCCAAAGGTTTCCACTCTATTATAGGAGCTATATTTGCGTGTGAAAAGGTGAGGTCGATGCAGGTATATTTTCCACTAGCCAGAGCCAGGTGAGTGTGTTGGCCGTCATTTAGTAGGATTATGTCTGGTCGTTTTAGAATTTTCTCTATTGTGGTACCTCTTTTGTTAGTTTGTTCTGAGCCCCATATAGTGTTATGTCCATTGAAATCTCCCAATAAGATGTATGGGATCGGAAGTTGAGCTATGATTTCTTCGAGATCATCAGAAGTAAATTCCGTGGAGTTTGGGAGATAGATGGAACAAATTGATGTTGGTGTTTTTTTTATTATTGTACTAACTGCTATAGCTTCTAAATTTGTTTTTAGTGTTATAAGTTCAGAGTGTAGTTGTTTTTTAACGCAAATAGCTGCTCCTCCGCTAGCATGTAAGGCTTGAGTTCTATTTTTGTAATAGATTTCATAGTTGTTTAATTTGGGTATTTGGTTGGTTTTAAAATTTGTTTCTTGGATGGCAAGTATATTTGGTTGGTACTCTTGAATTAATGATTGTAATTCAGGTAGGTGTGCGTATAGGCCGTTGCAGTTCCATTGTATTATGTTCATTTTTAATTTGAAGAAGGAAGAGAGGGGAATTAAGGATGTAGAAAAAGGTAGAAAATAAAAAGGTGAAAGGAAAATTGGGGAAGAAGTATTTGGTTGTACCCTGGATGTTTAGTTTGGATCTTGGCTGGATGATGAGAAGTGTGTGTCATTTTCCTTTCTTTGGGCTTTGTTTATATTGGAGATTATCCGTGTGAATCTATATTTTATTTTACTATGTTGCAAGAGAATGCGTAGATCGCTTAACGTTGCTATTACGCATTCAATATTTGAATTGAATTTGAGTGCCACCTCAAGCGGATTTTTGGAGTTACGAATTTCATTATAAAAGTTTTCGAATTTTTCATATGTGTAATCGTATTGAGTAGGATTTTTTGTAATTTCATCTTTTATAGGTTTTAGTAGTTCGGCAGTTGTTAAAATTTCTTCTTCATTTTTTTTTGCTTTTTTGGTTATTTTCTTTTGTTTTTTTTCACTGGTGTTGTTATCTATCTGTTGATTTTTAGGGAGGGTATTATTTGGTATAGGAGGAAGTTTGAAAGGGTCTTCTTGTGATATTTGCATGATTTCTGGTGAGGGCTCTGTGGAGCTTGTTTGCAGTGGGCGTTTGGGATTTGTTTTTTGGGAGTCTGCTATTTCAATTTCGTTTTGATTTTGGGGTATTTCCATATTAGTTTCAGATTCATGAGGATTGGGTTTGTTTGTTTGCGGAGATTCTCTTATTTCGGTATTGCATAAGAGATGTACATTGCAGTAGGCGGTTGTATGCCCAAATTGATTGCATCTTTGACATTTCTGATCTTCATGGTGTATGTAAATTCTGTAGTTTTCGTTTTCGTATGTGATTATACTTGACGTAGGTATATTTTGATCTTCTTCAGTTTTTTCTACGTAAACGTATCGTCTGAAGCTAATTACATGATTGTATTCTGGGTCATCTAAATATTTTATAAAATTGATTGGAGATGTTAGTTTGAGTTTCAGTTCGTTTTTAATAAATTCTTCTAGGATTGTATTTGTTATAGTGGGCGATACGTTTGATAACGTGAGTTTTTTTGATGGTGCAGTAAGCCGTTTTATTTGAATTTGTTTATCATCAATATTGATATATTTTGTGATATGCAATAATTGTTCCACGTGTTCTTTTGTTTTTAGATAGATACAAATTCTTTCGTTTGATACGCGTGAAGCAGCGATAATGTTTATTGGTTTTATAATTTTGCCTATGGCATATACGTATTCCTTAATTTTGGCTCCATTTATTGAATTTAGTATGATTGCTTGATCTTTCTTGGGATGTTTAAAAGTAATAGTATGATTTTTGAGTATGTTTGAATAGGAAGAAGTGGTTTGTGTATTTGTTCGTTCCATGTTTGTGCTTGAAAAACCCCTGTGGCTGGGGGTGTATTGATTGTTGTGATGTGGAGAAATAAAATATAATTACTCTTTACAGAGTAATTTTGTGGATCTTTGTATTATAATATATTGTGTTTGGTCTATTGGTTATAGAAAATTTAAATCTAACCTTTTATGAAATAATCTTAGTTCACATGTACACGTCTGCTCACTAACACTGTTGCACATAAACTCTCGGTGATTTATTATTTGATTGATTTGGATTTGGAAGTTTATTTCAATTTGCATTTTTTTGAACGATAAATTTTTGACAATAAGTTTTGAATTATTGATAGTGATTTGAGATTTGAAAGATTAGTAAGAAAGTTGGAAGCTTGTAATTAATGTTTAGAAAATTTTATAAAATTAGAATTAATTTTGAAGGCAACGGAAAGTCAAGTTGATAGTGGCGCACCTGGATCTGCTTATCAATTTATTAAAATTTCCCTTTGAATACCCATTGAACATTTATTTTAATTTAAAATTTGGAGTTTTGAAAGATTATACCTGGAAGAAAATAACATGACAATATCTATGTTACGGTCAATGATGACAATTCGGTTATTAACGTCAATGGCCGGACACAAGTTAAAGCCTACTGCTCAGTTTTGTTGGGCATTAACGTCATTGACCGGTCAATGACGTCAATGACCATGCATTTTGGGCAATGTTGACATTTAAAATTGTATATGTGGTTTTTACATCATTGCCCAGGCAATGACGTTAATGTCCAATACAAGGTGGACAATGATGAAATTACTATTCTACAGATTCTATATTATATCATTCTTTCAGTTTTGGCTGGCGCAACTACAGCAAATCACTGATCTACCGTAAAATAAACTAATTAAATTTAATTAATTTTTCCTCCGGGCAGCTTTGGCTGACGCAAACACGACAAATCATAGACCCACACTAAAATCATCGTTTGTCTAAATTAAATAAAAATCTTTGTACACTTTATAAGGCCTTGAAAAGAGCCCAGACAAATAGTTGTCCCTAGTTGAAGTGCATCGCCATTTTGCTGTTCCTTATAGTAATTATTCTATATTAAAATTAACACTTTACATAGTCGCTTACATCTATTATGTTCAGATAGCTAGTTGCCTGGTCCCACTCCAGTAACTCGTACCCATACGTAAGGAAGGGTAAGTAAGTTGTACCCTGGGTCTTCCTCTTGTCCTATCCTCTCCAGATTTCCATAACGTTGCTTTTTTTACAATATATTTGTCGCTATTCTGTACAATGTGTCCTATAGCTATCTGATTCATTGCGACTTAGCAAACCTCATTCATCCAAGACCTCTGCTCTTTGTTTTCTGTTCTTGTATTGTCTGTTCTTGATAGTCCTCAGGACTATCTTGGACTTGTGCTTCAAATACTTTCATTTGCTCCGTTGCGGACCTAGACTTGCACAATGTTTCCGCAGCATATACTGGTCGTATTATAGTTTTATAAATTTTCATCTTGGTATCTTTTTTCAGGTTGTTATATTTCAAGAATGCTTTGTTTGCATGCCTGTTATTGTTTCTGTCTACATGCACTCCCAGGTAACTACAGCTTTCCATTTCTTTTATGTTGTTGTCATGTATTCGGGTATGTGTTTCGTTCTTGTCGTATTTCGTGTACTTGGTTTTGTGGTAATTCACCAGCAGTCACCTCAGCTTTGATCTTTTTTCCAGGTTTTCAAAAAGGTCCACCAATTTTTATTTTTTCAATAAAAATTTCTAGATAATATCGAATTAATTAAATATAACAACAAAACTTGATAAAAATTTACAATTCCTGCCCTTTCTGTGCTTGTGCTTTTAAGAAAATGTTCAATGGCTTTTCAGTGCTTTTTGGAGTTGGTCCTAAAAGTGGGTTGGTTACTAACGCACATACCAAAAGTAGAAATTAAAGTAACTGTAGCAAATACCTGCAACTGTAAAATAAAATAACTGTAATTTCTTCTGTAAATACTCCTATTCGGTATACACCAAGCGTCTTTGACAACATTCAGTCTACATAATGAAAACCAAAACCAGAAATAAACTGTTGCTGCGAACGCGTTGATTGAAACATGTACAAACTTAAATCTTACAATCTACCGGATTGGTTGCTAACTTAGCGAGTAGCATCTTGAAACCTGGATTTCTCGATGTTTTGGTAGGGTTTTTATCCCAGTAATCCAATTTTTGTGTTGTTCTTTGGTAATCTCTTTGGTAAGAATATTTTAATATTTACTAGAATATACCATATTTACTAACTCCAAAAGATTGAAAATCATCTTTGAGGTTCGCAGAACTTCTCGTTTGGTAAAGCATCTTCGTTCGAAATTTATTGCATAAAAGAATAAAAATCATCTTTGGATGAGCACTGGTTTCCGAGAACCTTTGTCCCATGTAAATCATTGTCGCGATTTAAGAAAAAAAAATATTGATTTTGTTCGAAATAAGTATTTCTGCCCGGCGAAGTTAGAAAAATTTTGAACGCGTTGTTTATCAGAGCGGCTGATGCACTATAAAATTTTATAAGATGCACAATTATTTTCAATTTTGTTACCAACGATAGAACCTATAAATATGTTTACTGTAGTCTTCTAAAATCTTCTATTGGGTAGATTAATTGTAAAAATTAATTTATTATTTACAAGTACCCCGAACTTACACGATAGGTAGGACTGACTGATAACCACTAAGTCGAATTCGCGGAAGTCGAGATATATAATTTTGCATAAAAAAATACGCTCTTCGTTGGAGTCTATATTTTTTTGTCAAATTCCCAAACGAAAGACGAATCGACGAGATTTGAAAACCGCGTAACTCCAGGTTCACGTTAGTCGGGGTAGCGTAAGTCGAAGTATTAGTGTATTTTTGATTTTCCTACCAACAAGTTGAGGATGGAACAACTAGGAGGGGAAAGCAGTTTTTTTGCCGATAAAATTGAATAGAAATTCGAAGAAAATTGGTATGTTTAGACAATTAAATGTTGGATTTATGAATAAATTATAATTAGAGATTATATAATTGTAATGGAACGTTCTGCCTTCATTTTCTACCTTGATTTGCCAGATAGCTTTTCTGGTCAGAAACAGAAACTTCTCAGTAGTGGGTTTAGGATAAATTTTTTACTTTCTATATTAAATCCAAATTAAATTTTTAAATCATTAAATTTTAAATTACACTTTTAAATAAAATTTCCAAATCAAAAATACAAACGATAATTGCTGGTATATCGCTATCGAACCAGCAGCTTCGTCATCCACATAAATTTTATTAAGTTTTCCAATTCTAACGTTATACTTATTCAAAAAACAATTAACTTTTTAAATAGTTTCACCAATTTTAATATAATAATATCCAAATTTCCAATCATTAATTTCAATCAATGTATCCAATTTTACTTTAATCTTCCAAATCCAAATTTAAAAAATATTACTCTAATATCGTCCAAATTTTGGACAACTTCCAAATAAATAAAGCAACAAAATTATTATTCACTCAAATCAAACTTTTATTCACAAAATCAATCAAAAATCTCAACTATGAAACGCAAAATACTGGTTTCAAGGGAAGCTACCCCAAAAATCGTTGGCTCACCTTGACGGACTCGGTTGGAAATGCCGACCATTTCGGGTCCGTTACTTTAGCCCCCCCCAGTTAAAATTTTTGGCCAAAAAGCTAGCTCCCGAATCGATATAGCTAGCACCGGCTAGCACCCTAATATTAAAGCTAGCACCATTACAGTTTTTTCACAAATCCACATTGAAACTGGGGGGGGCTAAAGTAACGCTAGCCCCCCCCAGTTAATATTTTGGCTCCAAAAGCTAGCTCCCTAATCTATATAGCTAGCACCAGCTAGCACCCAAATATTAGAGCTAGCACCATTACAGTTTTTTCACAAATCCACATTGAAACCGGGGGGGGCTAAAGTAACGCTAGCCCCCCCCGTTAATATTTTGGCTCCAAAAGCTAGCTCCTTAATCTACATAGCTAGCACCAGCTAGCACCAAAATATTAGAGCTAGCACCATTACAATTTCTTTACAAATTAGTATTTGATAAAAATGATAAAAATGTTTAAATGTTTCATTACACTGCGCATGATCCGATATATTTCACACGCTCCGCCCATTCTAAACTTGACTAACAATTTTTTAACAGCTATGGCTTATTGTTAATCTATATTATGTCATTTATTTAAGAACAAAACGATAAAGTTAATAAATACAACCTTAATTATCATAATATATCGCTTTGTACATCGACACGGTTTCTCTATATCAAATTGTAATACACTAATATCGTATAATATGAAATAAATAGTAAATACGTAGATATACTATAATAGTGGACAAAGTAAAATAAATTTTATTTAATTTAACCGCCCTGTATGGAAAGGTTCAAATATTCACTTATCAGGTCCGTACTTGGGTGACATCATTTATTTATTATTTATAATTATAAGACTACGTCATAAATAAGATAATTTCGGTCTCGATAATAGCCAGGACTGGCGCTACAAGCAAGATTGAAGATTTACTTCTTATCACCCCCCCCCCGAGTTATGATTAAAAAGGATAATACGCTTAGGGAATTATCTACTTAACAGATAATGGGATTAGTCTATATAGGAGATTTGGGAAGGAAAAGTAACAAAAATTATACCAAATATAACTTAAAATGGGAAAAACTCAGTACACTTAGAGCTGCAAAATGTAAAGAAAAGAAAAAGAATTACCTTAATGAAAAACCTATTGATTCTCTTTACGAAATGAAAAACGTTCAAGAATTTTCTAATGTTATTCGCAATATTGGCTATTCCCCTTTTTTTGTATTTTGGTGGTCAAATTCTCAGCTTCTTGTGTATCGTCGATATTGTGAAAACAATTATAGTAGAATAGCTATCGATGCCACAGGATCAGTTGTAAAACGTATTATCTACACCGATGGAAGCAAATCAAGGCATATCTTTTTATATGATATTGTAATATTGTATCCAAATCAAAAACAATATTCCGTTGGATCAATGCTTAGTGATTCGCAAAACACAGAAGAAATAACGCATTGGCTATCCGTTTGGTTTAGAAGCGCAGGATGTACTCCGTCAGAAGTAGTAACTGATATGTCTCTTGCTTTAATGCATTCGTGCGCAAACACATTTACTCAGTATAAGAACCTCAACCAATACATTGAACAATGTTACAAGGTACTATTTAGAAATGATGATAAAATTTTTAAATGTTTTCTTCGTTTTGACGTGGCCCATTTTATAAAGCTCGTTACTAGATGGCCTAGTCTTAGAAATCAGCATAAACTAACAAGAACATTTTATCTTCGATGTATGGGACAAGTTGTACAATGTCAAGGAATAGAAGATTTGCAGTTATTATTAGATGCTATGTTTATTGTTGCTTATTCCGATACAGAAGGGCACTACAATGGCAACCCGACAATTTGCGAAATTAATAAAAAGTGGCTTATTGGACGTATATCTACAGGGACAGTTGAGCTCAACAAGATGATGGATGAGGAAAATTTTGCAGAAGAAGACGTTATGGGAAAGCTACATGATAAAGAAAAGGAAGAAATTAAAACCGATAATAATTTTACAAGTTGGTGCAAGAACATATCTGAATTCGCAAAAAATAGAGTCAACACACCAGAAGAAACAGGTGACCGAGGAAATCAACAGGTTCTACCACATTTCGTCGACGATTTTTTAAAGATTTCGAACTTTTTGCCTTTATGGAGCAGTATTATGTGTAAAAATTTTCCATTTTCGCCTAGAATTGCCAGCTCAGCATCGGCTGAAAGTAATTTTAATCAAGTCAAGAACAGAATTTTTGCTCACGAAAAACTTCCCCTACGTGTGGATGAGTTTGTTAGCGAATACATCAGGCACTACGAAGGTGCTATGAAGCTAGCTGTAGAGTATGATATGAACGATAATATTCAAGTTGATAGAATTACTACAAGCCAAGTAGAAAAATCATCCGTAGTTAACAATTTCCAATCTGAAACAGATAATTCACAACCAAAACGTAATCTTCTGTTGCCTGATAATCTGTGTGCTTCTTGTCAGTTAGGAATTGGAAGTGCCAATGTGGTATGTAAATTATGCAATTTGCTGTTGCATAACAATGACAACTGCACTGTCTCATACGAAGATGATATATTTTGTAAAGAATGTTATATTAGAGGTACACAAGATAAAACATTATCCGAAAGAGTCGCTGAAGAATCATGGATGAGAATGAACGTTCCTCCCAAGAAGAGACCCCGAAAGTCATATTTAGAGCCACAGTCAGAAATGGCTGTTGTCGATTGGACGAGAAAAATAAATATAACGACAATTGGACTCCTGCGAAATGGTAATATAGTTCATCAAAAACCACTAAAAATCTTCAAGCAATTGATAACGTTAAGAAACACTTGCGGACTAGATGCACTAATTCAAATATTTTGTATTGGATATTGTGATTCGTTAGTTATCAAAGAATACATAGAATCAATTAAAAACAGCAATAGGTTCGCAAAATTAGTAGTACAAGTTGTGAATAAAGGTGTGAACATTCATACATATAGAACTCGAGCAGAACTATTGTACGAACATTTTCCGAAACATTCATTGCCAGAAAACATTACAGAAATTAACTGTGAAGATAGTATAACCAATATAGCTAATACAACTTTAGAAAGTTTTAAGATAGGAATGCAAACGGATGAATGCAACAATTGCAAAAATATTCAACAAAGTGATCTAAAATGGTTATCGGTAGAACTTAATACTATTCAAGAACTGCCGACGAAATTAGAGGCACATATATCCGAACATGTCATCAGAAAAACTTGCAATGAATGTGGAAACAATGGGTTCTTGCGAAAGAAAATTTTAGACCGAATATATATTGCGATAGAACCAATTGCAACTAGTAATATGATTTTAGAACTCACAACAAATTTGGAAGATATACCTCCACATTTTTCTATAAATGGCGATAAATATGTTCTACGTGGTATAGTTGCATTTCAAGGAACTTCTCAAAGTACTCCAAATTGTATCGGACATTTTTTGACTTATGGGAGACGACACAACGGAAAATGGGAAATTTATAATGACCTATTAAAAAATAAAGAAGATGTTTCGCCAAGTCAAACAGTCAGGTGTCATTATCTTATCTATACCTTATAAGAGATATCGGAAAATTGTGATTTATTTTCACATAAAGTTGTCTTGTTGATATTTTTTTAAATAAATTTATTTTACTTTGTCTACTATATACAAAGCGATATATTATGATAATTAAGGTTGTATTTATTAACTTTATCGTTTTGTTCTTAAATAAATGACATAATATAGATTAACAATAAGCCATAGCTGTTAAAAAATTGTTAGTCAAGTTTAGAATGGGCGGAGCGTGTGAAATATATCGGATCATGCGCAGTGTAATGAAACATTTAAACATTTTTATCATTTTTATCAAATACTAATTTGTAAAGAAATTGTAATGGTGCTAGCTCTAATATTTTGGTGCTAGCTGGTGCTAGCTATGTAGATTAAGGAGCTAGCTTTTGGAGCCAAAATATTAACGGGGGGGGGCTAGCGTTACTTTAGCCCCCCCCGGTTTCAATGTGGATTTGTGAAAAAACTGTAATGGTGCTAGCTCTAATATTTGGGTGCTAGCTGGTGCTAGCTATATAGATTAGGGAGCTAGCTTTTGGAGCCAAAATATTAACTGGGGGGGGCTAGCGTTACTTTAGCCCCCCCCAGTTTCAATGTGGATTTGTGAAAAAACTGTAATGGTGCTAGCTTTAATATTAGGGTGCTAGCCGGTGCTAGCTATATCGATTCGGGAGCTAGCTTTTTGGCCAAAAATTTTAACTGGGGGGGGCCAAAGTAACGGACCCGACCATTTCTTCTTTCTGTACCAACACAAAGACACACCAATATTTAAAATTTTACAAAATTTACAGAAATTATTTACAAATCAATATCAAAAATAAAAGAAATCAAATCTCATATTTACAGTAATTCAAAATCATTAAAAACAAATTTAAATCCCAAAAAAATTATTTTACATTACAAATCAAAAATTTTCAAACTATCAAAATGAATTTATAACATGATTCTGTAACAGGACAATACATTGGAGATATTTGGAGACTAGCAGTATCGTAAAGCTTACACATGCCGACTGGAAAGCAGGCAACTGCGGTTCAAATCCTGGTCGCGTCCTGCTATGATCAAACCCATTATATATTTGTGGGCTTCTATTTAAAACAAAGTAAAATTTGATTTTGGTATTTTAAAAGAAAAATTGATGGAAATATTGATTTTGAAAATTTGACTTGACCATATACCATTTATGGAAGGTTAATGATGGCCACCGTTATCGAGAATTTGTTAGCCCTCCAAAAATATTATCTTCCATACTGATTGTTAGTGTTTTTAGTTTTTACTATGTACTACCTATATAAAATATGTCACACCAATTTTTGAACTTAGAGTAAAGGTAATGGGATATTAATTGTAAGCATAACCTAACGCATCCTCTTCCGTTCCAAACTCAATTATTTTAGATTTGAGCAGATTAATTAGTGGAAAATCAATTTACGTTGATTTTTCTGCTTCAGTGGTACTGGTATGTAAATTTTTCTCTGCATCTTCTTTGGGCAATTTTAAATAAGAATAATAACTATACTCTTCTTTACTTAGGAATAATTTCAAAATTCCAACTTGTAATTTCAATTCAAGTTTATTTTTAACTCAGTGCAATAAAATTTTGTTACCTTAAGTGTACTAAATTGGATCTCATACACTTATCACTTACACGTGCGTTACGATACTATACATTTCAACTATCCACCGGAATTTTATAATTTAAATTTTAATTAGTATCGAATTTTTGTCCTCAATTTATTGTCGATTTTATTATTTTTATTTTACAATAATTATACTTCATTTTTTCTTCTCATTATTTTCTTGCTATCCAGTTTCTGGTTTAACGTTACTAATTTAAAAAAATAAAATAAAATAAGGGTATCGTCGAAAGTGTTTTCAAATTTTAAAACAGATCTTTGAGGAAAAATGAAGATCGCTCTAAATTGTGGCTCTTTAATGCACCTTCATGTATTTCAATATCTTGTCCGAGGCACAAAAAAAATAAATAAAAATCATTCAGGTTTGTAGTAACATTGCAATTTTCAAAAACTACTTTCCAAATCCAACGTCATCGATTTGATTGGAGAATGAAACAGTTCCATCGTAAGTACTTTAGTTAGATGTTTTTGATTGTTTAATTGCACATTTATAGTTTCTGTAATATTCTGTTAATTAGCAATTTCGTTGCATGTCAATAATTAATTATTATTAGTTATTATTTTCAATCAAACTGCGGCAATGCACCGAAAAGTTTTTTTCCAAACTAAACGAAAATGAGTTGTTTCAGCACTAATTTTAAATACGAAAGTCAATATTTTCCGTACAAACTTGAACAGTATTTTTGAAAAACCTTACTCCGGAAAGGTAAAAATAAACTAGAGATACGACATTTTAATAAAATTGACGAATTTTGGTATACTATATACCTTTTTATTGACTTTGACATTCACATAACTTACAATGTTCAAATATTACCAACTTAAAATGAAACTAGTTGAGGGATAAATCATGTCACCTTATTGTATTGTTTCTTTTTATATAAAAAGTTGAAATGTAAATTTTGAAATTAATTTTTGGATTTTGATCGTTTGGAGAAAAAGTAACATATTTTATTCATCCTTCTATGTTTCATGTTTCATTTATAAGGTAAATTTTCTATCCGAATAAAACAATATAGTACTATTAAATTTTACCGAAAATTATTATGAATACTTTGTTGAAATTTGAGTTTGGAATAATTTATTATTATTTAGTTATTACATTTTCTTATTGTACTATAAACATTATAAGCGAACCAATTACCCAAATTTGACTATACATAATTTATTTACAATATATTTACATATTTTAGTTACATAAAAACTGTTTTTTATGTTTAATTTTAATTACAGCTGGAACCACAGTGGATGCTATTAACGTAATGGATATACTAACATAATTTCTTAGAATGTCTGTTACATTTTTAATTTTTTTTTAAATAATCAAATTATTTATTTTCTATAATGAGTAAGGCTAGTAGTATGGCGTAAAGCCTACATCGTTTGACTGGGCAGCAGGCAACCGCGGTTAAAATCCTTGCCAAGTCGAATACACTGCTGTAATCTAAAGCCCAAAATATATCTGTGGGCTATGGGGAAGGCAACGAGAAACTATCCCCTTAATTAAATTCCCTAGTACGTCACCTTGGCTTCAGCCAAGTGTTCGCCTACGCACTGCATAGTGTATATGGCACTCGAAAAAAGAAGAATGAGTAAATAAATTACCCGAAATGAGAGATAATTCAATTGATGGATCTGTGGTATAGGTAGCCCAACTGCACCTCACTGCACCTGAGAGGCATAACACTGTATGTAGAAAATAATGCTTATAGAACAAGCACAATTTGTCTTAGAAAATGAGTAAACCCTTTGCTAGCAGTTACATTAATATGATTATACCCATTTTCTAAGACAATTGGGCTTGTAAGAATACACTGTTACTATAATTTTGACAAAGATTTTCACTATTTTATAGCATTATCAAGCAACAAACTAGGATGAACAATTAGAGAGCAGTCATTGGGTAAAGATTTGTGATTTTCAGTAGCGAAATCGATTTTCTGATGTAAGGAAGCGAACATCAGAATTCTTGCTTCACCATAGCTGTTCAGATGTTCCATCCATCCATACATGAGCAGTTCAAGCCTGTTGAGTGATTTGAATAATGTTCGCTGTAGACAACTGCACAAGTGGTATTCCTGATCAATAACTAAACCGATAATAACTTCACGATAAAATTTTTTTGTTTTTTGCATAAGATATTTTCAGTATTCATTGCTTTCTGGAACGAACGAAGTCAAATACACATTCTTTCAGTGGCGGAACTACTGGGGTGCAGTGGGTGCGACGCACGCGGGCCCCGGCTAAAAGAGCCCCCAGTTGAACTGTTTAATTGTTTTAATTAATTAATTTAAGTTTTAATATTCACAATGAAATATAAGTAATATTTTGGCAGTCTTCTCTTATTGAGGTAAACAAAGTGAGCATCATTTATCATCAATAATTCAATGTTTCTACTAAATTTTCAAAATTAAATCCTGACATTTCCAGGTTTTCCCTGACAAAGAATAAAAATTTTCCATAACATTTCGATAAACCAGAAAATAAAAGGACAAAAAAAATCTTTAATTTTAAATTAAATTGTTTACCTTGACTGAAAATTTAATTTCCTTGACATGGCACTCAGAATGACAAATTCCCTCACAAAATTAGGGAATAAATAAGATGGGGGAATAAATATATTATGTATTTTGATAAGAATGTAGCTATATTTTTAAAATGTTAACAAAATGTAGTAATTTTTTTGCTCTTATAGCTTAAGGGGGATGGTTGATATCCCGTTATAATATCTGCCTTTCCCTAGCAATCTTAGAAAAGGGGAAATTTAGAATATTCTAGAAAATGTTAGGATAGCCAATAGCCAAGAAAATCTCAGAAACTTGAAAAAAGAAATAAAAGAATTAATCTATGAATTTTCCCAAGATTTCCTTGGGAAGAAAATAGTTTTCTAAAGTTTTACTAAAATTTTTTCATAGAATTTCCAAAGATACCCTAAAATTTGTTTGGATTTCTTTCCACTTTAGTATATCACGATTTTTCCTTCGGTTTTCCAGTTAGTACAAAAGGGGAAATAGACGGAAAAATTGTGTGTACTAGTGAAGAGAAATCTGAGGAAATTTAGGAAAATTCTAAGACATCTCAATAAACAGATTCTGAGAAAATTATTTGTAGAAATACTGTAAATCTTAAGAAATCCCTAGAAATTTCACGTAAATCTCATGAAAATCTAGAAAATTTTAGTAAATAGAAAATCGAGAGAAATGCAGAAAACTCTAAAAAATCTTAAGATATTTTAGAAAATGGAAAATTCTAAGGTATCTTAAGATATCTCAAAAAATCCAGAAAATTTTAAAGCTAATGAAATCTCAGAAAATGGAAAAATCAGAAAAAATAGTCTTTAATATTCTAGATTTCCTCAAATTTCCGCTGATTTCCTTTTAGTCTTGCATATGACAATTTCTCCATCATTTTTTCCATCTAATTTATCTCCAATTTCTAAATTAGAGGATATAGAAAATTCTAGAAGATCTTAGAAAACTATCCACAAAAATTCGGAAAAATCTTAAGATTTTCAGGATTTTAGGAAATCTTGCGAAGAGGGGAATCACAGAAAATTCTAGGATATTTTAGGAAATCTTGACAATGTCAAAACATCAAGGAAATCTCAGAAAATTGAAAAATAGAGAAACTCATCTATATATTTTTAATAAGTTAGAATTAAGGTATAATTTTTAAATTTTAATAAAATTCAAGAGGGGGGGGGGGGGGTAGTTACTCGTCTTTATATCCGATCTTGTTTGGAAGAAATTCCTTGGAAATCACTGGAATTGCATGGAAATCTTCTGAATTCTGAGTCTTGTATACAAAATTGTTTTTTTTTATCTTTTATAAAAACAGGGCCCCCGTTAACAACTTCGCACACGGGTCCCTCGCCTGCTTGTTGCGCCACTGCATTCTTTAATAATTAAGGGGTTTTTCTGGTCTAGCGCTCTAAAATTTGAGGTATTGTAAGGATTTTTTTAAAAGGTTAATATAATGAATATCTATATTTAAACTTTTTATATATATTATAACACTCATTGGGCATACCTACATAAAATTTTTTTTAATTGAAAATAATTTTTAATTAAAGCGTTAAATAACACCCTCTCAAAAAAATGGACTTAGACGGTGTTGTTGATTTTGACTCTTGTATTTATCAGAAAAATAAAAATTAAAAAAATTATTAATCAGTATGAGTGCAGTTATGGTCGGAACTAGAATAAACAACAAAAAATGAAAATTAACAGAATGACGCGCATTTGAAGTTGAAATTCTAAAAACAGGCTATTTTTCACCAGTTTGTGATTGAAAAAAATACGAAGTTTTTGATATAAAATATTGATTCTAGTTCCAGAGATAGCCAATGGTGTTATAAATAACATATTCAAATTTCAGATGATTCGGCTGTATAGTTTTTCTTTTTTCTACAACACCATACAGAAAAACGTAGTTTTGAAATAAATGAAAGTGTAAAGTTTTAAGTATGGATATTTAACATCAAAAATTTAATAAATTTAAATACTTACAGCTAATCTACGATACAAGCACCATATAAAATCATTTCCAATTGGTCATGTAAACAAATATAAACTAAAGATTATATTTTTATAGCAACTGCATTATGCATTTATAGCAACTGCAAGAAATTTCTTGAATTGATTATAAAATGTGTTAAAAGGTTGTAGAACCTAAAATACCTTGAATACCCTTGCAAAAATTTAACAGGATATTCGCAAAACACAATACTTTCGAATTATCAAAAAAACAAAAATTGATTTAAAAAAAATTCTGGACCACCAAAACCCCTTAATGAAATTGAACAGTTTATCAACGCTTTCTGATGGAATCTGTTTTTGATGACAACCGGAGTATCGATGGTACCGCTTTCTACAAAACCATACTTTGATTGTGTTTTGATTTTATTATCATTTATATTTATTTATTTTCTCAAAATTTAAACCAGTTTTTAAATATTTTTCAACTATAATAATATGTTAATTACCATAGAAAATTTTTAAGTAATTATTTGGTTGAATTCAAAATAATTTAAATTATGCGAACGCATAGACGGACAGATAGACCCGAAGCCAGATTTTAACGCTTCTAGCTATATAGCGCAAAACAGCTTAATAATTTTTGTCAAAATTGCATTCATAGGAGTAAAGCTGTGATTAGGGATAACCGAAAATTAAAAAACTGGGTATAAATAATATTAATGTCAGTAGCTATAAATTTATTTATTTAATTAAATCTTATATAAATTAAGCGCTTCTTATTAACATAAATCACAACAAAAGTTTATTCGAAATATAAAAACTAAAACTTAAATAAACACATTGCTCGCCCAAAGGCAATTTTTATGGAAACGCAAGTTTTAATGTATAAATTATGTATTAACATTGATAGCAGCATATATAATAGTTTTAAATTATGTTATAAATTACTATAATCTTAAAATGCTCTTCTGTATTATATACTAGTATTTACTAATTAATTATTACTATTGATTACGCACAGATGGAGGCATTGAAAAAAATTTATAGCTGTTACAAAGCTCAAATGTAAGCTGGAATAGAATGAAAAAGCTTTGCAATTGGCGAAAATTGCGGTTGGGAAAATTTATGAAAGCTTAAAAGCTCTAATGAAGAAGGAAAGAATCGGGAGCCGATATCTAAATACAGAGAATTAGATTATGCCGTGTAAAACTAAACGAGCATTGATACCCATATGGTTGGTAGCCGTGTTATCGGTTCATGATTTATGATTCTAGCGAGTCACTACTGGAATAAAGCTCGAGTCATTGGTGTTACGTCGATTCAAAGAACGGTAGCAAACGATTAGCCCTAAACCCACGTGCAAGTCACGCCGACCGCCCAGACCTGGGGCGACAAACCTCGTGTCGGCTTTATAAATATTGCTCTGTATTCTAGTTATGCCACTCGATTAATATGCTGCTTGATTACATGTATTTAACCTGAGGTATTTTACAAATACACCTTTAGATATAATCAATTTTCTATTTTAGATTTAATTAAGCGATAGGTAATTTTTCTATTGCTACTATTTAAATAATCAAGGTTATTGATTAGTATGATTAAGTGACTATTGTTAATTACTTTTAAATTGCCAATGTCAGTACAACTTTTAAAAATAACAGAACTTTTAACACAATATGATTGAATCGTTTTTCTTACAATTTTTTTTTGTCCGTCAAGTTAGGCCCAAAAGCTGACCAATTTTTATTTGTATATGGAAGAATTTTCTAACTCCAAATCGTAGAATTATAAATCAAATATTATTATTTCAATCTTTATTATATATACTTCATTCAATAGGTTGACGTTTCAAATTTGAGAGATTGTTACCAGTCAACAACCATTGGTTGATATTTTACATTAGTTTTTTAAAAGGAATGTACATTTATGCTGAATAATTTAATTATAAAAATTTTGACTGTCTCTTTCTGATTTGAGTCAAATTCTTTAAAAAAAAGCCCAGAGAAACATTAATTTTGTGTATAAAATTGGATTCAAAAACCATGGCAGAATATAATATTTATGCTTTATCCACAGAAAACCTTTAGGGACATCATATTTTTGTTAACTCAATAATACATACATATTTACTTGACATTAACGTAATTAAATGAAAATTCATATTTAATCGTTTCATTAAAGTGCTGAAATGTAAACAAAACAAATTTTTTTCATAAAACTGAATCTGGTACTAATGGATATGTATTTTTTACGAAAGGTGAACTTCTTTGATTGTAATAATCGGGGGCGGTCATATTTTTATAATTTATCGGGAGGGGGGCATTTCTAAAAATAAATAAAATCTTGAAAAATATCTAGTAAGAACTTTCGTTTAAAATACCATAATACGTTGGTTTGGAGGGGGTCATGGTCCCCATGGCCACTCTCTTATGACCGCCCTTGGTAATAATCTTAAATCTTCTTCTGAACATGTAAGTTGTAAATTTTGTTATCAATTTGCTTACTATTACAATAAACTAGCCAACAGGGAGGGACTATGAGTACCTAAGTAATTATATCCTTCGGGAAAATCTTTTCATCGCTAAAAACAAAACCCGATTGACCTGATCTATGGGATATTTAGAACTGAATTTTACTGATTTTCTGAAATTTTCTGATGTTACATGCCAGCGTTCATTCATTTTTAATTTGTACTCCTAATAAAAATCGACACCAAACGAAATCATTCTTGGTCCTACAACATTTTTAATGGAAACATCAAATGCAATCGCCAACACATCGCAGTCGACAGCATTGATTGGTTTGTGGTTGAACTTCTACCTAAGCAATAAAAATTTGTATGATCAATGGATAAGATTTAATTGATCAGCACATAGATTGTGACCCGTGACTTGGTTACGTGCTCCTGATTATTGTGAGTTACTTGATTGACAATATGCTTGATTAATGAATACATTAATTGATTGGTGAGCAACTCGATTTAGTTCATTCGTAACAAACAAAGCGTACTCAACGCAATTGAGCAAATTAAATACAATAAAAAATACAATTTAGTTGTCCACAGCTTGTTTCCTAATTTTAATTTTGTTATTTTCAGATTTTGCTGATGTATTGGAGAGCTGGCGTAATACTCCTGCAAAATCACCAGTTTCTAGGTGGTCCTAAACGTTTTTTGGACATTCACAAATAGATAAAAATTTTGCATTTTATAATGAGAAAGATAAGATAAGATACTAGTGTTTCATTGCCATTATAGTACACAGAAAAAATAGTCGTGGGTTCGAATTCCACATTTGCCTGTTGGGTGAACGTAACGATTGCAGCTGTTAAAAAGGTTATTTACATAATAATAAAATGATGTTTTTAGTGCTATTAAATGCGCTATAAAATACGGAAGAGTTAATCTTAATTTTGAAAAATATCTATCATATTTATAAGACAGTTTGGTGACCCACTTTCAACAAGAATCCTAAATATTAATTATTAAAAAGTATTTATTTTGCATGTATGAGCATTTATAACTTTCTATAAGCAAATCGATAGTTATCTGTGTTTGTTTAAGCCTTCAGTCTTTCCCGAAAAGGAAAATTTCAATTAAAGTGTTTCTGTAAAAATAATTTATGGATTTTATAATATGCTCTTTCCATTTGTCTTGTATATTAATTTCATTTTAAAATACAAAGAAGATTTTAATCTATCGGTATTATCTAACTAATAGTCCTTGCTGCAAAAATCAAGTTTGGGTTTTGTTTGACTTGAAATTTAATAGAAATGCATGTGCGACCATACGAAGAAAAATTGCAGTGCACTTCGTGGGTGAGATAAAAATAAGCTTTGAAAGATTGTGCTATGGTTTCTGGAAATTAATTTGTAACGTAGCTATTGATTATAGTTTGTAATAATTGCATTGTTATAGTCTGTCTGTTATTAAACAATTGTTTATAGAAAAGAATGAAAATTAAATCAGTTTAAAACTATTCACATCTAAATATTAAAACACTATTATTAAAGAACGCCTTGTAATACTTTCTAAAAGCCAATTCATATCAGTCACTTCCAATATTATACAACCTACTGCTTGTTATAACGCAATTATAGAACAATCAAACTAATACAAAAGCCTGCAAGCGGCCTAAGGATATAAAACCACAGTAGGAAGCAGAAGCTTCTCAACTTAAATTAAAATAGAAAACATCAACTTCTGGCAAGATAATCGAGATCAATCCTTTCACATTCTGACTTAACATCAGCAGGGTTTTTGGTACAGTTACAATATTTGATAGGTAATTGATTAAGTTTAGTTACATAAACGATTTAACATGTACAAATATTTAAAATTAATTTCAAATGTTCTCAAAATTCCACTTTATATTTATTACAAAAATTTAAAGCTAACACAACTAAATGGTTGGTATCTCATAATATATGGACGGTGTTACATCTAATAACGACTAAACCAGATGACAAATTTGACTAAAGAAAGGTGTTTCTGCAAAATATCTCTATAAATTAACCTGTTGATTTTAAAACCGTTATGGCGCACTATATTTGGCATAACTTTGGTGCTTGCAATATTTGAAGTTGACGAATATTGTAATCCCCTTAAAAGTAAACCAGTTGGACAATAGCCCCCATTTTGCAATAAACAATGAAAGGGATGCGAAAGTGAAGACAAGACAGTGTCAGTTAGTGGACAAAGAATCGAATCGTTAAATTCTGCAGCACGTCTGATTTCGCGAGAGGGGACTTGATAAAAATAACAATAGCAGCAGGTTTGCATGTGAATCGGCGAGCAGATGTGAACTAAGATACAATCACACAATGCTTGTCACACCGTGATTAATTAGCCGATTTAGTTTCTTCTTATATATTCTTTTCTTTAAACTTGTGCTCGCTATTTGTATTTGTACTTAGAGTAGTAATAATTCAAAAAATTTTATTTGATGGACAACAGGAGACAAGTTTAACTTGCTAATTTGAATATTTTTGCATTTATTTACAGCCGAGTCTCGTATATCCTTCTAGGTGATAGTTCCAAATAGCAGAGGTTATATGTTAAAAACAACATAAACATTTCTTGCCCTTCAAAAAACTGAAATTATTGCTATAGTACTCGAAAAAATTAATTGATGATCTTTATCACGCACTCCACTTCAAATTAACGAAAAACTCAAATAAATTTTTAATTGGTTGACGTTCGCTTGTTACCAATAATACATAACCTATTTTTTATTAAGAATCACCAACACGCAATACAATTATTTTTTTACTCTTTCAGCTGTTTGGTATTCAAAAATAAAATTTAATTGAAAGTTCCTCTATAATATTATATTACAAATAGTAGATTTGTAGTAATTTGTTACCAAATTCGTTTTGTAACATTTAGTAAGGAAATGGAGCAAAGTTGATTTTAACATATACAACCAAAAATATCAACATCCATCAAAAGTGCTTTTGATTTACTAGAGAAATCAATTCACTAAGGTTATGTAAATTTAAAAATTGCGTAAAGAGATGAACGATTTCAGTAGTTTCGAAAGTTTCCTGTTGAAAAATTATGCAGTATCGCGTGAAAATTGTATTGCGTTTTACAATAAAATAAAAATTTAGTATATCATATTATACATTAAAGTTTTTTATAGTCAATAGTAAATCTTATCAATTGTATGTTTAAATTATATTTCATTTGAATATGTCTCATGCAAGTTAGCACATTATAAAAGCAGGCATAACAGTAAAGATTATATAAATTATTATGCTAAAAAGTTGAATCATCGTAACTTACTTAAACTAAGTAAGAATTAAATTGATAATAAATCGTAACCTGTACACAAAATTTGTTAGTAGGTAATATTTTACAAACGATTACCTATTCTGTGCTATATGTCGTTATCTTTATTATTTATTATGTAGTATATTATAGTACATCATTTTACATATGTAGATATACCTTTTAATGTTTTGGTATAGTTTCGACCACAATGTAAATTAATTTGGTTAGAGATTAGGTTTAAATTTTTTGATTTTTCAAACTGGATAATAACTGTAGTCTATTCGTAATGAATTTTATTCACATTCAGTTAGTAATTCATCCATTATTGAATATTAGTATAAGTTTAAAAATAACTTATTATTTCCTATGTGATATTACAACCGGTCTGGAAGTAATTGGAAGTAATTTTTTACTTTCCACAACCATCAGTTTGTAAGTACCTACAGTAGAAACTCCATCATTCGACACTCCCATATTGGACAATTCCGAGAATTTCTCATGCTAATGGACATGTAATTATGAGCTTATGACGCACAAGTTGTGAGCTTATCAAAATCAACGACTGGATTTCAGCACATAGGCAGACAGATTGATTACCTACATTATAATGCTTACATGATAATAGCAATGTAACGTAAAATAAAGGGTAATTTAAATTTGAAAAAGATGTTATTCGAAATATATAAAAATAAAATATTTACATTCTAATCGTATAAAATTTATTCGTAAAATATAAAATTATTTTAAAGTTTATATTACCTATGAGAAAGTATCTAATAAAATTTTTGCAAAATAATTCTTTTACAAAATTTGTATATTTAAATTACACCTTCAAGTTTGCTGGGTAAGGCATAGTGGAAATAAATTCTTATCGTAATTAAGAATAACATGATATGTTTATATCATATAAAGATATTAATTTCAATTCCCTATTCGACAAATTCTATGTTTAGACAGAAAATGGGTCCCGTTCATGTCAATTATGGAGTTTCTACTGTAATTGTAAAACGCAAATGAAGGATTGTCAATCTAATAGAAACATAATTTTTGATTAACTGGCTACTTAACGAATAAAAAAACATTATTTATTCACGTATTAGACATACATACTATTTTTTCTACCAACACAAAAGCAAATAATACATAACATAATCGTGATTGTATCTAAAAATTGCATTTAAGAATATCACAATCTATGCACAAAGAATACACTAATAACATAAAACAGTAACTGGACACATACCAACTAGAAGCATGCAATTTTGATCACATGGTGGTAGCAGAAAACTATTTTACAATTTTTACAAATTGTAAAATTACAAATTACAATTAAAAATTGTAAAAGTATGATCTTATAAATAATAATTTAAACATAAACTTTTAAGTTAAGTTGTAATTTAATATATTTCAATTAATGGAGTCGATCCACTCAAAGCAATCGATAGTTTCTTGAACTTTTTTTGTAGCTGAACAATAAAACGAATCTTTCTGAAATCAATATTATGCATTCGACATTACAAAAATATTATTCTGAATGCTATAACTCTTATAATATTATATCTATCAAACAACATCAACAACTAGAATGGAGGAGTTTCCTACTTTTTTTTTATTTTTTTATTTGAAAGTAGAGATCAAACGGAGCCATCAGTTTTTTTTTCAATTTTTTTTGAGTGCGTTAAGTATCAGAAAAAAATTAATGAAATTTGAAATTGTTAGGGTTATGACGTCATAACCCATCCGTCATACACGGATAAACCTATAGGATTTTAGACAACTGTACATGTTGCCGTGTATTTCGTGGTTACTTTTTTATTTTATATGACTGATTATGGATTACTTAGATTCACAATTTTTATTTAATAAAAACAAATACTTTAGTTTTACAAAGATCTCGACAACTTAAAAGAGCTTTGCATCCACAGTTTAAGATATTTTAAATGCCACACGTAACGGCTTTTCGCCTTCTGGCGATTTTCATCAAATTAACCCAGTTTGTCGAGTTTTTCAAAAATAGAACAGATTTTGTTAGTGAATTGGTTTAACATGCATTCTTAATGTAATATTTGAAGTTCGTTACATTTGGTTATTCTGTTGGGTTATAATTTGCTGATCGGTTGTGCTTCGGTAAGATTCACATGTCGACAATGTTTCATTATTTATTTACAAACAAGATAATTCTTTGTATATTTTACATAAATATATTATATGAACCACTTAAAACATCAATAATACTTTTACAAGAGCTTTGCATCCACAGTTTAAGAGTTTTTAAATGCCACACGTATATGGCTTTTCGCCAGAAGCTTACCAGAAGCTACCATCCAGCTTATAGAGTTCTTAAAAAGAGTACACCAATTTTGTCAGTTAAAGCATTGATCAGCATTGATGTGACGAAATAATCAATAGCATTAAATGAAAAAATAAAGAATTTTAATTAGCATATGATAGCTGTCAATAATAACCCAATTAAGAACTGACAAATTTTTTTTTAAATTGTACGCTGAGTTTTAAGACCAACCAATTACATCAACATGCGGCAGTTTTATTACAGTTTCATGTTTATATATTATTTCAAAAAATTATTTCTAAGGAAACTCCCCCATTTAAAATTGACGGGCACAATTTTCTAATTGAATGTAAATACAAATTTTTTAAATTTTAGTAATAAGTTTTTGTCGTCGATGAACGTAAAAAAACTAGTAAAAAAATAGTTATTATAATTTTTAACTTCTTAACCTATTATATGGTAAAAACATATAATTAAAAAATGTTGAATTAGAGAAACAAACGAACTTTAAAAACAAAAGTTGAGATGTACAAGATCCATGTAGGATAGAATTAAATTATTTGATTGCTTTTTTAGTTTTTAAGTATAGGTAATAGTGCTGTCTGCTTTTAAAAATGTAGTTTCAAGTAAATTAAAGTTATAAAGTTTAGAGCGCGGAAAATATTTTTTTATATTTACAAAATGCTTCCCCGTGTAAGCTTTTTTGGTGAAGCTGCCTGCTAGCTTTTCGATCTTTATTTGGCTATTTTTGTTACGTCACTCCAGTCGTGTTAATCGCTGTGTATCTTGATTTTGAGAGAAAATCTTGCAGTGCTAACAAATCCTCATATCCAAATCATTCGATGTTATTAAAATAGAGCTACTGCCCCAATTAAAAATACTAATATAACTATGTAAGTAGCGATTTTGACAAGTCCTGCCTGACGCCAAAAATCCCTTTACATGTAGGTATTAGAAAGCGTTTTTCAAATTGAAGTTTCCATTAGGAACTAGAAAACATATTTTTGAAATATTTCTAGGGATTAAACCTCATAAAATTTTAATTATGAAATAAAGTAATTCTACTTCAAATTTGGGTTTGAAACTTCAGGATGTTTTACCAGTTTTATACAATAAATTTTTAAAAAGATTTTTCAGCTTGGTATATGGATTGCCCCCTTAAGAAAATAAAAGCATGGAAACAGAAGTACAGATTTAAAACAAATGATCATTTCATTTTGATGCAATCTATAAACTCTTGAGATTCTATCTTAGATGTGGATGTCAGATATTAATGCAGATTAAAATAAAGTTTTCATTATTGATGATCGTGAGATCTAATTTGGGTTTGAACTAAAATATGAAAAATTAACTGTAATTCGTTTATGATATTTAAAAGAGCAGATTAACTACCAACATTGGTTAAATCAATGGTGTCAGTTCTATGTGTCTATCATGTCACGAGAAGGTAATCCTTATACTTTTTAATTGATTTCATTATTTTCACCTATTTTTATTCCAAATATTATAATTTTCTAAATTTATCTTATTTATGGTTATTTTTCTACAAATGTTAGAGGTTACCTAAGTGGTACTTATACACCATAAAGTGTATAGTACATAAAAATCACATTATGTACAGCAAATAGAAAATCATAATAGCAATATTTGGCATTTTTCTAAAAAAAAAGAAGATTCTTGGATTACATTAAACTGAAACCTTCAAGATTCAGCTGTTGAATTATTTTTTTTAATTTCTTCCTATTCTGAAGAGCAGGAATATGTCAGATGAAAAATCATATTTGACCTTAGACGACATTTCTATAGAACAAGTGAAGAATTTCAAGTTCCTGGGTTGCACCATGGACTTACACCAGGATAAAGATACTGAAGAAAAGATCGAAAAATGCAACTACCTTAATGGCACTATTAAATGCACTGTGCAAAAATGCACAAATAGAGATATCTTATTGAAGTTCTACAAGGAAATATGTTTGTACCCGCGGTTACTTACGGCAGTGAAACATGGATACGAACAAAGAAAATGGAAAGCCGAATTCATAGTGCGGAAATGAGGTTTCTAAAATCCGTGATGGGGTATACACGATTAGGTAAGAAGCGAAATACAGATATTAGAGAAGAACTAAATATTTTCAATTTGAACACAAAAATAAGCGAATATCGAGAAGCTTGAAAACAGCATCTAGAAAGAATGAGGAACATTTGGCTAGCAAAACAACTCTTCCAATACAAACCAAGAGGAAAATGTAACATCGGCAGACCTAAGAAACGATGGATTTACCAAAGGTGACCTTAAGGGTAAAACTAAACCTAAAACATGCAGCAGCAGAAGAAGAAATGGCGGAAAATTGGAAAAGAGTTTGGGCATTCGATTGATATGACTTTATATAAAGGAAAATACATTTCAAATAAGAACATAATTTGTGCATTTATTTATTGATAATTTTCAGTGCCAACATAAAATAATTAAAATAGGTAAGTATTGTATAATTTGTTTTTTTTTAAACATCTATCTAGTCCATCACCTAATTTGCGACGTGTTCGATTTCTAAACTTAATAATTATTTCTAAATTATGAAATTGACAGCATGTATCACAAAGAACATGTTGCAGGTCGGGGAAAATGTTTTTTAAAATAGAAAAAAAATTCGTAAAACTTTAAAACAGTTATCAAAATTATAGCCATAACTATTGATTTCAAAAATTGCACGATTTTCTCAAAATTGCAATGGGTTAATACTCCAAAATACTAATCCAATAGATATTAATTGATTATTTTTCGAAATTTTATTTCTAATTTTAGTTTTCAAAAAAATAATTAAAAAAAGTCTTGAAATAATATGATCTCCATAATATATGAATATTGTTAGCAAGAATCTGTCGTTAATAGTTATTTACGCACGAAGTGCTAATTTTTTTTAAATAATTATATCCAAATACCTACTACCTGTCGAGTAAATTTTCAGATTTTTTGAATAAGTATTACAAAATCTTAAAACGTTTTTTGCTGTTCTGGAATTGATATAAATAAACTGATAAAATATTTTTGTTTCTATAATTGGGCATAGATACACAAAAGAACCATCCCACATGTTGACAGTTTTGAGATAATCGCATTAAAAGTTTGTATACTGCATATTTACTTAATATCTACTTAAATTCAAAGATTTATTTATTGTGTTAAAATTATAAACCCATGAATATAATAATCATTACTATTTAATTTATTTTTGTATATTTTATGTATAAGTAGATAACTTTATAATGACGTGCATCGTTTTAAGGGGGAGGACATTAATAAATATTCCAAATTTTGTGGTCAAAACCTAAACAATAGTTGGGTTTAAAAATTTGTCCGTTTAGTCAGATTTAATTAAGCCTTTGCCGTGTAAAACACAAACGCACCTTCGAAATAGGAAATTTAAGATGCAACAAATGTTCGATTCAATGTAAAGTGAAAGCTGAAACATAAATTTATTTGCTCGATGTCATCCATACAATTATCGATACGTGTAAGCTAATCTATTAAGAATCAAGTTCTTTTTTTTTATTTTATGTAATAACTATATTTGCCGTAATTAATAAAAATTGACTTGATTTCTAATTTTTTGCAAAAGATATTTATTGTTTATATCAACTACTTATGATTTTTTCGACATGCCATATGTCTAACTAATAAACGTCTACTGTTCACACAGTTAATGATTCTATAATTGTAATTTATTGTCACTCATATATTTAGTAACCTGTAAAACGTCGTTTCAACTGTATTTTAATTGGGCGAATGTTAACTCACAATATCTTATATTGTGAGAAAGAATTCCTTGTGAAATCTATCGATAGCATTGTGTGCTTGATTTTTTTTGGTCAATTTTATTATTTTTATGAGATTATTAAGCAGTAAAATTAAGAGCTACATAAATTTTATTTAATTACATAACCCATTTATGTATTTGTATATTTAATAATAAATTGCGAGTTATAAAATAGAAAATAATAATAATAATTAACTACTGTATTTGGATACCATTCACTTCAAAGTTCAATCAATGCGTTGTAAATTTTATTCTTTTACTTATTACATGAAGATATTATACGAGTTACTTTTACATTTAATTAAAATAATTATTTTTTTTTTAATTAAAATGTTATTTCCAAAAAATAATAGTTTTATTTTGCAGTTGTTGCTCTTTTTGGTTTTTGATATCAAAGTAATTCTTTATTGTTGAATGTTGAACATTTACGATTACTTTGAGATTGTTTAAAAGATGGTTTCATCGCAAACTATTCTTTTGCTTGGGTAAGCTGAAAAAATGCGCAGAAACATGGTGGTAGTCAATAGTCAACTGCAGTTTTTTTCTGTTGGAAATGATGGAAAGATTCAAATATCGCAAAGTTTATTTTGGTCTAGCACTTATTATTAACTTATTTTTTACATTTGGTTAAAAATTCTGGCGACTGAACTTAAGCTTGACCAAGTTTGTGTCATGAGTATAACGGACTGCAGTCGAAACTTTCAAAAACTAATATGCATGGTGTTCGTATTGGTTTGCGGATGGGTTCGAAACTTGTTGAGAAAGAAATCAATTTTTGAATTTTCACTTAATATAGGTAAATGTGAAATTTATATTGTACATCTGCTTTGTCCGATTTGTTATCTTTACGGTACTGCCTTCTGTTATATAAGTTAACAAAATAACTAATCAGATTTTGGATTTATTTTAGATTTTTTATTTTTGTTACGAATGGAACTTCAAGATATCTCTGGGGCAAGACTTAGGCCACTACAGTAAATAATTACTTATTTTCATTCGTCGTCATCGTCGTCTATTCATATTTCTAATCAGCCCATCTCTTCTTTGGACGTCCAACGTCTCTTTTCCCACTTGGGTCATACTTCATGGCACTTTTTGGCAAACGTTGATCATTCATCCTTTGCACATGTTCCTTCCATTATTGTTTGTAGTCATAAATCCTGTCTTTCACCGAAAAGATCTGCAGTTCATCTCTGATATCCTCATTTCTATTCATATCCAGCAATGTACAGCCTTTTACTGATCGCAAAAACTTTATCTCTGCTGCTGTTATTTTAGCTTTTTGTCCGGTAGTTGTCGTCCAAGTCTCGCTGCTATAAAACAAGGTGAGACCCGCAATAACCTTGTAGAACTTGTGTCATGTAGAACATGATATCGTCATATTCGTAGAATACATTGCAACCCAACTACTTGAAGTGCGAGACCTCTTCCAAGCAAGAGTTATTTATGTATATTTTAGACCTAATCGGATCTTTTCCTTTAAACGCTATTATCATTGTTTTTGCTATAGATATTTCGCAGTTATACTTGTTCGTTAAAATATTTAGCTGGTGTGCTGCTCTTTGCAGATCGTCTTTTGTAGCTGTAATTATTTCTTGGTCATCTACAAATAATATTGTATTGAGGTATTTGTTCTGACCGAGGTGTATGCTTTGTGGAGATCCGTCTCTTTCCAGGTTTTGATCAGATCATCTATGTACAAGTTAAATAATATTGGAAACAAACCACGCCTTTGTCGAACTCCTTGATTGATACAAATTAGTTTTGTATCTTCGTCATTATTTAAAACCTTTATTGCAGTGTGCTTGTAGGTATAAAGCTTTTACTAAATATATCTGTTAGATGTCTAGGAAAGCCTCTGTGGTTTAGTATATCCCACAATTTCTTTCTGTTGACCCCATCGAACGCTTTTGTAAAGTTGAAGGCAACATGTGTCTCTAAATTCTTCTCTCTTCTTCTTTCCGTTATTTGTTTAAGTGTGAAGATAACAAAATAGTAAGACGAAAACATTGACAAAGTTTATACTAATATTATGCAAACAACTCAAATTATATGCTCTGCTAAAAATACACTTATTTACTTTCCTTACTACATTTGAATCATCAATTTGAAAAAATTTACAGATACTAACATATTATATGTATTGCTACGACTAGGTCAAAAACCTTAATTCGTGCATACTTATATCAAATCGAACCTCAGCCTTGCCTTATTATCGAATGAATGTGACTCTTCAAATCTTTCAATTAAAAAAAATCCTACTATTTGAATGAATTTTGAAACTTTATTTTGTTAAGCAAAACAATTGAATTACAATTTTTTATTTTTTATTCACAATTTTTGCCAGGACGCATCGTTGTTCCGATCAGAATAAATTTCCGCGTTGATCGCGCGAGCACTTGAAATGTTTTAACTGCAAACCTGGTACTCCTATCTGCTGTGATCTTCCTTAACCCAATTGGGTACACTTAAATGGGTTGTGGGTACTTCTTTTGTCCTCCCACGTTAAAAAGGAACTGTCCTCTCCAATTCCAAATGATTTTCTACTCCAATTTCAAATTATTATTCCTAAAGATGAACCGCTGGTTCTCGTTCAAAAATTTAATTTATTCTTATTTGTTCGAAATATTTAATTTGAATTCACGTAGTGTATGCTTGGTTTTCTAAGCACACACATGCACAAAATCTCTTTCAAGAGCTATGGTCAACTCAACACGACTTTCTCCTTTGGGAATCAAATCGTAACTTTAAACATGACCTTCCCTGGTGGGATTCAATCGCAGAGTTTGAACACGACCTCCCTGTTGGGATTCAGTCACGAACTCGAAACACGACCTTCCCCGTCGGGGTTCAGTGGCAGACTAAATTATTTATACTTGTTATCTTCTATCAATCTGTTACCCAGACAATTCAATTTTTTCTTCGTTTAATTTTTCAAATTAATGCGTGTTATCTGATAACGCGATTTTTAATTATAAGTTCGTCCGCACGCGCGCACTGTTGGCAATATTTTGTTTTATACACACTTTGAGTTTCCAAGTTTCGCTTGTTTGCTTAAACTATAAAATTTGATTTGTTATATTTTTATACATTATCGGACTGTAAGGTTTTCTTGAATTAAAGTTTCCTTTTTTACAAATTTTACTTTGATTAATAATTTTTCTTTACCAGCTCAGATTCGATTGCTTGCTGTTTTATTTTCGACTTCCAGGATCTTTTAAACTAAATTTTGTAGGACCATGGAAGTCTCCCACGTCTGCTGGCTTTATCCGCCCCACGTGTTTCATCGCAGTACATAACAAAGACTTATCTTAAAACAAAAACAAAGAAGAATTGTGGGAATTTATGGATACGACGCTCCTCTAAATGGAATTTTGAGGTAAAATAGATGTCAAACGTTTGAGAGTCGTTTGAGCTTTAAGAAGTTTCTATTCTCTATGTTTTTTTATGTTTTGTCCGTTTCAAAATTTGTTCGTAACTTTGTTGTCAATCAATAGAGCTTTGAACATTTTTGAGCTTTTATATTTTTTATAATATTGTAATTTAATTTTTTCAAAGTTATGGGTGCTTTAAATTTTGCGTTTCTCCGAGCAACTTGCTCATGAAAACCCTTAATTTTAAATTTGTAAACACCTGTTCACTGAGTTTGTAAACAAATGAATTAAACTCCAAAAGTAAGT
The DNA here is from genome assembly GCA_949152465.1 of Cantharis flavilabris. NCBI lineage: Eukaryota > Metazoa > Arthropoda > Insecta > Coleoptera > Cantharidae > Cantharis > Cantharis flavilabris. The sequence goes on from OX424439.1 coordinate 26,195,516, forward strand.
GTTTAAAAAAATATATTTATTAGTTAATACGTAGATTCTAGACCTTACTAAACTTATTCATTACTATTAAACTAAAAGATTTATATTATGTACCATTGGTTCATTGAATTATCTATTGCGGCTTTAAATGAATTACCACAATACACATTTGTAATTAAAAATTTGATATTAAAATTTGAATATTCAATTTTAATATATCAAATGCAACTGTACTTTGATAAACCAAAAGTGAAAAAATTGGCTTCAGTTGCGTGATCCATCTGTTTAAGATGGATACTTTTTTCTTTAAATACCCAGCCAAAGTTTTTTCGGACACCAAACTGTGGTAATTGCCACCCCTGTATGAAATGCAAAAATGCAGATGGTTTGACAACAAACAAGAATAATGTTAACTTAGAGCAAGACTCGAGTTTCGACATTACCCATTACGGGATTTGTCTCATCGGTTGTACATTGCCAATAACGACTCCGAGCATTGTCAAGACACCAACCTACACTAACCTATCCTTCATAATCTCTCCACTGTAGGGCGCCAGGCGTGGTATGCGCTTCTTTCAGTTATGGGCAATGCTAGTGTAGGTTGTTGTCTTGGCAATGCTTAGAATCGTTGTTGGCAATGTGCAACCGATGAGACAAATCCCGTAATGGATAATGTCGATATACTCGAGTCTTGCTCTAAGTTAACACGATCCTTGTTTTTTATCAAACCATCTTCTTCTTCTTCGCGTGCCTATCCGTTACCGAATGTTAGCGATCATATTGGCTATTGCCAAGATGACGATCTAGGGAATTAATTAATAAGGTGGTTTCCCGTTGCCTTTCCCATAGCCCACAGATATATTTTGGGCTTTAGATCACAGCAGTGTATTCGACGCGACCAGGATTTGAACCGCAGTTGCTCGCTTTCCAGTCGGTCGGTGTAGGCTTTACGTCATACTGCTGATTCCATCCTACCAACCATCTGCATTTTTGCATCTCATAAGGACACTTACTACAGTTTGATGCCCAAAAAGCTTTGGCTGGGTTTATGAAGAAGAAAGTATCCATCTTAAACAGATGGATCACGCAATTGAAACCAATATTTTCACTTTTGGTTTACACTTTTGTTAACTAACTTCCCCAATAGATTTTTACAGATTTAGTCGTTGAGTCTACAAAAAAAAATGGTTTTACCTACAGGCTTTTTATTTTCAGCTTTAGAATTTATTAACTAATATTAGTAAAATGTCTTATTGGGATTAAAAGTGAAACTTTGTTTGATATGAAATTTTTGAATTTGCTAGGACCAGCGCTAGCGGAGCTTCCCTATCCCCAAAGTTTTTGCAAATAACTCCGCGACCGTTGAGGATCAAACGAAGCTCAAATGTTTGACCCTAATTTTAATAAGCAATGTGATTGTGGGGAAGCGAACATGTAAATATCTAGTATGCAGGCCAGTTCTCTAAAACCTGTAAATGTCGAAATTAAAGCCTTATTATTGCTAGTCATCCTGATTATTTTTACTAATTTTTTTTGTAACTAAAAATATTTTCAACAATTAGAAGAACTTAAACGCATTTTAATTAGGGTCTATTATTGTGGGGAACTTTGTATTGTAAACCAAACCAAGCAGTTTTAAAGTTTTTCATTTCGGTTAGATCTAGACCTGGTTTATCTTTAGAAGTTAGAAAAATGTGCTAACAAGTTAAATAATATTACCATATATGTACATAACAACTCAATTAACTTCTACACAGGGCCATAATTTATAACAACGAATTAAGAAGTTAAAATACTTTAAATGCACTGTTAAGTATTTGCAACAACAATAAATATGGCACTAATATAATATATAATTTAGGTGATTAATGCTTGTGCTGAATGGTATATTCAGCTTGTAAACTTGGAAATACATAAATTCAATAAGATATACATATTTAGGAGGGGTTCCATGGAAAATTTTCGAATACATTAACTTAATTTTCCACATTTTTTTGCAATGAGGCAGTACTTTGCAAATGTAAATTTTAGATTTAGTAATTCTTTGTTAGGTAATTAATTATTAAAATTCCTTGAGAGAAAAGTGGTTAGATCCCGCGGCTGCTTAAACCGAATTGGAAAATTTGCCAGTAACACTGTATGAAGATCGAGGGTGGCAATTATGAACATCCAGGGGGACACAATGCTTTTTTATGCATTGGAATTTTTTGATTGTGTTTCTTTTTGAACTATTTTTTTGTTCAGTATGAAAATTTCCACCCTGAACAATAAAATTTTTGAGATAGAGGAAAACTTTGTTCATATTTGTTTTCTCTCAGAAACAAAGAAGACAAAAAAGTGGCAATTTAAAAGATAAGGTCGCCGTAACGGAGGATTTCCGTGAAAAACTTTCTGAAATGCTTTATCGAGTTCATTCAAAACTTGACGAGATTTCGAGTGCTATATGCTACACGATATGCTACATTCACGTGCGGCTGGTTAATTAGTTAAGTTGTTAGAAAAGTTAGGTGCAAATTGTATTTGTTCATGATAATATAATCAAATTGCGTTCCCACACACATGTATTACTCATGCAGATTGACAAGATTCAGGTACCAAGAGAATGTGGAACCCGCTGAGTATAACAATAAAGAGTACAATACCGCCCAAATACCAACCTCAACACTCAGTCTGACGGTATCGGCTTTCAAATCGACCTATTCGTTCGTACCTGCCATTCAACAAGTGATAGAGATAGATGGAATTACGAAGGAAATACGTTTTTAATAACCGAATTAAAAGATTGTATACACCCATAATAGGTTGAAGGGATAGGGGATTAAATATTAAATCTCCTAAATGTTCATTTATCGTATGAAAAGTCACAGAGAATATTAATTCGTTTCGATATGGTGAATTATTATGTCCAAATTAGACTACACTACTTACCGTCCAAATTGAAATATAAAATTTAATGAATACATCCTACAAAGTAATTCCCCGATATCATTTAAAGCTTGGCCGCTTTATAATAGTAGAAGCGAAAGACAACACTTACATGAACCAACGCACGATACAAAAGCAAACAATAGTTTACTGAGGTGCATTTTATACTCGTCCCCTCGATATTTGTTCAGACTGCTCTATTATTCTATCAACAATTGCCGAGCTATTGTGTGCCCATCTGTGCCGCGACCAGGATTTTTATATTGTTGAATCTTCAAGCCCTGGTTGACCCCGCACAGGTGAGGTAAAAGACATGTCTTACGCAATATTTCATACACTTATTCTCGACAATTACTTACTTTCTTTTAAAAATCTACTCAAGTGTAAATAAATTGATATTAGTCATGATTGTGTTGAATATATGGTCAGCTTTAACAATAATTAATCTTTTGTTTTTTATATAATGCTGAAATTGTCAAGTTTGCATATAGGATATTAATAATTACCACAATTTCTTCCTTGGACAGGTAGTTCTTCTTCGTATATTATTATATGCCTACTTAAAGTTTTCAAAAACATTATAATTTCTTTTTGTAGCAAAGCTATTTATATAATTACACATTCGCGGAGTTTTCATCATAAATCAAGAACGAGGAAATAAGAAGAACTTTTAAAACTGTATAAATACATTTGAAAATTTTCTTTCTTTTCTTCTTTCCATTCTTAGGTATAATATTTATAATTCTAATGTACCAATGTTTAGCAATGCCGATAACTGCTCCCAAGCACCTTAGCAAGCACATTGAATAGCTTACTTTGTTGCAAAAACAATAACATTTCCTTTTGATTTGATTCTTCAATTGGGGAATACACAGCTTAAATTCATCCATGTCTTTGCAAAAATCTCTCTTTTATAAGAAATTGTCTTAAAAAATAATTAAAAAAAATAATGGCTTACAAGATTCCTGAGAAAATATGAATATATTGCGATGACTTGGTGATGACTTTAAAATATCTCTTCCTTTTTCAAAGTACCTGCCACCATCACCCCAAACAATATTGAAGGATTCTCTCTTAATTTTCTTTCTAATTCATCGCCTGATGATGCCATAGTATGCTGAAAGCGTTTGCGAATTTATACCTACAGCGTATTTTACATGCGATAACTTACAAAAATTTTAGTTCTGAAAAGTGTTTAGTGCATTTTTGGGTTTTCTAAAATATTGATATGGTTAATATCGAATTACACTACTTAAACCACTATCAATAAATTACTAAATTAAACTACACTTGCACGTGATGCGATAATTTTTCTATTAAATTACTAAATTATTAATTTTGAAAAAAAAATATAGCAGTTGATGTTGTCTCCAAATAAATGCTTTTTTATTACTAACTTAATACAACCGTTAAATTATTAAATTTATTCTTTCTGTTGAAATGTCTAGACGTCAACATAGAGCTCAAAATTCATCGGTACCTCTTTTCTGTTATCTTAATTTTCTATATCTGTTTTTTAATAATTATCTTTATTTTTCTTTCTCAATTTTAATACTTACGATTCGTCAATCAGGTTTTTCGTTTTAACCATATTTTTTCTTGAAATTTTTAGTACATTTTCTATTACTTACCATCTTCAGGTTAACCATTATAATTACTTCTTCCAGGCTTTCTTAAGCACTTTTTTCTTTCTTGTTTTAAAAATGAAAAATGTGAAACATTAAATAGCTATAATAATATATATATTTTATTAAGAATCTTGATTAAAAGCCTGTTTACTGATAAAAATAATAAAATTAATATGTAGTTAAACCTCCAGTGATAATTAAGACTTCATAAATCTTGTTGGGCATTCAATTAATAAGTTTTCGTACTAAGTTATTTGCTATTGACTTTCAGCTTTCATTAAAAGCTTTTATTAGCTCATTAATTAACAAATACTATTACCGGTTTACAAAAGTATCTCTAATAACCTGAGAGGAAGAACAACTGAGAGTTTTCTAGTGGATGGTGCTAAGACCAATAATGGGTTCTAAGCACATAAATGCAAAATTCCTCGAAGAATTGGGAGGCGAGGATGTGGTCAAATATATCAAAGCCCAGAGAAAACAATAATAAAGAAAACACAGAGGTGATGAGAAGAAAGTAAAGAAAATGTTGATGATGTAAAGGCTTGGTGAGAGACAAGCTAGGGGCAGACCGAAGATGGGCTGGTGGAATGAGGTAACAGGTGATTTGGAGACTATGGTAGTGAAGAGATGAAAACAGTTGGTGACAGACATAAAAATATGGAGAACTATAATAATTAGTGATGCGAAAACACATAGAGACTTGTGAATTATAGTGCACAATATGTAAATAATGTAGATACGAGGCCAAATCCAACTGAAAAAAAGCAATTTCAAGTCAAGGGAAATCCAAGGAATTCCAAGGAAATCTAGGAAATTGTAGAAAATTTCTTAGGAATATTTAGTACTAGATGAGTTTTCTTTTTTTTTTTGCTTTTTCTATTCTTTCAAAAAAAAATCGAAGGCAATCAAAGAGGAATTTCGGGGAAACCGCTCAATAATTTCGTGAAAGGAAAAAAAATATAAAGTTTTCTCAACGTAAAAGAGATCAAGGCTACTAGGTTTAAGGTGGTAAAAAGTTTTAATTAATTTTTAATTTAATGATTTTTAATTAATTTTTGATAAATTTGCGATAAATTAAAACATTGCATTTAAGTGATTGAAGCTTAAAAATCGGGACATCTAAAATGACTGTGGAAAACTGAAAGAATATGCTCGGATCTTTTTGACAATATTAGATGCCTATAAAATAGAAAAACCTGCAAAATGCTTGAATCGGGTCGAGCGTTGGTAGGTTGATAGAGAGAAATTTTCAAACTATCACTGCGTGGAGGAAAACTTAAACCTTCCAATTCATTTGCAGATGTGTTAACCAGTGGCGGAACTACCGGGGTGCAGTGGGTGCGACGCACGCGGGCCCCCAGCTAAAAGGGCCCCCAGTTGAACTGTTTAATTGTTTTAATTAATTAATTTAAGTTTTAATATTCACAATGAAATATAAGTAATATTTTGGCAGTCTTCTTTTATTGAGGTAAACAAAGTGAGCATCATTTATCATCAATAATTCAATGTTTCCACTAAATTTTCAAAATTAAATCCTGAGATTTCCAGGTTTTCCCTGACAAAGAATAAAAATTTTCCATAACATTTCGATAAACCAGAAAATAAAAGGACAAAAAAAATCTTTAATTTTAAATTAAATTGTTTACCTTGACTGAAAATTTAGATCATTGACATGGTACTCAGAATGACAAATTCCCTCACAAAATTAGGGAATAAATAAGATGGGGGATTAAATATATTATGTATTTTGATAAGAATGTAGCTATATTTTTAAAATTTTAACAAAACGTAGTAATTTTTTTGTTCTTATAGCTTAAGGGGGGTGGGTTGATATCCCGTTATAATATCTGCCTTTCCCTGGCAAACTTAGAAAAGGGGAAATTTAGAATATTCTAGGAAATCTTAGGATAGCCAATAGCCAAGAAAATCTCAGAAACTTGAAAAAAGAAATAAAAGAATGAATCTATGAATTTTTCCAAGATTTCCTTGGGAAGAAAATAGTATTCTAAAGTTTTACTAAAATTTTTTCATAGAATTTCCAAAGATACCCTAAAATTTGTTTGGATTTCTTTCCACTTTCGTATATCACGATTTTTCCTTCGGTTTTCCAGTTAGTACAAAACGGGAAATAGACGGAAAAATTGTGTGTACTAGTGAAGAGAAATCTGAGGAAATTCAGAAAAATTCCAAGACATCTCAATAAACAGATTCTGAGAAAATTATTTGTAGAAATATTGAAAATCTTAAGAAATCCCTAGAAATTTCACGAAAATCTCATGATAATCTAGAAAATTTTAGTAAATAGAAAATCGAGAGAAATGCAGAAAAGAATCTTAGGATATTTTAGAAAATGGAAAATTCTAAGATATCTTAAGATATCTCGAAAAATCCAGAAAATTTTAAAGCCAATGAAATCTCAGAAAATGAAAAAATCAGAAAAAAATAGTTTTTTTTAGAAAAAATATTCTAGATTTCCTCAAATTTCCGCTGATTTCCTTTTAGTCTTGCATATGACAACTTCTCCATCATTTTTTCCATCTAATTTATTTCTAATTTCTAAATTAGAGAAAATAGAAAATTCTAGAAGATCTTAGAAAAATATCCACAAAAATTCGGAAAAATCTTAAGATTTTCAAATCTTGCGAAGAGGGGAATCACAGAAAATTCTAGGATGTTTTAGAAAATCTAGACAATGTTAGAAAAATCAAGGAAATCTCAGAAAATTGAAAAATAGAGAAACTCATCTATCTATTTTTGATAAGTTAGAATTAAGGTATAATTTTCAAATTTTAATAAAATTCAAGAGGGGGGGGGGTAGTTACTCGTCTTTATATCCGCTCTTGTTTGGAAGAAATTCCTTGGAAATCACTGGAATTGCATGGAAATCTTCTGATTTCCGAGTCTTGTATATAAAATTGTTTTTTTTTATTTTTTTATAAAAGCAGGGCCCCCGTTAATAACTTCGCACACGGGTCCCTCGCTTGCTTGTTACGCCACTGGTGTTACCATCTCAGGATAGAAGATATTTAGATTTTTGTTGCATAAACTAACTGAAAATTTTCACTTTTAAATGCTATTTTTTTAGAAACGGTTGCTAATAAGAGATAGAATTGCGTATTAGAAATAGATAATAAGATTTTACTATCTTTTTTCGCTAGCTTTCTTGACAAAAATTAAGCTCGTTCAATAAAGTCTGATATCTGGTGCTTATTTTAAACATTTGCGTAAATTCTGTAATAGTTTAACTTTAATTAATAAAATAATTTTTCAATAAAAATAAAAATTTTGTGGATTTTATTTCTAGTTTACTACGTAGTTGTCTTGTTTATTGTTTTTTGATTTTCTGTGAAATGGATTAGTTTTTCAAAAAATTTTACTAGACAAAAGTTGTAGTCCGTTAAATTTCGTATCTGGAATGGGGCGTCAGATTTTTTTGCAAAATATTTCTTTTAAAAGATACCAAAACAAGTTGGTTGAAAAAAATCAAAATAAAAAAAGCTAAAATTTTTCAACATTTTTGTATTTAATTTAATTCGTAACTCTTATATAATATAATAATAAATAATATTGCACGCAAAAAAGCACTAAACCATTTTAACTGAAATATCAATATTTTTGTGGCCATGGCCATGTGAAGGTAAAAATTAAAACAAAATGCTTTAAAGTTGCCTCGAGGCCACTCTCGAGGGTTTGAATTTAGAAAAAATAGAAAAAATATTTTTTAAATATTTTTGAAAAAGTGTCCTCTAATCATGACCTAAGTAATGTAAAGTGTATCCGAGAACATCCTGTATATTCAATAAAATTACCTTTTTGTTTCTAAAAACCCCCATCTGATAAGTTAGGTAGTTTTTGATTGCAGATTCAAACTACAGTGTCGAAAATTTGATAATTTTTTTTCCTAAAATAGAAATTTTATAAATATTATTAGTCTTTTTAATAGAAAGATGAACAGTTTATAAAATTAAATGTATTAAAAGTTTAGTAATAAAACATTATTATTATTTATCAATATAAAATAATTTGTATTATTAGATTAATATAAATTGAAGTGATTTCGTAATACCTTTCCTAATCCAAGAGGAGATTAAATCTTAAAGCAAAAGTAAAGTTTTCAACTTATGTACGGTTTGCTTATAACCACAAAGAGCTTCTAAAAATATAATCAACAGAGCGTAAAGATACAAGACAAACTCGAGGTTTCAATCGAGAAGTTGCCGTATGTAAATAAGTCTTAGATAAGAGAGAAGAATCCTGCAGCCAATCGCATCTACGTTTGGTAATGAAACTCTGGTTTAGTATTGAACTCGGGAACTATTCAGTAAATGAAGCTGCTGATGGAAAATCAAAAGGAACGAAGAGGTTTGCTTAAACAGAAACAAACAGTGAAGTTATAAAGACCGGGCGGCTTCTTACCACAAACAGAACAAACAGCGAGCCGTTCTTAAACCTCCGTAATTAATTAGGAAATTTCTCCATTCCTAAACTATTATGAGCATCTTGAAAAATAGTCCTTTAAGAGAAAATCAGAATTTTAAGCAATACAATTATTTGTAGTAAATCTAGAAACAAAATTCGTGTTGCATTCTTTGGAACAAAAAAAAACCAAGAGGTAAGTTACACAAGTAGTATTGTGTGTGGTGCTGTCACTTCTTGCAATGGAAGCCCAAGTTAAGTCGGTGTTAGTGTGAATCTCGTTTCGTCCTACAATGCACTTTGTTCTACATTGTATCCTGTCTTCAAAACATACAATAACTAACCCCCTTCTTGATTTATTCGATTGTTTATTTTTGCATTATGATTTAATGCTCAAGAAATTTACTCGAAAAAGCTTTTTAAGTACTCTACCAAACAACACAATGCCATTATATACTCTCGAAAGTTATTGACTACTGTTGACAAATGTTCTATTCAAATACACAAAGCCTATAATACACGATACTTTTTTACAAGTTCCAAAAGAAAGAATTTTCGTGTTTTTCTTTATTGCGCTCTTCGAATGCATTAAATAAATCGTTAATCATTGCACTTTAAGCTGAGTACGTACTTGATACAATTCTAAAAATATTATTTTAATTTATAGCTAAAACAAACTAATTATTTATTGGTTACCAAACATCAAGTAGATGTTTTGTAATTTTACCTAATTAATTAGAGTCGCTTAGATGTATTTAATTATATGGTAAAATTCTTCACACCGCAAGACAATAAAAATTTCACGTGCTTGATAAAAGACAAATATCTAACAAGATGCAAGAAGAAGGTATGTTGTTGTTGGTAAGTAATGCATAGCTCAAGAGAAATGCACCGACATGCAGGACTCGAGTCCTGCTTTGTCAATTGTCACCTGGGTCTTGTATCTGCAAGCGCCTGTCTTGGAACACCACTACATATCACTGCTGGTACAGTAAATGCATGTGCAAACTACAATATAGGAAAACTTTTTAAATTCAACAAAATGTAAACTTTTTGCAAAATCGAGTATGTTTAGTGTGTGAAAGAGTTTATACGTCGTTTCTCTTAACCATTGAGTATTTGCATAGGAAATTAAATCATTCCTAAATTATCCGTATCTTCTCTATGGGAATAATGCGTTACGTACCTAATGTCGCCTGTACCATAATTTCTTTCTTTTTACAAATCCAGTTGCAAATTTTATGGCTTGCCGTTTTTCGAGATTACTTTTATGATACTCTAAAGTCTAAACTGTTAAAATATTCTTTAATGTGTGGAAATTAAAGCTATCACTTCTAGGATTATAATTTATTAATATTGGCAACTTCAGTGTGTAATTTAAATTTTTAAAAACTAAGCTTGATTATGAGAACTACTTAAACTTAAAAGTCTCTAAGCACTTAAATTATATTTTTAAACTTCACGTAATGAACATTAAAATTTAAAACTTTTTTCAAGTAGGTAAATTATTTGCTGTTATATTATTATCATCTTAATCAATTTTAAGTGTTCTTGGTGTGATTCTCTAAGTAAGGAGTATCATTTAAAGATCACGATCAAATTAGGTGTTGAATTTTCACTGTGATGCGGTTTCATTTAACACTTGAGAATGATTAAACAAAGACCAAAATTTTTTTTCACAAAAAGAAAGATAACAATATAATATCTAGTTTGTTATAAACCACAGATTCTTTTAAATTAAAATAAAATTAAATATACTGTCGTCGATGTCCAATATCGCGTTACAAAATATAGTTTTACAGAAATTGTCTTGCACACAACGTAGCTGCCCGATGTAGATATAAATCTTTTATGAAAGCAAGGTCATAAAAATAAGTTAAAATAAATTTTCATTGTTTTAAAATCACTTGGTTTTTTAGGTATTCCAAAAAAGCGGAAACTATCAAATACCTTATAAAGTAAGAAGAAATTTATAAAACGTTTATGGTTCAATTAAAAAAAGGATCTCGCAGTAATGCACAAAAAGATATATCGCTTTGTAAAATGATCTTTTATAAATTATTTTTTACTTGTTTAAAATACATGACGAGTTTTGAAAAATGTCTTAATCATTTTCTGGTTCCTTATGACTATTTTATTATAATGGTTACTTTAAAAAAATTTATTGCATTCAAAATTTTGATATTTATCAACAGAACTATAAAATATATCAACTATCTAATTACAATTCAAAATACAGAAATTTTAATAATAAGTTAGAAAAAGTGTGGAGGTGTAAGGACCCACAGTCCACAGTTACTCACTTTTACACACACAGACAAATTATTTACTGTCTGAAGTAAACAATTGAGAATTAAATGGACTTGAATGGCTTGAACGAATACACAATAAAATATTAAAAAGAAGCGACTAAGCGAAATATTAATAAGTGGCTTTAATTTTTATTTTACTATAATTAGCAATACAACGTAAGTTTATTAAGTAGCTATTAAATATTTCCTTCTTTTCTGTTTGATATTTCTGTTTATTTCTAGCTCTAATTGTTCAACTTTCATGTTATTCAAATTTTCGTGTAAATTAACTTCGATCTACGTAATTTCTTTATAATTTGGTTGAAAGTTTCATTGTTGAGTTTGCTGAAACACTACTGTCATATTCAATTTGATTAGATTATTTTTTTGCAAAATTTACATCAATAGCTTCAATTTGAATTTGAATTGACTGATGTAATTTTTTCAATTCAAATTTATTTTCTATTTATCTGTTTTTCATATTTCTTTTAATGATTCTGTCATTTCTTCTTTATGTGCTAGTCTTGATTTTTCTTTTGTTTTTCTTCATTTCTTGTTATTTTATTCCTTATTATTTTCATTTCATATAGAGTATTACAAATCATTCCTGCTTGAATAAAACTTCTTGTGATGTGCATCTTCTTAGGCTTTGGAATTAAGGATCGAATATGGGATTACCATTCCCTTCTTGTTGTTTTCCATCATCACTTATTTTTATTTTATTTCTAAAAAAATTTTCTCTTTTAATTTATATTAATTATTATTTTCTCGATATTTATTTTAGCTAAGTCAAACTTTTAAATGATTCACACTTACTTAAATACTACCCCACGCTTGCCGGCATAAAAAGCGCTGTGACTTTAATACTAGTAATCTTAGGGTACATATAAATCACAAAAGTTTTCTAAAAATTTTAATATTCTTAAACCAAAATCCAATAATGAATTATCTTTAATCAACCTATGATACCTCTTTATCGACTTTGTACTTATCACAAACAGTTTAGACATTGAAATTATTGAATTTTTAAATAATGTCATTGCTAATTCTTCAAAAATTAAATGCACCTAAGCAATCTTAAAACATTTTTCTCCAACTTTATTTACTTTCTATACCTTTCTAAAAATTACAGTCGACCTGTATTATCTCCTTGGATCGATCTCTTTATCAAAATTTTCCCCAAAACTTCAACACTGCGGAAAATCAAAATTAATTAAGTAATTAGTTAAAGCCATTTGAATATTAAAATACACAGCAATATATTATATATAGTGCTTACAAGGAAGCTAATAAGACTTGATACTTAATTCGCTTTTTCACATGGCGATTGCATCATTTACCGACAAAGTCAAATCAAGACAATTGGTCCGGGACATTACTAATTATTATTCTTGTTTTTAAGTAAATCTTCAGCTTTATATGAAAAGCCACTTGTCTATTCTGTTTAAATACTTACCTAAAATTATAAAAAGCTATTGGTATCTGGATTGCAAATTAGGTGTAAAACTATCAGTAGTTCATAATATACTATATTCATAAAAGTTAAGTTGTGCGGAGTTTTTCCATGAACTCTCAGACATCACTGGATGTCTACTTATTACTTATTATTATTATCATGAAGTTGAATCAACATCCAACATCATAAGGTGAGTCATACGGACAGGCAATAGTTTAAAGTTCATTTGATTTAAAAAAATCCAAATAAAAAATAAAAAATTTTGTTTAAAATTTTTTAAATGCAGCAGATTTGATACACGGTGCTTTATACCGGGTGCTGAATGAGTTAGCCGTACATAGGAAATTTACATGTAAAAACTTATTTATGCAAATTCCTGCTTTCCTAATTATTTCAGAGAAAAAATAAAAGACACAAAAATAATGCAGAAATATAAACTGCAAATGATAAGACCGTTAGATTTCATCTAACTTTTACTTAAAAGGTGAAAAAATGCTTTCAAAATGGTTAAAATTTTCATTTATCTCACTGGCCGTAATAAATTCAATTTAATTTATATTTTACAAAATAATTCTGTGGTCGGCACTTAAAAGGTCATAAGTATATAGGGAAACAATGTATACTTATGACCTTTTAAGAGCCGACCACAGAATTACCATGGAATCTTTCATGGTCAGTCCGATAAATGAAACTTTTAACAATTTCAAAAGCATTTTTTGGCAGTATAAATAAAAGTTAAATAAATCTAATGCTCTGATCATTCATAGTTTATATTTCTGCATTATTTTTGTATCTTTCATCTTTTCTTGAAAATAATTAGGGAAGCAGGATTTTGCATAGATAAGTTTTTCCATGTTAAATTCCTATGTTCAGCTAACTCATTCAGCACCTTGAATAATGATTTTCCTAATGTGCGTAATTACAAATAAAAAAATCTGCTATACGACGTTTAAACACGAAAATATTTATATGTAGCTGATATGATACAACGTGATATTAAATATCTTTGTGAAACTAATATTAACTGCTAGTTTTCGATTACTCTCTCTCTCAGATTCCTTAGCTCTACGCAAGAGCATAGTGACCACTTCTTTTTATTTAGAAAGGTTCTCTAAGCAGATACCTCGGTGGTTTGCCATTGCCTGCCGAGTGAAGAAGGTCAGAATAAAGTTTTACTCCGCCCGGGATCGAACCGCTGATTTTGATATTTGCTAACTGACCTATATCTAAATTGTTAGTATACAATAAAAGCAAATAAAAAGAAAATATGAATGAACTGAAAACAGCAAGAACAAATTAATTAAGTTTTTCATCAAAGGAAACCACAAAGAAAAAATTAAGAACTATTTAGACAAATATGACGAACGAAAGAATCAAACGGGAGAAAAATTGGAGGAATAACTTTGAAAAAAAAAGTCGAAAGCACCTATTTTGTGGATATTTATTATACTTATCTCACAATGTAATAAATCTTGTTGTTTATATTATATGAAATAGTTTCGTATGTTGAATTTTTGCCTATTTTTTATGCAAGCGTCTTAAGTCACATTGAAGTGAATTAGTTAAATTAGTAAATTGGTCAGTTAAAGAACTAAAGAAGTACTACAATTAATATATTTTGAAGCAACCCAAAAGTAATTTTAGATTTTAAATTTTGTGCAAACATATTATAATTAAGTAATGATTTTTATTAGCCAGTTGTAATGAAGAAAAAATCTGATATTTATATATTAAATACATTACTTTAATTAATTAATACAAAAACAAAAATTTTTTAGTATATAATTTCATTAAAATCTAAATATTTAAAAAGTTTATAATTATTTGAAAGCATCTCAAAATTAGAGAACAGGCTGTATCGCCTAGAGAACAAAGAAAGAAGAAACAATATCATAGTAAAAGGTGTAAAATTTAACGAAGCCAACCTAAAGTTGGAAGTGGAGAATTTCCTGAAGAAAGAATTGATCGTAAACTCAAAAATAATTGAAGTCGAATTAATAAAACCAAAAACGGTAGAACCCTTCATAATAGTTACAGTAGAATCTTGGCAGGAAAAGATGGAAATAATGAAAGCAAAACACAGATTAAGGGATACCCAGAGATACATAGATGATGATCTATCAAGAGAGGAGAGGAAAGTTCAATCTGAATTAAGAAGCGTAGCAAAGAAAGAAAGAGAAAGGGGAAATGAAGCGAAGGTGGGTTACAGAAAAATATTCATAAATAAAGTACGCTGGAACTGTGATGAAGAAAAGGGGAAAATAGAAAAATATGTTGGACACCCACCTGCAAAAAACTAGAAGCGAATAAAACCGGACGGAAATAAAACATGACAAAAATAGCGAGACCTGGAAAAAATGAGTTGGATTTCAAAAAAAAAACAAAAAGAAGTAAAAACGAAACAAGACAGCGAATTAATATTTTTAGCAACTTGGAATGTAAGGGGAATTTTTGAGGGGGGAGTGATAAAACAACTAATAAAGGTATTGAAAGATTATAACATTGACTTATTAGCAATGCAGGAAACAAAACTTAAAGATAGCGCAATTTTTGACATAGAAGGATATACATTTTTTATGAGTAGCGGAAACG